>CM046430.1:51966230-52621230 GCA_025506505.1 Flaveria sonorensis
TTTTTTAAAAATAAAGAAAAGAAGGAAAACACCTATTTGATAAATTTTTTAAATAACCTATTTTGATAAGTATTTTCACCACCAACACTCTTTTGTAAAAAAACAAAAAAAAACTCTAATTTTATAAGTGTTTTAGTAAAATTACTAGAATGGTCTTTTGACCAAGATACCTTACCAAAAATAACATTGACCAATAACACCTTTGACCGATTAAGATTTGCCACCTTAGCAATATTACCCCAAAATCTAGCCTTCTTTTCTTTACCAAATACAATACATTTTTATTATTATTTATACATAAAAAATAATCTTTTAAAATAAATTATGTTATATTTTGCAAATTCGTCATTCTTTCTACGTTTATTAAAAAAATCTATGTATTTTTAATGCATAATTTTGGGAAAATAAGTCTATACAATTCTTATACTTTTTTTTAAATCTTACAATAATATGTTTGTAAAAATGGTTTTATGTGTAGAAACTGTTAAGAGACTTTTATAATACAAACAAAAAGTACGTTGGTTTTTTACATGCAAAAAGTTGTTGGTTTTTTGGTATTTGCGCAATTATTAAATAGAAAAGTTACAAAAATTTATATAAAGATCGATATTCTTTTCATATATAAAATTATAAAAAAAACTTATGGAATTGTGTATAAAAGATTACTTTCTTTTCGTTTTATAAAATATATAATAATTATATTATTTTATGAAATAAAATATTAATATTTTATAAATCCAAAATCATTAAAACTTTTCGGTGAGGAAATGAATTAAAAAAAAAAACTAGGCGAGGAAAAATCATAATTCCTTGCCTAGTCAGTGAGGAATGTATGCAAACTGACATATCAGCGAGCAAAAAAGCCAAATCCTCGCCTAGTTAGCGAGAAATGATACGTCAACAAAGAATTATGATTTTCCTCTCCTGTCAATGAGGATGTACACAATCAGCAAGGAATTAGGATTTTGTCTCGCCCACATGGTGAGGAATGACCATGTATAAATTTCTGATTGGTTTATTTTTAGTAATTATTATTTTTGAATATTTATTTTGGTAATTTGATTTGGTCGAATGTCCAATTTGGTAATTTTCTCTAAATTTTATTCAAATCGAGTCGTCATAACACAAAGCTTTCTAATACCAATGCATTCACCGTAATCATTTCTCACATCTCATTCTCATGTATATCACTTAACTAATTAAATAATATCAACTTATTTTTAAATATTATTTCTCTTTTTTTTTTCTCACAGATGCTTACAGAAAATACTAAAGAAAGATATACTTGGTTAATAGCATGCCCTAATATTTAAAAGATGATGTTTTCCTCTAAAAACATAATGAGTATATCACTTAACTAATTAAATAATACAATTTATTTTTAAATATTATTTCTCTTTTTTTTTCTCACACATACTTACAAAAAACATTAAAGAAAGATATACTTAGTGAATAGCGTGTCCTTATATTTAAAGACGATGTTTTCCTCTAAAAAATAATGATGAAATATAGAATAAAAATGAGATTAAATAAAAGTTAAAATGAATTTTATAAAATTTTGAGATGAGAATAAGTCAGAAATAAATGTTTCCTCAGGTTTGTCGACTCTTTCTCCTTCTAATCATTTAATTTCGTTGCATCCAATCGATTTATTCTTCCACTTTTATCATCATGTTTGTAGCCAATTATTAGAAAATCAATTTAAATGTTAGTCATACATATTTGATTATATAAAAGCATCCTTACCGAAGAGGTAACCCCTTAATAAGCCCATAAAAACTTATTAATGGGCTGCCCACCACCAAGCCCAATGGTACATAAAGACCAAGGTAGCAAATGCCCGTTGGAGGTTCGGAGTTACCTGTTCGAAGTACATAGCAATGGTTCACCAGCACAATGGTTGATCCGGAGTTACCTCAATTATCAGATACACGGTGCTTATTGCCATTAGAGACCATTACGGAGCCTTCCATGACTCTAAGACCTTCCTCATGCTCCTTACATTTGTTATTAGAAGGGAAAACACCAATGACTTTTGTGAATTCCACCAATCCCATAGTCATATGACCAATAATTGTTTTTTTTCAATTTAATCGGGAAATTGAGAATGTGGCTAAAATAATGAAGTTTTTCTACTTGGTAAGAGACATTCAAACACATAACACCTATGAAGGGGGTAAAATGAAAGAGAAGCCGACAAAAGAATATATGTAGACATTATCAAGAAAAGAGACAGCCAAGAGGAGGACTCTCAAAGGGTGGTCTTGATCGGTGTCAAAGACCCGATCAAATAAGAAAAGAATTTTGCTTGTTTTATGATTCCTAAATACCTTACTAGTTAGGGTAAATAGGGTGTCGATCCTACGAGGAGTCTGTGGATGGTGTCACGTGTAACTGATTCAAATTTTATTTACTTACTATTATCACTAAACTGTAAGTTAGAACTAAATGGAATTACCAATAAAAATAATCACTTTATGACGCAAGATGAAACTTGGACTTGGGTGAAAACTATTGCAATGAAAAGGGATCACACCCGGTTTCAGGAATGTAAATGAATATATAACTATGTTTTACCCAATCTTGAAGTTACATAGACATAACTTGCTTATCACGTATGTTGAAAAGTAATTGCAAACTTGATATCCGATTATGTAAATTAACTATTAAAAACTAATGCCACAATCTAGAAACTTTAATTGCAATCACCAATTAAATATAGAAATACTACTCAATGGTTAACAATGTAAAACTGATACTTGATAAGTAATAATCAAATCAACTAACACGAATCTTTAATCAACACATCGTTCAAACACATAAACGAATAAAAGTTGTTAAACAACAAATTTTATGTCTTGACTAGGTAACACATATTCATGCATAATCCAATCACAAACCGTCCACCCAGGGATGATCACGGGTGTTTAGCCTTGCATCTTCATCATAATCGCTTCAATCTTGTCTTTTTGCATACGAATCCTCGATCACTTGATGATTAGAGAGGTTTTTAATGACTCAAAATGCTCCAAGATTCGTTCTTGGGGTTGGGGGGCAGTATATTTTCGAAACCCTAATGTTAGGGTTTAAATAGGTTTTGAAATTTGAAACAACCCCCAAAATATCGCCTTAGACCGTAACTTACGGCCTATAGACCGTAGGTTACGGCCTACCTTCAACCAGACGGCCAAACCTTCTGTCTTACGGGGTTCACAGACGGTGTTGATACAAGGCCGTAGTAAGTTACGGCCTCAGGCCGTAAGTTACGGCCTCCCTGCAACTTGCACAGTTTTCTTTATTTTCAGCACCTTTCAACCCGTAGTCTTCGTATCCTTTGTATCCTACTCAAATAATGTCCGTTAAGCTTCATTTATCCTACATTTCAAACACGCAACAAAGTATATTGTTCGACATATAAAATATATTAAAATGCAATACTAACTATACTAAGTGCATGCATATTAACCAATCATCACATCCCCACACTTACCCTTTTGTTTGCCCTCAAACAAACTCTCTTGTACACTTTAACACTAATTACTCAAATGCATCAATATCTCTTAACCTTGTGTGAGTTAAGATCCCAAGGCATACGCGGCTCTAATGTTTATATTATTCAAGATTGACAACCCAACAAGTAGCCGCTTGTTTGAAATCTTAGGATTACCTAACCAAGCATAACTTACCTTCGGTTTCCAACACACATGCATTCACCCTCTCACAATGATCACTCCTCTCGGGTTGATTTCTGGACTAGTGATTATATACTAGTATATCTGGAACACTCAACCAGTAATGTACATTATTATCATAAGCTAGCATAACAATCACATCTTCATCAACTAACGCACTACAATACACAAATCAAGAGGTCTTTTACGGGTTGTACTATTAGGCTAGGGTTAAGGGTATGCAAAAGGATCTAACGTGGTAGATGGGAATGAAATCCAATTCAAACATGCTAAATTTAAGAACTATTATAACTTGGATCACATTGACCCGAACACACTACAAGAATCACATTTTTTTTTTTGTTGCTTCATACTTTGGTCATTTTAACCCATACATCGCCATTTTTTTCTTTTTTTAATTTTTTTTTGTTTTTTTTTGTTTTTTTTTTCAAACAACTTAGACATGTAACAAATTGGATTTCACCACGCTGCTTAATAAAAAGGCTAAAGGTTTAATAGGGTTAATGATGTGGCTCATTCAAATGACACGTTGGGGCTCAAAGGGGCGTCTAAGGGGAAAATGTTAGGGTAGGGGAGTCAAATGAAATGGTCTAAACAAAATGGCTATCCTAATGCCTCTATCACGTTTGTGCAAAGTAATGGTTCATGATCTCGACATGTATTAGTTACACGAGTTCTAAAATAGATGCACATTATGTAAACACTAAATATAATAAGAAAAGAGCAACTAGATATATCATGGAAAATGCTCAATTAGGCTCAAGTTCTCACGGAAACGAAGAAATGGGTTAAGGATGTGACACATGCATGTTGTCAACTGTCTAGTTCGTTATATAACAAGGACAATCCTACTTAATTTTATAGAAACTACCAATGGGCATACCTTCCTGTCACTTATAGCTAACTATGCCAAGGATCTACCCTATACACAAGCAAGTGATATTTAGCGATTTACATTGAGAAATTAGGTTTGATGCACAATATATTGTTTTTTTTTTTTTATATATATTTATTTATATATTTATTATATATTATATATATATATTTTAAAATATTTTCACTTTTCTAAATTTAAGATTTTAAACACCTCATCCCACACTTGGACTACATTGTCCCCAATGTAGAATGAGTTTATTAGGGCCTTAGTTCCCCCAAGTGCAAAGTTAAACCTTATAATTGTGTTATGCATACTGAGACTCGACATTAACTAAAATGCAAATTAACACATTCCCAAGACAACAAGTTTGTTACGCCACCAAGTACATAGAAGAAAACGACCAGTCCACATAACACAACTAAAACAAGAAGTGACAACTTAAACATCATAATAGCATAAATTCAGAGAAAAGCACGTGGACCTGATCTCATGTGATCAGAGAATGCAAGATCATCCATCATATGATGGTCGGGGGTATGGCTGACCAAACATGCTCTCATACAAACTCCGCTGGATGCTCCTCATGTCATATGGGTCGGCTTGAGTAGAACTACCATGTGCTTGACCCATGTTAGTGTCATATGGCACCCATTCTGATGGAGTTGATTGAGGGTAATGGGCATCTGATGGCTTTGCGCATATGGAACAAGATCAGGAGATCGCCAGTCAGTCGGGTGAGGCCTCTCGGTGTATGGCAGACCCTGCTGGAAGTCGTGATAATGTCGAATCTGTCATGATATCTGAAGTCTTCATTCCGGTAGAGCTCTTGAGTATACATCATTGTTCGCCTGTTCCTCCGATTTTCTTCAATTTCCTGCGTTTGCCTGTCAAACATAATTTGCTCACAGTCAGTCCATCGATTAAAATTAGTGGGACGCGCTTGTGCTATTGCGTTCCCATCACTACGTTGATGAGGTCTCCAGTCCTCGCGAGGCACATCCTCCGCTGCCGCGGCTGTCGGCTCCACTCGTTCTTCTTCCTCAGCATCTTCTTTCAATACCTCCATGCATCGCCCACTTTTTCTGTCGGTCAACCGGTAAACACGTGCAGTCTCTTGATACAACCATTCTGTAGCTGCTAATGTATCTAGGCGGAATGGTACGTGCTTAAATTTTCTGAGGTTTCACTCTGCGGGGCAACACATTAGCCCTTTTTAGCATTTGGAGAGCAGTCGACAATGTGGAACAGACTTCCTATCAGCTTTTTCTCTGGTTTCCCACACATTCCACAAGATAGATGACGGGCTGATAGGACAGGTGTTCCCGTCACAAGAGCATGCAAAATCATCACTTCATACAATCTGACTGACCCTTTATCACCTAGTCGGGGCATTACATTCTGGTTTAAAAATATCATAAGTAACTTGGGTAATGGTTTGAGATGTTGCCGACGTAGAGGCCATCTTGCTACCTGTGCCTTGAGGCACAACAAACAGTTCTCTGATCATCATATCTCTCCACGTGTCTTCATTGGCTTTCTTACAAGCTAGTAATGCATCGGAGGATACTCATATGGTTCATCATCTTCGGCCCCGTGTCGAAGTTGGCTATTCTACTCAAGATCTCAAATGATAATGTTACGGGTTTGCCATTGACCTTTCCTACTAACTCTATTGTCTCGGTGGGTTGTTGCCTAGCTTCTTTTGAAGTGTTGACATCCACTCTATAATTGCATCCATGTAAATGTCATCGCTCCCATCATTGTTAAAAGTCATGTGTCTTCCCATCCCAATCTTGTAAAGCAATCAGTAATCCCGAATTTGTCAAAATGATCTTGATTAATTTGCCTCTCACAGATCAAGAGGGATTGAAGTGACCCTTTAATGTCCCTCATCTTCTTATGATACAGTAAAGGTTGATTTCTTCTGCAAATGAGGATAAACGTCTACTTTTTCTCCACTTGGGTAATCCATCCTCATCATATTCTGCCTCATCTCAGACTCTTCTTCTTCCTCCATATCAATGTCTTCTTCCTCAGTCCTAGTGGATCCGATTCGGGAAACTTCTCCTTTTAGTGCCTGATGTCGAAGCAACCGCTTTCCCTTTACCTTTTTGGTTATTACCTGCCATCGATCCTGCAATCAAACAATGATTAAGTTACTTATCAGTAATTAATGTATGATGGTTTATGATGTCGTTAGTGATAATCTTTTACATGCTTCTTTTACTTGTTGAAAAAGGAGTTTAAACCTTAAACAAAGATACCAATCCATCAAAGAAAAGTGGCATATATCTTATTACTACTCATTGTGTTTGTAATCATCATAATTCTCAACATAACACATTCTTAGCAGCATGAACTAAGTGACCAACCTGGAGTACCATTTCACCCTTTGACTATACAACCATTCATTCAAGTTCCCCCATTACACATAGAACATGCCAATTCGAAAGATCTAACAATAATAACACCTACAAGTAACCTTTAACCCAAAATCTTCCCCACACTTGAATCTTACTACCACATTGATATCAACCATTCGTTAATTTCTACAAATTAATGTAAAACCTGTGATATGTCCCAAGCAACCTAGTTGTACTAACATCATGTAATTCATGGTTTCAACAACGCAAAACATGCCATGTTCCCGATAAATTTACTCAATAATCATCATAAGTAAGTGAGTACCTTCAATGATAAGCGAAAATCAGTAAATAACATACCTTGTTGTTGTTAAAGTGATGTCTACAAAGAAAAATGCAACCTTGACAACAATGTCACCAAAACCCCCAAAACTCTCGAGTCCTCTTGTAACTAGATCTAACAAACGACCATGAATTGGAGAAAACTACACCATGGGTGTGTTTGTCTCGAGAAATTAGCCCATGCATATGAATTTCATATGTTTTGATGAAGAATTGAAGAAGTTATGTGAGGGGGAAGAACTAGGGTTCTTGAGTGTTTTTGAGAAGGAAGGTGAAGATGGATGAGTAAAACTGAGATTTTGGTGGTGGATTGGAGTTAAAAACAAAAGGGTTTGTGGAAATTGGGATTGGGTCGGGTTTTTATGTAATAATGCGGTCAAGATGTGCCCAGCCTCGACAGGCCGTAAGTTACGGCCTAAGGCCGTAGCTTACGGTCTCTTGTGTTATGCTGAGACCGTTTGTGGTGACCGTAAGGCAGAAGCTTGGACCGTCCGCATTGGCATAGGCCGTAAGTTACGGCCCCCCACCCCCCCCTTTTTTTTTTTTTTTTTTGAAAAACTCATGAAAATATTTGAAAAACTAATTATCGTTCTTTTGTTATTTTAGTCGGCGAAAAACATTGCCACCCCCCCACTAATTGTGCATTGCCCTCAATCGCACCTATATTTACCTGAAAATCTAAAGCTTCCACCTGCCCTTAGTATGCATCCAAAGACTGAAACGCAAAACATACCAACTACACAAATACAAAGACACAATAATTGACGAATCTAAAATAAAATTCTAAAACTCACTTTCGTAGGAATCACGGTTGCATTTAGCATATGCAACAAGCCTTTTAAACCTCTCGGTAGGCCCGAGCGGACGAGTTAAGTCTCGTGAAGGTTTCTAGTGAACATACCCACAAAGTTCTCCGAGTTGCTTCTCGGAAAGCGCTAAGTTTTAAGTCTTCAGCCAGACCGTAACTGATATACTAGTTTGTCGCATATGTTGGTGAATCCACAAGGAATTTCACCGAATCCATTTGTACCTTGTTGATGTCAGTCGCCTCCAAATATGGTTTCAATCTATGACCATTCACCACACGCCTTGTATGATCTTTCAGATCTTCAATTTCAATATCTCCAAAGTGGCCAACTCGTGTAACAATAAACGGGCCTGTCCATTTGCTTTTAAGTTTGCCTGGAAAGAATTTAAGTTTGGAATTGTACAGCCACACCTTCTGGTCTACTTCAAACAATTTCCTTCGGATTTTGGCATCGTGAACAGCTTTCATTCTGTCTTTATACACGATGCACAATCAAATGCTTCGTTCCTTAATTCTTCCAATTCACACAGCTGCAACTTTCTCTCCTTACCTGCAGTTTCATAATCCATGTTGACAGCTTTCACTGCCCACAATGCACGGTGAGCTAACTCGACAGGTAAATGACAACCTTTCCATAAACCAAGCGATATGGTGTGGTTCCAATAGGTGTTTTGAAAGCGGTTCGGTATGCCCATAAAGCATCATTTAAACGTAAAGACCAATCCTTTCGGTCGGTTCTTACCGTCTTTTGCAAAATCTCTTTAATTTGCCTATTCGAAACCTCAACCTGACCACTTGTTTGTGGGTGGTATGGTGTTGCGACTCGATGATTTACACCATACCGTTTGAGCAACTTTCCAAAGTTAAAGTTTTTAAAATGAGACCCCCCATCACTTATGATCACACGAGGGATGCCAAATCTTGAGAAATATTGGTTTGTACAAATTTGCAAACAACAGTATGGTCGTTTGTTTTAGTAGCAATAGCCTCAATCCACTTAGACACGTAATCCACTGCTACTAAAATATAATAATTGCCATGTGAATTCGGGAGTGGTCCCATGAAATCAATCCCCCAAACGTAAAAAATGTCAACTACAAGGATGGTTTCATGGGCATCTCATCCCGTTTGGAGATACTACCAAGTTGCTGGCATCTTAAACATTGTTTAGCATAAATTGAAGCATCTTTAAAAATTGTGGGCCAGAATAACCCGCAAGATAGAATCTTATGCCCGGTCTTGTGACCACTAAAATGTCCTCCACATGCAGACGAATGGGTTAGTGTCAACACTTTTTGCACTTCCTCTTCTGGCACACATCTTCTGATAATTTGATCAGCACCAACTTTAAAAAGGTCCGGTTCATCCCAAATGTAATGCTTTGCTTGAGCTAGAAATTGTTGTCTTTTCCTCTTTGACCAATGATCTGGAACTATACCTGCAGCTAAATAATTAACTATGTTAGCAAACCAAGGTAAAGTGGAGATTGTTAATAGTTGCTCATCAGGAAATGTTTCGTTTATCGCTTTAGTATCATCCGCTTCCATAACAATTCTGGATAGATGATCAGCCAAACATTCTCACACCCCTTCTTATCGCGTATCTCCAAATCAAACTCTTGTAATAGCAAGACCCATCGAATCAACCTTGGCTTGGCATCCTTCTTCTCCATCAAATACTTCACTGCACTATGGTCTGAATATAATGACTTTGCTTCCCAAATATACGACCTGAACTTATCAAGAGCATATACCACTGCAAGCAATTCTTTTTCAGTAGTCGTGTAATTTAATTGAGCACCATCTAATGTCTTACTAGCATAATAAATTGCCACGGGTTTCTTGTCTACCCGTTGCCCAATACAGCCCCGATTGCGAATCACTAGCATCACACATAATTTCAAATGGTAATGACCAATTTGGTTCTTGCAGAATCGGGCTTCAACCAATTTTTCTTTAAGTGTTGTAAAAGCTTTTAAACATTCTTCATCAAAAACAAAGGGCACATCTTTTATTAGCAAATTACATAACGGTTTGGTGATTGTGCTAAATCCCTTTATAAATCTCCTATAAAATCCCGCATGACCCAAGAATGAACGTATGCCTTTGACATTCGTGGGGGGAGGTAAAGTTGAAATTACTTTGATTTTTGCATGATCAACCTCTATCCCACGTTTAGAAATGACATGTCCTAGAACAATACCCTCTTGAACCATAAAATGACTTTTTTCCCAACTTAAAACCAAATTTGTTTCGACACATCGCTTCAATACGTTGGTTAATTGTATGAGACAACTGTCAAATGATGGACCAAATATTGAAAAGTCATCCATGAAAATCTCCAAAGACTCCCCAACCATATCTGAAAAGATACTCATCATACACCTTTGAAAGGTGGCTGGGGCGTTACAAAGTCCAAATGGCATTCGCCTAAACGCGAAAGTACCATATGGACACGTAAACGTTGTCTTTTGTTGATCATCAGGATGAATGGCAATTTGATTATACCCTGAGTAACCATCTAAAAAGCAATAAAATTCTGACCTGCTAGCTTCTCAACTATTTGATCTATGAAAGGGAGCGGGAAGTGATCTTTAGAGGTAGCCGCGTTTAACTTTCTATAATCAATGCATACCCGCCACCCGGTAACGGGTCGGTAGCAACATGCTCACCTTGTGCATCTTTTACAATTTGGATGCCCGATTTCTTGGCACCGTCTGTGTCGGACTTACCCATGAGCTATCGGAAATAGGGTAAATGATTCCGGCATCTAACCATTTTAATACCTCTTTCTTGACAACTTCCCTCATGTTAGGATTGAGCCTTCTTTGTGTGTCACGTGCGGGTTTTGCATCTGCATCAGTAATAATTTTATGCATAACAATTGATGGACTAATACCTTTCAAATCCGCTATGGTCCATCCAATTGCCGCCTTGTGCTCTTCTAATACCTTCAACAGTGCTTCCTCTTGATCATTCTCTAAATCTGATGCGATTATCACCGGTAATGTTTGGTCTTTTCCAAGGAATGCATACTTTAGATGCTTTGGCAACTCCTTGAGTTCCATAATTGGGAAACTTTCTAACGATGGCTTCAGCTTTGAGTCAATTTTCTCGGGTAGAGGCTCCACTTGATGAGTCCATGGTGGTCTACCTTCTTGAATTGCCAATACCTCCAGTTGCTTTTCTTCTTCCTTTAACTGTTGCACAAATTCGGCGTCTTCCCTGTCACATAAAACACATGTCTCCTTGGTGCTATCCTCATTTTTATGAGGATCACACCCGTCAATAATGTCCGCCATAAAGCATTCATTACCAACGGAGAATTAGATGCATTTTCATAAACATTGACTCTTAACTTACGGTTTCCAAATGTCATGTCGACTGTTCCATTTCTACAATTAATTGAGCATTTGCGGTTGCTAAGAACGGTCGGCCAAGAATGACGTTAGATGTGTTGTTATTATCAATAGTCGCATAATCAAGAACCAAGAAATCCACAGGATAGTAAAAATCTTCCACCTTTACAATTACATCGGTTACTATTCCACGGGGGAGTTTAAGAGTAGATCAGCCAAAACCACAGTGGTTTCGGCTTTTTGAAGTGGACCAAAGTCATATTGGTCATATAAACTCCCTGGTAGGATACTAACACTGGCTCTGAGATCCAACAATGCCCTAGCCATTTTAAATTCACCCACTTGAATGGGAATAACCGGCGCTCCTGGATCCCGAAGCTTTGGTGGAAGGGCACCTGATAGAATGGCACTCACATTTGCGGGCACATCAAGTTTCTTAGGAAACTTATGGTTTCTTTTCTGAGTGCACATATCTTTCAAGTACTTTGCATAAGCAGGAACCTGTTTAATTGCATCTAAAAGAGGTAGATTGATTTTAACTTGTTTGAAAACTTCCCATATTTCTTCTTGTTGTGGGCCTCTTTTATTGATAGATGAAGCTTTCACCGGATCAATAAAGCTGCTGGATAAGGAATGGTATTAGCCTCCACACCTTTATCCTTGTTTTCCTTTAGTTCATCATTTAAAACCAGTTTAGTGTTTTCTGAAAAAGTTACTTTCTTTAATGGTTTAGACACAACAGCTTCATGCTCATCATCACTATTTACACTTTCATCAACATCCTCCACCATTCCTTCTATAAAAGGTGGTGGAAGGATGACTTTGTTGTCATATACCTTACCATTACGTAGAGTACTTACCTGATTGACATGATGTTTCCCATTAGAGCTTTGATGTTGTGGGTTCATTGTTGTATCACTTGGTAATTTGCCCGGGTTCTTTCTAATTTGAGCAATATCTTGTGCAAGTTGTCCCACTTGTTTGTTCAATGCTTCATATGCTTTATCTCTTATTTCATTCTCCTTCTTATTTTCCTTCATCATGTTCATAAGTGCATCCAACTTTGAGTTTATAGAATCATCATTACTTAACGTTTCCGTTTGATTACCTTGGTAATTCTTAGATGAGCTGCTTTGTTGACCACCTTGATTGTAGCCACTTTGATTGTAGGAATTTCTTTGAGAGCTACCCTGATAATTCCTTGTTGGCAGTTTGGATACGGATGATTACCTTGATTGTAACCTTGAAAGTTTGGGTTCATTTGGTTAGTAGCATTTCCATACCTGAAATTAGGATGATTCCTCAATCCGGGGTAATAAGTATTAGAGTTCATATCAAACTGTTTTCTCTCTCCATATACTTGATTCACTTCTTCATGTTGTCCCAGCAACAACGGACAATTTGCATTTAAATGTCCCAATTCCCCACATTCATTACACACATCAAATCAACTGAAGCTACATCTTTGGCTCCCCCACGTCCCAGCTTGGCCAATTGCCTTTCCAAAGAAGCAATTCTTTCTTTAGTCTCATGGTCAATGGTAGTTGATCTTGCTGGAGCAGGCTTTGACCTTCTGCTAGCCGAAGCTTGAGCCTTGGAGTTCTTGCACATTCTTTCTAAAAACTCCAAATCCATGTCTTCATGATTAGATAAGAACGTACCGTTACTTGTGGAGTACAAATATTTTCTTTCCTCCGGTGTTAATTCATCTGAAAATGCCTTAATCAATTCCACCTTTCAATGCCATGATGAGGGCACATGCGGATCAACTCTTTGAATCTTGTAAACGCCTCATGAAATTGTTCACCCACTTGTTGTTGAAAGGATCGAATGGCATCTCTTGCATCACTAGTCTTCCCCATAGAGTAGTATTCTTCAAGAAAAACCCTTTGCATCTCTTGCCAGGTATGGATGCTATTATCAGGTAGTGTGAGAAACCATTGCTTAGCTCTATCTTTCAAGGTGAATTGAAACAGTCTCAGTCTCACTTCATCTTGTGTAAAGTGATTTCCACAGATAGTGCTACATATTGCATCAAATTCAGCAAGATGTACATATGGTTCTTCTGTTGCAGTACCTCTAAATACGGGAAGAATAGTGAGATAGTGAGGGCGTACGTCAAAAGATCTTCCTCTACGATTTGGAGGTGCAATAGGATTCGGGTTTTCAGAAATTGCTGGTCTGAAATGACTATCCACGCCTTGTACAGGATCTCTCTAAGGTCTTCTTTGTTGGTTGACATTATGATTATTAACCCCACCCCGTTGTTGATTGATAGGTGGTGCATTCCACCCGTATTGGTCATTTCTCCAATTGTGGTTTCCATTATATCCATCACCTCCACCAAAATGTCCCTCCCAAGCATCATAATTTGCATCATTATATGGTTCTTCATTGTTATTCCACTCATCTTCATAATCTTTATCACCAGTGTGGACACTATGCATGCTCACATGATCAAAGTCATCTCCTTGATTACGGTTATTTTGATTCATGTTATTGTTGGGTTGTGGTTGATTCAAGGTATTGCGGTTGTTATTCGGTGGTGGGGGTGGATTTGGGGTTATTAGGGTTCACGGGTGGGTTTTGGTTCGGAGCTACATTTCCTCCTTGTGGGATATCTACCGGTTCCATCTCTACTGACTGAGATGAACTACAAGCTGCTTGTTCAATGGCACGAGAAATTGGTGGTACTGGAATTCCCGATCTATGCAAAACACGATTTTCTCTTGCTGATCTCTCAATCTCTGGATCAAAAACAAGTGGTGATTTCCGACCCGAATAACTAGTATGCATGCAACCTGTCACCTGCACACTGAAACACACCAAGCGTAAAAAAAACAGAAAGAAAAACAAAACAAAACAAAACACACGCAATTAAACAAAATAAAAACTAAAGCAATCAATTAAACTAAACACCAAGCGCACAGTCTCCCCGGCAACGGCGCCAAAATTTGATCGGTGTCGAAGACCCGATCAAATAAGAAAAGAACTTTGCTTGTTTTATGATTCCTAAATACCTTAACTAGTTAGGGTAAATAGGGTGTCGATCCCACGAGGAGTCTGTGGATGGTGTCACGTGTAACTGATTCAAATTTTATTTACTTACTATTATCACTAAACTGTAAGTTAGAACTAAATGGAATTACCAATAAAAATAATCACTTTATGACGCAAGATGAAACTTGGACTTGGTTGAAAACTATTGCAATGAAAAGGGATCACACCCGGGTTTCAGGAATGTAAATGAATATATAACTAATGTTTTACCCAATCTTGAAGTTACATAGACATAACTTGCTTATCACGTATGTTGAAAAGTAATTGCGAACTTGATATCCGATTATGTAAATTAACTAGTAAACTAACTAATGCCACAATCTAGAAACTTTAATTGCAATCACCAATTAATGAAGATAACCTAATTACTACTCAATGGTTAACAATGTAAAACTGATAACTTGATAAGTAATAATCAAATCAACTAACACGAATCTTTAATCAACACATCGTTCAAAACACATAAACGAATAAAAGTTGTTAAACAATCAAAGTTTATGTCTTGACTAGGTAAACACATACGCATGCATAATCCAATCACAAACCGTCCACCCAGGGATGATCACGGGTGGTTTAGCCTTGCATCTCATCATAATCGCTTCAATCTTGTCTTTTTGCATACGAATCCTCGATCACTTGATGATTAGAGAGGGTTTTAATGACTCAAAAATGCTCCAAGATTCGTTCTTGGGGTTGGGGGGCAGTATATTTCAAAACCCTAATGTTAGGGTTTAAATAGGTTTTGAAATTTGAAACAACCCCTAAAATATCGCCTTAGACCGTAACTTACGGCCTATAGACCGTAGGTTACGGCCTACCTTCAACCAGACGGCCAAACCTTCTGTCTTACGGGGTTCACAGACGGTGTTGATACATGGCCGTAAGTTACGGCCTGAGGCCGTAGCTTACGGCCTCCCTGCAACTTGCACAGTTTTCTTTATTTCAGCACCTTTCAACCCGTAGTCTTCGTATCCTTTGTATCCTACTCAAATAATGTCCGTTAAGCTTCATTTATCCTACATTTCAAACACGCAACAAAGTAATATTGTTCGACATATAAAATATATTAAAAATGCAATACTAACTATACTAAGTGCATGCATATTAACCAATCATCAGGTCTGACCTAGGTCACATGTCCCTAAGCGGATGAGAGTTCTCGTTGCCTTCTACTAAGGAGGGGGAAGTCAACATACCTTTCTAAACATCTCCCAAACATCACAAGATACATAATTTGTCAAAATGCATGTTGACGAAAAGTGGAGCCGAGATCGCGTATCAGCGTTAATTGACACGAGACTCACCAAACACATTAGGGACCGAATAATTGAAGACTTATCAACCCTGGTGGGATTCTGAGGAGAGATGGTTATCTAGGCAAGATACAGCTCTTGTTCACCATAAGTGAAGGGATCACAAGAAGAATTGGAAACCTCACCTTTATAGCAGTTAGAACCTATTCCAAATATAATCTTATCTTGGGTCAACCAAGGATGCTGGTGCTTCAAGCATAGCAACAATAGTGTATGGAGCTAAATTCCCACCCTGAAAGGGATAGCTAAAATGAGATCCTCTGCTGTAATTGCCAACAATGTGTCGACAATAAGGGAGAGTGAGAAACAAAGTGATAAAGAGGTTGAAAAATAGGTGCTAAACCAGTGATTTCCCGACCAAACATTGAAAATCGGAGCCAAACTACTAGAAAGATGGGAGGCAACCCTCAAGGAACTATTAGTAAGAAAAAAAGATATATCCACTTGACACTATGACGATATGGCGGCATACCACGTGATCAGATAGAAGATAAGTTGAGGGTCCAAGAATGGGTCGAGCCGGTTAAACAAAAGAAACGCAACATGAGACTTGAAAAGAGTAAAGACGCATGCAAAAAAGGAAAGGAAGTTGCTAATGGCTGGGATAGTATGAGAGGTAAAACAGCTCTGGGAAGTTGCTAGCCTCTTTTCCCTTTAAATGCTTCTTGGATGCATATAAAGGGTGTCATCAAATTCAAATGACATAAAGAATGAAGAGAAAACAACTATCTACACGGGTGAGGGTATCTTCTACTACACGAAGACGCCTTTCAGATTAATAAATGTTGTAATAATTGATTCATGGATAGGTTGTTCATAAAAAATAAATAAGAATTAGGAGGTACATGTTGATGATCAATTTATCAAGAGCCAAAACAAACAGTCGATGATGGAGAACATAGTGGAAACAGGGGCTAACATTAAGTTAAACCCCAACAAGTGTTCATTTGGAAGGTTACTAAGAATGGCATGGAAGTCAACCCTGAAAAAATGCAAGCAATAACTAACATTTGTTATCCTAGAACATTGAAAGAGTTACAGGCCTTCAAAGGCGGATTGGTTGCACTCAAGCCCCTCTAATAAAAAAATAACTGATAGGTCATTGTCCTTCTTAGTAGCCCTAACGAAATGTATCAAGAAAAACCACTTCATGTGAACATCTGAAGCAAAAGACGCATTTTAAAAGTTGAAAATTCATCTATGCAACCTTCCAACGTCGGCAACACCTAGAGAAAAGGAACCTTTGATGCAATGCCTTGCAGCATCGGAGGGGGCAGTTAGTGTAGTGTTAATGGTAAAAAAAGATGGAAACTAAATCCCACTATACTTGTATATGCCTCACCATGTTATGAAACTGCTAACCAAAAAACCCATAGCAGGTGTTGAGGCGACTATAGGTGCCCGAAAGACTAGCCAAGTGGGTCTTCAAAGGGGATCACAAAATTGAATACCACCCGCGTTCCTCTTACAAGAGTCAAGTACCGACAGTTTCTTATAGAAGCGCCTGTAGAGAAACCCCTCCTTGTAAATAAACAAGTCCATAAACTACCTTTGAAGAAATAAAAAGGGAGGAACTGATATGGTTAAATTTTTCTCGCAAAAATAATGTAACGGAGGACGAAGCCTTCATCGCTAGACTAAAACTAGCCTAGAAGATCAAGGTGGGGAACTTAGAAGCCCTCATAGATTCTCTTACGGTGTCTAACTAAATGAATGGGGAATACGACACTAATGATGCAACAATGGCACTATACTTAGAAAACAGTTAAGGTCACCCGTATCCCCAGGGTGAAAAACAAGATGACACACACACTTATCAAGTGGTATAATAGTATTTGAACACCTGGCTAAAGAAATAAAGTTGGAGGTATTACAAACCCCCTTACTTAGTGAGAGGGGCTGACAGCCATCAAAACAACCAATGGCCCAATTGGGTGAGAATCAAAGAATTGAAGTAAGTGATCGTAGAAAGTCTACAAGAAGTCATACTTAGGCCCCCATTAGTTCTACTTCTCAGGGGTCATTTGGTTCGTAGAATGTGTTGTAAATGAATAGAAAATGAAATGGAAACAAAATTGGAACTAGAATGAAATCTTGTTGAAATTAATAAGGTGTTTAGTTGGTATATTTTTAGTGGAATTAGAATGTTAACTTTGAACAATCCATTTGATTGTTGAACATTCCTTAAGTGAGTGAAAGGAAAGAGTTCACGTGGAACACGAGAAAATCACAGCCATTAAGTCCTGTCCCATACTTTCATCAATCAAAAAGAGTTAGGGATTTCTTGGGCTTACCGGTTACCATGGTGTTTTGTGTGAAATTATGGTTTGATCTCTCGTCCTTTAGCATATGTCACCAAAATGATGGTTTTCTTTGGTCTAAAACGAGCTTAATAGCTTTCAGCAGGTTAAAGCAGGCGTTGACGTCCATAATAGTCTTGAAGCTTCCCGATTTTTCAAAGCCTTTTGCGATGGAGTGCGAGGCATCTATTCATGGTATAGATGCCATTTTATCTCAAAAAGACACAAGTAGCATATTTAGTAAGGGTTTTCCCTTCAATCGATTTAAATCAACTTATGATGAAGATTTTAGTTCCCGTAGTGCAAAAATAGGGTCACTGCTCATTACACCTGCAAGTTTTACTTGAAACAGCGGATCACAACATCAATGTTTACCCTAAAACAACCCACAACTCTCACAAGTTTTCTTTTACCCTAAAACCTACAAACTATGGATATTGGAGATCCATGATTGAATCCTTCCTCACCTCTCATAATCTTTTTGGTTATGTAGATGGTTCAGTTCCCTGCCCAGAATAGAAGGTTACCAACGGATCTGCAACAATTGATAACCCAAGCTACCTTCCCTCGATATCCAATGATGCCCATATCCGTATGCTTGTCATCGCTACCGTCTCCGAGGAATCCTTCCAGCATATCCAAGGGACCAAAACCTCACGTGAAGGATGGCTAGCTTTAGAACGGGCATATGCACCCGTCACTTCTTCTCATGAGTTCACTCTCAAAAATCAACTACTCAGGATCACCATGAAGGGTGATAAGAAACCCGTTGACTATCTCAGCCGAGCACAAGAATACGCCACTGCCTTGGCTAATATCGGAGAACCGATGAAGGATAAGGACCTTGTTATGCTTACTCTTGCAGGGCTTCGTGAAAAACATAACGGCCTTAAGACCAATCTTTTGACTCGTTCCCCTCCTATTAAATTCAACGAGCTCCATGGGTTGTTAAGTGATCATGATTACCTGATTACTAGAATGTGCACAGCAAATTCACAAGCTCCACAAGCTTTTTTGGCGGCTGCCACATCAGTACAGCAGCCTCTCTCTGCTGCCACTACACCTTTATCGCAGCCTAACCTTGACTCTATTCAACGGCAGCTTCAAAACCTTCAACTCATTGCCTATCAGTTAGGATATCAACTCAATCCTGTTACTTCACCACATCCACAGGCTTTCTTTGGCTCCCGGTCCTTCAATAACAACCGAGGCAACCGTGGCTCTTGTGTCTCTTCGCATGGTAACTTCCGTGCAACCTCAAACTTTCGCAATCTGGACAATAGTGGCAACCGACAAATTTCTTGGGCTTCTACTCAAAATATGGTGTATGGTCATTGCAACCGTTATGGGATAGGTCATATACCTTCTCAATGCCCAAATCAGCAGAATCAAACTCGTGCACCACCATGCCACTCCAGATCAAACTCGTTGTGGGATAGGACAATAGTGGCAACCGACAAGCTAATTATGCTACTTGCTCGGATGTTGCCTCACAATCGAGCTCTTCTTGGAAACCCGACACTGGAGCTAATCACCATGCCACTCCAGATCTATCTAGTCTTGACAAAATTAAAACAAAATCTTTAATCAATTCCAAAGTTTTGTGTTGACAATAATGTATTCTTTGAATTTCACTCATCTTATTTTGTTGTGAAGGATGAGTCTACACGTACTATCCTCCTAATGGCCCCAGTGAACAGGGTTTGTACTCCATCCGTCTTTCTCAGCTCAAGTCATTACCCAAAGTTGCTTTCACTGCTGTCAAAGCACCCTCAAACATTTGGCACCAACGTTTGAGACATCCTCATAATCAAGTGATTCGTTCTATTATTTCACATCATTCTTTGCCTATTTTAGACAATTTATCTAATAATTTATGTTCCTCTTGTCAATTAGGAAAGTCTTCAAAATTGTATTTGTCAAACTCGAATTTTCATAGCACAAATATATTGGATCTTATTTATTGTGATGTTTGGGGCCTTTGCCTGCCCAGTCTCTTGATGGTCATCGTTTCTTTTTATTGTGTGTTGATCACCATTCTAGATACATGTGGTTTTATCCTTTAGTTCACAAATATGATGTTTACCCTGTGCTAACAAACTTTATTAAAATGGCAGAACGACAATTCAATACCAAATTAAAATGCATTCAATCCGATTGGGGAGGTGATTTTGTCCTCTCACCAATTTTTGTAATAGTCTTGACATAATTCATCGCCGTTCTTGTCCTCATACGAGCGAACAAAATGATTTTGTAGAACGTCGCCATCGACATGTTGTGGAAACTGGTCTTGCACTCCTTGTACAGTCCTATCTTCCTCAACGGTTCTGGCATTTTGCTTTTGAAATAGCTATTCACTTAATTAACCGGTTCCCCTCCCGTGTCTCCTCAAACAAATCTCCTTTTGAACATATTTTCAAACGTAAACCTGATTACTCTTTTCTTCATGTTTTTGGATGCCAATGTTTCCCTTATCTTCGTCCATACACTCAATCATAAAATTAAATTTCGGTCCACCCTTTGCATTTTCATTGGATACAGCCCTGTTCACCATGGGTACCGTTCTTTTGATCCATCCATTGAACGGGTATATATTGCCCGTTATGTTCGTTTCAATGAACATGTTTTCCCTATCACCTCCACCTCCCACTCCAACTAAAACCTCCTTACCATCCAAATCACCCTATGTCTCTATCTTCCCTAACCCTCCACCCGATTTCCCAACCGAACCTGTATCACCACCACTCACCCAAACGGCCACACACCACCCACCCCTCCTACTTCTTCTTCCAAGACAACACCCACCCCTCCCAAACCACCAGTCTCTACTTCTGGCTCACCCTTTTCCACTCCCGGTTCATCACTTGAACCTGATTCCAATATCACCCCACCTCCCCGGCCCGACCTCCCAATCTTCATCCCAATCCTAAACCAACTACCCTCTACGATCCCGCTGCCTACACTGCCACCACATCTTCCCCTACACCTCTTGAACCTACCTCCTTTACCGTTGCTAATAAGTCCTTAGAATGGCGCCAAGCAATGGCTGACGAGTTAGCTGCGCTATATCGAAATGAGACGTGGACATTGGTTCCACCTAATCCTAATACTAATGTGGTTGATTGTAAGTGGGTTTACGGGTTGAAAACAGATCAAAACAGGAAGATTAGTAGGTATAAGGCTCGACTTGTTGCTAAGGGATTTCTCCAACAACATGGTGTTGACTATCATGAGACGTTCAGCCCGTTAATCAAACCGGCTACTATTTAGACTGATCTGTCACTAGCTATCACAAACAAATGGTCTTTACGACAGTTAGACGTTCGGACCGCATTCCTTTATGGTGATCTCCAAGAGACAGTATACATGCGCCAACCCCTGGCTTTGTTGATCCTGCACGGCCCAATCATGTATGCTTACTAAACAAATCTTTATATGGGCTTAAGCAAGCTCCTCGAGCATGGTTCACAAAACTTTCTGCCGCTCGTCGGGCACACCTGTTTACCTTCTTGTATATGTCGATGAAATTATCATCACAAGTAATAATCCTGCAGCCGTTACAAGCATCATTGATCGTCTCAACATTATGTTTGCACTTAAGGATATGGGTCAACTACACTATTTCTTGGGTATTGAAATGGTGCATCGTGGTTCTGACTTGGTGCTTTCTCAACGCAAATATGTTCTTGAACTTCTTCACCATGCTGGTCTTGGGGATTGCAAACCTGTTTCCTCTCCTTTGAGTATATCTCAAGTCTTTTTGCCTGATGACAGTCCTCTACTTGCTGATCCATTCATGCATGCTCCTACTGAAAATCATTGAGCTGGTGTGAAGCGTATACTATGTTATTCGAAGGGCACGATCCATCTTGGTCTCTTATTTTGTCTCGACGCTAGGTCTAGGCTCCAAGCCTTTTCCGACTCTCACTTGACCACTAATCTTACGGCCTTCTCGGATTTTGACTGGGGGATATGCTATCTACTTGGGATCAAATCTTATATCTTGGTCTGCCCAAAAACAACGCACTGTCTCTCGATCTTCCGCAGAATCCGAATACAAGGCTATTGCTGATCCTGTTTATAGAACTAATTTGGCGAAAGTCTCTTCTTCATGAACTCGGTTTGGATAGCAAATCACCAACACTTTGGTATGATAATTTAGGTGCAACCTACCTTTCTGCTAATCCAGTTTTTCATGTCCGCACGAAGCACGTTGAAGTTGGTTATCATTTTGTTCGCGAACAAGTCACTCAAGGAAAGTTAGTTGTCAACTTTATCTCAACTGATGACCAAATTGCTGATATTTTTACCAATCCCTTGCCCTCTCAAAGATTTGAATTTCTATGATCCAAGTTGCAAGTCGTTCCCCGCCCTCAACTTGCGGGGGAATGTTGGACTAAGTTATAACAAGTTTATAATTCTTGAGGGTACATAATTGTAATTAGTATCTTTATATATAGGGCTTTGTATTGTCTATTCTAATTAACAAAAATCTCTCGATCATTCTATGCTTGATTCAGCCTTATCGTCAGAAGAGTTTGACTAAACGTCTATACGAGAAGCTCTCCCCAAGGTTCTTCGGACCTTATAATCTCAAACGTAAAGCGAGAAAAGTGACTTGTGAGTTGGAACTACCTATTGATGCTAGAACTCATCTTGTGTTTCATATCTCAAACCAGCCCGTGGATCTTCTTCCTTTGACCTAGTCGCTCCATTACCCATCAGAAATAACTGGGAAAAAGAAATGCAGCCAAACTCGAATATTACTCATCATTGGGTTTATGAGGCAGGTCATGAGGTGTTGGAGCTATTGAATTCGTGGTGTAAGCCACTGGAGGAAGTTACTTGGAAGCTCTATGACTTGTTGGTTGAACAGTTTCCTCCTTCCGCCTTTGGGGATGACGTTTTACTGGACAGGAAGTAATGATACAAATCGGGGGAAACGGGTCAAAGAACCTAACTTGGGGCAACTTGAATCCATTTTCAGGGATTTTTTAAGACCCATTCACTCAAAGAAGCAGAGGGAAGACGGGGTAGTGGAGCAGCAGTTCACGAGTAACATTTCAGGAGCTAGCTTTAGTTTCTCTTTTGTTCTTTTTCTTAATTTTGGTGTTTAATCATTTGTATTGTAGACATAGCCCCTCTTGAATCAGGCTAACCATTTCAATTCAATCAAGTAGCTGGCTATTTTGTTCTTGATCTTATCATACCCCAAACTAGACTTTCTACTAATAACTTAAAGACAGCTTAAAGATAGCTGGTTGTTTTGTTCGTGATCTTATTATACTCCAAACTAGACTTTCTACAAATAACTTAAAGACCCCTACACTTAACATTTAGTTTAAACCTAAGAAAATGCTTATGCAATGTGATCATCCGTAAACATTGAAGATTAAAATATATGAATTCCAACTTAAAGGACTGTGATAAAGAGGTAATCTAGACATCACAATCTAGGTTATACTCGGCAATAAGTTACTAATGGGTCATACAGATGGTGACCAACCGCTTCTATGGCGTGCAATGGTTGAATGTGTTACCTGGAATAGTTTAAACGAATCATATTAGTTACCTGGAATGTTGTTTCCTATCTTTAATGGGATTTCTTGAAGATGTGTGCAAAATAATCATAGGAGCTGTCTTGTAAAGATATGTTTGTTTGGATCTCCAACAAACCCACTGAAAGAGGTTCTCGCCCTTATCCTATAAACATGTTATACATCCGTATTAGTAACTATAACATGTATCAATAGAAATCAGTAGACATGAACTCATGTTTGGTTGATGTAATAATGTTGTTATCTAAGGTGTTCCTCAAATGATGTTCCTAATGGCGCGTTAGTATGCACTAGACAAAAGCTTTGTTAGGAGATAATTAAGCAGCAAGCAGAGGGTAAAATGTAATGTCAGTTTACCATGTGGATGTAACATAAAACACACACAAGCAGAGACTAAAGTAAAGCAGGTTTCGTTCATATCGGAACAAAGCGGATGTAACATAAAACACACACACGAACAATATATATAGCAGTTTACCATCAGATCTATTCGCATCTCAGTTCATTTTAACCTTCAGCAAAACATGCACATAAAGTCAAGCCAAATCTAGTCGTGTCTCAATTCAGTTTAGCCTTCAGCAAAACAATTAGGTAACAGCAATAGATTAATCTATTACTGATGCATCAGAAATCATAAAATAAGTAATGCAACATATGTAAAATGTAATGTCAGAAAACGAACAAGAACTGAACCAACAACATTGAAACTCACCAGACATGATGCAAAATGTTAAAGTCAGAAACTATTAGATGAGGGAAAAAAAAAGTAGGCACCATTCAACATTGAAACTCACCAGACATGATGCAAAATGTTCCGCTGTCATGACTGCATTAAAACCAACAACAGGCACCAAGGCTGCCAATAATGTTTCCAAGACAACCTGCATAATAACAGTAAAGATGTTTATCGATGAAAATAACTTTGACAGCAAAAGCGAAACATGAACAACCTGCATAGCTCCCAGCCACTGATCTAAATATGTAGGATGACACCTGAATGTAACAGTTGTATACAAACATGAAACTTGTTCTCCCTTATTCTTGGAGTGGATACCTACCTTAACGTAACAGATTGACTAGAGAATTATACATCCAACTAACGGCTGATGTCCGAATGTATCTACCAGAAGAAAATACTAAAATAGATCAGAAATCTATGTTTTCTACTAAAGTCCACCAATGAATCTAAAACCAACTACTACAATAGAAAGACACAATAGTGTTCATATGAAAAGAAAACAAACCTTAGTGAAGAGATATGCAAAGATTGAAGCACCCAACATCGACAAAGCACTGTTATATAGAATTGAGCTACATGGCTTACTTGTACTCATGTCTGGTTGATGTATAAATGTTGTTCCTAGTGGTTCATGTTAGTAAGCAAAAGGCAAAGCACTGTTAGGGAAGCAGCAGGGAGATAGAGAATAAACTTCATATATGTTATATATATTGCAATTGACAAAAGTAGTGTATCTAATTACTTCACATAAGTAAAGCAGATTTCATTCATATCAGAACGATGTGGATGTAACATAAAACACACACAAGAACAATATAGCAGTTTACCATCAGATCTATTCGCATCTAGATGCACATACAGTCAAGCCAAATCTAGTCGTGTCTCAATTCAGTTTAAACTTCAGCAAAACAATTTGGTAACATCAATACATTAATCTATTACTGATGCATCAGAAATCATAAAATAAGTAATGCAACTTATGTAAAATGTAATGTCAGAAAACGAACAAGAACTGAACCAACCTTCATAGACCTGTAATAAGCTTAAGCATCCATAAGAAAATATACAACAAGATGATTACTCATATGTGAGGGACAATAACCCTCATGTAAATTCCAAATCAAACAAGTCATTACTGGTTGTACTAAATGATTTTGGATCTTCGCGTTAAAAACCACAAACTTTTTTTATGCATTAATAAAGATAGAACACCGGTCTGTTATTATATGGATCTTCCCATCCTTGAATCAATAAATGTGTAGAATCAATTTACATGTTAAAGTCACAAACTGTTAGATGAGAAAAAAAACAAGTAGGCACCACTCAACATTGGAACTCCCCAGACATGATGCAAGATGTTCCTGGAATGAAACCAACAACAGGTACCAAGGCTGCCAATAATGTTTCCAAGACAACCTGCATAACAACAGTAAAGATGTTTATGGAATGAAAACAACTTTGACAGCAAAAGGGAAACATGAACAACCTGCATAACTCCCAGCCGCTGAACTAAATATGTAGGATGACACCTGGAAGATAAAGAATTATCAATAACTGAATGAACCATAGAAAGTTGCATCCAAACATGAAACTTGTTCTCCCTTATCTTGGAGTGGATACCTACCTTAATGTAACGGATTGACTAGAGAATTATACATCAAACTAGCGGCTGATGTCTGAATTTATCTACTAGAAGAAAATACTAAAATAGATCAGAAATCTGCGTTTTCTACTAAACTCCACCAATGAATCTAAAACCTACTACTACAATAGAAAGACACAATAGTGTTCATATGAAAAGAAAACAAACATTAGTGAAGAGATATGATGCCCATGCAGCAGAGGTAGGGAATACGAGAGCAATGTATAGTGTATACACTAAGTTTCCACAGGCAGGGGAATAGTTAAAGATTGAAGCGCCCTAGCATCAACAGTTAAATTTACTGTAACATCGTCATGAACAGTTTACCTACAACAAAATGTGTTAAATCAAAACCCAGATGGTTCTCTGATACACACTCCCATATGGTTCCAGCAGTCAAAGTCAATCCAGGGTAAATAACTCATCCAAGAGGTACCTTAAGAGAAGGAAATGATATCATGTCATGTGTGCTCTCTACTCGATGATATAAAGAAACAAAAACTTATCTACTTACCAGGTCCGATCATCAAGCCAGTGCCAGATGTCATATATCCTATTCCTTGTAAGGAATTGCAATAAAGCACACATCATATACAGTATACAAAAATCCAAAGAGGTATGGAAGGAAAATTTGCAACTCTTAAAATTTATGACACCTGAAAAGGTAGTTTAAAATACAAAAACAATCTGAGAGATCACAATTATTAACAGAAATTAAGGGGTTAACTAGGTCACAAATATTCAGCATAACTTCGAGCATTATATAGATTGGAGCATCAGAACCTAGGATTCCACAAAAATCACAACATCATGGTCAAATTTGAGGCTATATAAGCCCAGAATGAAGCAGGTTTAGTACACGGTTATATATCCACCATATTTGCTCTTAAATCCAAGAAAACGTTTATACCGCAATTATGAAAGTACAATCCTGATTACTATTGAAGTAACATAATAAGCTAACAAAAATCATCCCTAACATCCAGTATAATTAAGTCACATCTTTGAATACTCAAAGTCAAAACACCCTGAATTATACCATATGAAATGAATCGTGAAAATCAAAACCTGAAATAAAGTAAATCAAATTACAAAACATATAAAGCGAACCTGAGTGACTCTGTAATTGAACGAGGGATGCAATTCATGAATAACACTATCATACTCAATAACCTGCAACAAAAATGTATCAAAATTCAAAACCTATCGGTTTTAAACGAATCGCAAATAAGCTATCATTAACCAAAATGACTAGTTGAGGTGGCTACAAGAGGTATTACTAGAGTACCATGAAGAAGAACCACCCAAACTAAGTTAACTCAGTTACATAAATTCCACCATTAACTCAGTTACAAATGATGGTTTTATCATCAAAATACTACTGCACTAAAGAACACGTAGAGTGTTATTCCAATAAGAGAAAAATCTACTGTTGGCTTCTCCTGGGAGTTCCTAACCAATTTTGTCTATTCGTGTTCTAAGTTAAGTAATAACAACATATACAGCAATTATGAAAGTACTATCCTGATTACTATATATTGAGGTAAAATAGTAAGCTAACAAAAGTCATCCCTAACATCCAATATGACTAAGTCACATTTTTAAATACTCAAAGTCAAAACACCGTGAATTATACCATACCATACGAAACGAATGGTGAAAACCAAAACCTGAAGTAAAGTAAATCAACTACAAAACATATAAAGCAAAACCTGAGTGACTCTGTAAATGAACTAAGGATTATTCATGAATAACGACTCCCATACTCAATAACCTGCAACAAAAACATATCAAAATTCAAAACCGATCAGTTTTATACGAATTGCAAATAGGCTATCATTAACCAAAATGATTAGATGATTAGGATCCACTGAATGGACCGAGAAAAGGCGGATAGAGAACGCAAGCATGATGACCACCGGTAACGCCTGTTTTGTAAAGGGCGAGAGACTTGGAGTCAATCATCCTAATAACCTGCAACAAAAACATATCAAAATTCAAAACAGAACAGTTCATACAAATCACAAATAGCTTATCAATCAAGAATGAAGGGAATGAAGAACGCAATGAAGTTTCCAAACGTGAAATGTAGAGTGGAAGACGCCTGCGTTTGCTTGCTGAGGTTTTCTCCAAGGTCCGACGAAAGCCTCCGACGCCGGTGGTTGTGCGAGAGACTTGGAGTCGATCATCCTAATAACCTGCAACAAAAACATATCAAAATTCAAAACAGAACAGTTCATACAAATCATAAATAGCTTATCAATCGATGTTTAGATGATGAGATCCACTGAATCCACCGATCAACAGGAGAATGAAGAACGCGACGATCGTTAACACGAATAATAGGTTACCAATCGATGTTTAAAGACTTGAAGTCAATCATCCACTGAACAGTTCATACAAATCACGACGATAACCTGCAACAAAAACGTATCAAAAATTCAAAACAGATCACAAGCAGACTTGGAGTATCAATCGATGTTAACGGCCGTCGAAAGCCTCCGACGCCGATGGTTTTGTCATTTGTGAGAGTTCGAGAGACTTAGAGTCAATCAACCTAATAACCTGCTACAAAAACGTATCAAAAGTCAAAACAGATCAGTTTAGTCAAAATAGGCTATCAAGAACGTAATTAAATCGATATGTAGAACAATAAAAGTTGAGAATGAAGAACATGATGAACGCCTCCGACGCCGGTGGTTTTGCGAGAGACTTGGAGTCAATCATCCTAATAACCTGCAACAAACATGTATCAAAATTCAAAAAAAATCACAAATAGACTATCATGAACGTATCAAACGAAGTTAAGATGATCAAAAAGTAGAGTGGAAGACGCCTGCGTTTGGTTGCTGAGGTTTTGACCAATGTCCGACGAAAGCCTTTGACGCCGGTGGTTCTGCGTATGAAAACTCACAACAGAAGAGTTGATATAAATCACAAACAGACTATCATAAACGTATCAATCGTATTTAGATGATTAGATTGACTGAATTTACCGAGAAAAGACAGATAGAGAAGACGCTTCGTTTGCTTGCTGATGATGATCGAGAAAAGGCGAATAGAGAACGCAAGTACTCTGATCAATCAAGTTTTGACTGCTAACATTTTCACGATGACCGCCGGTAACGTCGGTTTTGTTTAGATCATCCTAATAACCTGCAACAAAAACGAATCAAAAATCAAAACAGAACAGTTCATAAATAGGTTACCAATCGATGTTTAAATTCACCGAGAAAAAACGGGACGGATGGAGAATGAAGAACGCGACGATTCGTTAACACGAATCATCGAGTGCGAGAAAATAACCTGCAACAAAAAGTCAAAAACGCATCAAACTTCACAACAGATCACAAACAGACTATAATAAACGTAGTCAATCAACCTAACAAGCATGTATCAAAATTCAAAACAGGTCACAAATAGGCTATCATGAACTTATGAATCGTATTTACACGATCATGATCCACTAAATTAACCGAGAAAAGACGGAATGACGAACGCAATGAAGTTTCCAAACGTGAATCGCAGAGCGCTTCGTTTGCTTGCTGAGGAAGACACCGGTGGTTTTGAGAGACTTGGAGTCGATTGAGTTTACAACGACACCGGTGATCAAGGCATCCGTTTATATTGATTTGCCCTTGATACACATTGTACGATTGATGTGTGTGATTGGAGGAGGTGGTACACGTGGAATTGGTTTATTGGTTGGTCTACTTGAATATCAACCGACTAAAAGATATTACCGTTGTCATCATTATTACTAAATATTTTAAGATTTCGAAATGATTCGTTTTATGTAAAATCCTCTAAATGACTGTCTTCTTGAAAAAGGCGGATTCGATTTTTTAAGCCATAATTTCACTCCTCTAATATTTTTTTACGTGATTTATTTTTTGTTTTTTGAATAAAATAAGATATCATTATTTGGGTTGTTAGCTTAGTAATATAAGTTAAAGACTTTTAGAAACTAATCAGATTCATATATAATTATTAGAAGTAATTTAAGATGTCTTAAAATAATTACTTAATCTAAGTTTTTAAGTTATTAGTAGATACACATTAAAAAAAATTTCTTGGTTCATTGTTTATCTTACTAAAAGTCGGTACAGTTATTTGATTAAATAAGAATTTTCTGAAATTAATTGATAAAAATGTTCGTACCGAATGATTTTTCAAAATATGGCGAGGTTCAAAGTCATAAAACAAACAAAAATGTGTGTTAAATCATATTGCTTTTAAATGCTATTTATTTGTAAATTTTGTTATTAGAGAATAAACAAACAATTAAGATACTCAACTTTTTTAAAACCGGAACCAATATCGACCGGACTTACTAGTTTTTTTTTGTTTTAAATGTTGGGTTAATGAGTTTGTTTGATATTTTTATCATTTAGTGGTCATTAACTTCAATACGAATCTTTCGAAGTAGGACAAATGAGTAGACGAGTAGAATATGTTGTGTTTGGTGCTTATAACTTTATTTTGGTTGACATCACATGTATTCTTAATGAGTGATGATTTGTTTATGCAAGTACTTTGTGTGCTAGAGCAATTATCTATTGGTAATATTGTAAACCTGATATTGTATATATTTATGTATGTGTTCAAGATGATCAAATAATTTGTAATAGACATTACTCTACTTTAAATATTGATCTATTAGAATTTTATTTACTTGTAGTTGTATGATTATATTTAAATTGTTCAATTGCTCCCTAAATTTGAAAGGACAAACAAGACCTCAATTAAAGACATCTTAGTGTCATATGTTGAACCTATTGATGAAAATGTTGGAGGGAAACGAAGAAAAAACATTGTTTCTTTGGTTGAACCACTTATGAATAGAAACGAGGATGCATATTTGACACTGACGTGGTGGTTGCAGAAGTGGAATATATGAATCTGACAAAGTGAACGATCTACACCATGTTGATAAGAGTCTTAAGGTAGGTTTCTTTGATTATTATTTTATGACGACCAAAGTACTATCTATTTAATATGGTTTATGTATAAAAGTTAGTCATTAACAAGAAGATGTAGCTATTGTTGTGTAACTAATTTCACATTTTTTCAAGGTGCTACTAGACGGATAAGGTTCTAAAGATTGGATTTTGCTTTGTGAGACACTCAACAATGTATGTTGTTTCTCAAAATACCACAATGAAGCATTGTAAGACATATAGTGAGCATTTTTTATTTTCTTACATTCTTAAAATACTAAAGAGTTTACAATTCCTTAAAAGTGTTACATTTATTTAGGGGTTGTTTGTTTTTTCAAGAAGCTCTTCTTGAGCTCTTATGTCTACACCGCGCAGACCACACGCAAACATTTCCTTCTGCAGACTGTTTGATTTTTCGAAGACGTTTCATTAAAAAAGATTTGCGCGGAGTCTTCTTGGTGCAGATGTAGATCAGTCACTTCTTGCCACTTCTAACCTCTTCTCTCTTCTCATTCACTACCCTACCCATACTTCTTCTTTTCTTATCCCAATTTCTCACCTCCTCTTCGCCACCGACCCACCTTCTCTCCGCCACCAACGTCGGCACCGCCCTCCGCCACCGCTCCTCCGCCAACCTCTGTTGTTGCAGAGGATGCATCAGGAGCTTCATTGGTGCTTCAATGGCTGACGTTCATCTTCCTCTCTCCATGCCCACAAAGGGTTCTTCTATCCGCCATTGATGTCGTCTTCTTGCTCATCGTATCTTTGTTTGCTGTTCGAAAGCTCTGTTCAAGATTCACCTCCAACACATCCGCCATTGATGAACCTCTGATTGCTAAAATCCGAACTAATGTCAATTCCAACATTTGGTTTAAGCTATCTCTGTTTGTGGCTTCTATATTGACCATTTTGTCTACTGTTTTATCGGTTTTGGCTTTGTGCAAAACACCCAATCGCCATGGAAGCTGATTGATGGAGTCTTTTGGTTGATTCAAGCATTATCGTTTCTTATAGTCACTGTTTTGATCTTTCATGAGAAGAAATTTCAATCTGTAACTCACCCTTTTGCTCTTCGTGTGTTTTGGGTGGTGAATTTCATCGTCATTGCTCTGTTTTCTTCCTTTGGTGTACTCCGGCGAGTTTCCGGCACCGGAAACACTTCAAATATCATCTCCGGCGATGTAATTTCAGTGATTTCTCTACCTTTTTTGGTGTTTTTTTATTGTATCCATTAATGGATCAACTGGAATCACAATGACAACAGAATCACTTATCGAAAATGGTAAGTTATCTGATGAATTTGAGTTGAATAAGGCATCAAATGTAAGTGGATGGGCTTCTGCTTCAATCCCATCGAAGATGTTTTGGTTATGGATGAACCCATTGTTGAAGAAAGGATATAAAAGCCCACTGAAGCTCGAAGACATCCCGAAGCTCTCACCCGAGCATCAGGCGGAGAAGATGTCTAAGATTTGCAGCTAAAAGAAAGAAACCGATTCGAAATTGGGATGTTGGGATGGAAGGATGTTGGTGTGATTCTAGTGTTTTGATGATGAAATTGAATTGGCACAGCGGTTGGGGGTTTTAAATTATAGAATTTTTTTGTAGTCTACAGATGTTAAAAAACAAAGAATTTTTTTGTAGTCTACAGATGTTAAAAAACAAACAGTCTTCTTCTACAGAGTGTAGACGTTTAGTCCATCTCTTCTCCTGTAGATGTCTGCATATGTGGTCCGCAGACTACAGACATTTTGTTAAAGAAAAAACAAACAACACCTTACTATTGTAGCGATATTGTTTCATTAACCAGGGCAATATAATTTCATGCCCCGTGTTTTCAAAACTAGATCAGTTATCTTAGAGCTCTACTAGTTAGAAAGGCCGAACTAGATTTGAAAACCAGGTGATGTTATAAATGATATAATCAATGTTATAATATAATAAATACAAAATTATAAAGAACATAATAAATGAAATGATATATGAAATGAATAATTAATAATCCTTTTACTCTAATAAAAATATAACTAAAAGGAAAACGTGACAACATCATATTTTCCTTTACAACAGTTTTTTAGCTTCTCTCTCGTATTAAATAATTAAATTAAAAACTAATAATATTATTTAATTATTTTTTAGATACAATTGGTTTTTTAATAAATTAAAAAAAGTCTCTTTATAATATTATTTTTAAAGAAACAAGTTTTTAAACACTTTCTTTACAAAGCAACTTTTCCCCGTGCTACGCCACAGAACTTGTGTCATTTTTCTCTTGCGTAACATAGGGTATTTTTGGTCAATTATAGTCTGGTTTATCGTAAATCATAAAAGCGAATACCTACATGAGTTTCGTTGATACCAATAATGGCGGCAATAATAATATTAGGTTATTAACAGTAACCACACTCGCTATAACCAATGATGTAAAAAATACACGATTTTAAATACAACTGCGTTTTTAAAAAATGTTAACAAACAAAAGTTATTCCCCACGCACGTGGCAAGAGTTTGGTCGTCTTTCTGCCGCACTATGTGAAATGATTTTCGTCATCATTGTCTCGGCTAGTCAAAATTCAAAAAATATTAAAGTGGGTACCTAAACCGGGATGAGGGAAACTGTTTGATGAATCCGTTCTAAACGTTTAAAAACATAGCCTTTACTTACCATGAGGGAACCGTTATATATGACCTTTTGGTGAGTCTTTTCATGATTTTAATTTTAATTTTCTTTTTGTAATTTTACTCTTTAAAAACGTTTTTTGTTCTCTTTAATGGTATGTTCAAGTCGTGATGCGTTCAATTGTTCAAGCATTTCATAGCTATCAACCTCCACTCAACATTAATTGTGACATCCACTTTAACTTATTTTCCAATTTAAACTTATACACATAAAAAAACAACGTTTGATCCCGAGAGCGATACCATCAGAATTTGAACTTGTGGACGTTTCAGTCAAAATAAGTTCAGACAGAACTGCTAACCTCAATGGAGCATGGAGTGTAACCTATATTTGAACTTATCATCATTAATTTGAAGATGAGGAAAAATCAGTTTTGAAGATTATACATATATTTTTTAATAAAAAATAGATATGTTTTTTCAAACTGGTTCCAACCCAAATCAATCACAAACCTACCGAATTGATTCCTACCGGCTACCGGTAAGGTTTTCAATACTCCCAAGCGGGTTCTAACCCGAACCAGTTCCTCATCAACCTGGTTGTGACATTTGTTTACCAAAATAAACTGATGTTGGGTTTCAACCTCTTTTGTGCATCACTAGTTACTAGTTACGTATATAGCAACTATATTTTCTTTAATAAATTATATATACGTTGGTTTGTTTTGCGTTTAATTTTAAAGGTGGGTTGATAGAATCAGGAAAAAAAAAGTACAAATTTTTGTTATTATTCCTAATAAATTCAAGGATTTCATTCCCATTTTCAAATCTCAAACACACATGGGAATGATTCCCTTTCATTGTCTTACTCATCAACCAAACACTAGTTAAAGCTTAGAGGTGACACCTGAAAGAGCCATCTTGATCAACTCTTTCCTCAACGTCTTACCAGGAGCATTTTTCGGAATCGAATCAATGAAACAAACTCTTCTTAGTTTCTTGTAAGGTGCAACCTGATACAGTGAATAAACCTTATAACCAATTTAACTAAAAGAACTGAACCGCTTAATGCTGATTTTCAGTCATGGTTTTTAATGAATGATTATAGTGGTTCGGTTATACATGTTCATGTAACTAAAAAATCAAACCGAGAGGATACACACAAAATAACTGGTTTAACACACACACATAGTAAAAGAGTAATAGAAAGTGAAATTAATGTGGAAGTGTAGGAAGTCACATGGGTCATTGATCGAGATGTTAGAGAGGCCACATGAGAACATTGAAAGAATTAAATGGCAGAGAGTGGAAATATGGGAAAAATCATCATTGCTGACTTTTATCTAGCTCAATTAGTGTTTTTGTTACTCAAATAACTTTTATATACTTTATTTTTTTTAATTATATCATAAAATCAAGAACTTTGTTATCTTTAATTTTGATTTGAGTAATAGTATTGTCAGAAAGATTTTATAGAAAAACTTTTATTTGAGAGAAAACAATCAATTATGGTTTTTGATTTGAGTATAGTAATTGACAGATAGTTTTTATAGAAAAACTTTGATTTGAGAGAAAACAATCAATTATGGTTAGTTTTTATAGAAAAACTTTGATTTGAGAGAAAACAATCAATTATGGTTTTTCAATAACCGAAGTGTCAGTTTAAGGCAATATCATAACCGAATCGACCCATCTTCACTCGTAGATACAATTCTTTGTGAACATTTGTTTAGAATTAAGAAAAATAAAATACCTGTTTTGCCAAATAATTTTTCACTTGGGTTTCATTAATGGTGCTTCCTTTTCTTCTAACCACAAACCCCATGGGTACTTGCCCTGCTGCCTCATCTGGATACCTGCAAAATCAAACACACCACAAAAATGGTATTTAGTTATTTACATATAGATCTCACACTTCTCTCTGTGCATAACTGACACATTTGATAGGTGGGTTAAAACAGTGTAAATAGAAGAAAATGAGTCGGGACGGGTTTGGTTGACCAAGAAACAATTTTTTTAATTTTTTTTTTTGTAAATAATCAACTTGTCAACATTTTCAATAAAAAAGTCTAAAAGGTTTTATAAATTTGAATACACTGATTTTTGACCCATGTAACCCACATAACCCAGTTCATCCTGTTATAGAAAAGTATATGAGTTGAAATTGTCTAAGAATAAGAGCTGAAATCCCATACGGAATCACTGCTGCTTCAACAATGTCAGGATGTGATTGTAGAATGTGTTCCAATTCGGCTGGTGGTACCTACATGCACTTGGATTATGTTTTATTTCTAACAGAGTAAAACATGAATTCAAACAAATAGCTAAAAAGAAATGGTAAGAAAGTTACCGAAAGCGCATTATTAATGCCTTAAACCTCCTAAATAATTTTAGGATAAAATATGATAAAAAACAACATACTTCTTATTTTTGCATGAAATTTCTCTCAACCAAATTATGATACACAAAAATGCTTGAACTCTTTTAAAGACTCTAACAAACTGTCATTTCTGACATCAAAATTTGTTCCATTCATCAAAAGAGTTGTGGTATCCACATGCCAGAAGACTACAATACATCCGCATATATGCTCGTTATTTAAGTAACCGGCATTTATCATTAGATTCATATTTTGTATGTTTTTATCAAGTTTAAGAGCTTTGTTATTTCAAAATTCGGTTGAAGATCTTATGTTTTTTGTAACAACACTGCCTAGATTTTCTATAACAATTTATTCATTTCTACAGGGTGCAAGACTAGAACCCAAAGCCTTTTGGTAGTGGGGCACTCCACTTACCACCAAGACCCAACCCCCCACCTTAGGATACTATGAGTATATGGTATTAACTCATAATTATCATTGACACACTAGTAGTTATTGAAAAGGAAAACTTGGACAAAGGTGTTCCTGAGGCTACACATAAGATCTGGCCCGTTATGACCCATTACGCAACCTAAATGGCCCATCTGTTTTGCCATCTCTATATTTTAGCTATAATGGTTTGGATGCATAAAACATACCTGATAACCTTTATATTTAATAAGTTCTTTTAACCTATCCACAACGAATAAGAATCCTTCATTGTCAAAGTAACAAAGATCACCGGTTCTCAACCATCCTTCTGAGTCAACCATTGTATCTATAACTTCTTTATCGTCAACATAACCTGATCACCAAGATTAATGCCACACATTCAACTTTAATCCAAACTGTAGGCGTATTAACATTTTAATATATTAGTATGCTTGAAATTGCTACGGTTTTGGCTGGCACAGCAAACAAAATAAACTAAGATCACCGAACCAATGAGGGTGTTTGTTGGGCTGGGGGTTCCAGGTTGTCTGATGGCTAACGGATCAAAAAAGGTTCAGGTCAAACAATTTTGTCCGGGAGTGTTGGGTTGACCTCAAAACATTTTTAACACCTTTTTTGCATTTTTTATAAATAGCCATTACAAAAGGAATAACTAAATTAACAATTTCTTTAATAAACTGATTTAGAAATTGATGTACTGAATTTAATCTCTGCTGATTTTTGACCTGATCCATCCAACTGACCCTTTAGAGATCAAACATAACTCAAATTGATTCCTTTTTTCATTTAATAAATAAATATGCCAAAACTGTTTAGCTATAACTGCAGGTTGACTTGAACAATGAGAACAAAATATTTTACCTTCCATAACAAATGGGCCTCTAACCCATAGTTCACCACGGTTCATAGGAGGCAAAGCAGCCCCGGTGTTTGGGTCAACTATCTTTGCTTGACAATGGTCTATGAGCCGCCCAACGGTGCCTACTATTGTGCTCTCATACGGGCCTGCAACTCGTGAGATTCCGCCTGTGGTTTCGGTCAACCCATACGCCTAAAGAGCATTGACCCACCATGTGGCAGTAGCATTAGTTCATTGATCAACAATCCTCTACGGAGATAAAAAGGTCCAGTCTAAGTTTCAAGCATAAATGACACTCTGGATCCACTTACAAAAAATCTACAATCAAGATTGAATGTAGGATTTTTATTGAATTGGTTTTCAGGTTCTTCAAATTATTAAAATTTTATGACTTAAAATCCAATTTGAAAATCCAAAACTAAAATTCACACTCGTGTAGAATTTTAATTTTCGAGTACGATTCAACTAACAATAACAAACAAGTACACAGATAACTAAATGTAGGGAGGTGGTTTTCATTAGAAGTGGCAATTCCGGCACGACATGAATACACTACGAAAAAAACAGATTTTGGGTTGACACATCTAACCTACGGGTTTACCTATTAATTAAATAGATTGTGTTCAAGTAGACATATTTAAACCATTTAGTTAAACACATCTTCCACTGACCCATTTAACCCTCGTTTTTTACCACTCACAAACCCAAATACCCGATTAACACGTCAACAACTTCATGTTTACAGGCCAACTCACAAACCCAAACATGTTTACGATTTGATCTTTTTAACACAAATTAAAATATTATGTTTGAACTCAACAATTCAACTAACTACCCTACAACCAGCTACTATTTACACCCATAGTTTTAATGTTATTTAAATTATTAAGTAACGGAAATAAATTAGTAATTTATTGTAACTTGCCACGCAGGATATCATGCACAATGCAACTCACCTGCACCAATGACACATTGGGAAACTTTCTCTTGAATTTTCCGATCACCGCCACCGTCAACGGAGCTCCGCCGCTGAACACCGTCTCCACCGATCTCCACCTGCTTCCGTCATCACCACCACCGACCAACGCCACCACCACCGGCGGAGCCAACGGCAGATGAGTAACCCTAAACTCCTCAATCGCCCTCACCATCACCCCCAAATCAAACCTCCCAATCGACACCAAACTATCTCCAAAAACCACCGTTCTGATGCACACAGTGAATCCGTACACGTGGAAGTACGGCACCGCGCACAGGTACACTGCCGGAGACGATCTGACGTCACGTCCGGCGATCGCTCCGGCGATCGACGTTATCAGATTCCGATGCGTGAGCTTCACGCCTTTTATGTCACCTGTAGTCCCCGAGGAGTACATAATCGCCGCTGTATCGGATTGCGATACCGATACTTCAATTTCACCTTCATCTCCGTTTGATTCATTTGTAATCATCGATTCGAAGTTACGAGAGTCGATTAGAACAATCCGATTGGTGAATCCGACTTCCACGAGTTTGTTCACCGTCTCCGTCGTAGCGAAGGCGATCGTAGGTTTACAGAGACGAATCATGCGAGAAATCTCTCGAATCGAGCTCATAGGGCTCACCGGAGACACCACAACGCCGATTGAAAACAACGAGAGGTAGACAATCGGAATGTATGATGAATTTGGGGAAATGACAAACGCACGATCTCCGATGGAGAGAGACACCGGCGGTTGCCGGAGGGAGGCGGCGAGGTTGCGTACGACAGACGGGACGGCGGAGTAGGGGATGCTCCGGCGGGTGGTGGCGTCGATGAACGATGCTCCGGCGGCGGCTGTGGTGGTGGTGGTTTGGAGGTGTGAAAGGATGAAATCGGTTACTGATAACGGGGATGAAGGTGGGGGTAGTGGTGATGGGGGTCTGAGGCTATGGAAGATTAGGGTTTTGAGCAGAATCCGTTTTGGGGGTCGATTGATGAATTTGAAATTGAAATCGCCATTGTTGTTTGAAGGTGATTTGCGATTGTTACTGTTGAAGATGGAGACAATAGGAGAATCTAACAGAGGTTGAAGCAGAGGAGGGTATCTTATCCGGATATATAAATAATACTAATAATAATATTTTCTAACTTATAGAGTAGGAAAGCAACTCGAAGTAATAATATTATTGTCTAACCATCAAACTTAGAGTACTAAAGTGACTCGAAGTAATAATATTCGGGACGAGAATTTAGATATGAGAGAGTAATTTAGATATGAGATCGGTTTGTTTATAATCATTGTATTAGATAAACATTATCCAGTATACTTTGTAGTTATGTGTAATTTATAATTTGAATAGATTAGTCTATTATTTGTAGTTATCCATCCCATGTTTAGATGATAAGTTAGTTACAAGTCTGCATTATATAAGCTATGTTAATATTGAATGGAAATAAAGGAATTCTCAAATCTTTTCATGGTATCAGAGCGCATTCACTTTGAACCGTACATTAACCGCAACCATTTAAAAGAACGGAATCGAGCCTCGAGACGTTTTCTCTTCGCCTCACGAGGGGTAAGCCTCGAGGCGAAACGAGGCGTAAGTCTGAGGCGGAAATAAAAATTAAATATAAAAATTATATATTTTATAAAAAATAAATTACTAAAGAAGAAGAAGACAAATAAAACAATCAGGATCAAACTGATTAATTAAATAATTTCAACAGTAAACAAATTAACATACATGAATTAAACCAAACTACATATAGCATATGCATCACTGTTTCACCAGCTCACCGCAATAAAGAAGAAGACAAAAACATTGAGCCCGCAATAAAGAAGACAAAAACATTGAGGATAAGACTGATTAATCAGGGGGAAGTTTAGTTCGTAACTTCGTATTAATCAATCAGGAAGACAAAATCAGGTTACGGTCTAATTAAACATGTAACGAAGACAAAATCAGGGGAATTTCAAACCTAAATGGAAGAAGATGATAGCAATCTGATCCTACTTCTTAATCGAAGACACTTGCTGCCTCTTAAATCTAAAATCAAATCTCAATCGAAAATTGGGTTTTCACATGTAATAGAAACTGCCGAACTGATGCTCTGCTTCCGATAATCACCGCCTCTGAGTCAAAAATCGGGTTTTCAGATGTAATAGAAACTTCGATTCGAAAATTGCTTCCAAAAATTGCCGACTTATGCTCTGCTATTCCCGCTTTTTGGTCTAATTGAGGAGAAAATGGACAAAATTGGCGGCCATCCGCAATCGGTGTTTCCCGCCCAAAAATCATCGCCTCAGCAAAACGCCCCGCCTCTGCGATTTCCCGACTGCCTCAGCCATAAGAGGCTTACGTACGAGGTTGAACCTATGAGGCGCCGCCTCAGAATCGTTTTTTAGCCGCCTCGCCTCGAGACGCGCCTCGAGGTGTACGCCTCTAACGTTTTTTTAAACCATGACCGCAACAGCCATCACCTCCCGACCTCGGTCCGGTAATCAACTGCCACCACCGACACTGCAACATCTTCGGATCTGCCCTGTTAGCCTTCGGTACTGTCCCCATTCGATCTTGTGGCCTGCTCTCTCATTCAAAACAATGGAGTCCTCTCCCACCAAACCCACTCCCGCACCCGCACCCGCACCCTTGCACCCTGTTTACACTATCACCAATTTGCAAAACAAGGTCTGCACCCTTGATGGTTCTAAGGTCTCTTATTCGTCATAGGTCAAGCTTTTTCGCCTACATGCTCGAGGTTATGATGTACTAGAACACATCGATGGCACCAAACCACCGCCCGACACCGAATCGTCGCATGATTCATGGATGAAAATTTATGATATTGTCCTCTAGTGGATTGGAACAACACCGCCAAACGGCCAGGGACAACCCTCCTACTCTGGCCGTTGCGGTCGCTACCCGAGAACCACCAACCTCGTGGCACCTCTCAATCCAAAACTGCTGCCCGTAGACCCAACAGACCGCAACAACCTTCTTCTTCCCACCCAACAGCCCCTCGCCAGTCCCAACCCGGCCCCTCTGGCCCACGGCAGCCCCAAGCCCGCCACTAGCCTTCCTACTCGCCTGCTCCATGGGTTGCTGGCCCTCCTTATTGGGCTCCATACCGGACCGCCCTACCTTCGTGTCCCTACCCAACCCAACCCGGCTGGCCACTCCTTGGCAACCAAACCAGCCTCCACGACAGCCGGGTCGCACCCCACCCTCACCACAGGTACATCTGACCGATCTAAACCCCCTGGAACCTACTGATCTGGGGTATGCATTTGAGGCCCTCAACGTGCAAGGCTGCGACGATGATCAATGGTACATGGATACGGGTGCATCCAACCATCTCACCTCTAACCCAGGTATGGTCTCAATTCCCTCCTCGTCATCTATTAAATCTATTTTCGTTGGTAATGGCCAATCGATGCCTATTTCAGGATCCGATAATTTTAGCCTACCCACCCCCTCCAAACCACTTCACCTTAACAACCTATTATACACCCCTCATATTATTAAAAATCTCGTCTCTGTACGTCAATTTACCAACTGGGAAGGTCCTAAGCATACATGATAGCACCAGCCATCTTTACCCACTTACCAACACCACCAATGCACCCGCCTCTACTTTTATTGCTTCTTCAACTTCTACTCTATGGCATGACTGCCTCGATCACCTTGGAGGACATGTTTTAGATAGTTTATGTTCTTTAAAGTTTCTATCTTGTAATCGTATCGGTTCTTTTATTTGCAACTCTTTCCAATTATTAAAACATAAACTTTGCCTTTTAATTTATCTACTTCATCTACGGTATTGCCATTTGATATAATTCATTCAGATTTATGGACTTCACCCATCATTAGTAACAGCGGGTATAAATATTACATGGTACTCATTGATGATTTTACAAACTACACCTAGATCTACCCTCTCAAGTATAAATCTAAAACTTTTTTCAAGTTTAAACAATTTTACTCATTTATTAAAACACAATTTAATTGTCAAATTAAAACCTTTCAATGCAATATGGGTGGCGAGTTTGACAACCATCAATTCAAAAAATTTCCATCCCCCATGGCCTTCAGTTTCACTTCTCTTGTCCACATACCTCCCAACAAAACGGGAAGGCGGAACGTATGATTCAGCGCTTGAACGAGATCATGCTTTGCCTACTCACACATGCCTCCATCCCACCCGCTTATTGGGTTGATGCTTTACACGTTGCAGCCTACTTACATAATATCCTTCCAACCAAAGTCCTAAACAACACCACCCCCATGGCCGCCCTCTACCTGCGCAACCCGACCTATGACCATCTTCGCGTGTTTGGTTGTGCTTGTTACCCAAACCAAACTGCCACCCGACTCCATAAACTCTCCACCCGCTCCACTCGATGCGTTTTCCTTGGGTATCCACCAAACTATTGCGGATACCGGTGCCTTGACCGACATGCAAAATAATCTTGTCCCTTCATGTTACTTTTGATGAAACATCCTTCCCCTTTACCTCACACCCTTCCCCAAAACCCCGGACTACTCGTTTCTTTAATCCGATCCCTCCCTAATCCTATTCGACACAACCCCTTTCGACACAACCCCTCAACCGCCACCCACACGCACCCCCATTCCCCCTACACCAACCCCACCACCCTCACCCATACCAACCCCCAATCCCCCTCCATCTTCCCCGCCACCCTCAACACCCCCACTACCCTCCGCTGCTACCCCATATGCCTACACCTATCACCTGCGCTCTCGGCCACCACCCACCGCAACCCCGTCACCCAATATTCCTACTCCGCCATCTTCCCTTAACCCCCCGTCCCCTCCACCTCGTCAACCACGCCTCCTAACCTACCCCAGCCAACCCAACCATCCCACTCCCAACACCCCATGACTCCCCGAAGCAATAGAATCACTAAACCAAACATACCCTTCAACCTTCACACGTCTACACCCTCATCTCAAATATCTCCCATTCCAAAAATTACCACCTTGCCCTTACCGATCCGAATTGGCATCAGCCTATGAATGAGAAATATCGGGCCTTAGTAGATAATGATACGTGGGAATTGGTTCCACGCCCTCCCAACTCCCACATTATTAATTGCATGTGGCTGTTTAAACATAAATTTCATGCAGATGGTTCCTTATAAAGATATATAAGGCACGTTTGGTTGTTAATGGTAAACGACAACATGTCGGGATTGATTGTGAGGAAACATTTAGTCCTATCGTAAAACCAACTACTATACGAACAGTTCTCGGGCTATATGGTCAAATTTGGGGCTATATAAACTAAAAATGAAGCATTTTTAGTACACGGTTATATATCCTCCATATTTTCTCTTAAATTTAAGAAAACGTTTATAATGGGACCAGTTGAGGTGGTTACAAGAGGTATTAATGGAGTAACATGAAGAATGAACCACCCAAACTAAGTTAACTCAGTTACATAAATTCCACCATTAACTCAGTTACAAATGATGGTTTGGCATCAAAAATAATACTTCACTAAAGAACACGTGGAATGTTATTCCAATAAGAGAAAAATCTACAGTTGGCTTCCCCTGGGAGTTCCTAACCAATTATGTCTATTCGTGTTCTAAGTTAAGTAATAACAACATATACAACAATTATGAAAGTACTATCCTGATTACTATTGAGGTAAAATAGTAAGCTAACAAAAGTCATCCCTAACAATCTAACATCCAATATGACTAAGTCATCCTAATAACCTGCAACAAAAACAGAACCAGTTCATACAAATCATAAATAGCTTATCAATCAAGAATGAAGGGAATGAAGAACGCAATGAAGTTTCCAAACGTGAAAGGTAGAGTGAAAGACGCCTGCTTTTGCTTGCTGAGGTTTTCTCCAATGTCAGACGAAAGCCTTTGACGCCAGTGGTTCTACGTATGAAAACTCACAACAGAAGAGTTGATACAAATCACAACAAGCGGCTGATGTCTAAATTTATCAACTTGAAGAAAATACTAAAATAGATCAGAAATCTGTGTTTTCTACTAAAGTCCACCAATGAATCTAAAACCTACTACTACAACAGAAAGACACAATAGTGTTCATATGAAAAGAAAACAAACCTTAGTGAAGAGATCTGATTCCCGTGCAGCAGAGGAAGGGAATACGAGAGCAATAAATACACTCAGCTTCCATAGGCAGGGGAATAATTAAAGATTGAAGCACCCTGGCATCAACAGTTACTAAATTTACAGTAATATCGTCATGAACAGTTTAGCTAGAACAAAATGTGTTAAATGAAAACCTAGATTGTTCTCTGATACACACTCCCATATGGTTCCAGCAGTCAAAGTCAATCCAGGGTAAATAATTCATCCAAGAGGATACCTTGAGAGAAGTAAATGATATCATGTCATGTGTGCTCTCTACTCGATGATATAAAGAAACAAAAACTAATCTACTTACCAGGTCCTTTCATTTGTTATTAGGAAGGGAATTAGCTAAAACAACTTAAGATATGTAGTCATCAAGGAACCCAACCCCTACCTAGCAAGAATGAACATTTCTAATAAAGAACTTGTAGAAGAAGCATCACAATCAGAGAAAGAAAGTCTTGGAGTACCAAGAGTAACGCTAGACTTTATCAAAAAGCACAGAACATTGTTGAAGGCACAAGTAAAAGACCTTGATTCAAACTATCCTTTAATGACATCCCCTTGAGATAGAACACAGAAAGGAGACCGGGTACCTCCACCCTGGCGAGGGGCCATACATTAGAATAGGAGGTTATGATCCTTGTACGACCCAGCCCATCCCGACTTTAGACTAACCACATTGCTTGCATCCCTGTTGTGGCCTTTTAAACCCCTCAAAGGAGGCTAATGATCACAACCAGTCCATCCATCCTCATGGGAACAAGAGACGAGACGGAACCCCTCCTTCTCCCGTACCAATTAAAAGACATTGGTATGATATCCTACCCCCAATAAGCATAGATAACTACATTAAACTAAAAGACAGATTTCTCAAGCCCTTTAGCCAGCAAAAGATGACTGTGAAAAACCCAGTAAAATACTGCATATAACCAGATAGGGGGATGAAGCGATAGAAGGATTCATGGAGCAGTACATCACGCCTTCAATGAGAATCAGGTCGAGGAATTCGTAGGGGAAAGGAGCTTGGATCAATAGTACAAGGTCACTGTGCTAAAAACCGATGAATACGCCATACATGGTCGAGGACCAGAGAGGTGGCGGATCGCACTATCATTACAAATTCTCGAGGGAAAAGCATAAGGAACATTACACACCATACATAAATAAGAAAGGAATGTATATTAATCCCTCTCATTTCAATTCTACTCCCCTTACCAAAACTCACATTTAGATTTATCCATAGAAAAAGCAAAGAATGACTTTACTAAAATTCCTTCCTAGAAAGGAAAATAAGGGAAAATGCTAATGCATTTTGTGAATTCCACCAAGCCCATAGTCATATGACCAATAATTGATTTTTTAATTTAATCGAAAAATTGAGAATGCGACAAAAATAGTGATGTTTTTCTACTTGGTAAGAGACATTAAAACACATAACACCTATGAAGTGGGTAAAACGAAAGAAAAACCGACAAAAGAATAATACCTAGACATTATCAAGAAAAGAGAACCAAGAGGAGGACTCTCAAAGGGTGGCCCCACCTAGGTCAAAGGTCCCTAACCGGATGAGAGTCCTCATCGCCTTCCCATATACTAAGGAGGGGGAAGTCAACACACCTTTCTAAACATCTCCAAACATCACAAGATACATAATTGTCAAAATACATGTTGATGGGAAGTGGAGCCGAGATCATGTATGAGCATTAATTGACATCAGACTCACCAAACACATCTGGGACCGAATGATTGTAGACTCATCAACCGTGGTAGGATTCTCAGGAGAGTTGGTTAGGCCTCTAGGCAAGATACAACTCTTGTTCATCGTAAGTGAAGGAATCAAAAGAAGAAATGGAAGCCTCACCTTCATAGTAATTGACAACCCGAAAGGGATAGCTAAAATGAGATCCTTTGCTGTAACTGTCAACAATGTGTCGACAAAGAAGAAGAGTGAGAAACAAAGTGATAAAGAGGTTGAAAAATGGGTGTCAACCGAGCGATTTCCCGACCAAACATTGAAAATCGGAGCCAAACTACTAGAAAGATGGAAGACAACAACCCTCATGGAACTATTAGTAAGAAACAAAGATATATTCGCTTCACACTACGATGATATGGTGGGCATACCACGTGATCGGATAGAAGATAAGTTGAGGGTCCGAGGACGGGTCGAGCCGGTTAACAAAAGCACGCAACAAGAGACTTGAAAAAAGTAAAGCCGCATGCGAAAAGGCAAGGAAGTTGCTAATGACCGGGATAGTACGAGAGGTACAATTCCTCTGTTGGATCCTTAACCCAGTTCGGTTAAGAAGTCCGTTTGGAGCTGGCGTATGTGTATCGACTTAAAAGGCCAAAACAAGGCGTGCACGAAAGATTGTTATCCTCTCCTTAAAATTGACAAGAAGATACTAGCTAGTCTCTTTTCCCTTTAAATGCTTCTTGAATGCATTTAAAGGGTGTCATCAAATTCAAATGACATAAGGAATGAAGAGAAACAACTTTCTACATGGACGAGTGTATCTTCTATTACACGAAGATGCCTTTCAGATTAATAAATGTTGTAATAATTGATTCATGGGTAAGTTGTTCATCAAAAAAATAAATGAGAATTTGGAGGTATATGTTGATGATCAATTTATCAAGAGCCAAAATAAACAGTCGATGATGGACAACATAGTGGAAACGTTTAAAACGTTCCAAGGGGCTAACATTAAGTTAAACCCCACCAAGTGTTCATTTGGAAGGTTACTAAGAATGGCATCGAAGTGAACCCCAAAAATTGCAAGTAATAGCTAACAATTATTATCCTAGAACATTGAAAGAGTTACAGGACTTCAAAGGCGGATTGGTTGCACTCAAGCGCTTCTTATGAAAAAAATAACCGAGGCCGTTTTCCTTCTTAGTAGCCCTAACGAAATGTATCAAGAAAAAACACTTCATGTGAACACCTGAAGCAAAAGACGTATTTTAAAAGTTGAAAATCCATCTATGAAACCTTCCAACGTCAGTAAACCCTAGAGAAAAGGAGCCTTTGATGGCATACCTTGCAGCGTCGGAAGAGGCGGTTAGTGTAGTGTTAATGGTAGAAAGATATGGAAACTAAATCCCACTATACTTGTATACGCCTCTATTAGACAATATTATTAGGGTTATTACTATGAGCCCACGGGCCCAGTTAGGTATTTGGGTTGCATTATATTCTCTATATATTGTAACCAAACCTATTAATAATATCAATTCCGTCTTTTACCATCTTACATGATATCAGAGCCTTAGGGTTCTCGTTACCTTCTTCTCCGCTGCACCACCACAAAAACATACAAACCCTAGCCGTAGTCATTGAGTTCAAACCCTAGACAGGGCGGTGTGCCGCCACCTCCGCCGCCCTGTCCCACCTTAGTCTTCTGGTTCGTTCTTATCTATTTTCTAGTTTATGTTTAATAAAGTTTCATTATCGGTTGAGGATTCAAACCTATTACCCATATCCATTCTCTTGGTTCGTTCACATCCATTCTCTTGGTTTGTTTCTGGATTATGGCTCCCAATTTGCAACGGTCATTATGTTTTCTTTGTTCCTTTTATTTTTTTTGTTTATCGTTGTTTTAGTCGCATCAAGGACCACGGTCCGCGGCCACTGATCTCAAACTACGGTTTGATTATTATTTCTATTCTTTTTAGAACTACGGATCTTATCACCTGATCTACGGATCCAAGAGACCGCCACCTGACCACGGTCACCGGTCTTGGTTTCTTTTTATTTATTTATATCTACTTATGTCATCTCTTGATCTATGGATCCAAGAGAGTGTCGCTTGCTAGCCTTGAGACATCGCCAACGACTACGGTCGCCGGGTCTCAACTTATTAATCCAAGAATCAAGAACCATGAATTATCAAGCAAACTATGAATAACACAATCAACTAAAATATGGATAACAATATCAAGCACAATATTGTTTGATGGCACTAGTTTGGATAGTCAAGTCGATCGAAGCATGTTTATCTTATTATTATTGTTTTTATGTTTTTTTTGTGTTTCCCAATCATAGCAGCAGGTTACTTCCATTACAACTGCGGGGGAGTATTAGACAACATTATTAGGGTTATTACTATGAGCCCACGGGTCCAGTTAGGTTTTAAGGTTTGCATTATATTCTCTATATATTGTAACCAAACCTATCAATAATATCAATTATGTCTTTTACCATCTTACAGCATCACCATGTTATAAAAGTGCTAACCAACAAACCCATAGCAGGTGTTAAGGCGACTGGAGGTGTCCGAAAGTCTAACCAAGTGGGTCTTCGAACCGGAGGATCAAAAAATTGAATACCACCCATGTGTCTCTTACAAGAAACAAGTACTTACATTATATTATAGAAGCGCCACTAGAAAAACCTATCCTTGTAAATAAGCAAGTCCCATAAACTACCTTTGAAGAAATAAAAGGGGAGGAACTGTTATGGAAATTGTACACGGATGGAGCGTGAAATGAAGAAGGTTGTGGAGTAAGGTTGATTTTGTTGGGGTGTGAAGGCCTTTGGGCTTTTAGATGGAGTTATGGGCCTGGCCCATTGGAGCTTCTTGAAACCCTAATCTATCTTTATATATAGAACATGTCATTGACTTGTAAGCTAGTTCCTTGAGCTTAATAAAATACCTAGTTGCAGAGAGTGGACGTAGGTCATCTTGACCGAACCACTATAAATTCTCGTGTCCTTATTGCTTTCGTGTGCGCACGTGTGTTTGTGTTTGTTTCCACTGCGTAAAGATACCTAACTGGTATCAGAGCACCAGGCTCTTGAAGATTCCATACAAAACATGCCGCCGTGTACCTAGGGTTTCTGCCGCCGCCTAGCGTTGTCGCCGCCGCCGCCGCAATCGCCTAGGGTTTTGCGCAGCCGCCGCCGCCTAGGGTTCTGCGCCGCCACCGCCTAGGGTTTCTGCACAGCCCCGCCGCCTAGGGTTTCTGCCGTCACCGCCGTCACCTAGGGTTTCTGCGCCGCCGCATAGGGTTTTGGTTGGAAGTACCGGATCTGGTTTTGTCTATCCTTTTGTTGACTGGTTATCAACTGTTCAGCGTGCCTGTTTTTTTGTTTTTTCTCTGTTTTGCTATTATGGCCGAAGTCGGGAAGACTGTGATCAAAAAGTTCAATGGCACTGATTTTGGTTGGTGGAAAATGCAAATAGAAGCATTACTGTGTCAAAAAGATTTGGATATGGTACTTGAAAAAAAACCGGAGAGTATGGAGAAAGCTGAAGAAGCAGTTTGGAATTCCAAGGACAAGAAAGCTAGGGAGGTTATTATGTTATATTTGACGAAGAGCGTTGCTTTTAACATTATGAAAGAAACCACTGCAAGTGGTATGATGTTGGCTCTATCGAACATGTATGAAAAGTCGTTTGCAGCTAACAAGGTGTTCTTGATGAGGGAACTGTTCATGACGAGAATGAAAGAGGGAAGCTCAGTCACCTTTCACATTAATGATCTGATGTCTATTCTTACCAGATTAGAATCAGCGGGAATAAAATTCGATGAGACTCGAGCTCTGGTGTTGCTCTCTTCACTGCCTGATAGTTGGTCCGGGACTGTAACTGCTATTAAAAATTCTACGGGGGCTAACAAAATGACATTTGAAAAGATCCGAGATATTGTGATAGGTGAAGACACACGTCTAAAAAGTGCAAATGTTGGATCATCTTCTAAGATGTTACATGTTGGCAGGGGAAGGGAAAATAGCCGAGACAGTAGGAGTCGGGGAAAGAGTTCAACTCGGACTCGAAAAAATGTGAGGTGCTGGAACTGCAACGAGGATGGACATGTTAAGAGTCAATGTCCAAAGAAAGGTCTGAACACTGCTGCTAAGGATGTCAATGATGGTGACGTGTTAATTCTTGAGGCTGAAAACAGTGTGGACTCTTGGATCATGGATTCTGGTTCTTCGTTTCACGCCGTACACAGCGGTGAAATGATGGTGAATCTGAAAACAAGCGATTTTGGGAAGGTACGTCTCGCGGATGGCAGAATGCTTGATGTAATGGGCATGGGTGATATTGATTTGGTGACTCCATTGGGAACTACATGGAACTTGAAGAATGTCAAGGTGATTCCGGGTTTGAAGAAGAAATTAATTTCTGTTAGTAAACTGGATAAACAAGGACTGGAAGTCAAGTTTGGTGGTGGTAAATAGAGGGTAGTCAATAGGAACCGGGTGATTGCTCGTGGTGATAAGCATGGGTCATTGTACACGGTTGAGGTACCTGCTGAGGGACTCTGCTGCTAAGAGAGTTCATTTTGCAAACATGAAGTCTGGAGCAGAGATTGTAGTTGAATGGGGTCAGAAGTCTAAACCAGTCAGAGGATTTTGTGACAGTGGGAGCATGGGGCATGTTCCAGGTACATTCAAGAAGAATCGTTGGGTTTTGAAGACTACGACCGGAAAATTCTCTCCTGGTGATTGATTGTTTGCTGAATTTGGAGATCATTAGTGGTTCTCGGTGTATCTCTGAATCTGGTGGATCGTGTAAACCAGTTGAAACAGAGGATGAGTCATTGGTGGAATTTGCCACGACTGGGTTGGAGCTCGGGGGAGCTTCGACGGGCCCTTTCAAGTAATTAATGAAAAGAGGCCTCTACATCTAGGGGATTTGGATTGAAATCTTAGCTTGTTCTTTGGAATTAAAGGCTTGGAGGATTTCTGTTACTTGAAGATTACTGATAATACTGGATGACAGGGTTGCTTTATACTTAGATGGCTAGCTGGAGTATTCGCAAGGCCTTCAAGTGGGAGATTGTTGGGGTGTGAAGGCCTTTGGGCTTTTGGATGGAGTTATGGGCCTGGCCCATTGGAGCTTCTTGAAACCCTAATTTATCTTTATATATAAAACATGTCATTGTATTGTAATCTAGTCTCTTGAGCTTAATAAAATACCTAGTTGCAGAGAGTGGACGTAGATCATCTTGACCGAACCACTATAAATTCTCGTGTCCTTATTGTTTTCGTGTGCGCACGTGTGTTTGTTTTTGTTTCCGCTGCGTAAAGATACCTAACAGATTTTGGTCTTCCCGAAGCGTATTGAGCTCACTTATGCTATAAGACTAATTTTTTCTAGCATAAATAATGTAACGGAGTACGAAGCATTCATCGCTAGACTAAAACTAGCCCTGAAGATCAAGGTGGGGAACTTAGAATCCCTCAAAGAGTCTTTGTCGGTGGCTAACCAAATGAATGGGGAATACGATGCCAATGATGCAACAATGGCATCATACTTAGAAACAGTTATGACCCTACTAGCAATGTTTAAGACTGCTAAGGTCACCCATATCCCCCGGGTGAAAAACAAGATGACACACACACTCATCAAGTTGGTATAATATTATTTGAACACCTAGCCAAAGAAATTACGTTTGTGGTATTAAAAACCTCCTTACTTAGCGAAAGGGGTCAACGACCATCAAAAACAACCAACGGCCCAATTGGGTGAGAATCAACGTATTGCAGTATGAGATCGTAGAAAGTCTCTACAGGAAGTCATACTTAGGCCCCCTTTTGTTCTAATTCTCACTCGATATCCTTAAGGGTCGTCTGGTTCGTAGAATGTGTTGAAAATGAATTGGAAACGGAATTGAAACTGGAATGAAATCTTATTGAAATAATGTGTTTGGTAGTATATTTTTGAGTGGAATTGGAATGTTAACTTTGAACATTCCATTTGATTGTTGAACATTCTTTGAGTAAGTGAAAGGAAAGAGTTCATATGGAACATGAGAAAATCACAGCAATTAAGTTCTGTCCGATACTTTCATCAGTCAAAAAGATTTGGGTATTTCTTGGGCTTACCGGTTAACATAGTGTTTTGTGCGAAATTATGGTTGATCTCCCATCCTTTAGCCTATGTCACCAAAAGGATGGTTTTCTTTGGTCTAAAACGCCTCAATAGCTTTCAGCAGGTTAAAGCAGGTCTTGATGTCCATACCAGTCTTGAAGCTTCCCGGTTTTTCAAAGTCTTTTGCCGTGGAGTGCGATGCATCTTTTCATGGTATAGATGCCATTTTATCTCAAGATGACCACTAGTAGCATACTTTAGTAAAAGTTTTCCCCTTCAATCGATTTAAATCAACTTATGATGAAGAGTTGATTGCACTAGTTCCCGCAGTGCAAAAACAGGGTCACTGTTCGTTACACCTGCAAGCTTTACTTGGAACAGCGGATCACAACATCAACGTTTATTGCTTAAACTGATTCCATATGACTTTTTATTGGTCATGCTGATGCATGAACCCTAAAAGGGTTAATTTAGTCCATATACGATTTTAACATTCCAATTCCCTCCACAAATGTACAAACCAAACACAAGGAAAATTTTCATTGGAATTAATTTCAATTCCATCAAATTCCAATTCCTTCAAAGATTCCAATTCCATTAAAAAGCATTCTGCGAACCAAACGGGCCATGAGATGCTGATGCATTATCCAAACAATCCTATTCTAGTGATGTACTTACTCTAGATGTTCTCTACTATTCAAAACTCAACGACTAAAGATGGCCTCCAATTACAAAAGACATAATGCAAAAGTTAGAGACTGGCATGTATTAATTATTTTCTAATAGATCAACTTTTGGTTAGCAAGAAACACATGGTGATTCCGAATATTCCCTCCCTTATGCATAAACTTCTACGAAAAGTTCATGCAACACCCATCGGTGGTCATGGCCGAAGTTTTGAAGACTTTGAAATGCCTTACCTGCTCAATACTTTTGATCCAAGATAAACAAGAAGCCTGACTTTTTGTCCAACAATGCTTACCATGACAGAAGCAAAAATACGAAACCTTAGTGTGACAACGGCAATACAATTCCTCATTCTGGCAGGTTTACTTTAGCCATTGCGAGCAAATTTGGGAAGACATTTCGATGGACTTTATTATGGGACTCCCGACCTGATGTGTTCACCAACTTAGTGGTGGTTGACCGCCTAAGCAAGTACACCAACTTTATTTGCTTGTCTCATCCCTTCACAACTAACGATTGTAAAATTGCATGGTTTTCCTCGCTCGATTATCTCTAATTGAGAAGTCATTTGTCTATGTATCTTTTGACATGAGTACTTCGGTTGTGTTACACAAAATTACAGTTCAGCGCTAGCTACCATCCATAGACGGATAGTCAAACAAAGATGCTAAAACGTTGTTTCGCGCATGAACAACCAACCAAGTAGAGTTTTTATTTATCTTGGGTAGAATTTTCCTATAACATAAGCTATAATTCAACCACAGATATCACACTTTTTCTGTTGCCATATACAGGCTATCATTCATCCACAGGTATCACACTATTTATGTTGCCCTATACACGCTATCATTCATATACGACTATCATAGTATTTCTGTTGTGTATGGCAGGGAACCACCTCCCATTATTCCTTATGTTGCTGGGAGACAAAGAATGCGGACTTGGAACTACTAATGGATAGGGATGACATGTTAAAGCTCCTTCACGTAAAACCTTAGACTGCATGCGCAACCAAGCTAATTCGAACCGTTGAAAACTGTCATTTTAGATTGGCGATAAAGTGGTTTTGAAAATCCAGCCTTATCGTCAGAAGAGTTTGACTAAACGTCGATACGAGAAGCTCTCCCCAAGGTTCTTCAGACCTTATAATCTCAAACGTAAAGCGAGATAAGTGACTTGTGAGTTGGAACTACCTATTGAGGCTAGAACTCATCTTGTGTTTCATATCTCAAACCATCCCGGGATCTTCTTCATTTGACCTAGTTGCTCCATTACCCATCATGGGAAAAAGAAATGCCTCCAAACTCGAATACTAATCATCATTGGGTCTATGAGGCAGGTCATGAGGTGTTGGAGCTGTTGAATTCGTGGTGTAAGCCACAGGAGGAAGTTACTTAGGAACTCTATGACTTGTTAGTTGAACAGTTTCCTACTTCCGCCTTTGAGGACAAGACGTTTTACTTGACAGGAAGTAATGATACAAATCGGGAGCGGGTCAAAGCACCTAAATTGGGGCAACTTGAATCCAATTTTAGGGATTTCTTAAGACCCATTCACTCAGAGAGAAGCGAGGGAAGATGGGGTAGTGGAGCAGCAGTTCATGAGTAACATTTCAGGAGCTAGCTTTAGTTTTTCTTTTGTTCTTTTTCTTAATTTTGGTGTTTAATCGTTTGTATTGAAAACATAGCCCCTCTTGAATCAGGCCAACCAATTCAATTCAATCAAGTAGCTAGCTATTTTGTTCTTGATCTTATCATCCCCCAAACTAGACTTTCTACTAGTAACTTAAAGACAGCCGGCTGTTTTGTTCGTGATCTTATTATACTCCAAACTAGAATTTCTACATAAAACTTTAAGACCCCTACACTTAACATTTAGTTTAAACCTACGAAAATGCTTATGCAATGTGATCCTCTGTAAACATTGAAGATTGGAGTATAAGAATTCCAACTTAAAGGACTGTGATAAAGAGGTAATCTAGACATCACAATCTAAGTTATGTTTAGTCACGGCAATAAGTTACTAATGGGTCATACGTTTGGTGACAAACCGCTTCTAAGACGTGCAATGGTTGAATGTGTTAACTGGAATAGATTAATCGAATCATATAAGTTACCTGGAATGTTGTTTCCTATCTTTAATGGGATTTCACGAAGATGTGTGCAAAATCATCATAGGAGCTTTCTTGTAAAGATATGTTTGTTTGGATCTCCAACAAACCCACTGAAAGAGGTTCTCGCCGTTATCCTATAAACATGTTATTCATCTGTATTAGTAACTATAACATGTATCAATAGAAATCAGTAGACATGAACTCATGTTTGGTTGATGTAATAATGTTGTTATCTAAGGTGTTCCTCAAATGATGTTCCTAATGGCGTGTTAGTAAGCACTAGACAAAAGCTTTGTTAGGAGATAATTAAGCAGCAAGCAGAGAGTAAAATGTAATGTCAGTTTACCATGTGGATGTAACATAAAACATACACAAGCAGAGAGTAAAGTAAAGCATGTTTCATTCATATCAGAACAATGTGGATGTAACATAAAACACACACATGAACAATATAGCAGTTTACCATCAGATCTATTCGCATCTCAGTTCACTTTAACCTTCATAAAATAAGTAATGCAACATATGTAAAATGTAATGTCAGGAAACGAACAAGAACTGAACCAACAACATTAAAACTCACCAAACATGATGCAAAATGTTAAAGTCAGAAACTATAAATGAGGGGAAAAAACAAGTAGGCACCATTCAACATTGAAACTCACCAGACATGATGCAAAATGTTCCGCTGTCATGACTGCATTAAAACCAACAGGAGGCACCAAGGCTGCCAATAATGTTTCCAAGACAACCTGCATAATAGCAGTAAAGATGTTCATCGAGTGAAAACAACTTTGACAGCAAAAGCGAAACATGAACAACCAGCATAGCTCCCAGCCACTGATCTAAATATGTAGAATGACACCTGAATGTAACAGTTGTATCCAAACATGAAACTTGTTCTCCCTTATTCTTGGAGTGGATACATACCTTGATGTAACAGATTGACTAGAGAATTATACATCCAACTAGCGGCTGATGTCCGAATGTATCTACCAGAAGAAAATACTAAAATAGATCAGAAATCTATGTTTTCTACTAAAGTCCACCAATGAATCTAAAATCTATGTATTCTACTAAAGTCCACCAATGAATCTAAAACCAACTACTACAACAGAAAGACACAATAGTGTTCATATGAAAAACTAAAAATAAATACACTCAGTTTTAGGCCCATTCGAATTTTGCCTTGTTATTTAAGTTGTTTTGGTGTAATGTGAATGGACACTTGATCATTTTTGAAATTAACAGTTTGTCTCTTCAAATTCGTGACTTTTGGGGTCGAATTTGGGTTTGGGTGAAGAACATCACGGGTATTCGCAGAATCAACGTGTTTGAGCTTCGATTTCATACCGTGCGCTACATCAAGGAATCATATTAGTTACCTGGAATGCTGTTTTCCCATCTTTAATGGGATTTCTTAAAGATGTGTGCAAAATCATCATAGGAGCTGTCTTGTAAAGATATGTTTTTTTGGATCTCCAACAAACCCACTGAAAGAGGTTCTCGCCGCTATCCTATAAACAAATACATCTGTATTAATAACTATAACATGCATCAATAAAAATCAGTAGACATGAACTCATGTTTGGTTGATGTAATAATGTTGTTATACAAGGTGTTCCTCAAATGATGTTCCTAATGGCGCGTTAGTAAGCACTAGACAAAAGCTTTGCTAGGGGAGAGTGATTATATTTCACAGATGCATTTTTTTCATTTGGTTAAAATAACCATCTTTTCTTATAAACCTGTAATATGTACGCTCTTAAAAATGCATAATTTTTCATACGACTGGTTGAATTGCTTAGCAGAATACATCCCGATTTGCTTAATAAGTAAGGCAGATTTCATTATATCAGAAAAACATGAATGTAAACATAAAACACACACATACACAATATATTAGTTTACTGTGAGATCTGATCGTATCTTAATTTTGATTTTTTAGTGAAGCATATTAGGTAAAAAGCAATACATGCATTGATCTATTATGTGTCCGAAATCAGATATATGTATGCAACTTCTTTAAGACGTAATGTCAAAATACAAGCAAAAACTGAAGCAACATTGATAGACCTGCAAGACTACATTCATTAAGAATAAATGGTAGCTAAGCAACAAAGAATCAACAGGCATTAAGCATCCATATATATATATATAAAAAATATAATAATAAGAAGACTACTCATATTGTGAGACCGAGACTACAAGCCTCATGTAAATCGCAAATCAAACAAGAATCTTTACTTGTTGGACTAAAAGTTTTTGGATCATCACCTTAAAAGTACGAACTTTTTGTATGCATTAATAAAGATAGAACATCAACATGTTATTATACTACATACTCCACACTTCATACTAAAGCCATACTAAATTTAAATTATCTAATCAAGAAAGAATGAGTACCATAATCGAGCCCCAATTGGTACCATTCACCATTGAAACTCACCAAGAAAGATGCAAAATGTTTCTGATGTCATGACCGCTTTAAGACCAATAATGTTCCCAAGACAACCTGCATAACAACAGTAAAGATTTTATGGAACGAAAAAAACTTTGACAACAAAATGAAAATAAAACAATAGATGAACTTGCAAGTGCATAGATGTTTTTGTGCAAGATTGCAAGAATAGCACAATCCCCTTTTTCAGCAAAAAAGAAAAAAAAATCCTGTTTGTCATTACTTTATGGATTCCTGATCAAGACTGATATACTTAACGAATCGTGAAAACCAAAACCTGAAGTACAGTAAATTAAATTACAAAACATAAAAAGCTAAACCTGAGTGACTCTATAATTGAAATAACTTGAATAAGGATTGACTTCATGAATAATATTTTCATACTCAATAACCTGTACAAAAACATATCAAATTTCAAAACAGAGCAGTTTTATACAAATCGCAAATAGGCTATCAAGAATGTACAATCAGGCCCCAAGGCTGCCAACAATGTTTCCAAGACAACCTGCATAAAAACAGTAAAGATGTTGATACAATAAAAACAACTTTGACAGCAAAAGGGAAAAAAGAGAAACAGTTACGCATTGACGTTTTTGTGCCAGAATAGCACAATCCACTGTTCAAGTAAAAAATATCCTCCTGTTCTTCATTTCTTTATGGACTCGTGATCAAAATCACATATAATATAAGTAGAGCATATGCAAAGAAAGGGTACCCTCCCCAAGAGCATACCTGAACGAATGATCAGTCTGATATAAGAGTTTACATAAAAAAAGGAATATGAAAAGAACAAAAGACAAGTGACAATCATAGCAATTTTAACAAGATATCTAAAAGTTCTAAGCTTACCATGTCATGAAATGGAATTTAATGTGGCATAGAAGAGGGAGTGTTCAAAGTCTGCAAATAAAGTTTATTGTTAGGAAACAGTTTAAAAACTGTGTTTGCATTCCAGCAACAGGAAACTATTTGTATTAATAACAAACCTTGATGTAGTGATCAAAGGTGAAGATTAAAGCAAAGATAGCAACAGCTTCGTTTCCATACCTCCCCACCACTGATCAAGATTTGTAGGATGGCACCTGGAACACACAATTAAAACTTGTTCTCACTATATCTTGGAATGGATACCCACATTAATGTAACAGCCTGACTACAGAATTGCATACCCGGCAAATTTCGCTTAATGTAAAATGTTATTTGTCCTGCTTTGACCCATCTTTTGTTAACAACTTTGACCTTTTAAACTTGCTCATTTTTTGCCCCCGGTGACGAGAAATCTTGGATCCGCTACAGGCTTTTACGCCCAGTATAAAGACATGTTATACATCTGTATTAGATACTACTAGAATGCATCGCTAGAAATCAGTATATATAGAATTGAGCTACATGGCTTACTTGTACTCATGTCTGGTTGATGTATAAATGTTGTTCCTAGTGGTTCATGTTAGTAAGCAAAAGGCAAAGCACTGTTAAGGAAGCAGCAGGGAGAGAGAGAATAAACATCACACATGCTATTTCGTTCATATCAGAACAATGTGGATGTAACATAAAACACACACATGAACAATATAGCAGTTTACCATCAGATCTATTCGCATCTCAGTTCATTTTAACCTTCAGCAAAACATGCACACACAGTCAAGCCAAATCTAGTCGTGTCTCAATTCAGTTTAGCCTTCAGCAAAACAGTTAGGTAACAGCAATACATTAATCTATCACTGATGCATCAGAAATCATAAAATAAGTAATGCAACTTATGTAAAATGTAATGTCAGAAAACGAACAAGAACTGAAACAATCTTCATAGATCTGTAATAAGCCTTAAGCATCCATAAAAAAAAAATATAAAACAAGATAAGTACTCAGGTGAGGGACAATAACCCTCATGTAAATTCCAAATCAAACAAGAGTCATTACTTGTTGTACTAAACGATTTTGAATCTTCGTGTTAAAAAACACAAACTTTTTTTTATGCATTAATAAGGAAAGAACACCATTTTGTTATTATATGGATCTTCCCATCCTTGAATCAATAAATGTGTAGAATCAATTTACATGTTAAAAGTCAGAAACTATTAGATGAGGAAAAAAAAAGTAGGCACCATTCAACATTGAAACTCACCTGACATGATGCATAATGTTTTGCTGTCATAACTGCATTAAAACCAACAACAGGCACCAAGGCTGCCAATAATGTTTCCAGGACAACCTGATAACAACAGTAGAGGACACCAGGAAGATAAAGGGAACATGAACAACCTGCATAGCTCCCAGCCACTGATCTAAATATGTAGGATAACACCAGGAAGATAAAGAATTATCAACTAGTGGCTGATGTCTACCTAAATGTAACAGATTGACTAGAGAATTATACATCCAACTAGCAGCTGATGTCTGAATTTATCTACTAGAAGAAAATACTAAAATAGATCAGAAATCTGTGTTTTCTACTAAAGTCCACCAATGAATCTAAAACCCACTACTACGACAGAAAGACACAATAGTGTTCATATGAAAAGAAAACAAATATTAGTGAAGAGATATGATGCCCGTGAAGCAGAGGTAGGGAATACGAGAGCAATATATACACTTAGTTTCCACAGGCAGGGGAATAATTAAAGATTGAAGCACCCTAGCATCAACGGTTGTTAATAATTTACTGTAACATCGTCATGAACAGTTTACCTAGAACAAAATGTGTTAAATCAAAACCCAGATTGTTCTCTGATACACACTCCCATATGGTTCCAGCAGTCAAAGTCAATCCAGGATAAATAACTCATCCAAGAGGATACCTTGAGAGAAGTAAATGATATCATGTCATGTGTGCTCTCTACTCGATGATATAAAGAAACAAAAACTTATCTACTTACCAGGTCCGATCATCAAGCTAGTGCCAGATGTCATATATCCTATTCTTTGTAAGGAATTGCAATAAAGCATTCATCATATACAGTATACAAAAATCCAAAGAGGTATGGAAGGAAAATTTGCAACTCTTAAAATTTACGACACCTGAAAGGTAGTTTAAAATACTATAACAATCTGATAGATCATAATGATTAAAATAAATTAAGGGGTTAACTAGGTCACAAATATTCAGCATAACTTCAAGGAATATATAGATTGGAGCATCAGAACCTAGGATTCCACAAAAATCACATCATCATGGTCAAATTTGCAGCTATATAAGCCCAAAATGAAGCCGGTTTTAGTACACGGTTATATATCCACCATATTTGGTCTTAAATCCAAGAAAACATTTATAATAGGACCAGTTGAGGTGATTACCAGAGGTATTAATAGAGTAACATGAAGAATGAACCACCCAAACTAAGTTAACTCAGTTACAAATGATGGTTTTTGTCATCAAAATACTACGGCACTAAAGAACACGTAGAGTGTTATTCCAACAAGAGAAAAATCTACAGTTGGCTTCTCCTGGGAGTTCCTAACCAATTATGTCAATTCGTGCGTGAAGGTTATTGTCTCTGAAAGTGAGTATAATTCAAATTCTAACTTTCTAAGTTAAGTAATAAAAACATATACCCCAATTATGAAAGTACTATCCTGATTACTATTGAAGTAAAATAATAAGCTAACAAAAATCATCCCTAACATCCAGTATAATTAAGTCACATCTTTGAATACTCAAAGTCAAAACACACTGATTATACCATATGAAATGAATCGTGAAAATCAAAACCTGAAGTAAAGTAAATCAAATTACAAAACATATAAAGCGAACCTGAGTGACTCTGTAATTGAACTAAGGATGCAATTCATGAATAGCACTATCATACTCAATAACCTGCAACAAAAATGTATCAAAAATCAAAACCGATCAGTTTTATACGAATCGCAAATAAGCTATCATTAACCAAAACGATTAGATGATAAGGATCAACAGAATGAACCGAGAAAACATTGAGAAAATTGCAGTAGTCCGTCCACCTGTTCCCTTAACTTCCTATAGCAAGTGAAAAGCTTGAGGAAACGTAGTATTGTTTACAGCAACAATGAATCTAGAACCAACTATTACAACAGAAAAACACAATAATATTTATATGAAAAGAAAACAAACCTTAGTGAAGCGATATGCAAAGATTGAAGCACCCAACACTGACAAATGTTTGTAACAATTTACTTATAATATTGCCATGAATTGTTTAGCTAGAACAAAATGTTTTGAAAGAAAACCCGGATTGTTCTCTGATTCACACTTCTATATGGTTCCCGCAGTTAAAGTCAATCCAGTGTAAATAACTCATCCAAGAGGATACCATAAAAGAAGTAAATGATATCATGTCATGTTTGTTCTATTGAGTAATATACTCTATGATATAAAGAAACAAAAACTTATCTACTTACCAGGTCCAATCATCAAGCCTGTTCTAGAAGTCATATATCTCATTCTTTGTAAGGAATTGCAATCAAAAGAGAAATGTAAACAATACATAGAAGGGAATTCAATATACTTACCATACCATACGAAACGAATGGTGAAAACCAAAACCTGATATAAAGTAAATCAAATTACAAAACATATAAAGCAAAACCTGAGTGACTCTGTAATTAAAGTAACGATGGAATTCATGAATAACGACTCTCATACTCAATAACCTGCAACAAAAACGTATCAAAATTCAAAACCGATCAGTTTTATAAGAATTGCAAATAGGCTATCATTAACGAAATGATTAGATGATTAGGATCCACTGAATGAACCGAGAAAAGGCAGATAGAGAATGCAAGCATGATGACCGCCGGTAACGCCTGTTTCGTAAAGGGCGAGAGACTTGGAGTCAATCATCCTAATAACCTGCAACAAAAACAGAACCAGTTCATACAAATCATAAATAGCTTATCAATCAAGAATGAAGGGAATGAAGAACGCAATGAAGTTTCCAAACGTGAAAGGTAGAGTGAAAGACACCTGCGTTTGCTTGCTGAAGTTTTCTCCAATGTCCAACGAAAGCCTTTGACGCCGGTGGTTCTGAGTATGAAAACTCACAACAGAAGAGTTGATACAAATCACAACTAGCGGCTGATGTCTGAATTTATCTACTTGAAGAAAATACTAAAATAGATCAGAAATCTGTGTTTTCTACTAAAGTCCACCAATGAATCTAAAACCTACTACTACAATAGAAAGACACAATAGTGTTCATATGAAAAGAAAACAAACATTAGTGAAGAGATATGATGCCCGTGCAGCAGAGGTAAGGAATACGAGAGCAATGAATACACTTAGTTTCCATAGGCAAGGGAATAATTAAAGATTGAAGCACCCTAGCATCAGCAGTTGTTACTAAATTTACTGTAATATCGTCATGAACAGTTTACCTAGAACAAAATGTGTTAAATCAAAACCCAGATTGTTCTCTGATACACACTCCCATATGGTTCCAGCAGTCAAAGTCACAATCCAGGGTAAATAATTCATCCAAGAGGATACCTTAAGAGAAGTAAATGATATCATGTCATGTGTGCTCTCTACTCGATGATATAAAGAAACAAAAACTAATCTACTTACCAGGTCCGATCATCAAGCCAGTGCCAGATGTCATATATCCTATTCTTTGTAAGGAATTGCAATAAATCATACATCATATACAGCATTCAAAACTCCAAAGAGGTATGGAAGGAAAATTTGCAACTCTTAAAATTTACGACACCTGAAAGGTAGTTTAAAATACTATAACAATCTGATAGGTCATAATTATTAAAAGAAATTAAGGGGTTAACTAGGTCACAAATATTCAGCATAACTTCGAGGATTATATAGATTGGAGCATCAGAACCTAGGATTCCACAAAAATCACATCATCTTGGTCAAATTTGCAGCTATATAAGCCCAGATTGAAGCAGGTTTAGTACACGGTTATATATCCACCATATTTGCTCTTAAATCCAAGAAAACGTTTATAATAGGACCAGTTGAGGTGGTTACAAGAGGTATTAATAGAGTAACATGAAGAATGAACCACCCAGATTAAGTTAACACAGTTACAAATGATGGTTTTTGTCATCAAAATACTACTGCACTAAAGAACACGTAGAGTGTTATTCCAATAAGAGAAAAATCTACAGTTGGCTTCTCCCGGGAGTTCCTAACCAATTCTGTGTAGTCGTGAGTAAAGGTAATTGCCTCTGAAAGTGAGTATAATTCAAATTCTAAGTTCAGTAATAAAAACATATACCGCAATTATGAAAGTACTATCCTGATTACTATTGAGGTAAAATAGTAAGCTAAGAAAAGTCATCCCTAACATCCAATATGACTAAGTCACATCTTTAAATACTCAAAGTCAAAACACCGTGAATTATACCATACCATACGAAACGAATGGTGAAAACCAAAACCTGAAGTAAAGTAAATCAACTACAAAACATATAAAGCAAAACCTGAGTGACTCTGTAATTGAAGTAAGGATGGAATTCATGAATAACGACTCTCATACTCAATAACCTGCAACAAAAACATAGCAAAATTCAAAACCGATTAGTTTTATACGAATAATTGTAAATAGGCTATCATTAACCAAAATGTTTAGATGATTAGAATCCACTGAATGAACCGAGAAAAGGCGGATAGAGAGCGCAAGCATGATGACCGCCGGTAACGCCTGTTTTGTAAAGGGCGAGAGACTTGGAATCAATCAACCTAATAACCTGCAACAAAAACATATCAAAATTCAAAACAGAACAGTTCATACAAATCATAAATAGGTTATCAATCGATGTTTAGATGATGAGATCCACTGAATCCACCTATAAAAAACCAGACAGATTGAGAATGCAAGTACTCCGATCAACAGAATAATGAAGAACGCGACGATCGTTAACACGAATCATAGGTTACCAATCGATGTAAAGAGACTTGAAGTCAATCATCCACTGAACAGTTCATACAAATCCCGTCGATAACCTGCAACAAAAACGTATCAAAAATTCAAAACAGATCACAAACAGACTTGGAGTATCAATCGATGTTAACGGCCGTCAAAAGCCTCCGACGCCGGTGGTTTTATCATTTGTGAGAGTTCGAGAGACTCGGAGTCAATCAACCTGCTACAAAAACGTATCAAAAGTCAAAACAGATCAGTTTAATACGAATCGAAAATAGGCTATCATGAACGTATAAATCGATATGCAGAACAATAAAAGTTGAGAATGAAGAACACGATGAACGACGGTAACGGCGTCGAAAGCCTCCGACGCCGGTGGTTGTGCGAGAGACAGATAGAGAAGACGCTTCGTTTGCTTGCTGATGATGACCGTCGGTAACGGCGTCGAAAGCCTCCGAATAACCTGAATTTACCGAGAAAAGCTAGTGATTTCGAGTCATCATCCTAATAACCTGCAACGAAAACGCATCAAAATTCACAACAGATCAATCGATGTTTAGATTATTATTATACAAATCACAACTTATCAATCGATGTTTAATTAGAGAATGAATGAAGAACTTGATGATGCTTCCAAACGCGAAGCGTAGAGTTGAAGATCGCCGTGAAAGCCTGCGTGAAACCTGAACTTGCTGAGGTTTTCTACAGCGTCCGACGAAAGCCTTTGACGCCGGTGGTTCTGCGTATGAAAACTCACAACAGAAGAGTTGATACAAATCACAAACAGACTATCGTAAACGTATCAATCGTATTTAGATGATTAGATTGACTGAATTTACCGAGAAAAGGCAGATAGAGAAGACGCTTCGTTTGCTTGCTGATGATGACCGCCGGTAACGGTGGTTTTGTGAGAGTGCTGGTGATTTCGAGTCCATCATCCTAATAACCTGCAACAAAAACGAATCAAAATTCAAAACAGATCTACGTATCAATCGATGTTTAGATTATTAGATCCACAAGAGAATGAAAAAACGGATGGAGAACGCAAGTACTCCGATCAACAAGAGAATGAATGATGACGTTTCCAAACTCGAAATGTAGAGTTGAAGATCGCCGTGAAAACGCCGGTGGTTCAGTCATTACTCATTTGTGAGAGTTCGTGAGACCGGTGAATGCATCCATTTATTTATATCGATGTGTGTTATCGGAGGAGGTGGCACACGTGGAACTAGTTTATTGGTTGTCCTACTACTTGAATTTCCACCGAGTAAAAGATTTTACTGTTATCAGGATTTTTATGAATCATGACTTAAGATTCTCTAAATGATTTCTTATTTTAAGTGACAGCAACGTTTCTGTGATTTCTTTTTTTTATATGTTTTCTTTTTTTATATAAAACATGATACCACTATTAGAATTATGGTTTTATCTAACTAATATCTTTTGTTTAATTTAAGTATTTAAGTTATTCCTCGATACAGGTTAAGTTTTTTTTTTTTTTTTTCAATTTTTTACCTTACAAAAAACTCGATACAATTATGTTGATTAAACGACAGCTTTCCTGAACTTGAATGATAAAAATGTTCGTTTAGAGTGATTTCCTCAAAATATGACATGGCTTAAAGTCAGAAAACCGACAAGGATGTGTGTTAAATCCGGATCAAATATAATATGTTCTAACCATTTTTACTTTTAAGTTTGATATCGAATTTGTAATGCTCATCTTAATACATCTATTGCGATGTGTTTAATTTTATGAGTTTTTTTTCTCAAAAAAGTGGTGGAAGAAAAAATATTTACCAAAACAGGTGATTTTGAAGGTATTTACCATCCTTATTTTTCTATTTTCAACTAATCAGTTATAGTTTTCTTTTGGTTTTTACTCAATCAACATATTATTATTATTTTTAGTTTTTTCTCATTCAAATCATGCGTGTTTTCAACTTATACATTTTATATATATAATAAAATATATCAAATAACATACGTTATTTTTCATATGAACTTTTATATCCAAATATGAAAAAATTAATATTTTAAACGGTAAATATTATGATTGTTTTAAATATATAATTAAGAAAATTATGCAGTTCCTAATTTTCTAAACCCTAAACCATAAAATGATAGTTATAATTAAACTTACACCGAGGAGGAAATATAATAGGATTAATATAACCAAATAATTTTTTTTGTTAAAACGATTACTAAAATAGGCTTTTAGTTGTTGCAAATCATGACAGTATAAATACGGAAAGATATTCAAATTAATATATAACTTATTATTTTTCAAGTGTTATTTTAGTATAATAAAAATGGGAATGGAACCGAAGTAATACACCAATCATTTTCTAGTAATAAAATTTTAATATACTTTTATTTACGTATTTTAAATTTTTAATTATATTTTTTATCTTCGTTTATTTGTGAATTTGTAATAGATTTGTTAGCTATAAAAAGTTATTAAAGTTAACTAAGTTAAAAATATAAAATTAATAAAAAATTGATTGAATATAAAAATAAAATAAAATGATTAGTTTCTTAAAAATATAGAAAAGTAGAAAAACACCACTTTTGGTAAATTTTTTAAATCACTCATTTTACTAAATATTTTCACCACCAACACTCTTAAAAAAAGCTCTATTTTTATAAGCGTTTTAGTAAAATTACTAGAACGGTTATTTGACAAGATATCTTACCAAAAATAAGATTGACCAATAAAAAATATCATTTAACCAATTAAAATTTGCCAACTTAGCGATATTACCCCAAAATCTCGACTCCTTTTCTTTTCCAAATATAATACACTTTTATTTAATTTTATACATAAAAAATAACTTTATAAAATAATTTATGTTATATTTGGCAATTTCGTCTTTCTTTCTACGCATATTATAAAAAATCTCTGTATTTTTAATGCGTAATTATTGGGAAAAAAGTTTATACAATTCTGATAATTTTTTTAAGTCTCACAATAATGTGTCTGTAAAATTGATTTATGTGAAAAAGTTGTTGAGAGACTTTTATGAGACAAAAGATGCGTTGGTTGTTTTACGTTCAAAAAGTTGTACATAAACTTTAGTGAGAAAAAAAAATGAAAGTATGTTGGTTTTTTATGGTATTTGCTCAATTATTATCTAGAAAAGTTATAAAATTTTATAAAATAGACCGACATTCTTTTCATATATAAAAAACTTATGGAATTGTGTAAAAAAGATTATTTTCTTTTTACTTGTAAAGTTATATAAAAATTATATTATTTTATGTAATAAAATATTAATATTTTATAAATATAAAAATATAGAAACATTCTGGCGAGGAAATGAATTTTTAAAAAAAAATTGGGTGAGAAGAAATCATAATTCCTTACCTAGTCAGTGAGGAATGTATGCAGATTGACACGTCAGTGAGTAAAAAGACCAAATCCTCGCCTGTCAGTGAGAAATTGATACCATCTCCTTTCAGTGAGGATGTACAAAGTCAACGAGGAAACAGGATTTTTCCTCGCCCACATGACGAGGAATGGCCAGGTGTAAATTTTTGATTGGTTTATTTTTGTAGTAATTATTTTTTTGAATGTTTATTTTGATATTTTGATTTGGCCAAATGTCCAATTTGATAATTTTTCCTAAATTTTATTCAAACCGAGTCTTCTTAACACGAAACCTCTCTAATACCAATACATTCACCATAATCATTTCTCACATCTCATTCCTCACAGAAGATTAACATATTTCAATCCTAGCGCCGCACAGATATGATCAAATATTCTTCTTCCCCGTAGTATTTGTGACGATTGGCTTCGTAACCGTTGTCAGCACTCATCATCTTCTTCTTAGTTATTGAATCCTCATTCTCTACCAAAATCCCCGGCGTTTCACCCTTTCTTCTCCAAAAATCCAATGGCCCAAAAATGTTTTTTATATTATTATTCATTGTTTCTGTCGTTTTTTCCTTTAAGACAAACAAAATCCAAACCTACAACAAAAACTTTTATGTTCTCTCGACCGACGGATCTTGTAGAAAAATTATCGTGTCGCTGCGCGAGACATTTATACAAAAAGAAAAGGAACAAAAACGTGCCTTGAATCGATGTTATGTTTGCAAGAACCTGTCACGCCGTTTGTATGTTGCTGTTGACTATTATAGCTACCGCCGTACGGTTTCGGCCGATGGAAAAAAATGTTTTTGGTTGAAGAAAACATCCAAGTAAAGGAGAAAACCGTTACCCAAATCTGTTTAGAAGCTATTTTTTAACCCCGTTTGAGATCCTCCGTTAAGTTGCTGATTGTAGTATATATAATATGATTATTCTAATTAGAACTAACGAGTAGACGAGTAGATTATATTGCGATCAAGGCGTATAACTTTATTTTGGTTGATAATAAATATATCTTTATTAGTGATGGTTTGTTTATGCAAGTATTATGTATGCTACAGAAATCATCTATTGGTTCTATTATGTGTAGTGGTAGACATTACTTACTTTTGATCTTACCTTTGGGCTATAATTATTAATAACCCCATTTTTTGTTCGCTGCAAAACAATAACCGTTATGATGTGGTTTTTGGATGCATTTTGAAATTTGATTTAGTTGCAAAGTTCCACACACAACACAACATGAGGAATGTTACTAGTTTAAAATAAAATATAACATTACATTATTTTGTGTATATATACAACACTAATAAACTATGAAGTCTTAAAATATACAAATTATAAAGTTTAAATTAGGTATTAGATCATTAAATGGTATTTTGGTAAAATAAATAAATAAAATTCGAAATTTAGTTCAACCATTCATTCTAATTTATAACCAACCGGTTCAAGTAATAGTAATAATATAGCTTAAAACAAGATATCTAAACATCTTCAAAGTTAATAAGGAAGAAAGTGTACTAGACCCTAAGTCCTCATAATAAATAAAAAAAATATTGCGATGCGTATATATATGTTTTAAAAATTATATAGACTACCAAGCCCTTACAATGAGCGACCAAAACTCATGCTTTAAATAAAATATAACTTTTTTCATGACAAATTATTTTTTTTTCTTCAAAGTTTGAATACCCTGCAATATGCTTACCTTTACATAAGTCTAAATATATGTTTCGACATCAATTTTATTCGAAACAAGCCGGATCAAATATAATATGTTCTAACCATTTTTATTATAATTTTATACATAAAAAATAATTTTATAAAATAAATTATGTTAGATTTTGCAAATTCGTCATTCTTTCTACGCATATTATAAAAAATATCTATATATTTAATGCATAACTATTGAGAAAAAAGTTTATACAATTCTTATAATTTTTTTAAATCTCACAATAATGTGTTTGTAAAATTGGTTTTATGTGCAAAATTTATTAAGAGACTTTTACGAGACAAAACAAAAGATACGTTGATTTTTTAAGTGTAAAAAGTTGTAGAAAAACTTTAGTGAGAAAAAAATGAAAGTAGGTGGCTTTTTATGGTATTTGCCCAATTATTAAATAGAAAAGTTACAAAATTTTATAAAATAGACCGTATTCTTTTCATATATAAAAAACTTATGGAATTGTGTAAAAAAAGATTATTTTCTTTTTATTTTTAAAAATTTATAAAAATTACATTATTTTATGTAATAAAATATTAATATTTTATAAATATAAAAATATAGAAACATTCCGACGAGGAAATGAATTTAAAAAAAATTTGGGCGACGAAATATCATAATTCCTTGCCTAGTAAGTGACGAATGTATGTAGATTGACACGTCAGAGAGTAAAAAAACCAAATTCTCGCCTGTTATTGTGAAATTTATACGCCCTCTCCTGTTAGTGAGGATGTACACAGGCAACGAGGAAAAGGATTTTTCCTCGCTCACATGAGGAGAAATGGCCAGGTGTAAATTTCTGATTGGTTTATTTTTTTAGTAATTATTATTTTTGAATGTTTATTTTGGCAATTTGATTTGGCCAAATATCCAATTTGGTAATTTTCTCTAAATTTTATTCAAACCGAGTAGTCTTGACACGAAAGATCTCTAATACCAATGCATTCACCAAAATTTCCTCACATCTCATTCCTCATATATATCACTTAACTAATTAAATAATACCAATTTGTTTTTTAAATATTATTTCTTTTTTCTCTCACATCTAGAAAATAATTAAGAAAGATATATTTGGTGAATAATGTGCCCTTATATTTAAAAGATGATGTTTATCTCTAAAAATATAATGATGAGGTAAAGAAATAAAGAATGAGATGAAATTAAACTTAACCAATAAAATTTTGAGATGAGAAATAAGTTGGAAATAAATATATTCTCAGGTTTATCGACTCTTTCTCCTTCTAATCATTTAATTTCGTTGCATCCAATCTTTTGTTCTTCCACTTTTATCATCACGTCTGTTGCCGATCGTTAGAAAATCAATTTAAATGTTAGTCATACATATTTGATAGATGTTAGGTCTAGATGTCTTGTAAAGGTTTAGATGATAGATCAAACTCTTGTAATCACTTTTTGTAATTATGATTTTGATATAATATAATGCATTGATACATGTTGAGTTAATAAACTGCATGATATATTATACTGCATTAATTTATAATGTGTTTCATAATATATGTTGATATATGTGTGATTGCAGAAAACATGAGACTTGGTCAATTTGGAAAAATTGACTAAGTGTTAGAACAACTGCGGATGAACAAATCACTCTTCCGTAGATGTTCTCAGTAATACAACTAAAGTGTACATTCGTAGATCTCCTGTGAAAGAACAACAGCTGAACAAGCCTAATGATCAAGTGGAGTTGTCGAAGGAGAGCTTGCTGCTGAAGTACAAGAACTCCTGCGGAAGCACAATCACATAAGAACAAGCACTGAAGACCAAGTGTTGCTACGGAAGACAAATTTCCTACGGAAGAATAAATTCCTACGGAAGACTGTTTAACACTTGAATGATTCCGCATCATCAAGTAGTCAACGGAAAGTCAACAAGTCTACGTGGCAGATCAACAATATTAATGACGTCAGAAGACATATAATTCAAGCAAAGATAACACGTCACATCAACAATATTATTTGTATTTATTTCATTGTAAATCACAAACTCCTATGCCGATAAATGTGGCAAGGATTCGAATAGCTATAGGAAGTTAGCTTAATTATAGCAACAGGATAGCGAAAGATTAGCAATGTTTTAGGAACGGAATAAGATCTCTATATAACAAGAGATCAAGAACATGTAACGAGAGATCGATTAACAGACGATCAAGCAACATTAGATCATATAACAATCACAACAATAGAATCAATAACAGCAGAGGCATTACAATCGATTGATTGTAATTATTGAGCAATCGTGGTTTGATTATTATTATATTTTGATTGTTCTTTATATTGTTTGATCAATTTCAAGTTCATTAATCAATTAAGCAGCAAGTATTGGTAATTCCGCGATCAATACTTGTTAAAATCAAATCTGATAATTCTATATCGATCCTTGGATTCTCACAACATCCTTACCGAAAAGGTAACCCTCAAATAAGCCCATATTAAAATTTATTAATGGGCTGCCAACCAAGCCCAAGGGATATATAAAGATCAAGGTAGCAAATGCCTGTTGGAGGTTCGGAGTTACCTCTTCGAAGTACATAGCGATGGTTCAACCAACACAATGGCTGATCCGGAGTTACCTCAATCGTTAGGTACACCGATGCTTATGCCCATTAGAGACCATTACGGAGTCTTTCATGACTGTGAGACCCTCCTCATGCTCCTTTCATTTGTTATTAGGAGGGGAATTAGCTAAAACAACTTAAGATATGTAGTCATCAAGGAACCCAAACCCCTACCTAGCAAGAATGAACATTTCTAATAAAGAACTTGTAGAAGAAGCATCACAATCAGAGAAAGAAGATCTTGGAGTACCAAGAGTAACGCTAGACTTTATCAAAAAGCACGAAACATTGTTGAAGGCACAAGTGAAAGACCTTGATTCAAACTATCCTTTAATGACATCCCCTAGAGACAAAACACAGAAAGGAGACGAGGCACCTCCACCCTGGCGAGGGGCCATACAATAGAATAGGAGGTTATGATCCTTGTACGACCCAACCCACCTCGAATTTAGACTAACCACATTGCTTGCATCCCTGTTGTGGCCGTTTAAACCCCTCAAAGGAGGCTAATGATCACAACTAGTCCATCCATCCTCATGGGAACAAGAGACGAGATGAAACCCCTCCTTCTCCCATACCAATCAAAAGACATAGGTATGATATCCTACCCCCAATAAGCATAGATAACTACATTAAACTAAAAGAAAAATTTCTCAAGCCTTTTAGCTAGCAAAAGATGACTGTGAAAAACCCAGTAAAATAATGCATATAACCAGATAGGGGGATGAAGCGATGGAAGGATTCATGGAGCAGTACATCACAAAGTCAATGAGAATCGGGTCGAGGAATTCATAGGGGAAAGGAGCTCGGATCAATAGTACAAGATTACGGTGCTAAAAACCGATGAATACGCCATACATGGTCGAGGACCAGAGAGGTGGCGGATCGCACTCTCATTACAAATTCTCGAGGGAAAAGCATAAGGAACATTACACACCATACATAAATAAGAAAGGAATGTATTCTAATCCCTCTCACTTCAATTCTACTCCCCTTACCAAAACTCACATTTAGATTTATCCACAGAAAAAGCAAAGAATGACTTTACTAAAATTCCTTCCTAGAAAAGGAAAATAAGGGAAAATGCTAATGCATTTTTTGAATTCCACCAAGCCCATAGTCATATGACCAATAACTGATTTTTTAATTTAATCAAAAAATTATGACAAGATACAACTCAGGGACCGAATGATTGTAGACTCATCAATCGTGGTAGGATTCCCAGGAGAGTTGGTTAGGCCTCTAGGCAAGATACAACTCTTGTTCATCGTAAGTGAAGGAATCAAAAGAAGAAATGGTAACCTCACCTTCATAGTAATTGACAACCAGAAAGAAATAGCTAAAATGAGATCCTTTGCTGTAACTGTCAACGATGTGTCGACAAAGGAGAGCGAGAAACAAAGTGATAAAGAGGTTGAAAAATGGGTGTCAACTGAGCGATTTCCCGACCAAACATTGAAAATCGGAGCCAAACTACTAGAAAGATGGAAGACAACCCTCATGGAACTATTAGTAAGAAACAAATATATATTCGCTTCACACTACGACGATATGGTGGGCATACCACGTGATCGGATAGAAGATAAGTTGAGGGTCCGAGGACGGGTCGAGCCGGTTAACAAAAGCACGCAACAAGAGACTTGAAAAAAGTAAAGCCACATGCGAAAAGGCAAGGAAGTTGCAAATGACCGGGATAGTACGAGGGGTACAATTCCTCTGTTGGATCCTTAACCCAGTTCGGTTAAGAAGTCCGTTTGGAGCTGGCGTTTTCCTAGAACATTGAAAGCTAACATTTATCAAGAAAAAATAACAGAGGCCGTTTTCCTTATAGAAAAAATTTATTATCCTAGAACATTGAAAGAGTTACAGGCCTTCAAAGGCGGATTGGTTGCACTCAAGCGCTTCTTATAGAAAAAATAACCGAGGCCGTTTTCCTTCTTAGTAGCCCTAACGAAATGTATCAAGAAAAAAACACTTCATGTGAACACCTAAAGCAAAAGACGTATTTTAAAAGTTGAAAATCCATCTATGAAACCTTCCAACGTCAGTAAACCCTAGAGAAAAGGAGCCTTTAATGGCATACCTTGCAGCGTCGGAGGAGGCGGTTGGTGTAGTGTTAATGGTAGAAAAATATGGAAACTAAATCCCACCATACTTGTATACGCCTCTATTAGACAATATTATTAGGATTATTACTATGAGCCCACGGGCCTAGTTAGGTTTTAGGGTTGCATTATATTCTCTATATATTGTAATCAAACCTATTAATAATATCAATTCCGTCTTTTACCATCTTACATGGTATCAGAGCCTGTCTAGGGTTTATGTTTAATAAAGTTTTATTATCGATTGAGGATTCAAACCTATTACCCATATCCATTCTCTTGGTTCGTTCACATCCATTCTCTTGGTTTGTTTCTGGATTATGGCTCCCAATTTGCAGCGGTCACTATGTTTTCTTTGTTCCTTTTATTTTTTTTGTTTATCGTTGTTTTAGTCGCATCAAGGACCACGGTCCACGGCCACTGATCTCAAACTACGGTTTGATTATTATTTATATTCTTTTTAGATCTACGGATCTTATCTCCTGATCTACGGATCCAAGAGACCGCCACCTGACCACGGTCACCGGTCTTGGTTTCTTTTTATTTATTTATATCTACTTATGTCATATCTTGATCTATGGATCCAAGAGAGTGTCGCTTGCTAGCCTTGAGACATCGCCAACGACTACGGTCGCCGGGTCTCAACTTATTAATCCAAGAATCAAGAACCATGAATTATCAAGCAAACTATGAATAGCACAATCAACTAAAATATGAATAACAATATCAAGCACAATATTGTTTGTTGGCACTAGTTTGGATAGTCAAGTCGATCGAAGCATGTTTATCTTATTATTATTGTTTTATGTTTTTTTTGTGTTTCCCAATCATAGCAGCAGGTTACTTCCATTACAACTGCGGGGGAGTATTAGACAATATTATTAGGGTTATTACTATGAGCCCACGGATCAAGTTAGGTTTTAGGGTTTGTATTATATTCTCTATATATTATAACCAAACCTATCAATAATATCAATTATGTCTTTTACCATCTTACAGCCTCACCATGTTATAAAAGTGCTAACCAACAAACCCATAGCAGGTGTTAAGGCGACTAGAGGTGTTCGGAAGGCTAGCCAAGTGGGTCTTCGAACCGGGGGATCAAAAAATTGAATACCACCCATGTGTCTCTTACAAGAAACAAGTACTTACATTATATTATAGAAGCGCCACTAGAAAAACCCATCCTTGTAAATAAGCAAGTCCCATAAACTACCTTTGAAGAAATAAAAGGGGAGGAACTGTTATGGAAATTGTACACGGATAGAGCGTGAAATGAAGAAGGTTGTGGAGTAAGGTTGATTTTGGTCGTCCTGAAGCGTATTGAGCTCACTTATGCTATAAGACTAATTTTTTCTAGCATAAATAATGTAACGGAGTACGAAGCATTCATCGCTAGACTAAGATCAAGGTGGGGAACTTAGAAGCCCTCATAGAGTCTTTGTCGGTGGCTAACCAAATGAATGGGGAATACGATGCCAATGATGCAACAATGGCATCATATTAGAAATTATGGTTTGATCACAGCCATTAAGCTTACCGGTTAACATAGTGTTTTGTGCGAAATTATGGTTTGACCTAAAAGGGTTAATTTAGTCCATATACGATTTTAACATTCCAATTCCCTCCACAAATGTACAAACCAAACACAAGGAAAATTTTCATTGGAATTAATTTCAATTCCATCAAATTCCAATTCCTTCACAGATTTCAATTCCATTAAAAAGCATTCTGCGAACCAAACGGGCCATGAGATGCTGATGCATTATCCAAACGATCCTATTCTAGTGATGTACTTACTCTAGATGTTCTTTATTATTCAAAACTCAACGACTAAAGATGGCCTCCAATTACAAAAGACATAATGCAAAAGTTAGAGACTGGCATGTATTAATTATTTTCTAATAGATCAACTTTTGGTTAGCAAGAAACACATGGTGATTCCGAATATTCCCTCCCTTATGCATAAACTTCTACGAAAAGTTCATGCAACACCCATCGGTGGTCATGGCCGAAGTTTTGAAGACTTTGAAATGCCTTACCTGCTCAATACTTTGATCCAAGATAAACAAGAAGCCTGACTTTTTGTCCAACAATGCTTACCATGACAGAAGCAAAAATACGAAAACTTACTGTGACAACGGCAATACAATTCCTCATTCTGGCAGGTTTACTTTAGCCATTGCGAGCAAATTTGGGAAGACATTTCGATGGACTTTATTATGGGACTCCTGACCTGATGTGTTCACCAACTTAGTGGTGGTTGACCGCCTAAGCAAGTACACCAACTTTATTTGCTTGTCTCATCCCTTCACAACTAATGATTGTAAAAATGCATGGTTTTCCTCGCTCGATTATCTCTAATTGAGAAGTCATTTGTCTATGTATCTTTTGACATGAGTTATTTCGGTTGTGTTACACAAAATTACAGTTCGGCACTAGCTACCATCCATAGACGGACAGTCAAACAAAGATGCTAAAACGTTGTTTCACGCATGAATAACCAACCAAGTAGAGTTTTTATTTATCTTGGGTAGAATTTTCCTATAACATAAGCTATAATTCATCCACGGGTATCACACTTTTTTCTTTTGCCATATACAGGCTATCATTCATCCACAGGTATCACACTATTTATGTTGCCCTATACACGCTATCATTCATATACGACTATCATAGTATTTCTGTTGTGTATGGCAGGGAACCACCTCCCATTATTCCTTATGTTGCTGGGAGACAAAGAATGCGGACTTGGAACTACTAATGGATAGGGATGACATGTTAAAGCTCCTTCACGTAAAACCTTAGACTGCATGCGCAACCAAGCTATTCGAACCGTTGAAAACCATCTTTTTAGATTGGCGATAAAGTGGTTTTGAAAATCCAGCCTTATCGTCAGAAGAGTTTGACTAAACGTCGATACGAGAAGCTCTCCCCAAGGTTCTTCAGACCTTATAATCTCAAACGTAAAGCGAGATAAGTGACTTGTGAGTTGGAACTACCTATTGATGCTAGAACTCATATTGTGTTTCATATCTCAAACCAGCCCGGGATCTTCTTCGTTTGACCTAGTAGCTCCATTACCCATCATGGGAAAAAGAAATGCATCCAAACTCAAGTATTACTCATCATTGGGTCTATGAGGCAGGTCATGAGGTGTTGGAGCTGTTGAATTCGTGGTGTAAGCCACCGGAGGAAGTTACTTGGGAGCTCTATGACTTGTTAGTTGAACAGTTTCCTACTTCCGCCTTTGAGGACAAGACGTATTACTTGACAGGAAGTAATGATACAAATCGGGGGAAGCGGGCCAAAGCACCTAAATTGGGGCAACTTGAATCCAATTTTAGGGATTTCTTAAGACCCATTCACTTAGAGAGAAGCAGAGGGAAGATGTGGTAGTGGAGCTAGCTTTAGTTTTTCTTTTGTTCTTTTTTCTTAATTTTGGTGTTCAATCTTTGTATTGAAGACATAGCCCCTCTTGAATCAGGCCAACCAATTCAATTCAATCAAGTAGCTAGCTATTTTGTTCTTGATCTTTTCCTCCCCCAAACTAGACTTTCTACTAATAACTTAAAGACAGCCGGCTGTTTTGTTCGTGATATTATAATACTCCAAACTAGACTTTCTACATAAAACTTAAAGACCCCTACACTTAACATTTAGTTTAAACCTACGAAAATGCTTATGCAATGTAATCCTCTGTAAACATTGAAGATTGGAGTATAAGAATTCCAACTTAAAGGACTGTGATAAAGATGTAATCTAGACATCACAATCTAAGTTATGTTTAGTCACGGCACTAAGTTACTAATGGGTCATACGTTTGGTGACAAACCGCTTCTAAGACGTGCAATGGTTGAATGTGTTACCTGGAATAGATTAAACGAATCATATTAGTTACCTGGAATGTTGTTTCCTATCTTTAATGGGATTTCACGAAGATGTGTGCAAAATCATCATAGGAGCTTTCTTGTAAAGATATGTTTGTTTGGATCTCCAACAAACCCACTGAAAGAGGTTCTCGCCGTTATCCTATAAACATGTTATTCATCTGTATTAGTAACTATAACATGTATCAATAGAAATCAGTAGACATGAACTCATGTTTGGTTGATGTAATAATGTTGTTATCTAAGGTGTTCCTCAAATGATGTTCCTAATGGCGCGTTAGTAAGCACTAGACAAAAGCTTTGTTAGGAGATAATTAAGCAGCAAGCAGAGAGTAAAATGTAATGTCAGTTTACCATGTGGATGTAACATAAAACATACACAAGCAGAGAGTAAAGTAAAGCAGGTTTCATTCATATCAGAACAATGTGGATGTAACATAAAACACACACATGAACAATATAGCAGTTTACCATCAGATCTTATGGAACGAAAAAAACTTTGACAACAAAATGAAAATAAAACAATAGATGAACTTGCAAGTGCATCGATGTTTTTGTGCAAGATTGCAAGAATAGCACAATCCCCTTTTTCAGCAAAAAAGAAAAAAAAATCCTGTTTGTCATTACTTTATGGATTCCTGATCAAGACTGATATACTTAACGAATCGTGAAAACCAAAACCTGAAGTACAGTAAATTAAATTACAAAACATAAAAAGCTAAACCTGAGTGACTCTATAATTGAAATAACTTGAATAAGGATTGACTTCATGAATAATATTTTCATACTCAATAACCTGTACAAAAACATATCAAATTTCAAAACAGAGCAGTTTTATACAAATCGCAAATAGGCTATCAAGAATGTACAATCAGGCCCCAAGGCTGCCAACAATGTTTCCAAGACAACCTGCATAAAAACAGTAAAGATGTTGATACAATAAAAACAACTTTGACAGCAAAAGGGAAAAAAGAGAAACAGTTACGCATTGACGTTTTTGTGCCAGAATAGCACAATCCACTGTTCAAGTAAAAAATATCCTCCTGTTCTTCATTTCTTTATGGACTCGTGATCAAAATCACATATAATATAAGTAGAGCATATGCAAAGAAAGGGTACCCTCCCCAAGAGCATACCTGAACGAATGATCAGTCTGATATAAGAGTTTACATACTCCCAGATTGTTAAATCAAAACCCAGATTGTTCTCTGATACACACTCCCATATGGTTCCAGCAGTCAAAGTCAATCCAGGGTAAATAACTCATCCAAGAGGATACCTTGAGAGAAGTAAATGATATCATGTCATGTGTGCTCTCTACTCGATGATATAAAGAAACAAAAACTTATCTACTTACCAGGTCCGATCATCAAGCTAGTGCCAGATGTCATATATCCTATTCTTTGTAAGGAATTGCAATAAAGCATTCATCATATACAGTATACAAAAATCCAAAGAGGTATGGAAGGAAAATTTGCAACTCTTAAAATTTACGACACCTGAAAGGTAGTTTAAAATACTATAACAATCTGATAGATCATAATGATTAAAATAAATTAAGGGGTTAACTAGGTCACAAATATTCAGCATAACTTCAAGGAATATATAGATTGGAGCATCAGAACCTAGGATTCCACAAAAATCACATCATCATGGTCAAATTTGCAGCTATATAAGCCCAAAATGAAGCCGGTTTTAGTACACGGTTATATATCCACCATATTTGGTCTTAAATCCAAGAAAACATTTATAATAGGACCAGTTGAGGTGATTACCAGAGGTATTAATAGAGTAACATGAAGAATGAACCACCCAAACTAAGTTAACTCAGTTACAAATGATGGTTTTTGTCATCAAAATACTACGGCACTAAAGAACACGTAGAGTGTTATTCCAACAAGAGAAAAATCTACAGTTGGCTTCTCCTGGGAGTTCCTAACCAATTATGTCAATTCGTGGGTGAAGGTTATTGTCTCTGAAAGTGAGTATAATTCAAATTCTAACTTTCTAAGTTAAGTAATAAAAACATATACCCCAATTATGAAAGTACTATCCTGATTACTATTGAAGTAAAATAATAAGCTAACAAAAATCATCCCTAACATCCAGTATAATTAAGTCACATCTTTGAATACTCAAAGTCAAAACACACTGAATTATACCATATGAAATGAATCGTGAAAATCAAAACCTGAAGTAAAGTAAATCAAATTACAAAACATATAAAGCGAACCTGAGTGACTCTGTAATTGAACTAAGGATGCAATTCATGAATAGCACTATCATACTCAATAACCTGCAACAAAAATGTATCAAAAATCAAAACCGATCAGTTTTATACGAATCGCAAATAAGCTATCATTAACCAAAACGATTAGATGATAAGGATCAACAGAATGAACCGAGAAAACATTGAGAAAATTGCAGTAGTCCGTCCACCTGTTCCCTTAACTTCCTATAGCAAGTGAAAAGCTTGAGGAAACGTAGTATTGTTTACAGCAACAATGAATCTAGAACCAACTATTACAACAGAAAAACACAATAATATTTATATGAAAAGAAAACAAACCTTAGTGAAGCGATATGCAAAGATTGAAGCACCCAACACTGACAAATGTTTGTAACAATTTACTTATAATATTGCCATGAATTGTTTAGCTAGAACAAAATGTTTTGAAAGAAAACCCGGATTGTTCTCTGATTCACACTTCTATATGGTTCCCGCAGTTAAAGTCAATCCAGTGTAAATAACTCATCCAAGAGGATACCCTAAAAGAAGTAAATGATATCATGTCATGTTTGTTCTATTGAGTAATATACTCTATGATATAAAGAAACAAAAACTTATCTACTTACCAGGTCCAATCATCAAGCCTGTTCTAGAAGTCATATATCTCATTCTTTGTAAGGAATTGCAATCAAAAGAGAAATGTAAACAATACATAGAAGGGAATTCAATATACTTACCATACCATACGAAACGAATGGTGAAAACCAAAACCTGATATAAAGTAAATCAAATTACAAAACATATAAAGCAAAACCTGAGTGACTCTGTAATTAAAGTAACGATGGAATTCATGAATAACGACTCTCATACTCAATAACCTGCAACAAAAACGTATCAAAATTCAAAACCGATCAGTTTTATAAGAATTGCAAATAGGCTATCATTAACGAAATGATTAGATGATTAGGATCCACTGAATGAACCGAGAAAAGGCAGATAGAGAATGCAAGCATGATGACCGCCGGTAACGCCTGTTTCGTAAAGGGCGAGAGACTTGGAGTCAATCATCCTAATAACCTGCAACAAAAACAGAACCAGTTCATACAAATCATAAATAGCTTATCAATCAAGAATGAAGGGAATGAAGAACGCAATGAAGTTTCCAAACGTGAAAGGTAGAGTGAAAGACACCTGCGTTTGCTTGCTGAAGTTTTCTCCAATGTCCAACGAAAGCCTTTGACGCCGGTGGTTCTGAGTATGAAAACTCACAACAGAAGAGTTGATACAAATCACAACTAGCGGCTGATGTCTGAATTTATCTACTTGAAGAAAATACTAAAATAGATCAGAAATCTGTGTTTTCTACTAAAGTCCACCAATGAATCTAAAACCTACTACTACAATAGAAAGACACAATAGTGTTCATATGAAAAGAAAACAAACATTAGTGAAGAGATATGATGCCCGTGCAGCAGAGGTAAGGAATACGAGAGCAATGAATACACTTAGTTTCCATAGGCAAGGGAATAATTAAAGATTGAAGCACCCTAGCATCAGCAGTTGTTACTAAATTTACTGTAATATCGTCATGAACAGTTTACCTAGAACAAAATGTGTTAAATCAAAACCCAGATTGTTCTCTGATACACACTCCCATATGGTTCCAGCAGTCAAAGTCACAATCCAGGGTAAATAATTCATCCAAGAGGATACCTTAAGAGAAGTAAATGATATCATGTCATGTGTGCTCTCTACTCGATGATATAAAGAAACAAAAACTAATCTACTTACCAGGTCCGATCATCAAGCCAGTGCCAGATGTCATATATCCTATTCTTTGTAAGGAATTGCAATAAATCATACATCATATACAGCATTCAAAACTCCAAAGAGGTATGGAAGGAAAATTTGCAACTCTTAAAATTTACGACACCTGAAAGGTAGTTTAAAATACTATAACAATCTGATAGGTCATAATTATTAAAAGAAATTAAGGGGTTAACTAGGTCACAAATATTCAGCATAACTTCGAGGATTATATAGATTGGAGCATCAGAACCTAGGATTCCACAAAAATCACATCATCTTGGTCAAATTTGCAGCTATATAAGCCCAGATTGAAGCAGGTTTAGTACACGGTTATATATCCACCATATTTGCTCTTAAATCCAAGAAAACGTTTATAATAGGACCAGTTGAGGTGGTTACAAGAGGTATTAATAGAGTAACATGAAGAATGAACCACCCAGATTAAGTTAACACAGTTACAAATGATGGTTTTTGTCATCAAAATACTACTGCACTAAAGAACACGTAGAGTGTTATTCCAATAAGAGAAAAATCTACAGTTGGCTTCTCCCGGGAGTTCCTAACCAATTCTGTGTAGTCGTGAGTAAAGGTAATTGCCTCTGAAAGTGAGTATAATTCAAATTCTAAGTTCAGTAATAAAACATATACCGCAATTATGAAAGTACTATCCTGATTACTATTGAGGTAAAATAGTAAGCTAAGAAAAGTCATCCCTAACATCCAATATGACTAAGTCACATCTTTAAATACTCAAAGTCAAAACACCGTGAATTATACCATACCATACGAAACGAATGGTGAAAACCAAAACCTGAAGTAAAGTAAATCAACTACAAAACATATAAAGCAAAACCTGAGTGACTCTGTAATTGAAGTAAGGATGGAATTCATGAATAACGACTCTCATACTCAATAACCTGCAACAAAAACATAGCAAAATTCAAAACCGATTAGTTTTATACGAATAATTGTAAATAGGCTATCATTAACCAAAATGTTTAGATGATTAGAATCCACTGAATGAACCGAGAAAAGGCGGATAGAGAGCGCAAGCATGATGACCGCCGGTAACGCCTGTTTTGTAAAGGGCGAGAGACTTGGAATCAATCAACCTAATAACCTGCAACAAAAACATATCAAAATTCAAAACAGAACAGTTCATACAAATCATAAATAGGTTATCAATCGATGTTTAGATGATGAGATCCACTGAATCCACCTATAAAAAACCAGACAGATTGAGAATGCAAGTACTCCGATCAACAGAATAATGAAGAACGCGACGATCGTTAACACGAATCATAGGTTACCAATCGATGTAAAGAGACTTGAAGTCAATCATCCACTGAACAGTTCATACAAATCCCGTCGATAACCTGCAACAAAAACGTATCAAAAATTCAAAACAGATCACAAACAGACTTGGAGTATCAATCGATGTTAACGGCCGTCAAAAGCCTCCGACGCCGGTGGTTTTATCATTTGTGAGAGTTCGAGAGACTCGGAGTCAATCAACCTGCTACAAAAACGTATCAAAAGTCAAAACAGATCAGTTTAATACGAATCGAAAATAGGCTATCATGAACGTATAAATCGATATGCAGAACAATAAAAGTTGAGAATGAAGAACACGATGAACGACGGTAACGGCGTCGAAAGCCTCCGACGCCGGTGGTTGTGCGAGAGACAGATAGAGAAGACGCTTCGTTTGCTTGCTGATGATGACCGTCGGTAACGGCGTCGAAAGCCTCCGAATAACCTGAATTTACCGAGAAAAGCTAGTGATTTCGAGTCATCATCCTAATAACCTGCAACGAAAACGCATCAAAATTCACAACAGATCAATCGATGTTTAGATTATTATTATACAAATCACAACTTATCAATCGATGTTTAATTAGAGAATGAATGAAGAACTTGATGATGCTTCCAAACGCGAAGCGTAGAGTTGAAGATCGCCGTGAAAGCCTGCGTGAAACCTGAACTTGCTGAGGTTTTCTACAGCGTCCGACGAAAGCCTTTGACGCCGGTGGTTCTGCGTATGAAAACTCACAACAGAAGAGTTGATACAAATCACAAACAGACTATCGTAAACGTATCAATCGTATTTAGATGATTAGATTGACTGAATTTACCGAGAAAAGGCAGATAGAGAAGACGCTTCGTTTGCTTGCTGATGATGACCGCCGGTAACGGTGGTTTTGTGAGAGTGCTGGTGATTTCGAGTCCATCATCCTAATAACCTGCAACAAAAACGAATCAAAATTCAAAACAGATCTACGTATCAATCGATGTTTAGATTATTAGATCCACAAGAGAATGAAAAAACGGATGGAGAACGCAAGTACTCCGATCAACAAGAGAATGAATGATGACGTTTCCAAACTCGAAATGTAGAGTTGAAGATCGCCGTGAAAACGCCGGTGGTTCAGTCATTACTCATTTGTGAGAGTTCGTGAGACCGGTGAATGCATCCATTTATTTATATCGATGTGTGTTATCGGAGGAGGTGGCACACGTGGAACTAGTTTATTGGTTGTCCTACTACTTGAATTTCCACCGAGTAAAAGATATTACTGTTATCAGGATTTTTATGAATCATGACTTAAGATTCTCTAAATGATTTCCTATTTTAAATGACAGCAACGTTTCTGTGATTTCTTTCTTTTATATGTTTTCTTTTTTATTTTTATATAAAACATGATACCACAGTTAGAATTATGGTTTTATCTAACTAATATCTTTTTTTATATAAAACATGTTTAATTTATTTTTTTTGAAAGTATTTACCATCATTATTTTTCTATTTTCAACTAATCATTATAGTGTTCTTTTGGTTTTTACTCAATCAACATATCATTATTATTTTTAGCTTTTTCTCATTCAAATCATGCGTGTTTTCAACTTATACATTTTGTATATATATATATAATAAAATATATCAAATAACATAGGTTATTTTTTCATATGAACTTTTATATCCACTTATGAAAAAAGTAATATTTTAAACAGTAAATATTACGATTGCTTTAAATATATAATTAAGAAAATTATGCATTTCCTAATTTCCTAAACCCTAAACCTAAAATGGTAGTTATAATTAAATTTACACCGGGGAGGATATATAATAGGATTAATATAACCAAATAATTTTTTTTGTTAAAACGATTACTAAAATAGGCTTTTAGTTGTTGCAAATCATGACAGTATAAATACAGGAAGGATATTCAAATTAATATATAACTTATTATTTTTCAAGTGTTATTTTAGTATAATAAAATGGAATGGAACAGAAGTAATACACCAATCATTTTCTAGTGATAAAATTTTAATATACTTTTATTTATGTATTTTAAAATTTTGATTATATTTTTTTATCTTCGTTTATTTGTGAATTTGTAATAGATTTGTTAGCTATAAAAAGTTATTAAAGTTAACTAAGTTAAAAACATAAAATTAATAAAAAATTGATTGAATTTAAAAATAAAATATAATGATTAGTTTCTTAAAATAAAGAAAGTAGGAAACCACCACTTTTGGTAAATAATTTTTTTATCACCCATTTTTTAAATATTATTTCTTTTTTTTTCTCACACATATACTTACAGAAATAATTAAGAAACATATATTTGGTGAATAACTTGCCCTTATATTTAAAAGATGATGTTTATCTCTAAAAATATAATGATGAGGTATAGAAATAAAGAATGAGATGAAATGAAAGTTAACCGATAAAACTTTGAGATGAGAAATAAGTTGGAAATAAATATATTCTCGGGTTTATCAACTATTTCTCCTTCTAATCATTTAATTTCGATGCATCCAATCTATTTGTTCTTCCACTTTTATCATAATGTCTGTTGCTAATTGTTAGAAAATCAATTTAAATGTTAGTCATACATATTTGATCATATAAAAACATCCTTACCGAAAAGGTAACCCCTCAAATAAACCCATATTAAATTTATTAATGGGCTGCCCACCAAGCCTAAGGGATATATAAAGACCAATGTAGCAAATAAATAAAAAATAGATTGGATGCATCGAAATTAAATGATTAGAAGGAGAAAGAGTCGATAAAGTTTGAATACCCTACAACATGCTTACCTTTACATAAGTCTAAATCTACGTTTCGATATCAATTTTATTCAAAACAAGCCGAATCAAATATAATATGTTCTAACCATTTTTATTATAATTTTATATATAAAAAATAAATTTATAAAATAAATTGTTATATTTTGGAAATTCGTCATTCTTTCTACGCATACTATAAAAATTCTCTGTATATTTAATGCATAACTATTGAGAAAAAAGTTTATACAATTCTTATAATTTTTTTAATCTCACAATAATGTGTCTGTAAAATTGGTTTTATGTGCAAAAATTGTTGAGCCATTTTTATAAGACAAAACAAAAAATATGTTTGTTTTTTACGTGCAAAAGGTTGTACAGGGACTTTAGCAAGAAAAAAACTGAAAATATGTTGTTTTTAATTGTATTTGCCCAATTATTAAATAGAAAAGTTATAGAAAATTTTAAAATAAACGGATATTCTTTTCATATATAAAATAATAATAAAAAAGTTATGGAATTGTGTAAAAAAGATTAGTTTCTTTTCATTTTTATAAATATATAAAACTAATATTATTTTATGTAATAAAATATTAATATTTTATAAACATAAAAATATAAAAGCGTTCCGCCAAGGAAAGGAATTAAAAAAATTGGGCAAAAAAGTTCACAATTCATCGTCTAGCCAGCAAGAAATGTATGCAAATTGATACGTCAGCGAACAATTATGAATTTTATTTTCCTGTCAGTGAGGATGTACACAGTCAGTGACGAATTAAGATTTTTCCTCGCCCACATGGCGAGGAATGGTTTATTTTTTAGTAATTATTAATTTTGAATGTTTATTTTTGTAATTTGATTTGGTCAAATGTTCAATTTGGTAATTTTCCCTAAATTTTATACAAACCGAGTCGTCTTAACGTAAAAGCTCTCTAATACCAATGCATTAACCGTCATCAATAACATTTGAAAGAAGCGAGTTTGAGAAATACTAAAAAGAAAATTAAATAAATAAATTGTTAGATTTTAAGTTCCAATACTATTTACCATACAACATATTCATCTTTTCTTATCATTTTTATTTGACTTCTTTTCTACCCTCACATGAATTTCTGATGGTTCATACTTCATATTCTTCTTTTTGTCTTCTTTTGACTTCTTTTCTATCATTTTCATTTGAAGACTGAATAAGCCTTGAATCAACGTGTCTGAATACAAAATCGAGTGAACAACGTGTTTGAATAGAAGGTTTACTACAGGAACATAATTGGCCGGAAACTGCACTCTTCACAATTACGATCAAATCTTCTTCATCCTCTTGTAGCGCGATCAAATCTTCTTCATCTTCTTGTAGCCCATTGCTGCGGATACTAATATATGATTAAATGCTTTTGATAAGGAATTTAAGAGCCAAAACGTGTAAAATTGTAAACATAAAATACGGAGTATAAATATTACAACATAGCATGTAAACGGTTTAATACTCTTATTATATAATGTGCTTAAATTACATACCTAGTATCTTCTTTGTTATTCTCCCTTTCATCTTTATTTTCCTCTTTACCCAAAAACATATATACCTTTTCCCTTGTATTTTCTACTAAAAGTTCATCACTACACACAATAATTTCTCAAATTCATTCCCTCCCTCCATCTCTTACAATTAACTTATGTTTTCTTAACCGATTAATTTATGTTTGTCAAACTCTATCTTTCTATTAATTTATGTTGTGAATATATCTAGCAAGTGAGATCATTGTTACTTACTTACATAGTCATATTTAGAGGGACAAAATACAAACTTTTTTAACACAATTTACCATGGTAGTGCTTATAATTATGTATTATTTCACTTTTAATATTTCTTTTCTCTATATTAAGTTATTTAACTTTACTACAATAAGTCTATATATTTATAAAAGTATTGTAACATTTGAATTATTATAGATGGTGCATAGAAACTATGAAACATGTATAACTTATTATAAAGAAGGTATAAACAGATGAGCATTCACAAATAGAAACAAAAAAACTAAGCCCACAACTAATAAATTAATTAATTATTTATCAATGATTGAATGTCTCTCTTTATCTCTCATCTTTTTTTTATTTGTAAATTTTAACAGATCTTTTTTCTTTTTGGTTCTAGAGTTTTATAGTTCCACCCACAGAAATAAAGAATAACATATTTCAATCCTACCGCCGCGCAGATATGATCAAATGTTCTTCTTCCCCGTAGTATTTGTGACGATTGGCTTTGTAACCGTTGTCAGCGCTCATCATCTTCTTCTTAGTTGTTGAATCCTCATTCTCTACCAAAATCCCCGGCGTTTCACATTTCTTCTCCAAAAATCCAATGGCCCAAAAATGTTTTTTTTAATTATTATTCATTGTTTCTGTCGTTTTTTTTCCTTTAAGACAAACAAAATCCAAACCTACAACAAAAACTTTTATGTTCTCTCGACCGACAGATCTTGTAGAAAAATTATCGTGTCGCTGCGCGAGACATTTATACAAAAAGAAAAGGAACAAAAACGTGCCTTGAATCGATGTTATGTTTGCAAGAACCTGTCACGCCGTTTGTATGTTGCTGTTGACTATTATAGCTACCGCCGTACGGTTTCGGCCGATGGAAAAAAATGTTTTTGGTTGAAGAAAACATCCAAGTAAAGGAGAAAACCGTTGCCCAAATCTGTTTAGAAGCCATTTTTTAACCCCGTTTGAGATCCTCCGTTAAGTTGCTGATTGTAGTATATATAATATGATTATTCTAATTAGAAGTAACGAGTAGACGACTAGATTATATTACGATCAATTAGATTATATTGCGATCAATGCGTATAACTTTATTTTGGTTGATAATAAATATATCTTGATTAGTGATGGTTTGTTTATGCAAGTATTGTGTATGCTACAGAAATCATCTATTGGTACTATTATGTTTAGTGGTAGACATTACTTACTTTTGATCTTACCTTTGGGCTATAATTATTAATATCCCCATTTTTTGTTCGCTGCAAAACAATAACCGTTATGATGTGGTTTTTGGATGCATTTTGAAATTTGATTTCGTTGCAAAGTTCCACACACAACACAACATGAGGAATGATACTAGTTTAAAATAAAATATAACATTACATTATTTTGTGTATATATACAACACTAATAAACTATGAAGTCTTAAAATATACAAATTATAAAGTTTAAATTAGGTATTAGAACATTAAATGGTATTTTGGTAAAATAAATAAATAAAATTCGAAATTTAGTTCAACCATTCATTCTAATTATAACCAACCGGTTCAAGTAATAGTAATAATATAGAGCTTAAAACAAGATATCTAAACATCTTCAAAGTTAATATGGAAGAAAGTGTAGTAGACCCTAAGTCCTCATAATAAATAAAAAAAATATTGCAATGCGTATATATATGTTTTGAAAATTATATAGACTACCAAGCCCTTACAATGAGCGACCAAAACTCATGCTTTAAATAAAATATAACTTTTTTCATGACAATTTATTTTTTTTCTTCAAAGTTTGAATACCCTGCAATATGCTTACCTTTACATAAGTCTAAATCTATGTTTCGACATCAATTTTATTCGAAACAAACCGGATCAAATATAATATGCTCTAACCATTTTTATTATAATTTTATACATAAAAAATAATCTTATAAAATAAATTATGTTAGATTTTGCAAATTCGTCATTCTTTCTACGCATATTATAAAAAATATCTATATATTTAATGTATAACTATTGAGAAAAAAGTTTATACAATTCTTATATTTTTTTTTAAATCTCACAATAATGTGTTTGTAAAATTGGTTTTATGTGCAAAATTTATTAAGAGACTCTTACGAGACAAAACAAAAGATACGTTGATTTTTTAAGTGCAAAAAGTTGTAGAAAAACTTTAGTGAGAAAAAAATGAAAGTATGTGGCTTTTTATGGTATTTGCCCAATTATTAAATAGAAAAGTTACAAAATTTTATAAAATAGACCATATTCTTTTCATATATAAAAACTTATGGAATTGTGTAAAAAAGATTATTTTCTTTTTATTTTTAAAAATATATAAAAATTACATTATTTTATGTAATAAAATATTAATATTTTATAAATATAAAAATATAGAAACATTCCGACGAGGAAATGAATTTAAAAAAAATTTGGGCGACGAAATATCATAATTCCTTGCCTAGTAAGTGAGGAATGTATGTAAATTGACACGTGAGAGAGTAAAAAAACCAAATCCTCGCCTGTTAGCGTGAAATTTATACGCCCTCTCCTGTTAGTGAGGATAAATAGGATTTTTCCTCGCCCACATGAGGATAAATGGCCAGGTGTAAATTTCTGATTGGTTTATTTTTTTAGTAATTATTATTTTTGAATGTTTATTTTGGCAATTTGATTTGGCCAAATATCCAATTTGGTAATTTTCTCTAAATTTTATTCAAACCGAGTCGTCTTAACACGAAAGATCTCTAATACCAATGCATTCACCAAAATTTCCTCACATCTCATTCCTCATAATATCACTTAACTAATTAAATAATACCAATTTATTTTTTAAATATTATTTCTTTTTTTCTCACATATCTAGAAAATAATTAAGAAAGATAAATTTGGTGAATAATGTGCCCTTATATTTAAAAGAAATATAATGTTTATCTCTAAAAATATAATGATGAGGTATAGAAATAAAGAATGAGATGAAATTAAACTTAACCAATAAAATTTTGAGATGAGAAATAAGTTGGAAACAAATATATTCTCAGGTTTATCGACTCTTTCTCCTTCAAATCATTTAATTTCGTTGCATCCAATCTATTTGTTCTTCCACTTTTATCATCACGTCTGTTGCCGATCGTTAGAAAATCAATTTAAATGTTAGTCATACATATTTGATGATATAAAACATCTGTTAGGTCTAGATGTCTTGTATAGGTTTAGATGATAGATCAAACTTTTGTAATCACTCTTTGTAATTATGATTTTGATGATATAATATAATGCATTGATTACATGTTGAGTTAATGAACTGCATGATATATTATACTGCATTAATTTATAATGTGTTTCATAATATATGTGTTGATATATGTGTGATTGCAGAGAACGTGAGACTTGGTCAATTTGGAAAAATTGACTAAGTGTTAGAACAACTGCGGATGAACAAATCACTCTTCCGTAGATGTTCTCAGTAATACAACAGAAGTGTACATTCGTAGATCTCCTGCGGAAGAACAAAAACAGCTGAACAAGCCCAAAGATCAAGTGGAGTTGCCGAAGGAGAGCTTGCTGCTGAAGTACAAGAACTCCAGCGGAAGCACAATCACAGAAGAACAAGCACTGAAGACTAAGTGTTGCTACGAAAGACAAATTTCCTATGGAAGAATAAATTCCTACGGAAGACTGTTTAACACTTGAATGATTCTGTATCATCAAGTAGTCAACGGAAAGTCAACAAGTCTACGTGGCAGATCAACAATATTAATGACGGCAGAAGACATAATTCAAGCAAAGATAACACGTCACATAAACAATATTATTTGTATTTATTTCATTGTAAATCACGAACTTCTATGCCGATAAATGTGGCAAGGATTCGAATAGCTATAGAAAGTTAGCTTAATTATAGCAACAGGATAGCGAAAGATTAGCAATGTTTTAGGAGTGGAATAAGATCTCTATATAACAAGAGATCAAGAACATGTAACGAGAGATCGATAAACAGACGATCAAGCAACATTAGATCATATAACAATCACAACAATAGAATCAATAATAGCAGAGGCATTACAATCGATTGATTGTAATTATTGAGCAATCGTGGTTTGATTATTATTATATTTTGATTGTTCTTTATATTGTTTGATCAATTTCAAGTTCATTAATCAATTAAACAAGTATTGGTAATTCCGCGATCAATACTTGTTAAAATCAAATCTGATAATTCTATATCGATCCTTGGATTCTCACAACATCCTTACCGAAAAGGTAACCCTCAAATAAGCCCATATTAAAATTTATTAATGGGCTGCCAACCAAGCCCAAGGGATATATAAAGATCAAGGTAGCAAATGCCCGTTGGAGGTTCGGAGTTACCTCTTCGAAGTACATAGCGATGGTTCAACCAACACAATGGCTGATCCGGAGTTACCTCAATCGTTAGGTACACCGATGCTTATGCCCATTAGAGACCATTACGGAGTCTTTCATGACTGTGAGACCCTCCTCATGCTCCTTTCATTTGTTATTAGGAAGGAAATTAGCTAAAACAACTTAAGATATGTAGTCATCAAGGAACCCAAACCCCTACCTAGCAAGAATGAACATTTCTAATGAAGAACTTGTAGAAGAAGCATCACAATCAGAGAAAGAAGATCTTGGAGTACCAAGAGTAACACTAGACTTTATCAAAAAGCATGGAACATTGTTGAAGGCACAAGTGAAAGACCTTGATTCAAACTATCCTTTAATGACATCCCCTTGAGACAAACACAGAAAGGAGACGAGGCACCTCCACCCTGGCGAGGGGCCATACAATAGAATAGGAGGTTATGATCCTTGTACGACCCAACCCACCTCGACTTTAGACTAACCACATTGCTTGCATCCCTGTTGTGGCCGTTTAAACCCCTCAAAGGAGGCTAATGATCACAACCAGTCCATCCATCCTCATGGGAACAAGAGACGAGACGGAACCCCTCCTTCTCCCATACCAATCAAAAGACATTGGTATGATATCCTACCCCCAATAAGCATAGATAACTACATTAAACTAAAAGACAGATTTCTCAAGCCATTTAGCCAGCAAAAGATGACTGTGAAAAACCCAGTAAAATACTGCATATAACCAGATAGGCGGATGAAGCGATAGAAGGATTCATGGAGCAGGACATCACGCCTTCAATGAGAATCAGGTCGAGGAATTCGTAGGGGAAAGGAGCTTGGATCAATAGTACAAGGTCACTGTGCTAAAAACCGATGAATACGCCATACATGGTCGAGGACCAGAGAGGTGGCGGATCGCACTCTCATTACAAATTCTCGAGGGAAAAGCATAAGGAACATTACACACCATACATAAATAAGAAAGGAATGTATATTAATCCCTCTCATTTCAATTCTACTCCCCTTACCAAAACTCACATTTAGATTTATCCATAGAAAAAGCAAAGAATGACTTTACTAAAATTCCTTCCTAGAAAAGGAAAATAAGGGAAAATGCTAATGCATTTTGTGAATTCCACCAAGCCCATAGTCATATGACCAATAATTGATTTTTTAATTTAATCGAAAAATTGAGAATGCGACAAAAATAGTGATGTTTTTCTACTTGGTAAGAGACATTAAAACACATAACACCTATGAAGTGGGTAAAACGAAAGAAAAACCGACAAAAGAATAATACCTAGACATTATCAAGAAAAGAGAACCAAGAGGAGGACTCTCAAAGGGTGGCCCCACCTAGGTCAAAGGTCCCTAACCGGATGAGAGTCCTCATCGCCTTCCCATATACTAAGGAGGGGGAAGTCAACACACCTTTCTAAACCTCTCCAAACATCACAAGATACATAATTGTCAGAATACATGTTGATGGGAAGTGGAGCCGAGATCATGTATGAGCATTAATTGACATCAGACTCACCAAACACATCAGGGACCGAATGATTGTAGACTCATCAACCGTGGTAGGATTCTCAGGAGAGTTGGTTAGGCCTCTAGGCAAGATACAACTCTTGTTCATCGTAAGTGAAGGAATCAAAAGAAGAAATGGAAGCCTCACCTTCATAGTAATTGACAACCCGAAAGGGATAGCTAAAATAAGATCCTTTGCTGTAACTGTCAACAATGTGTCGACAAAGAAGAAGAGTGAGAAACAAAGTGATAAAGAGGTTGAAAAATGGGTGTCAACCGAGCGATTTCCCAACCAAACATTGAAAATCGGAGCCAAACTACTAGAAAGATGGAAGACAACAACCCTCATGGAACTATTAGTAAGAAACAAAGATATATTCACTTCACACTACGACGATATGGTGGGCATACCACGTGATCGGATAGAAGATAAGTTGAGGGTCCGAGGACGGGTCGAGCCGGTTAACAAAAGCACGCAACAAGAGACTTGAAAAAAGTAAAGCCACATGCGAAAAGGCAAGGAAGTTGCTAATGACCGGGATAGTACGAGAGGTACAATTCCTCCGTTGGATCCTTAACCCAGTTCGGTTAAGAAGTCCGTTTGGAGCTGGCGTATGTGTATCGACTTAAAAGGCCAAAACAAGGCGTGCACGAAAGATTGTTATCCTCTCCTTAAAATTGACAAGAAGATACTCGCTAGTCTCTTTTCCCTTTAAATGCTTCTTGAATGCATTTAAAGGGTGTCATCAAATTCAAATGACATAAGGAATGAAGAGAAACAACTTTCTACATGGACGAGGGTATCTTCTATTACACGAAGATGCCTTTCAGATTAATAAATGTTGTAATAATTGATTCATGGGTAAGTTGTTCATCAAAAAAATAAATGAGAATTTGGAGGTATATGTTGATGATCAATTTATCAAGAGCCAAAATAAACAGTCGATGATGGACAACATAGTGGAAACGTTTAAAACGTTCCAAGGGGCTAACATTAAGTTAAACCCCACCAAGTGTTCATTTGGAAGGTTACTAAGAATGGCATCGAAGTGAACCCCGAAATTTGCAAGAAATAGCTAACAATTATTATCCTAGAACATTGAAAGAGTTACAAGCCTTCAAAGGCGGATTGGTTGCACTCAAGCGCTTCTTATAGAAAAAATAGCCGAGGCCGTTTTCCTTCTTAGTAGCCCTAACGAAATGTATCAAGAAAAAACACTTCATGTGAACACCTAAAGCAAAAGACGTATATTAAAAGTTGAAAATCCATCTATGAAACCTTCCAACATCAGTAAACCCTAGAGAAAAGGAGCCTTTGATGGCATACCTTGCAGCGTCGGAGGAGGCGGTTAGTGTAGTGTTAATGGTAGAAAGATATGGAAACTAAATCCCACTATACTTGTATACGCCTCTATTAGATAATATTATTAGGGTTATTACTATGAGCCCACGGGCCCAGTTAGGCTTTAAAGTTGCATTATATTCTCTATATATTATAACCAAACCTATTAATAATATCAATTCCGTCTTTTACCATCTTACATGATATCAGAGTCTTAGGGTTCTCGTTACCTTCTTCTCCGCTGCACCACCACAAAAACATACAAACCCTAGCCGTCGTCATTGAGTTCAAACCCTAGACAGGGCGGTGTGCCGCCACCTCCGCCGCCCTGTCCCACCTTAGTCTTCTGTTTCATTTCTTATCTATTTTCTAGTTTATGTTTAATAAAGTTTCATTATCGGTTGAGGATTCAAACCTATTACCCATATCCATTCTCTTGGTTCGTTCACATCCATTCTCTTGGTTTGTTTCTGGATTATGGCTCCCAATTTGCAGCGGTCACTATGTTTTCTTTGTCCTTTTATTTTTTTTGTTTATCGTTGTTTTAGTCGCATCAAGGACCACGGTCCACGGCCACTGATCTCAAACTACGGTTTGATTATTATTTCTATTCTTTTTAGATCTACGGATCTTATCTTCTGATCTACGGATCCAATAGACCGCCACCTGACCACGGTCACCTGTCTTGGTTTCTTTTTATTTATTTATATCTACTTATGTCATCTCTTGATCTACGAATCCAAGAGAGTGTCGCTTGCTAGCCTTGAGACATCGTCAACGACTACGATCGCCGGGTCTCAACTTATTAATCCAAGAATCAAGAACCATAAGTATCAAACAAACTATGAATAACACAATCAACTAAAATATGGATGATAATATCAATCACAATATTGTTTGTTGGCACTAGTTTGGATAGTCAAGTCGATCGAAGCATGTTTATCTTATTATTATTGTTTTATGTTTTTTTTGTTTCCCGGTCATAACATCAGGTTACTTCCGCTACGACTGCGGGGGAGTATTAGACAATATTATTAAGGTTATTACTATGAGCCCACGGGTCCAGTTAGGTTTCAGGGTTTGCATTATATTCTCTATATATTATAACCAAACCTATCAATAATATCAATTATGTATTTTACCATCTTACAGCCTCACCATGTTATAAAAGTGCTAACCAACAAACCCATAGCAGGTGTTAAGGCGACTGGAGGTGTTCGGAAGGCTAGCGAAGTGGGTCTTCGAACCGGGGGATCAAAAAATTGAATACCACCCATGCGTCTCTTACAAGAAACAAGTACTTACATTATATTATAGAAGCGCCACTAGAAAAACCCGTCCTTGTAAATAAGCAAGTCCCATAAACTACCTTTGAAGAAATAAAAGGGGAGGAACTCTTATGGAAATTGTATACGGATGGAGTGTGAAATGAAGAAGGTTGTGGAGTAAGGTTGACTTTGGTCGTCCCAAAGCGTATTGAGCTCACTTATGCTATAAGACTATTTTTTTCTAGCATAAATAATGTAACGGAGTACGAAGCATTCATCGCTACACTAAGATCAAGGTGGGGAACTTAGAAGCCCTCATAGAGTCTTTGTCGGTGGCTAACCAAATGAATGGGGAATACGATGCCAATGATGCAACAATGGCATCATACTTAGAAACAGTTATGACCCTACTAGCAATGTTTAAGACTGCTAAGGTCACCCATATCCCCCGGGTGAAAAACAAGATGACACATACACTCATCAAGTTGGTATTAATATTATTTGAACACCTAGCCAAAGAAATTATGTTTGTGGTATTAAAAACCTCCTTACTTAGCGAAAGGGGTTGACGACCATCAAAAACAACCAACGGCCAATTGGGTGAGAATCAACGTATTGCAGTATGAGATCGTAGAAAGTCTCTACAGGAAGTCATACTTAGGCCCCCTTTTGTTCTAATTCTCACTCGATATCCTTAGGGGTCGTTTGGTTCGTAGAATGTGTTGTAAATGAATTGGAAACGGAATTGGAACTGGAATGAAATCTTATTGAAATAATAAGGTGTTTGGTAGTATATTTTTGAGTGGAATTGGAATGTTAACTTTGAACATTCCATTTGATTGTTGAACATTCTTTGAGTAAGTGAAAGGAAAGAGTTCATGTGGAACATGAGAAAATCACAGCCATTAAGCTTACCGGTTAACATAGTGTTTTGTGCGAAATTATGGTTTGATCTCCCATCCTTTAGCATATGTCACCAAAAGGATGGTTTTCTTTGGTCTAAAACGCCTTAATAGCTTTCAGCAGGTTAACGCAGGTCTTGATGTCCATACCAGTCTTGAAGCTTCGTGGTTTTTCAAAGTCTTTTGCCGTGGAGTGCGATGCATCTTTTCATGGTATAGATGCCATTTTATCTCAAGATGACCACTAGTAGCATACTTTAGTAAAAGTTTTCCCCTTCAATCGATTTAAATCAACTTATGATGAAGAGTTGATTGCACTAGTTCCCGCAGTGCAAAAATAGGGTCATTGTTCGTTACACCTGCAAGCTTTACTTGGAACAGCGGATCACAACATCAACGTTTATTGCTTATACTGATTCCATATGACTTTTTATTGGTCATGCTCATGCATGAACCCTAAAAGGGTTAATTTAGTCCATATACGATTTTAACATTCCAATCCCTCCACAAATGTACAAACCAAACACAAGGAAAATTTTCATTGGAATTAATTTCAATTCCATCAAATTCCAATTCCTTCAAAGATTCCAATTCCATTAAAAAGCATTCTGCGAACCAAACGGGCCATGAGATGCTGATGCATTATCCAAACGATCCTATTCTAGTGATGTACTTACTCTATATGTTCTCTACTATTCAAAACTCAACGACTAAAGATGGCCTCCAATTACAAAAGACAATGCAAAAGTTAGAGACTGGCATGTATTAATTATTTTCTAATAGATCAACTTTTGGTTAGCAAGAAACACATGGTGATTCCGAATATTCCCTCCCTTATGCATAAACTTCTACGAAAAATTCATGCAACACCCATCGGTGGTCATGGTCGAAGTTTTGAAGACTTTGAAATGCCTTACCTGCTCAATACTTTTGATCCAAGATAAACAAGAAGCCTGACTTTTTGTCCAACAATGCTTACCATGACAGAAGCAAAAATATGAAACCTTAGTGTGACAACGACAATACAATTCCTCATTCTGGCAGGTTACTTTAGCCATTGCGAGCAAATTTGGGAAGACATTTTGATGGACTTTATTATGGGACTCCTGACCTGATGTGTTCACCAACTTAGTGGTGGTTGACCGCCTAAGCAAGTACACCAACTTTATTTGCTTGTCTCATCCCTTCACAACTAACGATTGTAAAATTGCATGGTTTTCCTCGCTCGATTATCTCTAATTGAGAAGGCATTTGTCTATGTATCTTTTGACATGAGTTATTTCGGTTGTGTTACACAAAATTACAGTTCGGCACTAGCTACCATCCATAGACGGACAGTCAAACAAAGATGCTAAAACGTTGTTTCACGCATGAACAACCAACCAAGTAGAGTTTTTATTTATCTTGGATAGAATTTTCCTATACAATAAGCTATAATTTATCCACGGGTATCACACTTTTTCTTTTGCCACATACAGGCTATCATTCATCCATAGGTATCACACTATTTATGTTGCCCTATACACGCTATCATTCATATACGACTATCATAGTATTTCTGTTGTGTATGGCAGGGAACCACCTCCCATTATTCCTTATGTTGCTGGGAGACAAAGAATGCGGACTTGGAACTACTAATGGATAGGGATGACATGTTAAAGCTCCTTCACGTAAAACCTTAGACTGCATGCGCAACCAAGCTAATTCGAACCGTTGAAAACCATCTTTTTAGATTGGCGATAAAGTGGTTTGAAAATCCAGCCTTATAGTCAGAAGAGTTTGACTAAACGTCGATACGAGAAGCTCTCCCCAAGGTTCTTCAGACCTTATAATCTCAAACGTAAAGCGAGATAAGTGACTTGTGAGTTGGAACTACCTATTGATGCTAGAACTCATCTTGTGTTTCATATCTCAAACCAGCCCGGGATCTTCTTCGTTGACCTAGTTGCTCCATTACCCATCATGGTAAAAAGAAATGCATCCAAACTCAAATATTACTCATCATTGGGTCTATGAGGCAGGTCATGAGGTGTTGGAGCTGTTGAATTCGTGGTGTAAGCCACCAGAGAAAGTTACTTGGGAGCTCTATGACTTGTTAGTTGAACAGTTTCCTACTTCCGCCTTTGAGGACAAGACGTTTTACTTGACAGGAAGTAATGATACAAATCGGAGGAAGCGGGTCAAAGCACCTAAATTGGGGCAACTTGAATCCAATTTTAGGGATTTCTTAAGACCCATTCACTCAGAGAGAAGCAGAGGGAAGATGGGGTAGTGGAGCAGCAGTTCACGAGTACATTTCAGGAGCTAGCTTTAGTTTTTCTTTTGTTCTTTTTCTTAATTTTGGTGTTTAATCGTTTGTATTGAAGACATAGCCCCTCTTGAATCAGGCCAACCAATTCAATTCAATCAAGTAGCTAGCTATTTTGTTCTTGATCTTATCATCCCCCAAACTAGGCTTTCTACTAATAACTCAAAGACAGTTGGCTGTTTTGTTCGTGATCTTATTATACTCCAAACTAGACTTTCTACATAAAACTTAAAGACCCCTACACTTAACATTTAGTTTAAACCTACGAAAATGCTTATGCAATGTGATCCTCTGTAAACATTGAAGATTGGAGTATAAGAATTCCAACTTAAAGGACTGTGATAAAGAGGTAATCTAGACATCACAATCTAAGTTATGTTTAGTCACGGCAATAAGTTACTAATGGGTCATACGTTTGGTGACAAACCGCTTCTAAGACGTACAATGGTTGAATGTGTTACCTGGAATAGATTAAACGAATCATATTAGTTACCTGGAATGTTGTTTCCTATCTTTAATGGGATTTCACGAAGATGTGTGCAAAATCATCATAGGAGCTTTCTTGTAAAGATATGTTTGTTTGGATCTCCAACAAACCCACTGAAAGAGGTTCTCGCCGTTATCCTATAAACATGTTATTCATGTGTATTAGTAACTATAACATGTACCAATAGAAATCAGTAGACATGAACTCATGTTTGGTTGATGTAATAATGTTGTTATCTAAGGTGTTCCTCAAATAATGTTCCTAATGGCGCGTTAGTAAGCACTAGACAAAAGCTTCGTTAGGAGATAATTAAGCAGCAAGCAGAGAGTAAAATGTAATGTCAGCTTACCATGTGGATGTAACATAAAACACACACAAGCAGAGAGTAAAGTAGAGCAGGCTTCATTCATATCAGAACAATGTGGATGTAACATAAAACACACATGAACAATATAGCAGTTTACCATCAGTCAAGCCAAATCTAGTAGTGTCTCAATTCAGTTAACCTTCAGCAAAACAATTAGGTAACAGCAATACATTAATCTATTACTGATGCATCAGAAATCATAAAATAAGTAATGCAACATATGTAAAATGTAATGTCTGGAAACGAACAAGAACTGAACCAAAATAAGGCCTCTAAATGGGTTTTGGGCCACTTTTATGTTTTTTTCTAGTTTTTCGGTTTTGTTTTGGGCTTTTGTTTGGCCCATGGTTGTTTGTTTTAGGCCCATTCGAATTTTGCCTTGTTATTTAAGTTGTCTTGGTGTAATGTGAATGGACACTTGATCATTTTTGAAATTAACAGTTTGTCTCTTCAAATTCGTGACTTTTGGGTCGAATTTGGGTTTGGGTGAAGAACATCACGGGTATTCGTAGAATCAACGTGTTTGAGCTTCGATTTCATACCGTGCGCTACATCAAGGAATCATATTAGTTACCTGGAATGCTGTTTTCCCATCTTTAATGGGATTTCTTGAAGATGTGTGCAAAAGCATCATAGGAGTTGTCTTGTAAAGATATGTTTGTTTGGATCTCCAACAAACCCACTGAAAGAGGTTCTCGCCGCTATCCTATAAACAAATACATCTGTATTAATAACTATAACATGCATCAATAGAAATCAGTAGACATGAACTCATGTTTGGTTGATGTAATAACATTGTTATACAAGGTGTTCCTCAAATGATGTTCCTAATGGCGCGTTAGTAAGCACTAGACAAAAGCTTTGCTAGGGGAGAGTGATTATACTTCAAAGATGCATTTTTTTCATTTGGTTAAAATAACCATCTTTTCTTATAAACCCGTAATATGTACGCTCTTAAAAATGCATAATTTTTCATACGTATTAGACAATCATTAGACATGTTTATATATTAGAGGGCTTAATATGTAATTATTTACTCTATTTATATTCCTGTAATCTTTGATCACAATTACAAGACACAATACGATTACTCTGATTCACTTGGTATCAGAGCCAAGTTTATCTAACCCTAATTCTGCCGCCATTTTTCTTCTTCCCTGTTACTGTTCCCTTTTCGATCTGCAGCCTTCTGCACTCATCTTCTTCATCATCAAAATCCTACACCACTCCAACCATGGCCCTTCTTGTCCAATTCTCCTCAACCGACAAACATAGTCACAATTCTCACAAGTTTGGTTTTACCTTTCACCATCTAACTATGGTCATTGGAAAACCATGATACATCCATTCCTTGTCACAAACAAACTTTTTGATTACATTGATGGTACCATTCCATGTCCCGAACCCACCCTCACTGTTCCAAACACAAATTCAGAATTACCCCTACAACTCAGCCAAATCCTAACTATACGACGTGGGTCTCAAATGATGCCCACGTACGCATGCTGCTCCTGTCCACGATCTCTGAAGGCGCATTCCCACACATTCAGGGCACACTTCTCGAGAATTATGGTTAGCCCTGGAACGTGCTTTTGCCCCGCATACAATCTCTCGTGAATATACTCGGAAATCATAGCTACTCCGAATCTAGATGAAACCTGATGAGTCCCCTACTGATTATCTTACCCGGGCCAGATCGTATGCTGATGCCTTAGCCAACATAGGCGAACCTGTTAAAGAAAAGGACCTGGTCATGCTTGTTGTGACTGGACTTCGTGAGGAATATGATGGCTTCAAATCCCACATTGTTGGTCGTTCCTCCCCCACACCCTTTTCTGATTTGTTTGCTTTACTTGCTGATCATGATTACATGGTCAAGAAACCAGATCTGCCCCCTACTCAGGCTTTCACGGTCACAAGCAGCCGTCCCTCATCGTCTTCTGCCCCGGTTAAATCTTTTAATGGTGACTCTTATTTTTTGTTATGTGTTGATCACTTTACCCGTTATATGTGGATTTTTCCTTTAAAACACAAATCTGATGTATGCCTTACTTTTAAAAAATTTCATGCTATGATTGAACAACAATTTCAGACCAAACTCAAATCGGTTCAAACCGATTGGGGTGGAGAGTTTCGACTCTCTCCCCATTTTTACCTCACGGTATCATTCACCGCCTCTCTTGTCCTCACACCAGTGAGCAAAACGGTTTTGTAGAGAGACGTCATCGTCATGTGGTTGAAACGGGTCTTACCCTTCTCGCTCAATCAGGCGTTCCTCAAAATTTTGGCATTTTGCATTTGATACAGCTGTATATCTCATCAATCGGATGCCATCTAGGGTCGCTTCCAAAATTTCTCCCTTTCAACATCTATTCAACCGTCCACCTGATTCTCATTTCTTCGTGTTTTTGGATGTCAATGCTACCCTCACTTACGTCCTTGTAATCCTCACAAAATGGATTTCCGCTCCTTACCGTGTGTTTTCCTTGGTTATAATCCATCTCATTATGGCTATCGTTGTCTTGATCTGACCACACATCGGCTCTATGTTGCACGGCATGTTCGGTTTAACGAACAACATTTTCCTTTTCTTGACAAATCTTCAACACCTTCTACCTCACCTTCCACCGTTCCATCTCCGTATGTCTCTTCCTTTCCAGCCCACCAACCTGAAACTGACCCTACATCCACCTCCTCACCAACTGGTCCAACAAGCCCACACATCCCACCCACACACTTCACAAACCCACCTTCTCCATCACCCTCCCCATCACCCCAACCCACCCACACCCAATCCACATCTCCCACGGAGACCACCCATACCACCAACTCATCTACGGCCGCCACTACATCTGACTCCACTGTCCCACCACCTCCACCACCTCCACCACCACCCACTCGCACTCGTCCAGCCAATCTTCGTCCAAATCCTCCCAAAACCAACAGATATAACCCCGCCGCCTATCATACCACCACTTCCTCTACCGATGTTGAACCTACCACTTTCACTATTGCTAACAAAAGTCCTGAATGGCGTCATGCCATGTCTGAGGAATACAAGGCCCTTATGAACAATGGCACGTGGACACTTGTTCCACCAGTTTCGAATGCCAATGTAGTTGATTGCAAATGGGTGTATAAAATTAAACGGGATCAACCTGGTGCTATCAAACGATATAAGGCTAGACTTGTTGCCAAAGGTTTCAAGCCTGGTGTTGATTACCACGAAACCTTCAGTCCAGTGGTTAAAGCAACTACCATTCGAGTTGTTCTTTCACTTGCGGTAACTTGTGGCTGGTCTCTCAGACAACTTGATGTTCATAATGCCTTCTTACATGGGGATTTAAAAGAAACTATCTATCTGAAACAACCACCCGGCTTTGTGGATCCTGCCAGATCGAACCACTTATGTCTCCTCCGCAAATCACTATATGGCCTAAAGCAGGCACCTCGAGCATGGTTTCAGCAGTTGTCTCGGGCTCTTCAGCATTTGGGATTTCAAGGGTCCAAAACTGATCCTTCTCTTTTTATTTATTGTTCTGGCGGTACACTTCTCTATATGTTGGTATATGTTGATGACATCATATTGACAGGCAACAATCCCACAGCGATTGATAATATGGTTCGGAGCTTGAGTTCCTCCTTTGCACTTCAAGACATGGGTCCCTTATCTTATTTTCTGGGTATTGAGGTTCAGTCACATGACTCTGGCTTGATTCTTTCTCAAAGAAAGTACATTATGGAGCTCTTAACCAAAGCAGGACTTTCACAATCTAAGCCTGTTAGCTCTCCGTGTTCTACAACCGTTCCTCTGACCCTTGGTGACAGTCCAAGTTTTGAGGATCCGTTCGGTATCGTCAGATTGTGGGGGCTTTACAGTATTTGACCTTAACTCGTCCGGACATAGCATTTGCTGTTAATAAAGTCTGTCAGTTTATGCACTTTCCCACTACCAATCATTGGTCTGCTGTTAAACGAATCCTTCGGTACTTGCAGGGTACCTTGAACCATGGTCTTCTTTTCCAACGGTCTTCTGCTCCACTTTGCATGCTTATACAGATGCCCATCATCACCCTCTTACCGCCTACTCTGATGCTGATTGGGCTGGTTGTCCCGATGACCGTCGATCCACAGGGGGATTTGCTATATATCTCGGATCTAATCTTGTTTCTTGGTCGGCTCGAAAACAACGAACTGTCTCTCGGTCGTCGACTGAATCTGAGTACAAAGCATTAGCTGACACTGTTGCTGAACTTACTTGGTTAGACTCACTTTTGCGTGAACTTCATATCCCTATGAAATCAGCTCCAATCTTATGGTGTGACAATCTTGGTGCTACGTATTTATCTGCTAATCCGATCTTTCATGCACGCACCAAACATGTTGAAGTTGACTTTCATTTTGTCTGAGAAAAGGTTGCTCAAGGAAGACTAGCGGTTCAATTTATTTCTACACATGACCAGATTGCCGATATATTTACAAAACCATTATCTTCAGAGAGACTTATGACTTTACGGGACAAGCTACAGCTCGTTTCCCGCGCTTAGCTTGAGGGGGAATATTAGACAATCATTAGACATGTTTATATATTAGAGGGCTTAATATGTAATTATTTACTCTATTTATACCTGTAATCTTTGATCACAATTACAATACACAATACAATTACTCTGATTCACTATACGACTGGTTGAATTGCTTAGCAGAATACATCCTGATTTGCTTAACAGAAGTTGTTTTGTTTTTGGTAAAAACAAAATTTTTTTCTAAAAATCAAAGGTGTGTAGACCGTGCAGCTAAGAATTCAGTATGCAAATGAGCATTATTTCTAAAGTTATAAGCAGAAACAAATAAGTCAACTTACATGACTGTATAGGGTAGCACCACTTTAAACATCTTTGGAAAGAGAATCCCATTAAAATAATATGCAAGTACCACCATATGGATAATCTGCAATATATAACAACATTAATAAGAATAGTGTAGTAATTACTTCAAATAAGTAAGGCAGATTTCATTATATCAGAAAAACGTGAATGTAAACATAAAACACACACATACACAATATATTAGTTTACTGTGAGATCTGATCGTATCTAATTTAGATTTTTTAGTGAAGCATATTAGGTAAAAAGCAATACATGCATTGATCTATTATGTGTCCGAAATCAGATATATGTATGCAACTTCTTTAAGACGTAATGTCAAAAACAAGCAAAAACTGAAGCAACATTGATAGAACTGCAAGACTACATTCGTTAAGAATAAATGGTAGCTAAGCAACAAAGAATCAACAGGCATTAAGCATCCATATATATATAAAAGAATATAATAAGAAGACGACTACTCATATTGTGAGACCGAGACTACAAGCCTCATGTAAATTGCAAATCAAACAAGAATCTTTACTTGTAGGACTAAAAGGTTTTGGATCATCACCTTAAAAGTACGAACTTTTTGTATGCATTAATAAAGATAGAACATCAACATGTTATTATACTACATACTCCACACTTCATACTAAAGCCATACTAAATTTAAATTATCTAATCAAGAAAGAATGAGTACCATAACCGAGCCCCAATTGGTACCATTCACCATTGAAACTCACCAAGAAAGATGCAAAATGTTTCTGATGTCATGACCGCTTTAAGACCAATAATGTTCCCAAGACAACCTGCAAAACAACAGTAAAGATTTTATGGAACGAAAAAAACTTTGACAACAAAATGAAAACAAAACAATAGATGAACTTACAAGTGCATAGATGTTTTTGTGCAAGAATAGCACAATCCCCTTTTCAGCAAAAAAGAAAAAAAAAATCCTGTTTGTCATTACTTTATGGATTCCTGATCAAGACTGATATACTTAACGAATCGTGAAAACCAAAGCCTGAAGTACAGTAAATTAAATTACAAAACTTAAAAAGCTAAACCTTAGTGACTCTATAATTGAAATAACTTGAATAAGGATTGACTTCATGAATAATACTTCATACTCAATAACCTGTACAAAAACATATCAAATTTCAAAACAGATCAGTTTTATACAAATCGCAAATAGGCTATCAAGAATGTACAATCAGGCCCCAAGGCTGCCAACAATGTTTCCAAGACAACCTGCATAAAAACAGTAAAGATGTTGATACAATAAAAACAACTTTGACTGCAAAAGGGAAAAAAGAGAAACAGTTACGCATTGACGTTTTTGTGCCAGAATAGCACAATCCACTGTTCAAGTAAAAATATCCTCCTGTTCTTCATTTCTTTATGTACTCGTGATCAAAATCACATATAATATAAGTAGAGCATATGCAAAGAAAGGGTACCCTCCCCAAGAGCATACCTGAACGAATGATCAGTCTGATATAAGAGTTTACATAAAAAAAGGAAAATGAAAAGAACAAAAGACAAGTGACAATCATAGCAATTTTAACAAGATATCTAAAAGTTCTAAGCTTACCATGCCATGAAATGGAATTTAATGTGGCATAGAAGAGGGAGCGTTCAAAGTCTGCAAATAAAGTTTATTGTTGGGAAACAGTTAAAAACTGTGTTTGCATTCCAGCAACAGGAAACTATTTGTATTAATAACAAACCTTGATGTAGCGATCAAAGGTGAAGATTAAAGCGAAGATAGCAACAGCTTCGTTTCCATACCTCCCCACCACTGATCAAGATTTGTAGGATGGCACCTGGAACACAATTAAAACTTGTTCTCACTATATCTTGGAATGGATACCCACATTAATGTAACAGCCTGACTACAGAATTGCATACCTGGCAAATTTCGCTTAATGTAAAATGTTATTTGTCCTGCTTTGACCCATCTTTTGTTAACAACTTTGACCTTTTAAACTTGCCCATTTTTTGCCCCCGGTGACGAGAAATCTTGGATCCGCTACAGGCTTTTACGCCCAGTATAAAGACATGTTGTACATCTGTATTAGTTACTACTAGAATGCATCGCTAGAAATCAGTATATATAGAATTGAGCTACATGGCTTACTTGTACTCATGTCTGGTTGATGTATAAATGTTGTTCCTAGTGGTTCATGTTAGTAAGCAAAAGGCAAAGCACTGTTAAGGAAGCAGCAGGGAGAGAGAGAATAAACATCACACATGCTATTTCGTTCATATCAGAACAATGTGGATGTAACATAAAACACACACATGAACAATATAGCAGTTTACCATCAGATCTATTCGCATCTCAGTTCATTTTAACCTTCAGCAAAACATGCACACACAGTCAAGCCAAATCTAGTCGTGTCTCAATTCAGTTTAACCTTCAGCAAAACAGTTAGGTAACAGCAATACAATAATCTATCACTGATGCATCAGAAATCATAAAATAAGTAATGCAACTTATGTAAAATGTAATGTCAGAAAACGAACAAGAACTGAAACAACCTTCATAGATCTGTAATAAGCCTTAAGCATCCATAAAAAAAATATAAAACAAGATAAGTACTCAGGTGAGGGACAATAACCCTCATGTAAATTCCAAATCAGACAAGAGTCATTACTTGTTGTACTAAACGATTTTGAATCTTCGTGTTAAAAAACACAAACTTTTTTTTATGCATTAATAAGGAAAGAACACCATTTTGTTATTATATGGATCTTCCCATCCTTGAATCAATAAATGTGTAGAATCAATTTACATGTAAAAGTCAGAAACTATTAGATGAGAAAAAAAAAAGTAGGCACCATTCAACATTGAAACTCACCTGACATGATGCATAATGTTTTGCTGTCATAACTGCATTAAAACCAACAACAGGCACCAAGGCTGCCAATAATGTTTCCAGGACAACCTGATAACAACAGTAGAGGACACCAGGAAGATAAAGGGAAACATGAACAACTGCATAGCTCCCAGCCACTGATCTAAATATGTAGGATGACACCAGGAAGATGAATTATCAACTAGCGGCTGATGTCTACCTAAATGTAACAGATTGACTAGAGAATATACATCCAACTAGCAGCTGATGTCTGAATTTATCTACAAGAAGAAATTCTAAAATAGATCAGAAATCTGTGTTCCTACTAAAGTCCACCAATGAATCTAAAACCCACTACTACGACAGAAAGACACAATAGTGTTCATATGAAAAGAAAACAAATATTAGTGAAGAGATATGATGCCCGTGCAGCAGAGGTAGGGAATACGAGAGCAATATATACACTTAGTTTCCACAGGCAGGGGAATAATTAAAGATTGAAGCACCCTAGCATCAACAGTTGTTAATAATTTACTGTAACATCGTCATGAACAGTTTACCTAGAACAAAATGTGTTAAATCAAAACCCAGATTGTTCTCTGATACACACTCCCATATGGTTCCAGCAGTCAAAGTCAATCCAGGGTAAATAACTCATCCAAGAGGATACCTTGAGAGAAGTAAATGATATCATGTCATGTGTGCTCTCTACTCGATGATATAAAGAAACAAAAACTTATCTACTTACCAGGTCCGATCATCAAGCTAGTGCCAGATGTCATATATCCTATTCTTTGTAAGGAATTGCAATAAAGCATACACCATATACAGTATACAAAAATCCAAAGAGGTATGGAAGGAAAATTTGCAACTCTTGAAGTTTATGACACCTGAAAAGGGAGTTTAAAATACTATAACAATCTGAGAGATCACAATTATTAAAATAAATTAAGGGGTTAACTAGGTCACAAATATTCAGCATAACTTCAAGGAATATATAGATTGGAGCATCAGAACCTAGGATTCCACAAAAATCACATCATCATGGTCAAATTTGCAGCCATATAAGCCCAAAATGAAGCCGGTTTTAGTACACGGTTTATATCCACCATATTTGGTCTTAAATCCAAGAAAACATTTATAATAGGACCAGTTGAGGTGGTTACCAGAGGTATTAATAGAGTAACATGAAGAATGAACCACCCAAACTAAGTTAACTCAGTTACAAATGATGGTTTTTGTCATCAAAATACTACGGCACTAAAGAACACGTAGAGTGTTATTCCAACAAGAGAAAAATCTACAGTTGGCTTCTCCTGGGAGTTCCTAACCAATTATGTCAATTCGTGCGTGAAGGTTATTGTCTCTGAAAGTGAGTATAATTCAAATTTCAACTTTCTAAGTTACGTAATAAAACATATACCCCATTATGAAAGTACTATCCTGATTACTATTGAAGTAAAATAATAAGCTAACAAAAATCATCCCTAACATCCAGTATAATTAAGTCACATCTTTGAATACTCAAAGTCAAAACACACTGAATTATACCATATGAAATGAATCGTGAAAATCAAAACCTGAAGTAAAGTAAATCAAATTACAAAACATATAAAGCGAACCTGGTGACTCTGTAATTGAACCAAGGATGCAATTCATGAATAGCACTATCATACTCAATAACCTGCAACAAAAATGTATCAAAAATCAAAACCGATCAGTTTTATACAAATCGCAAATAAGCTATCATTAACCAAAACGATTAGATGATAAGGATCAACAGAATGAACCGAGAAAACATTGAGAAATTGCAGTAGTCCGTCCACCTGTTCCCTTAACTTCCTATAGCAAGTGAAAAGCTTGAGGAAACGTAGTATTGTTTACAGCAACAATGAATCTAGAACCAACTATTATAACAGAAAAACACAATAATATTTATATGAAAAGAAAACAAACCTTAGTGAAGCGATATGCAAAGATTGAAGCACCCAACACTGACAAATGTTTGTAACAATTTACTTATAATATTGCCATGAATTGTTTAGCTAGAACAAAATGTTTTGAAAGAAAACCCGGATTGTTCTCTGATTCACACTTCTATATGGTTCCTGCAGTTAAAGTCAATCCAGTGTAAATAACTCATCCAAGAGGATACCATAAGAGAAGTAAATGATATCATGTCATGTTTGTTCTATTGAGTAATATACTCTATGATATAAAGAAACAAAAACTTATCTACTTACCAGGTCCAATCATCAAGCCTGTTCTAGAAGTCATATATCTCATTCTTTGTAAGGAATTGCAATCAAAAGAGAAATGTAAACAATACATAGAAGGGAATTCAATATACTTACCATACCATACGAAACGAATGGTGAAAACCAAAACCTGATATAAAGTAAATCAAATTACAAAACATATAAAGCAAAACCTGAGTGACTCTGTAATTAAAGTAACGATGGAATTCATGAATAACGACTCTCATACTCAATAACCTGCAACAAACGTATCAAAATTCAAAACCGATCAGTTTTATACGAATTGCAAATAGGCTATCATTAACGAAATGATTAGATGATTAGGATCCACTGAATGAACCGAGAAAAGGCAGATAGAGAATGCAAGCATGATGACCGCCGGTAACGCCTGTTTCGTAAAGGGCGAGAGACTTGGAGTCAATCATCCTAATAACCTGCAACAAAAACAGAACCAGTTCATACAAATCATAAATAGCTTATCAATCAAGAATGAAGGGAATGAAGAACGCAATGAAGTTTCCAAACGTGAAAGGTAGAGTGAAAGACGCCTGCGTTTGCTTGCTGAGGTTTTCTCCAATGTCCAACGAAAGCCTTTGACGCCGGTGGTTCTGCGTATGAAAACTCACAACAGAAGAGTTGATACAAATCACAACTAGCGGCTGATGTCTGAATTTATCTACTTGAAGAAAATACTAAAATAGATCAGAAATCTGTGTTTTCTACTAAAGTCCACCAATGAATCTAAAACCTACTACTACAATAGAAAGACACAATAGTGTTCATATGAAAAGAAAACAAACATTAGTGAAGAGATATGATGCCCGTGCAGCAGAGGTAAGGAATACGAGAGCAATGAATACACTTAGTTTCCATAGGCAAGGGAATAATTAAAGATTGAAGCACCCTAGCATCAACAGTTGTTACTAAATTTACTGTAATATCGTCATGAACAGTTTACCTAGAACAAAATGTGTTAAATCAAAACCCAGATTGTTCTCTGATACACACTCCCATATGGTTCCAGCAGTCAAAGTCAATCCAGCGTAAATAATTCATCCAAGAGGATACCTTAAGAGAAGTAAATGATATCATGTCATGTGTGCTCTCTACTCGATGATATAAAGAAACAAAAACTAATCTACTTACCAGGTCCGATCATCAAGCCAGTGCCAGATGTCATATATCCTATTCTTTGTAAGGAATTGCAATAAATCATACATCATATACAGCATTCAAAACTCCAAAGAGGTATGGAAGGAAATTTGCAACTCTTAAAATTTACGACACCTGAAAGGTAGTTTAAAATACTATAACAATCTGATAGGTCATAATTATTAAAAGAAATTAAGGGGTTAACTAGGTCACAAATATTCAGCATAACTTCGAGGATTATATAGATTGGAGCATCAGAACCTAGGATTCCACAAAAATCACATCATCTTGGTCAAATTTGCAGCTATATAAGCCCAGATTGAAGCAGGTTTAGTACACGGTTATATATCCACCATATTTGCTCTTAAATCCAAGAAAACGTTTATAATAGGACCAGTTGAGGTGGTTACAAGAGGTATTAATAGAGTAACATGAAGAATGAACCACCCAGATTAAGTTAACACAGTTACAAATGATGGTTTTTGTCATCAAATACTACTGCACTAAAGAACACGTAGAGTGTTATTCCAATAAGAGAAAAATCTACAGTTGGCTTCTCCCGGGAGTTCCTAACCAATTCTGTGTAGTCGTGAGTAAAGGTAATTGCCTCTGAAAGTGAGTATAATTCAAATTCTAAGTTCAGTAATAAAAACATATACTGCAATTATGAAAGTACTATCCTGATTACTATTGAGGTAAAATAGTAAGCTAAGAAAAGTCATCCCTAACATCCAATATGACTAAGTCACATCTTTAAATACTCAAAGTCAAAACACCGTGAATTATACCATACCATACGAAACGAATGGTGAAAACCAAAACCTGAAGTAAAGTAAATCAACTACAAAACATATAAAGCAAAACCTGAGTGACTCTGTAATTGAAGTAAGGATGGAATTCATGAATAACGACTCTCATACTCAATAACCTGCAACAAAAACATAGCAAAATTCAAAACCGATTAGTTTTATACGAATAATTGTAAATAGGCTATCATTAACCAAAATGTTTAGATGATTAGAATCCACTGAATGAACCGAGAAAAGGCGGATAGAGAGCGCAAGCATGATGACCGCCGGTAACACCTGTTTTGTAAAGGGCGAGAGACTTGGAATCAATCAACCTAATAACCTGCAATAAAAACATATCAAAATTCAAAACAGAACAGTTCATACAAATCATAAATAGGTTATCAATCGATGTTTAGATGATGAGATCCACTGAATCCACCTATAAAAAACCGGACAGATTGAGAATGCAAGTACTCCGATCAACAGAAGAATGAAGAACGCGACGATCGTTAACACGAATCATAGGTTACCAATCGATGTAAAGAGACTTGAAGTCAATCATCCACTGAACAGTTCATACAAATCCCGTCGATAACCTGCAACAAAAACGTATCAAAAATTCAAAACAGATCACAAACAGACTTGGAGTATCAATCGATGTTAACGGCCGTCAAAAGCCTCCGACGCCGGTGGTTTTATCATTTGTGAGAGTTCGAGAGACTCGGAGTCAATCAACCTGCTACAAAAACGTATCAAAAGTCAAAACAGATCAGTTTAATACGAATCGAAAATAGGCTATCATGAACGTATAAATCGATATGCAGAACAATAAAAGTTGAGAATGAAGAACACGATGAACGACGGTAACGGCGTCGAAAGCCTCCGACGCCGGTGGTTGTGCGAGAGACAGATAGAGAAGACGCTTCGTTTGCTTGCTGATGATGACCGTCGGTAACGGCGTCGAAAGCCTCCGAATAACCTGAATTTACCGAGAAAAGCTAGTGATTTCGAGTCATCATCCTAATAACCTGCAACGAAAACGCATCAAAATTCACAACAGATCAATCGATGTTTAGATTATTATTATACAAATCACAACTTATCAATCGATGTTTAATTAGAGAATGAATGAAGAACTTGATGATGCTTCCAAACGCGAAGCGTAGAGTTGAAGATCGCCGTGAAAGCCTGCGTGAAACCTGAACTTGCTGAGGTTTTCTACAGCGTCCGACGAAAGCCTTTGACGCCGGTGGTTCTGCGTATGAAAACTCACAACAGAAGAGTTGATACAAATCACAAACAGACTATCGTAAACGTATCAATCGTATTTAGATGATTAGATTGACTGAATTTACCGAGAAAAGGCAGATAGAGAAGACGCTTCGTTTGCTTGCTGATGATGACCGCCGGTAACGGTGGTTTTGTGAGAGTGCTGGTGATTTCGAGTCCATCATCCTAATAACCTGCAACAAAAACGAATCAAAATTCAAAACAGATCTACGTATCAATCGATGTTTAGATTATTAGATCCACAAGAGAATGAAAAAACGGATGGAGAACGCAAGTGCTCCGATCAACAAGAGAATGAATGATGACGTTTCCAAACTCGAAATGTAGAGTTGAAGATCGCCGTGAAAACGCCGGTGGTTCAGTCATTACTCATTTGTGAGAGTTCGTGAGACCGGTGAATGCATCCATTTATTTATATCGATGTGTGTTATCGGAGGAGGTGGCACACGTGGAACTAGTTTATTGGTTGTCCTACTACTTGAATTTCCACCGAGTAAAAGATTTTACTGTTATCAGGATTTTATGAATCATGACTTAAGATTCTCTAAATGATTTCTTATTTTAAGTGACAGCAACGTTTCTGTGATTTCTTTTTTTTATATGTTTTCTTTTTTTATATAAAACATGATACCACTATTAGAATTATGGTTTTATCTAACTAATATTTTGTTTAATTTAAGTATTTAAGTTATTCCTCGATACAGGTTAAGTTTTTTTTTTTTTTTTTCAATTTTTTACCTTACAAAAAATCGATACAATTATGTTGATTAAACGACAGCTTTCCTGAACTTGAATGATAAAAATGTTCGTTTAGAGTGATTTCCTCAAAATATGACATGGCTTAAAGTCAGAAAACCGACAAGGATGTGTGTTAAATCCGGATCAAATATAATATGTTCTAACCATTTTTACTTTTAAGTTTGATATCGAATTTGTAATGCTCATCTTAATACATCTATTGCGATGTGTTTAATTTTATGAGTTTTTTTTCTCAAAAAAGTGGTGGAAGAAAAAATATTTACCAAAACAGGTGATTTTGAAGGTATTACCATCCTTATTTTTCTATTTTCAACTAATCAGTTATAGTTTTCTTTTGGTTTTTACTCAATCAACATATTATTATTATTTTTAGTTTTTTCTCATTCAAATCATGCGTGTTTTCAACTTATACATTTTTATATATATAATAATATATATCAAATAACATACGTTATTTTTTCATATGAACTTTTATATCCACTTATGAAAAAAATAATATTTTAAACAGTAAATATTACGATTGTTTTAAATATATAATTAAGAAAATTATGCATTTCCTAATTTCCTAAACCCTAAACCATAAAATGGTAGTTATAATTAAATTTACACCGGGGATGATATATAATAGGATTAGTATAACCAAATAAATTTTTTTTGTTAAAACGATTACTAAAATAGGCTTTTAGTTGTTGCAAATCATGACAGTATAAATACAGAAAGGATATTCAAATTAATATATAACTTATTATTTTTCAAGTGTTATTTTTAATATATAAAAATGGGAATGGAACAGAAGTAATACACCAATCATTTTCAAGTAATAAAATTTTAATATACTTTTATTTATGTATTTTAAATGTTTGATTATATTTTTTTATTTCCGTTTATTTGTGAATTTGTAATAGATTTGTTAGCTATAAAAAGTTATTAAAGTTAACTAAGTTAAAAATATAAAATTAATAAAAAATTGATTGAATTTAAAAATAAAATATAATGATTAGTTTCTTAAAAATAAAGAAAAGTAGGAAAACACCACTTTTGGTAAATATTTTTTAAATCACCCATTTTTTAAATATTATTTTTTTTTCTCACACATACTTACAGAAAATAATTAAGAAACATATATTTGGTGAATAACATGCCCTTATATTTAAAAGATGATGTTTATCTATAAAAATAAAATGATGAGGTATAGAAATAAAGAATGAGATGAAATGAAAGTTAACGATAAAACTTTGAGATGAGAATAAGTTGGAAATAAATATTCTCGGGTTTATCAACTATTTCTTCTTCTAATCATTTAATCTCGATGCATCCAATCTATTTGTTCTTCCACTTTTATCACCATGTCTGTTGCTAATTGTTAGAAAATCAATTTAAATGTTAGTCATACATATTTGATCATATAAAAACATCCTTACCGAAAAGGTAACCCCTCAAATAAGCCCATATTAAAATTTATTAATGGGCTGCCCACCAAGCCTATAGTTTTATAGTTCCACCCACAGAAATAAAGAAGATTGACATATTTCAATCCTACCGCCACGCAGATATGATCAAATATTCTTCTTCCCCGCAGTATTTGTGACGATCGGCTTCGTAACCGTTGTCAGCGCTCATCATCCTCTTCTTAGTTATTGAATCCTCATTCTCTACCAAAATCCCCGGCGTTTCACCCTTTCTTCTCCGAAAATCCAATGGCCCAAAAATGTTTTTTTATTATTATTCATTGTTTCTGTCGTTTTTCCCTTTAAGACAAACAAAATCCAAACCTACAACAAAAACTTTTATGTTCTCTCGACCGACAGATCTTGTAGAAAAATTATCGTGTCGTTGCGGGAGACATTTATACAAAAAGAAAAGGAACAAAAACGTGCCTTGAATCGATTTTATGTTTGCAAGAACCTGTCACGCCGTTTGTATGTTGCTGTTGACTATTATAGCTACCACCGTACGGTTTCGGCCGATTGAAAAAAATGTTTTTGGTTGAAGAAAACATCCAAGGAGAAAACTGTTACCCAAATCCGTTTAGAAGCCATTTTTTAACCCCGTTTGAGATCATCCGTTAAGTTGCTGATTGTAGTATATATAATATGATTATTCTAATTAGAACTAACGAGTAGACGAGTAGATTATATTGCGTTCAATGCGTATAACTTTATTTTGGTTGATAATAAATATATCTTGATTAGTGATGGTTTGTTTATGCAAGTATTGTGTATGCTACAGAAATCATCTATTAGTACTATTATGTGTAGTGATAGACATTACTTACTTTTGATCTTACCTTTGGGCTATAATTATTAATATCCCCATTTTTTGTTCGCTGCAAAACAATAACCGTTATGATGTGGTTTTTGGATGCATTTTGAAATTTGATTTTGTTGCAAAGTTCCACACACAACACAACATGAGGAATGATACTAGTTTAAAATAAAATATAACATTACATTATTTTGTGTATATATACAACACTAATAAACTATGAAGTTTAAAAATTTACAAATTATAAAGTTTAAATTAGGTATTAGATCATTAAATGGTATTTTGGTAAAATAAATAAATAAAATTCGAAATTTAGTTCAACCATTCATTCTAATTTATAACCAACCGGTTCAAGTAATAGTAATAATATAGAGCTTAAAACAAGATATCTAAACATCTTCAAAGTTAATAAGGAAGAAAGTGTAGTAGACCCCTAAGTCCTCATAATAAATAAAAAAAATATTGTGATGCGTATATATGTTTTGAAAATTATATAGATTATCAAGTCCTTACAATGAGCGATCAAAACTCATGCTTCAAATAAAATATAACTTTTTTCATGACAATTTATATTTTTTCTTCAAAGTTTGAATACCCTGCAATATGCTTACCTTACATAAGTCTAAATCTATGTTTTGACATCAATTTTATTCGAAACAAGCCGGATCAAATATAATATGTTCTAACCATTTTTATTATAATTTTATACATAAAAAATAATTTTATAAAATAAATTATGTTAGATTTGTAAATTCGTCATTCTTTCTACGCATATTATAAAAATATCTATATATTTAATGCATAACTATGAGAAAAAAGTTTATACGATTCTTATAATTTTTTAAATCTCACAATAATTTGTTTGTAAAATTGGTTTTATGTGCAAAATTTATTAAGAGACTTTTACGAGACAAAACAAAAGATACGTTGGTTTTTTAAGTGCAAAAAGTTGTACAAAAACTTTAGTGAGAAAAAAATAAAAGTATGTGGCTTTTTATGGTATTTGCCCAATTATTAAATAGAAAAGTTACAAAATTTTATAAAATAGACCGTATTCTTTTCATATATAAAAAACTTATGAAATTGTGTAAAAAATATTATTTTCTTTTTATTTTTAAAAATATATAAAAATTACATTATTTTATGTAATAAAATATTAATATTTTATAAATATAAAAATATAGAAACATTCCGACGAGGAAATGAATTTAAAAAAAATTTGGGCGACGAAATATCATAATTCCTTGCCTAGTAAGTTAGGAATGTATGCAGATTGACACGCCAGCGAGTAAAAAAACCAAATCCTCGCCTGTTAGTGTGAAATTGATATGCCCTCTCTTCTTGGTGAGGATGTACACAGGCAACGAGGAAATAGGATTTTTCCTCGCCCACATGAGGAGAAATGGCCAGGTGTAAATTTTTGATTGGTTTATTTTTTTAGTAATTATTATTTTTAAATGTTTATTTTGGTAATTTGATTTGGCCAAATATCCAATTTGGTAATTTTCTCTAAATTTTATTCAACCGAGTCGTCTTAACACGAAAGATCTCTAATACCAATGCATTCACCATAATTTCCTCACATCTCATTCCTCATATATATCACTTAACTAATTAAATAATACCAATTTATTTTTTAAATATTATTTCTTTTTTTGTCACACATACTTACTAGAATATAATTAAGAAAGATATATTTGGTGAATAACATGCCCTTATATTTAAAAGATGATGTTTATCTCTAAAAATATAATGATGAGGTATAGAAATAAAGAATGAGATGAAATTAAACTTAACCGATAAAATTTTGAGATGAGAAATAAGTTGGAAATAAATATATTCTCAGGTTTATCGACTCTTTCTCCTTCTAATCATTTAATTTCGTTGCATCCAATCTATTTGTTCTTCCACTTTTATCATCACGTCTGTTGCCGATCGTTAGAAAATCAATTTAAATGTTAGTCATACATATTTGATCATATAAAACATCCTTACCAAAAAGGTAACCCTCAAATAAGCCCATATTAAAATTTATTAATAGGCTGCCAACCAAGCCCAAGGGATATATAAAGATCAAGGTAGCAAATGCCCGTTGGAGGTTCGGAGTTACCTCTTCGAAGTACATAGCGATGGTTCAACCAACACAATGGCTGATCCGGAGTTACCTCAATCGTTAGGTACACCGATGCTTATGCCCATTAGAGACCATTAATGAGTCTTTCATGACTGTGAGACCCTCCTCATGCTCCTTTCATTTGTTATTAGGAAGGGAGTTAGCTAAAACAACTTAAGATATGTAGTCATCAAGGAATCCAAATCCCTACCTAGCAAGAATGAACATTTCTAATGAAGAACTTGTAGAAGAAGCATCACAATCAGAGAAAGAGCTTGGAGTACCAAGAGTAACGCTAGACTTTATCAAAAAGCACGAAACATTGTTGAAGGCACAAATGAAAGACCTTGATTCAAACTATCCTTTAATGACATCCCCTTAAGACAAAACACAGAAAGGAGACAAGGCACCTCCACCCTGGTGAGGGGCCATACCATAGAATAGGAGGTTATGATCCTTGTACGGCCCAATCCACCTCGACTTTAGACTAACCACATTGCTTGCATCCCTGTTGTGGCCGTTTAAACCCCTCAAAGGAGGCTAATGATCATAACCAGTCCATCCATCCTTATGGGAACAAGAGACGAAACGGAACCCTTCCTTCTCCTATACCAATCAAAAGACATTAGTATGATATCCTACCCCCAATAAGCATAGATAACTACATTAAACTAAAAGAAAAATTTCTCAAGCCCTTTAGCCAGCAAAAGCTTACCGTGAAAAACCCAGTAACATACTGCATATAACCAGATAGGGGGATAAAGCGATGGAAGGATTCATGGAGCAGTACATCACGAAGTCAATGAGAATCAGGTAGAAGAATTCGTAGGAGAAAGGAGCTCGGATCAATAGTACAAGGTTACTGTGCTAAAAACCGATGAATACGCCATACATGGTCGAGGACAAGAGAGGTGGCGGATCGCACTCTCGTTACAAATTCTCGAGGGAAAAGCATAAGGAACATTACACACCATACATAAATAAGAAAGGAATGTATTCTAATACCTCTCATTTCAATTCTACTCCCCTTACCAAAACTCACATTTAGATTTATCCATAGAAAAAGCAAAGAATGGCTTTACTAAAATTCCTTCCTAGAAAAGGAAAATAAGGGAAAATGCTAATGCATTTTGTGAATTCCACCGAGCCCATAGTCATATGACCAATAACTGATTTTTTAATTTAATCGAAAAATTGAGAATGCGACTAAAATAGTGAAGTTTTTCTACTTGGTAAGAGACATTAAAACACATAACACCTATGAAGTGGGTAAAACGAAAGAAAAACCGACAAAGGAATAATACCTAGACATTATCAAGAAAAGAGACAACCAAGAGGAGGACTCTCAAAGGGTGGCCCCACCTAGGTCAAAGGTCCCTAACCGGATGAGAGTCTTTATCGCCTTCCCATATACTAAGGAGGGGGAAGTCAAAACACCTTTCTAAACATCTCCAAACATCACAAGAAACATAATTGTCAGAATACACGTTGATCGGAAATGGAGTCGAGATCATGTATGAGCATTAATTGACATCAGACTCACCAAACACATCAGGGACCGAATGATTGTAGACTCATCAACCGTGGTAGAATTCTCAGGAGAGTTGGTTAGGCCTCTAGGCAAGATACAACTCTTGTTCATAGTAAGTGAAGGAATCAAAAGAAAAAATGGAAACCTCACCTTCATAGTAATTGACAGCCCCAAAGGGATAGCTAAAATGAGATCCTTTGCAGTAACTGTCAATGATGTGTCGACAAAGAAGGAGAGTGAGAAACAAAGTGATAAATAGGTTGAAAAATGGGTGTCAACCGAGCCTTTTCCCGACCAAACATTGAAAATCGGAGCCAAACTACTAGAGAGATGGAAGACAACCCTCAAGGAACTATTAGTAAGAAACAAAGATATATTCGCTTCACGCTACGACGATATGGTGGGCATACCACGTGATCGGATAGAAGATAAGTTGAGGGTCCGAGGACGGGGTCGAGCCGGTTAACAAAAGCACGCAACAAAAGACTTGAAAAAAGTAAAGCCGCATGCGAAAAGGCAAGGAAGTTGCTAATGACCGGGATAGTACAAGAGGTACAATTCCTCTGTTGGATCCTTAACCCAGTTCGGTTAAGAAGTCCATTTGGAGCTGGCGTATGTGTATCGACTTAAAAGGCCAAAACAAGGCGTGCACGAAAGATTGTTATCCTCTCCTTAAAATTGACAAGAAGATACTCGCTAGTCTCTTTTCCCTTTAAATGCTTCTTGAATGCATCTAAAGGGTCTCATCAAATTCAAATGACATAAGGAATGAAGAGAAACAACTTTCTACATGGACGAGGGTATCTTCTATTACACGAAGATGCCTTTCAGATTAATAAATGTTGTAATAATTGATTCATGGGTAAGTTGTTCGTCAAAAAAAATAAATGAGAATTTGGAGGTATATGTTGATGATCAATTTATCAAGAGCCAAAATAAACAGTCGATGATGGACAACATAGTGGAAACGTTTAAAACGTTCCAAGGGGCTAACATTAAGTTAAACCCCACCAAGTGTTCATTTGGAAGGTTACTAAGAATGGCATCAAAGTGAACCCTGAAAATTGCAAGTAATAGCTAACATTTATTATCCTAGAACATTGAAAGAGTTACAGGCCTTCAAAGGCGGATTGGTAATTTGATTTGGCCAAATATCCAATTTGGTAATTTTCTCTAAATTTTATTCAAACCGAGTCGTCATAACACGAAAGATCTCTAATACCAATGCATTCACCATAATTTCCTCACATCTCATTCCTCATATATATCACTTAACTAATTAAATAATACCAATTTATTTTTTAAATATTATTTCTTTTTTTGTCACACATACTTACTAGAATATAATTAAGAAAGATATATTTGGTGAATAACATGCCCTTATATTTAAAAGATGATGTTTATCTCTAAAAATATAATGATGAGGTATAGAAATAAAGAATGAAATGAAATGAAAGTTAACCGATAAAATTTTGAGATGAGAAATAAGTTGGAAATAAATATATTCTCAGGTTTATCGACTTTTTCTCCTTTTAATCATTTAATTTCGATGCATCTAATCTATTTGTTCTTTCACTTTTATCAACACGTCTGTTGTAAATTGTTAGAAAATCAATTTAAATGTTAGTCGTACATATTTGATCATATAAAAACATCCTTACCGAAAAGGTAAACCCCTCAAATAAGCCCATATTAAAACTTGTTAATGGCCTACCCACCAAGCCCAAGGGATATATAAAGAATAAAAGCCAAGGTAGCAAATAAATAAAAAATAGATTGGATGCATCGAAATTAAATGATTAGAAGGAGAAAGAGTCGATAAAGTTTGAATACGCTGCAACATGCTTACCTTTACATAAGTCTAAATCTACGTTTCAACATCAATTTTATTCAAAACAAGCAGAATCAAATATAATATGTTCTAACCATTTTTATTATAATTTTATACATAAAAAATAAATTTATAAAATAACTGTTATATTTTGCAAATTCGTCATTCTTTCTATTCATACTATAAAAAATCTCTGTATATTTAATGCAAAACTATTGAGAAAAAAGTTTATACAATTCTTATAAATTTTTTTAATCTCACAATAATGTGTCTGTAAAATTGGTTTTATGTGCAAAAATTGTTGAGCCATTTTTATAAGACAAAACAAAAAATATGTTTGTTTTTTACGTGCAAAATGTTGTATAGGGACTTTAGCGAGAAAAAAACTGAAAATATGTTGTTTTTGATGGTATTTGCCGAATTATCAAATAGAAAAGTTATAAACTAAACGGATATTCTTTTCATTTATAAAATAATAATAAAAAAGTTATGGAATAGTGTAAAAAGATTAGTTTCTTTTCATTTTTATAAATATATAAAACTTATATTATTTTATGTAATAAAATATTAATATTTTATAAACATAAAAACATAAAACCATTCCGCCATGGAAAGGAATTTAAAAAAATTGGGCAAAAAAATCATAATTTATCGCCTAGCCAGCAAGAAATGTTTGCAAATTGATACGTGAGCGAGTAAAAAAGCCAAATCCTCGCCTGGTAAGCGAGAAATTGATACGTCAGCGAACAATTATGAATTTTCTTCTCCTGTCAGTGAGGATGTACACAGTTAGCGACGAATTAGGATTTTTCCTCGCCCACATGGCGAGGAATGGTTTTATTTTTAGTAATTATTAATTTTGAATGGTTATTTTTGTAATTTGATTTGGTCAAACGTTCAATTTGGTAAATTTCCTTAAATTTTATTCAAACCGAGTCGTCTTAACGTAAAAGCTCTCTAATACCAATGCATTCACCATCATCATCTCTTACATCTCATTCCTCATATATATCACTTAACTAATTAAATAATACCAATTTATTTTTTAAATATTATTCTCTTTTTTTCTCACACATACTTATAGAAAATACTAAAGAAAGATATACTAGGTGAATAGTGTGGCCATATATTTAAAAGATGATGTTTTGCTCTAAAAATATAATGATGAGGTATAGAAATAAATATTAGATGAAATAAAAGTTAATTTTATAAAATTTTGAGATGAAAAATAAGTTGGAAATAAATGTTTTCTCAGGTTATCGACTATTTCTCCTTCTAATCATTCAATTTCGTTGCTATCAATTTATTTGTCTTCCACTTTTATCATCACGTTTGTTGCCAATTGTTAGAAAATCAATTTAAATGTTAGTCATAAATATTTGATCATATAAAAACATCCTTATCGAAACGGTAACCCCTCAAATAAGCCCATATTAAAATTTATAATGGGTTGCCCACTAAGCCCAAGGATATATAAAGACCAAGGTAGCAAATGCCCTTTGGAGGTTTGGAGTTACATCTTCGAAGTACATAGCGATGGTTCAACCAACACAATGGTTGATCCAGAGTTACCTCGATCTTCAGGTACACTGGTGCTTATTGCCATTAGAGATCATTACGGAGCCTTCCATGACTGTGCGTCCCTCCTCATGCTCATTTCATTTGTTATTAGGAAGAGAATCAGCTAAAACAACTTCGGATACATAGTCATCAAGGAACACCCCCATCTAGCAAGAATGAACATGTTTGATGAAGCACTTGTAGAAGAAGCATCACAATCAGATAAAGAAGGTCTTGGAGAACCAAGAGTGACGCAGACTTTGTCAAAAAGCACCGAACTTTGTTGAAGGCTTAAGTGAAAGACCTTGATTCAAACTATCCTTTAATGAAATCCCCTTGAGAGAGAACACAGAGAGCAGAGGAGACACCTCCACCCTGGCAAAAGGCTAGACAATAGAATAGGAGGTTATGATCCTTGTACGACCCAACCCACCTCGAGTGTAGACTAACCACATTGCTTTCATCACTGTTGCGGTTGTTCAAACCCCTCAAGGGAGGCTAACGATCACAATCAGCCATCCATCCTCATGGGAACAAGAGACTAGACAGAACCCCACCTTCTCCCATACGAATCAAAAGACATTGAATACAATTTCAAATTCATCAAAAGGATAGTTGGCCCCCACCAGGTAAATTAAAAGTATAAGCAAGTGTAGACAAGTATGATAAAACTCAGGGCCCAAAGGACAATTTGTACACATTCAGGGAAGCCAACAAGGTGTGAAGATGGAACATGCCAACCTGGTGCCATATGTTCGTGTAAGCACTCACAGGAAGCGTGAGAATCTGGTATGATATCTTTCCCCCAAGAAGCATAGATAACTACATTAAACTGAAAGACAATTTCCTCAAGCACTTTAGCCAGCAAAAGATGACTGTGAAAAACCCAAGTGAAATACTGCATATAATCAGATAGGGGGATGAAGCGATGGAAGGATTCATGGAGCAGTACATCACGAAGTCAATGAGAATCAGAGACAACCAGGAAGTGATAAAGATTAGCGGCTTTATCAATGGAGTAAAAAATATACAGTTATATTAAAACTGAAGGAACACTTCTTGAAAACCTTTGATGTATTAATAGATAAGGTCCATGCATTCGTTTGGGGGAAGGAGCTCGGATCAAGTGTACGAGGCTACGATGCTAAAAAATCGATGAATACGCCATACATGGTCGTGGAGCAGAGAGTGGCAGATCGCACTCTCATTACAAATTCTCGAATGAAAAGCATAAGGAACATTACACACCACACATAGATAAGAAAGGAATGTATTCTAATCCCTCTCATTTCAATTCTATTCCCCTTACCAAAACTCACAATTAGATTTATCCATAGAAAAAGCAAAGAATGAATTTACTAAACTCCCTACCTAGAAAAGGAAAATTAGGGAAAATGCCAATGAATTTTGTGAATTCCACCAAGCATATAGTCATATGACCAATAACTGATTTTTAAATTTAATCGGGAAATTAAGAATGCGGCTAAAACAGTGAAGTTTTTCTACTTGGTAAGAGACATTAAAACACATAACACATATGAAGGGGTAAAACAAAAGAGAAGCCAGCAAAAGAATAATACCTAGACATTATCAAGAAAAGAGACAACCAAGAGGAGGACGCTCATATGGTGGCCCCACCTAGGTCAAAGGTCCCTAACCGGATGAGAGTCCTCGTAGCCTTCCCATATACTAAGGAGGGGGAAGTCAACACACCTTTCTAAACGTCTCCAAACATCACAAGATACATAATTGTCAGAATACACGTTGATGGGAAGTGGAGCCGAGATCATGTACGAGCATTAATTAACATCAGACTCACCAAACACATTAGGGATCGAATGATTGTAGACTCATCAACCCTGGTGGGATTCTCAGGAGAGATGGTTAGGCCTCTAGGCAAGATACAACTCTTGTTCATCGTAAGTGAAGGGATCAAAAGAAGAAATGGAAACCTCACCTTCATAGTAATTGTCAACCCGAAAGGGATAGCTAAAATGAGATCCTTTGCTGTAATTGTCAACAGTGTTAACAAAGAAGGAGAACGAGAAACAAAGTGATAAAGAGGTTGAAAAATGGGTGTTAAACGAGCGATTTCCCGACCAAACATTGACAATCTGAGCCAAACTACTAGAAAGATGGAAGACAACCCTCAAGGAACTATTAGTAAGAAACAAATATATTCGCTTCACACTACGACGATATGGTGGGCATACCACATGATCGGATAGAAGATAAGTTTAGGGTCCGAGAGCGGGTCGAGCCAGTTAACAAAAGAACGCAACATGAGACTTGAAAAGAGTAACGCCGCACGCAAAAAGGCAAGGACGTTGCTAATGACTAGGATAGTACAAGAGGTAAAATTCCTCTGTTGGATCCTTAACCCAGTTCGGTTAAGAAGTCCGTTTGGAGCTGGCGTATGTGTATCGACTTAAAAGGCCAAAACAAGGCGTGCACGAAAGATTGTTATCCTCTCCTTAAAATTGATAAGAAGATACTCGCTAGTCTCTTTTCCCTTTAAATGCTTCTTGAATGCATATAAAGGGTGTCATCAAATTCAAATGACATAAGGAATGAAAAGAAAACAACTTTCTACATGGACGAGGGTATCTTCTATTACACGTAGACGCCTTTCAGATTAATAAAGGTTGTAATAATTGATTCATGGGTAAGTTGTTGATCAAAAAAAAAATAAGAAATTGGAGGTACATGTTGATGATCAATTTATCAAGAGCCAAAACAAACAGTTGATGATGGACAACATAGTGGAAACATTTAAAACAATCTAAGGGGCTAACATTAAGTTAAACCCCACCAAGTGTTCATTTGGAAGGTTACTAAGAATGGCATCGAATTCAACCCTATAAAATGCAAGCAATAGCTAATATTTATTATCCAAGAACGTTAAAAGAGTTACAGGCCTTCAAAGGCGGATTGGTTGCACTCAAGCGCTTCTTATAGAAAAAATAACCAAGGTCATTGACCTTCTTAGTAGCCCTAACAAAATGTATCAAGAAAAACCACTTCATGTGAATACTTAAAGCAAAAGACGTATTTTAAAAGTTGAAAATTCATCTATGAAACCTTCCAACGTTAGCAAACCCTAGAGAAAAAGAACCTTTGATGGCATACCTTGTAGCGTCGGAGGAGGCGGTTAGTGTAGTGTTAATGGTAGAAAGAGATGTAAACTAAATCCCACTATACTTGTATACGCCTCACCATGTTATGAAAGTGCTAACCAACAAACCCATAGCAGGTGTTGAGGCGACTGAGGTGTCTGAAAGACTAGCCAAGTGGGTCTTCGAACTAGGGGATCAAAAAATTGAATACCACCCACGTTCTTCTTTGAAGTGCAACTAGAGAAACCTCTGCTTGTAAATAAGCTAGTCCCATAAAATACCTTTGAAGAAATAAAATAGGAGGAACTGATATGGGGGCAAGTCCCATAAACCTCTGCTTGTAAATTAGCTTGGTCACCCTCAATTCATCATCCTGAGTATTTGATTTGGGGGCAGCCTTGATGGCAGCTTCCATGAAGCCTGGAGATCCTCTTGAACTCTCTCCCCTTAGCTTCCTCTTCTTCTCTCTCTCCTCCTCCTCAATCTCCTCAGGAGTCATTTTCGTTTTGCCTTTGTCACTCACAAGCCTTGGTGACTCAGGGTGGAGAGAGCTTTAGCTTTCATTGTTTTGTTCAGCAGTCAAGCTCTGGCCAGAGAGAGGTTGTGAAGCATCTTCACCAGCTGGTGCCTCACTGAGGGTACTGGGTGCAGAAGAAGCTCTAGTCTCAAGGTTCACAGGTTCAACTTCTGGGCCTTTAGTCAAGGCTTCCCCTTCGAAGCTAATCTTAGGGTCCACCTCAACTTCCAGTTGACAAAAAGTCTCACCTGCTAGCCTCTGTCTATATAAATTTTGACCTCAGCTTGAATTCTTCTAGAACCCTTTCTTGAATCCTATCTGCTAATCTTACAGCTTATCTGTCTTGACTTGGGTTGACAAGTGGAAGATCAATCAGAATGCTCTCATAAACACTTAGGTTTTAAAAGTTGAAGATTTCCTATTGACCCTGAGATCTAAAGATACTGAGAGTGTCTCATACCACTTTCTTGGAGCTTGGTGCAGCCCATAAAGAGCTTTATCAAGCTTGCAGATATAATCAAGATGATCTGGGTCTGCAAAGCCATATGGTTGTTGACATACACCTCTTCATCAATCACCCCATATAGAAAAAACACACTTGACATCAAGTTGGTAGACCTTGAAATCCTTGGATGCAGCAAATGCCAGAAATATTCTTACAGCTTCAAGTCTTGCCATAGGAGCAAAGACATCTGTGTAGTCAATTCTCTCTTCTTGTGTTTATTCTTGAACAACTAGTTTGGCCTTATTCTTGTTGACAAGTCCTCTATCATCCTCCTTGTTCCTAAAAAACCCACTTGATTCCTATGGTAGTCTTCCCTTGAGGAAGAGGACATAGGTTTCAAACCTTTTGTCTTTTGAATTGAACAGTTCCTCTTGTATTGCTTCAACCCAACTTCCATCTTCAAAGCCTCATCAATCTTCTTTGGCTCTATCAAGGACAAGAAGCAAGAGTATAGACAAACTTTTGTCATGGGTTTGTCCTCTTATTCTCACCCATGTATCAAACATTTCCAATGATTTGTGGTGGGGTGTGACTTGTGGATCCTGAGTTGAAGGATACAACAAGTTGATTGGAAATATCTAATTGAGAAATTCGAATCTGGCAATGGAGTCACCCACCACATCAGCACACTTATCAAGAGAGACTTGATCCAATAAGTGTGTGACATCATTATGTTGTCTTCTATGGAGTGGTAATCAACATCAAGAAATTCTTGATCACTGTCACCACCTCCATTTCCTCCTACATTTGAAGCTCCTTCACCTGAGTTCTGAGCCTCTGAGCTGAAATTTGTAGGCATCTCAGATGTATCAGCTGAATTTATCATGCTTGTGTTGATAGGATCTTCACTTGCAGGGTTAGTTACCACTAGAGCTGATGTAGAATGCTTCCTTGGTTTTCTCAGTTCAAATCTTGGGTCAGGATCTCCTGTTAAAACGTTACCTGTAGATCCTGAAATATTCTTACAAGATTTGTTAAAACAGTTGGTAACTAAATCAAGATCAAACAGCCAATCAGGACCAGAACCTTTCACACTAGAAGTGTGCTCATTGAAGGTCACATTGGCCGACTCCTTAACTACTCTAGTTCTGAGATTGTATACTCTGTAAGTTTCCATCATCTGATTTCTCAACAAATTTGGCTACTGATCTTTGGTATTCAAAATGGTGCAGAGACATCCAAATGACCTAAGGAAACAAAGAATGGTCTCCTTTTATGCCACAGCTCATAAGAAGTCTTACCATGAGTCTTAACCACTAAAACTCTGTTCTGCATATAGCAGATTGTGTTAACAGCCTCTGCCCAGAAGGTGATGGGCAGTTTAGAGTCGGACAACATGGTTCTTGCAGCTTCAATAAGTGTCCTGCTTCTCTCTCAGCAACAACATTTTGCTGAAGAGTCCTGGGAGCACTATATTGTCTTGAAATACCCTTTTCTTCACAAAATGTATCAAGGATTTGGTTCTTAAATTATGTTCCTTGATCACATTATGGTTTGACCTTGTGATCACATTGATTCTCAATTTTTAGAAAGAAATTCTTTAAGATCTCAGGAGTCTCATCCTTAGTTCTAAAGAAAAAGATCCAAATGAATCTTGTGAAGTAATCTGTGATCACCAAACAGTATGAGGTCCTTCTTAAACTCATTACACTGGTGGGGCCAAATAGATACATATGTAATAAGTGTAGGGGAATGGTGATAGAGTTTCTTTCCTTTGGCTTATGAGACACTTTGTGCGCTTCCTTTTCAGGCATGCAACACAGTGGTCATCACTTGTAAACTCTTTCTTTGGCATTTTGGTTACCAAATCATTCTTAATTAGTTTATTTATGTTTTTAAAGTTTACATGGCACATTCTTTTATGCCAGAGGAAAGACTCATCACTATTTGCCTTAGATAGAAAGCAAGAAACTTCTCCTGAGGGAGATGTCTCCTGCAAGTCCATGTTGTACATGTTTCCTTTCCTGGGGGCTCTGAGCAGGATATGCTCTTGAGGAATGACCACCTCGGGCTTGAGAACAATGCACTCATACTCAGTAAGAGCATGTTATGTCTCTGATTACAAAATGGGATACACTCAGTAGATTGTACCCAAACTCATTGACAAAATTACCTTCTCAATGGTGAGCTTACCATTTGTGACATGCCCCTTCAAGTAATCTAACCTCCAGTATCTCCTCCAAAAGCAACTGACCCTCCATCAATTTTCTCAAATTTGTAGCAAAGAGCCATTGTCTGTCATGTGCCTGGAACAGCCACTATCAATGATCCATACATTCCTATTGGTCTTTAGTTGTTCCTGCATAAAAAAAAAGATGTTTAGTTACATTTGAAAACCCAAACCTCATTGGTCTTGCGCTTTTCAAAGTGATCTGAAGACAATGTAACAGTAAGTGATCCTATGTTCAAGCTTTGAGGATCATTTGCTGTGTAGATGAACTTTCAACCACTTTGCCTTCCTTTATCTTCCATACCATCTTTGGAAGAGTAGACTTGACCTTCAACACTTTGAAAGTTTTGATAACTTTAGAAGTTTTTACAGACTGGACCTTCGGAAGATCTTGCTTTCACTGCAGCAGGCTTCAGTACTTCAGAAGCATTCCTTTCTTCCGAGACCAAAATTTCTTCCGAATGCAAGTTTTCACCTGTGTTTTTATTCACCTTAGAGCTTGCGAAAGGAAAAAATTTTCCTTTCGAAGCTAGTTTTTCCTTCTTCTTCTCGGAAGTTTTCCTTTTGATCATGTGGACAATACTTTTAGGATCGTAGATGCAATCCTTAGCAAGATGAGATGTACTACCACACATGATGCAGTCCATTTGTTTCCTTTTGAGAGTCTTCTTTTAAGAAAGAGACTGATCTTGATCACTTTCCATTTCCATCTTCATCTTCACAGATTATGTAGCAAGCTTCTTAGGGAGAGGCTTGTTGTTGGTGCTGGATGGTTCAGGCTGTGTAGCAGTGGTGCATAGCTGATCAGCCTTCTTCTCTTTGCTGGAATGAGTTGGACGTGAACTATAACTCCTGGTACTAGAGTTCATAGTTGAGCCTTCAGCATTCACCACTTCAAATCCTGCAGAGATGAACACTTATGCTTAGAGTTGAAAGTGGTCTTGATCTCTTGAGCCTTCTTTGATCTTCTCTTGGTTTTTTTTGATCAAGTTCTTTGATCTTGGCCTTGGTCATCCTAGACTCTTTCCTCTCCTCAGGAGAATAGTGACCCTTCTTAGGATACTTTTCTTCACTCTTCTCACGATGCTTTTCTTCACTCTTCTCAAAGTCATCCTCACTATCTCCTCTTTATCAATAGGGTCTATGAGGGGAAACTCATCTTCACAGTTCCACACCTAGGAGATCTTACAAACAATAGAGTGTGTGAGGAGTTATCTCAGTAGATCCCAGTCCTGCTTATTCAGATAAAAAACTTTTGCATGCAAGGATGAGGATATAATGTTCTTGAAGTCCTGTCCTGCCTTTGCTGATCACATCTTCTATTTTAAGTTTATAATCATTTTCAGCTCTTTTAAAATCAGCTTTTAAGATGTTTAAGGACTCAAGATCAGATCTCATCTCTAAATTATAGGACCTGTATCTGTTAACTTTAGCAATACATTCAGGTGTATAAAGATGTTCCAATACCTTGGCTTCTTCATGATCTGCCATCAGTGCTTGGTTTGGAGATGCATCCTCAACCTAAAAGCTCCAGTCAAAGCCTCCTTTTTCAACAGCAACTGCAGCTTGCTGCTTGGGCTTTCTATTCTAGGGAGCTCCATCAATGTAGTTTGGTCTGGTTTGTGCTTGGCCACCATTTGTTCTTGGTGCTTTGCACTCTCTAGCAAAGTGTCCCATTTGGTTATAGTTGTAACACTTCATTTTGCTTTTGTCAAGCCCAAACTTTTCACTGGTTATATTGTTAGGAAACTTCCTCCATGTTCTCTTGTAGAGCTTCTTGGCTCTGTGAGTGAGAAGAGCCATCTGCTGGACTATTTCCATACACTCCAGATCGTCTGGATGGATACAGTCCAGGTCTTCAAGGGTGAAGAGAAAGTTGCCTGTGCTTTTATCAGTAGACACAAAGGCTTGTGAAGAACTTGTATCTTGGAATGGGCTTCCTTGAATGTAACTCTCTCTTGGTGTCTCCGGAAGGTGATGAAATGACCCTTTTATGAGTTGTCAGGGTAGTAGATGAGATGATGCTGTGGTTCTCTGCAATCCCTTTCAACCACATGAAGGGCTGAACTCTGTTAATTGTTGGAGTTACCAGATGGATTTTACATGTTCATCTCCATCTGATAGCCACTGAGGATACCATACAACTCAGTGAGAGTAAGGGTCTTGAGTTTTCGTCTTCTTAGTGACCACACTGTAGTGTGTCCATTGTTTGGGAAGAGAGGACATGAACTTCCTTACTATGTCCCTGTTCTCAAGAGTTACTCCAACATCCATAAGTATCCCAATCTCAACATACCTAAAGTATTGTTGAGTCATGGTTTCACCTATTGAAGCTGAAATTCTCAAACTGCTGCTTCAAGAGGTCTTTTTTGTTCTCTTTTGCTTCATTAGTCCCCTCATACATCAGCTTCAGTGCATACCAGAGTTGCTTGAGAGTCTTGCACTTCTTGAAGCCTCTGCAGATAGAGTTTGGAAGAGCAGTTTGGAAGCGGTCATGACCTTCTGATCTATGTCAATCTTCTTCCGGTCTTCTTTAGAATAGTAAGCCACTTCCTTTGGTATCATACCACCACCAACAGCTGGTAAAGAGGTGGATGGTATATGAGGTCCATAGACAACAGATCCCCACATCCTGGAGTCTTGAGACTTGATGAAGCCTTCCATTCTTTGGCACCAAGTATCAAAGTCACCAGGAGTGATCAGTGAAGACTTTGTCATAGTACCGGTTTCCATATCAGCCATTGTGATAGCTGTCATTGGTGTTGTTAAGTGTTTATGAAACTGAAGGGATTTAAGATGGTGAGATTACAATCAAGAGATTGGAAAGCTTTAATACCAATTGCAGGACCGGTTAAAGGGTTCGCCAATACAATCAGTCTCACAACGAGGAGAGTGTTAGAACACTTAACAGATCAAATGGGGAACCGGGTTTAAGTGAGTGATACTAAAAACACAAGTAAAGCAGTTGAGACAAAACTAAAAGAACAGAACAAACAAGTATGGTTTTCAAGGATGCTGTATATGCTCTCAAGTTCTTTTACAGGTGTTACAAAGCATAAAAAGAAATACAAGGACCTGAGATACTTTATACTACATCCTACAATCGGCCATACTTTGAAGGCCAGCTGGAAACACTAATTTAAAAACAAGATCAATGTAAAGTCAAAAGGTAGATTGCCTTTTAACTAGTGACTATGACATACCATAGCTCACATCCTAATAATTATAAAAGGATAAAAGGTACATAGTAGGAAGTTAAAGACCAAAGACCATAATCTACAGTTTACAAAAACATAGACCTTTTCACAAACTCATGCAAGTTGGTGAGTCATCAGTGTTGCAGCAGAAAGTAGGCCAGCTTTATGAAAAAATAGATCATAGAAAGCATGTTCTCTTTGTCTTCGGAAGAAATCAGTCCTCTCTTCTTTGTCTTCGGAAGAAATCAGTCTTCTCTTCATTGGCTTCGGAAGACTTTGTCTTTGAAGCTTCGGAAGACTTCATCTTTGGCTTCGAAAGATTTGGTCTTTGGCTTCGGAAGATTTTACAATTAGAATAATTCTGTTGAGGAGTGTAAAACTTCTGAAGTAACTTCTACCTTGTACATCAGTGCATGCACTAAGAAAGCTCCTTGATTGTTTTGGTTTCTTTGGTTGCATCAGCCTTTGATATAACCTTACAAAAGCTATCATTCATCCACGGGTATCACACTTTTTCTGTTGCCATATACAGGCTATCATTCATCCACGGGTATCACACTATTTATGTTGCCCTATACACGCTATCATTCATACAAGACTATCATAGTATTTCTGTTGTGTATGGCAGGGAACCACCTCCCATTATTCCTTATGTTGCTGGGGAGACGAAGAATGCAGACTTGGAACTACTAATGGATAGGGATGACATGTTAAAGCTCCTTCATGTAAACTTTCTTAAAACCTTAGACCGCATGCGCAACCAAGCTAATTCGAACCATTGAAAACTGTCTTTTTAGATTGGCAATTAAGTGGTTTTGAAAATCCAGCCTTATCTCAGAAAAGTTTGACTAAACGTCCATACGAGAAGCTCTCCCCAAGGTTCTTCAGACCTTATAATCTCAAACGTAAATCGAGAAAAGTGATTTGTGAGTTGGAACTACCTATTGACGCTAGATCTCATCTTGTGTTTCATATCTCAAACCAGCTCATGGATCTTCTTCATTTGACCTAGTCGCTCCATTACCCATCAGAAATAACTGTTAGTCTGCAATGTTCCTTGCCTTCTCATGAGATATCAATCACTATAAATAATACAAATGAAGGAGATAATTGAGGAGCTATCTAAGGAATGAGCAATCAATCCTAACTAAAAGATAATTACAATTAATATACAAAATACATGCCAATAATATCTCATTGATATTATCGGCTAATAGTCCCCCGCAGTTTGATCCATAGAAGAGCAGAGGCATAAACTGGATCAAAACCGTTGAAAATGTCTGCGTATTGATAGTCGGCGGGAACATGTAGGACTTTAACATCACCAAGACGAACTTTTTCTCGAATAAAATGAATATCCAATTCTATGTGTTTAGTACGTTGATGTTGCACCGGATTTTCTGCGAGATAGACTACTGAAATGTTATCACAGTAAACGATCGTGGCATGTCTAACCGGGACGTGAAGTTCGAGTAAAAGATTACGGATCCAGCTTATCTCGGCGACTGTGTTAGCGACCCCTCGATATTCAGCTTCAGCACTTGACCGGGAGACTGTAGGTTGGCGCTTCGAGGACCAAGAGATTAAGTTTCCACCCATATATACACAGTAGCCAGAAGTTGAGCGGCGTGAGTCTAGAATCTGCCCTAATCCGCATCTGAATAAGTCGTTAGTTTCGTAGATGGGGAGGGTGTTATGAGCAAGCCTTGGGATATAGTACCTTTAATGTACTGAGGATCCGTTTTAACAACTGAAAATGTGATTCATAAGGGGCATGCATGAAGAGGAACACTTGTTGAACTGCATACGTATGTGTCGGTCGTGTGATATTGTAAGGCTCTGGCTAGGCTTCGGTTAGAGAGAGCTATCAGAAAATGGGGCACCTTGATTGGCACTTAGCTTGGATTCAACCTCGACCGGTGTGCTAATAGGATTACAAGTGGACATGTTCGTAAGAGATAAAATATCTGTAGCATAAGTGGAATGAGATAAGAACAAGCCATTGGTTTGTTTGGTGACAGATATACCGAGGAAATGGTGCAAATGACCGAGGTCGGTCATCTTAAATTCGGCTGACAAGGACTTGATGATGCTTTGAAGAAGGGAGTCACTAGAGGCTATGAGGATGATATCATCCACATACAACAGCAGGTAGGCCATTGATTACCCATGTGATAAATAAAGAGAGAGGGGTCACACAAGTTGCTTTTAAAATCACATTGGAGAGAGAACTTGCAAAACTTTGGTACCAAGCTCGTGGGGCTTGTTTTAAGCCATAAAGAGACATGTTGAGTTTGCACACATGTTTAGGGTGCGTTGAAGAAGTGAACCCCGGTGGCTGAAACATATAAACGGTCTCTTTGAGATGTCCATGCAAGAATGCATTTTTAAAATCCAATTGGTGGATAGACCAAGCCCCTGACACGGCTAAGCTGAGGACAGTGCGAATCGTAGTCGTTTAACCACACTCGAGCCTTGTGGCGTTCCAAAGTCCATCTGCATGAAATTTATTTTAAAGAGCCACATACAACGAATAATTGGTGCATCTTTGGGTCTCGGGACAAGTTCCCACGTATATTTGCCAATAGAGCTTCATATTATTTGACATGGCAACTTTCCAGTTAGGGTCGGTTGAGAGCGGTGAGATGAGATTTAGGTAGGGAAGAGATGGATGGAGAGGTTTAAGTGTTGAGAGACATAGGGTTGCCGGGGTTATAAATGCCCGATTGAGACCTGTCGCTTCGCATGGGATGTGTGGAATTGGTTACGGTAGGGGGTGGTGGTTGAGTAGGTGGCGGAGGTTGTATAGGGGTCGGGTTGGTTTGGTGTGACGATTGGAACAGGTTGAGTAGGAGGAGGGGTGGGTGAGGGAGGAGGTGATAGTTGTGTGACAGTAGGAATAAAAGACGGGGAGGGGTCGTGAGTGGCAGGAAGAGGGGGTATGCTGGAAGTGGACGATAGGCTTGGAAAGTGTTGTGAGGGAGGTGGGGTGTTGGACCTGAAGCATGGGCAGTGTGGGTATGGTCAATGGTGTCAGTGGATGGGCTTGGGGCAGTGGGTGTGGTAGGTTGGTAGGTTGAGTAAAAATAACTGGTTAAGGTCGAGGAAAGAATGGATAGGTGGTGGTTGAGAGGATTTGGCAAAAGGGAAGTTGTTTTCATCAAATGTGACATGTCTTGAAAATATTGTTTTTCCAGTTAGATATCTAGACACCGGTACCGCGAAGTGTGGGTAGCCGAGGAAGATACACGGAGTGGAACGGTGAGCAGTTTGTGTGGACGAGTGGAAGAAGTGTTTGGATAGCATAGGCATCCGAACACACGAAGGTGATCGTAGGACGGTTGACGTAGGTAAAGTAATGAAGTTAGGGTTTTATAGTTATGAAGTTTAGTTGGAAGGATGTGAGAAGGTACGAGGCCGTATAGAGGCTTCAACCCAAACGAAGAAGGTAGTGAAGCATGGGTAAGAAGAGCAACATGATTTCATTTAGGCGACGGATCATGCGCTTGGATTTCCCGTTTTGTTGGGAGGTGTGAGGGCAAGAAAATCAAAATTGAATGCCGTGTTCGGTTACAAAGTTTTTAAAATTTGTATTGTCAAACTCACCCCCTATATCGCATTGGAATGATTGGATTGACATGTGAAATTGTGTTTTTCATGTTGATAAAAATGGGTAAATTTAGTAAAAGTATCGGATTTAAATTTCAAAGGATACACCCAACTATATTGTGTAAAATCATCCGTTAAAACCATATAATATTTATAACCGGCATGGCTTAAAACAGGTGATGTTCATAAATCACAATGTAAAATAGAAAATGACAAAGTACGAGTTGTAGAATCTAAAAATGGCAAACGCTTATGTTTAGACATCCGAAAAGAATGACAAAGAAATGATAACTTTGGTTTATTACAAGAAATAAAGTGCTTCGAACCAAGAAACTCCATGATGGGTTGATCCGGTGTCGGAAGCATTGGAAGTGAGTGGGTAAAGATCACCGGTACTGTCATGACGACTCAGGATCGTGCCATCCTTTAAATCCTTCACAAAAATCCAAATGGGTCAAATTCAATAGACATCCAATTATCAATGTTGAATTTACGTACAGAGATAAGGTTTTAATAAAATTAAGATTGCAAAGAACGATTTTAGGTGTAAAGGTTTAGATGATGTGTGAATAGTGGAGGATCCCGAACCCAACACTGGAAGTTGGTTGCCATTACTACAAATATTGATGATATTGGCGAATACGAGAAAAATGTAGCGAGTTTTCCTGGGTCATATGTGACATGAGACGATGCGCCTGTGATCATCACCGGGACCCATGGATAGAGCCTAAACAGCATTGGCGAGCTGAGTTGGTTCAAGTGGATTTGTGCCCACTAAGTTAGCCTGAGCAAAATGGTTTCTTGAGTGGGCTAGTGTATGGTTATTGTTGGGCCGAAGAGAAAATCTGGGATCCCATGATGGAGCCCAAGGCTGTGTTGGAAATGGGCATGGAGGTGGGGTCCAATAGGGACCATAATTTTGTTGAAATGCCCAGTAAGGAGAAGAAGCAAGAGGTGGGGCAAATGGAGGCCGATGTTGATTTTGCCCTGTACCACGGCTGTTGGTCCGGCCATTACGGTTGAAATCATGACGTTTACTATTGCCAGTTGAACGGCGAGATGGGGATCCCGGTTGTAATTAGATTGGTTGTTTCGGGCTCTCTCCGATTGAGATGTGACGGCAGCAGCAACCATAAGAGTGAAGGAGAGATTGTCACGGGCAGCTAGACGTCAAGCTTCAGATTGAAGCTGGTTACATGTGCTCTCCCAAGGAGGGAGAGATTGATTGAGAATTGAGGCGACGGCATCGTACTCCCGAGGTAGTCCGCGAACAAGATAAAGTCGGGTGTTCCCGGACACGTTGACAATAAGCCTCAAGATTAGGCATGGCAGAGAGGGCGAGGTTGGTGAGTTCATATTGGAGAGTCGCGGCTCGAGAGCCTTTGTTGTTCAAAAACAAATTCTTGACCCGGTTCTAAGCTGCATAGGCAGTGGATTCATCTTCCAAAACCCGCACAAGAAATTCATCGGACAACGTCCGGTATATCCATTGTAACACGACCGCATCGATCTTCTTCCACGACGAGTATTCGGGGACTGTTTTTGCGGGAGGCTCTGTTCCATCGATGTGGTTAACCACATCGTACCAGAGGCATGAAGCATGAAGAGTTTCACCCAAGATGGCTAGGAGACTTTAACACTGTCGAGAACCCGAACCTTGTGTTGAATATTTATGACGGTATATAAAGGATGAAGAGTTTGAGGGGTGGTAACTGGGTATCGGATTGTTAGTGGCAGCAGTCATGGAGTTCTGAAACTAAAAAATAAGGGTGAAGGAGAGGACAAGACTGGGAAAAAGAAATACAGCCAAACTCGAATATTACTCATCATTGGGTCTATGAGGCAGGTCATGAGGTGTTGGAGCTGTTGAATTCGTGGTGTAAGCACTGGAGGAAGTTACGTGGGAGCTCTATGACTTGTTGGTTGAACAGTTTCCTACTTCCACCTTTGAGGACAAGACGTTTTACTTGGACAGGAAGTAATGATACAAATCGGGGGAAGCGGGTCAAAGCACCTAACTTGGGGAAACTTGAATCCATTTTCATGGATTTCTTAAGACCCATTCACTCAAAGAAGCAGAGGGAAGATGAGGTAGTGGAGCAGCAGTTCACGAGTAACATTTCAGGAGCTAGCTTTAGTTTTCTTTTGTTCTTTTTCTTAATTTTGATGTTTATCGTTGTATTGAAGACATAGCCCCTCTTGAATCAGGCCAACCATTTCAATTCAATCAAGTAGCTGGCTATTTTGTTCTTGATCTTATCATACCCCAAATTAGACTTTCTACTAATAACTTATAAGACAGCTGGCTGTTTTGTTCGTGATCTTATTATACTCCAACTAGACTTTCTACAAATAACTTAAAGACCCCTACACTTAACATTTAGTTTAAACCTACGAAAATGCTTATGCAATGTGATCCTCCGTAAACATTGAAGACTGGAGTATAAGAATTCCAACAAAAAAGGACTATGATAAAGAGGTAATCTAGACATCACAATCTAAGTTATACTTGGTCACGGCAATAAGTTATAATGGGTCATACAGTTGGTGACCAACCGCTTCTAAGACGTGCAATGGTTAAATGTGTTACCTGGAATAGATTAAACGAATCATATTAGTTACCTGGAATGTTGTTTCCTATCTTTAATGGGATTTCTCGAAGATGTGTGCAAAATAATCATAGGAGCAGTCTTGTAAAGATATGTTTGTTTGGATCTCCAACAAACCCACTAAAAGAGGTTCTCGCCGTTATCCTATAAACATGGTATACATCCGTATTAGTAACTATAACATGCATCAATAGAAATCAGTAGACATGAACTCATGTTTGGTTGATGTAATAATGTTGTTATCTAAGGTGTTCCTCAAATGATGTTCCTAATGGCGCGTTAGTAAGCACTAGACAAAAGCTTCGTTAGGAGATAATTAAGCAGCAAGCAGAGAGTAAAATGTAATGTCAGTTTACCATGTGGATGTAACATAAAACACACAAGCAGAGAGTAAAGTAAAGCAGGTTTCATTCATATCAGAACAATGTGGATGTAACATAAAACACACACATGAACAATATAGCAGTTTACCATCAGATCTATTCGCATCTCAGTTCACTTTAACCTTCAGCAAAACATGATACAGTCATGCCAAATCTAGTCGTGTCTAAATTCAGTTATCCTTCAGCAAAACAATTAGGTAACAGCAATACATTAATCTTGCATCAGAAATCATAAAATAAGTAATGCAACATATGTAAAATGTAATGTCAGGAAACGAACAAGAATGAACCAAAACATTAAAACTCACCAAACATGATGCAAAATGTTAGTCAGAAACTATTAGATGAGGGGAAAAAAACAAGTAGGCACCATTCAACATTGAAACTCACCAGACATGATGCAAAATGTTCCGCTGTCATGACTGCATTAAAACCAAAAGGAGGCACCAAGGCTGCCAATAATGTTTCCAAGACAACCTGCATAATAGCAGTAAAGATGTTCATCGAGTGAAAACAACTTTGACAGCAAAAGCGAAACATGAACAACCAGCATAGCTCCCAGCACTGATCTAAATATGTAGAATGACACCTGAATGTAACAGTTGTATCCAAACATGAAACTTGTTCCCTTATTCTTGGAGTGGATACCTACCTTAATGTAACAGATTGACTAGAGAATTATACATCCAACTAGCGGCTGATGTCCGAATGTATCTACCAGAAGAAAATACTAAAATAGATCAGAAATCTATGTTTTCTACTAAAGTCCACCAATGAATCTAAAATCTATGTATTCTACTAAAGTCCACCAATGAACCTAAAACCAACTACTACAACAGAAAGACACAATAGTGTTCATATGAAAAGAAAACAAACCTTTGTGAAGAGATATGATGCCCATGCAGCAGTGGTAAGGAATATGAGAGCAATAAATACACTCAGTTCCCATGCAGAAGAGAAACTAAAGATTGAAGCACCCTAGCTTCAACAGTTGTTACTAAATTTACTGTAATATCTTCATGAACAGTTAAGCTAGAACAAAATATGTTAAATCAAAACCCAGATTGTTCTCTGATACACACTTCCATATGGTTCCAGCAGTCAAAGTCAATCCAGGGTAAATAACTCATCCAAGAGGATACCTTAAGAGAAGTAAATGATATCATGTCATGTGTGCTCTCTACTCGATGATATAAAGAAACAAAACTTATCTACTTACCAGGTCCGATCATCAAGCCAGTGCCAGATGTCATATATCCTATTCCTTGTAAGGAATTGCAATAAATCAACATCATATATACAAAAAATCCAAAGAGGTATGGAAGGAAAATTTGCAACTCTTAAATTTATGACACTGAAAAGGTAGTTAAAATACTAAAACAATCTGAGAGATCACAATTATTAACAGAAATTAGGGGTTAACTAGGTCCAAATATTCAGCATAACTTGGAGGATTATATAGATGGAGCATCAGAACCTAGGATTCCACAAAAATCACATCATCATGGTCAAATTTGCGGCTATAAATTATACATCGAACTAACGGCTGATGTCTGAATTTATCTACTAGAAGAAAATACTAAAATAGATCAGAAATCTGTGTTTTCTACTAAACTCCACCAATGAATCTAAAACCTACTACTACAATAGAAAGACACAATAGTGTCATATGAAGAAAACAAACCTTAGTGAAGAGATATGATGCCCGTGCAGCAGAGGTAGGGAATACGAGAGCAATATATACACTTAGTTTCCACAGGCAGGGGAATAATTAAAGATTGAAGCGCCCTAGCATCAACAGTTGTTACTAAATTTACTGTAACATCGTCATGAACAATCTGAGAGATCACAATTATTAACAGAAATTAAGGGGTTAACTAGGTCACAAATATTCAGCATAACTTCGAGGATTATATGGATTGGAGCATCAGAACCTAGGATTCCACAAAAATCACATCATCATGGTCAAATTTGCTGCTATATAGCCCAGAATGAAGCAAGCATGATGACCGCCGGTAACGCCTGTTTTGTAAAGGGAGAGAGACTTGGAGTCAATCATCCTAATAACCCAACAAAAACATATCAAAATTTAAAACAGAACAGTTCATACAAATCATAAATAGTTATCAATCAAGAATGAAGGAAATCAAGAACGCAATGAAGTTTCCAAACGTGAAACGTAGAGTGGAAGACGCCTGCCTTTGCTTGCTGAGGTTTTCTCCAATGTCCGATGAAAGCCTCCGACGCCGGTGGTTGTGCGAGAGACTTGGAGTCAATCATCCTAATAACTGCAACAAACATGTATCAAAATTCAAAACAAATCACAAATAGACTATCATGAACGTATCAAACGATGTTTAGATGATCAAAAGTAGAGTGGAAGACGCTGCTTTTGCTTGCTGAGGTTTTCTCCAGTGTCTGACGAAAGCCTTTGACGCCGGTGGTTCTGCATATGAAAACTCACAACAGAAGAGTTGATACAAATCACAAACAGACTATCATAAAACGTACCAATCGTATTTAGATGATTAGATTGACTGAATTTACCGACAAAAGACAGAGAAGACGCTTCGTTTGCTTGCTGATGATGACCGAGAAAAGGCGAATAGAGAACGCAAGTTTGATTGCTAACGTTTTCACGATGACCGCCGGTAACGGCGGTTTGTAAAAGGCGAGAGACTTAGAGTCAATCAACCTAATAACCTGCAACAAAAACGAATCAAAAATCAAAACAGAACAGTTCATAAATAGGTTACCATCGATGTTTAGATCCACCGAGAAAAACGGGACGGATGGAGAATGAAGAACGCGACGATTCGTTAACACGAATCATCGAGTGCAAGGAATTGGAGTCAATCATCCACTGAACAGTTCATACAAAATCACGTCCGATAACCTGCAACAAAAAGTCAAAAAGTATCAAACTTCACAACAGATGAAAAACAGACTATAATAAACGTAGTCAGTCAAAATAATAACTGCAACAAGCATGTATCAAAATTCAAAACAGATCACAAATAGGCTATCATGAAACTATGAATCGTATTTAGATGATCATGATCCACTAAATAACCAAGAAAAGACGGAATGTCGAACGCAATGAAGTTTCCAAACATGAAACGCAGAGCTCTTCGTTTGCTTGCTGAGGAGACACCGGTGGTTTTGAGAGACTTGTAGTCGATTGAGTTTACAACGACACCGGTGATCAAGGCATCCGTTTATATTGATTTGCCCTTGATACACATTGTACGATTGATGTGTGTGATTGGAGGAGGTGGTACACGTGGAATTGGGTTATTGGATCTACTTGAATTCCAACCGACTAAAAGATATTACCGTTGTCATCATTATTACTAAATATTTTAAGATTTTCGAAATGATTCGTTTTATTTAAAATCCTCTAAATGACTGTCTTTTTGAAAGGATGATTCGATTTTTTAAGCCATAATTTCACTCCTCTAATATTTTTTTACGTGATTTATGTTTTGTTTTTAAATAAATAAGATATCATTATTTGGGTTGTTAGCTTAATTAAGATACTCAACCTTTTTAAAACCGGAACCAGTATCGACCGGACTTACTAGTTTATTGGTCAGGCTGGTTTTGGTAGGATTTAAAACCGAATAACATCATAAGAACTTATAAATTTCAACGCATAAATTCATAACCAGCTATACTATATATAAATCAAAAGTAAATGCTTCAGTGATCTTTAAAGAGTTTATACACCAGTCATTTTTTTACCCATCATTTTTTTTTGCCAGCTTCTTGGGTGGGTGTGTCAAATGCATCTTATGTGTTTTGTTTTATCCAATGTTGTTGTTTTGTCCTTTTTAGATTGTTTGGCGATGATTAACGATAACCATTTATGATGTTGTTAAGATTAAGATAGGCTTCCTACCAGAGGTAAAGATTTTCATCTTCTCTTAAATGTTTAATAGGATTTGTTGATGATGAAACTGATTGTTTTTTCTTTGTCTTAAATGTTGGGTTAATGAGTTTGTTTGATGTTTTTATCATTTAGTGGTCATTAACTTCAATACGAATCATTCTAAGTAAGACAAATGAGTAGACAAGTAGAATATGTTGTGTTTGGTGCTTATAACTTTAATTTGGTTGACATCACATGTATTCTTAATGAGTGATGATTTGTTTACGCAAGTACTTTGTGTGCTAGAGCAATTATCTATTGGTAATATTGTAGACCTGATATTCTATATATTTATATATGTGTTCAAGATGATCAAATAATTTGTAATAGACATTACTCTACTTTAAATATTGATGTATTAGAATTTTATTTACTTGCAGTTGTATGATTATATTTAAATTGCTCAATGGCTTTCTAAATTTGAAAGGACAAACAAGAACTCAATTAAAAAAATCTTAGCATCATATGTTGAACCTATTGATGAAAATATTGGAGGGAAACGAAGAGAAAACATTGTTTCTTTGGTTGAACCACTTATGAATGGAAACGAGGATGCATATTCGACACTGACGTGGTGGTTGCAGAAGTCGAATATATGAATCTGACAAAGTGAATGATCTACACGATGTTGACAAGAGTCTTAAGGTAGGTTTCTTTGATTATTATTTCATGATAGCCATAGTACTATCTATTTAGTATGGTTTATGTATAAAGTTAGTCGTTAACAAGAAGATGTAGCTATTGTTGTGTAACTAATTTCGCATTTTCTTCAAGGTGCTACTAGACGGACAAGGTTCTAAAGATTGGATTTTGCTTTGTGAGACACTCAACAATGTATGTTGTTTCTCAAAATGCCACAATGAAGCATTGTAAGAGATATAGTGAGCATTTTTCATTTTATTACGTCCTTAAAGTACTAAAGAGTTTACACTTCCTTAAAAGTGTTACATTTATTTACTATCGTAGCCACATTGTTTCATTAACCAGGGACAATATAATTTCATGCCCGTGTTTTCAAAACCAAACCAGTTATCATAGAGCTCCACTAGTTAGAAAGGCCGGATTAGATTTGAAAACCAGGTGATGTAATAGATGATATAATCAATGTTATAATATAATAAATATAAAATTATAAAGAACATAATAAATGAAATGACATATTAAATGAATAATTAATAATCTTATTACTCTAATAAAAATATAACTAAGGGGAAAACATAGAAACATTTTGGACAACAAGGGATTTTTGATAATTGATTGTGGATCGTCACAGCAAATGACAAGAGAACCAAACATTTTGGACACCATATTCATGTTTTAACATGTATCTTATGTATTTTCTTACACCCAAAAGCCCAAAAATTAAAAATCTTAGACATAAATATGCAACCAAAAACAAACCTTGTCAACCAAAATCTACTTCAAAACATGTCAAAACCACTTCCAAATTGATCGGTCATATAAAAAGCATAACATTGACGTTGGTTAGAGAGTAAGAAAACATGCATCTGTTACGTGGGATTTTATTTATTTGCTGAACTTTTAATTTTTCATTTTACTAATCAGGTCATATAAAAATCATAAGATTGAGGTTAGTTATAGAGTAAGAATACATGCATCTGTTATGTGAAATTCTATTTATTTACTGAACATTTAATTTTTCATTTTATTAATTCATAAGTGGCATACGTGCTAACAAATTGTGGGTTTTTAACTTAGAAAATTCATTGTCACAATCAGATTAGACCAATACTCTTAAAAATATTAGAAAAGTTTAAGTTTGAAGTTTTGAATCATATTCATAACAAACCATAAGCCTTGCTGCCACATATAGAGCAAGCTATTACCAAGTTGGAATCACCCCGCTTTCAAATTACAAACCAAAATGTGTACTTTAAAACTTGAAACTGCAAAACTAAGATTAATGAAAGAAAGGGATAATTATTACCTAAATGAGTTATTAAATTCTGCTACAAATGACAAAATTGTAGTTGCAACCGGTGGTTAAGCGAGACTTGATTCATACACTAAGCAGGTGAACACATGGTATAAAGGTATTTTTGTGATTCTTATGTGCGAGGGAACCTCAACGACCAATGTTTTAGCAGTTGATGCTTATTCTACAACTGGATTATTGTCGTTTAAGGTGAAACTTCCTATTTGTACGAAATAATTTCACACCATGTCAGAACCATGTACTATGCATTTAAATGCCCCAAATTATAATGAAAATCATTATACCATCTAAAAGAAGTTTTCTTACCTAATAACCAACCTCTATTTTATGTCAAGATGAGGTAATGAATACCATAAAAGCAATTATCATATTAGAAAGGGAGACAACTATCACCCAATTTATATTATACATGTTAAAGTATCATCAATGGATAATATTTAATGCGAGTAATAAGAACAAATTTAGGAACAAATATTAATTAGAAATGCTTCCATTAAAAACATTGCCAATTAGCCCGTCATCAACTATAGAACTGTTTATGCTCTTGAATAGCTCAAATAATGCTTCAACTTCACTCACACTAACAGCATAATGAAAGTTAATCATGAATGAAATGAATCAATCGATTTCTATAGAAAAATATCCAACATAATGATTATGTGAATGAACAATTTCATGATTAGAGATCCAACTTACAAGATGTTTGAGAAGCAAGTATCCTTGGATTTTCATATGCAGATAACCCATAAAAGAAATGAAAAATCCCATTGAGATAAGAATTCAGTGCTATTTATATCTTAATCATTTCAATCTTCACAGAATCATAATGTTAAATCGATAGAAAACAACAATTAGTTAGGGCATTAGTAATTTGAATTTATCTTCTACTAAATAGACTTGCCATAATCAAATCTTATTAAATTTCCATCAATTGATAAAGAAATTCATATATGAATCCATAGATCCAAGAATTTTTTATTCTTTCGTGACGAATGCTTGAAAAAAAAAACATTCAAACACAAACATTAACATTAATCCATAATGTTGAACAAAAGGGAGCTTCTTACCATTCAAGCTTTAAACCAATTTCCAACCCAATTTATACACCACTAATTACAAGCTATAATTAAATTTGCATTAGTCCCCCATAAATTGAAGCATTGAGGGTTTAAGATTCTGTTTAGTAGAAAAATAGTTAACGAACAAGCAGGCATGAACAAAAAAAATCAATTTGCATACCTGCCAGCATGATAAACTTACAAATAATTTCACATGGCAATGATTAATATATACACCACTTTTGGAAAACAAATGGAACATGATAGACTTAAGAAAACACAAACAATCTAATGAGTTTTAGAACAAAATTAATAAGTTCTAGGTTGAAACTAATGAGTAATCTCATATTACAGTAATACAAAACCCTAACACATGATTTAATCCCCAAACTAAGATTTCCAAAGTGAAATGCAGTGAAAGTAACAGAATGAGACGAATCGTAAATCAATAGACAAGTTGACTTGAGTCGGCCAAACCGGTCGGTTTTGGAAGTTTTAAAACCATTTTTTTTAATCTAAACGTACATTTTGTAATAATTCATAAAAGATGATAATGGTAGCTCATGAATATAATACATATACATGACTTCATATTCCTACAATGAAAACCTAAATAAAAAATAAATGTTGATGGATGGTTCAGTTTACACGGTCGGTTCATAGTTCCTAACCGTAAACCAAAGCGCATAAATTTCAAACCGGCAGACTAGATTCAGTTTGGATGGTTGTCCATCAGCTTCAACAGTTTACGAACGCACCTAGAAAACCTAATACCCCTTTATAAATATACTCCAGATTAAGATATATCTATGTTTCAGACTGGCAAGTCGAAAATCTACAATGGAAAGGTTCAAAAGCTATCCAATGTGTATCATCAATGCATAAAACCCCAGCATCAATTTTTTCAAATAGATAGATTTGTTTGGACACGAATGTCTATACAAAAAAATAATAATGTTTACGCAACAAATGTGTTTCGCGTCAAACTTGTACGAGAAAATTACAGGTTTTGACCCGTTAAACAAACCTGCCCAACCCACCCATTTGGCACCTCTATTTCAGACTAGAGGTGCACACCCGAACCGGTTCCCCGACCCGAACCGGTAACCCGAACCAGAACCGAACCGGTTTGGAACCGGTGGTAGGCCAAACCAGTTCCAACCCGGAAAAAACCGGCGTTTGGGACCGGTTTGATAATTATTGGCCAAACCGGTTTGGAACCGGTTTTTATCCAACCCGGTTTACGAACCGGTCCAAAAAAACCGGTTTTTACCATTAAAAAAAAAAAAAAAAAAAAAACTTTTTCAAACGGTAATATAATCGTTTGAAGCATTTTTTGAAGTTTTTTTTGACCATTTTGCCCTTATATGATAGTATAAATAGGTAGTGGGTATAATGGTTTGGTCACAACACTCAAAAGTTCAAAAATGTGCTTAAAAACGCAAAAACGCTCTCTCACTTGCTCTACTTTCTACTCTATTGAATTGTATAATATGGCTTCTAAAGCATCCGTTCCAACCGGTGGATCCTCAAGCGCCGCTACCGTTGTAAGAATTCTACCAACAACGAGAAATCAAGAGATTTGGTGCAACTACGACTTATGCGAAATGTCGAATGGTCAAAATAAAGCTCGATGCAAGTCTTGTGGTTCTTTTTCAAGTCGGATTCAAACTCGACTTTGAGAAACCATATGACCAAATGGTGCAAGGCTTTGAAAAGTACGCCGACTCAAGGCCAAACATCAATCGGAACCGATGGTGGTATATGGAACTTCGACGTAGATATGGTTCGAGATAGAATGGCGAAGTTTGTAATTCAAGAAGGGTTACCGTCCGACCACTTCGACAACCCTCGGTTAACAAGATTGATTCAAGAAACTCTTCAACCGCCCTACACTCACGTAAGTCGCACCACTCTTAGACGTGATTGTTTAAAACTTTGGAAACAAGCAAAAAATGATTTAAAAGTTTTATTTGAAAATTTACAAACCGGTGTGAACTTAACTACCGATGTTTGGTCCGCCCCACACGGTTTACCAGAATCGTACCTTTGTGTCACCGCCCATTGGATAGATCCAAGTTTGTGGCAGATGATGGAACGTACGATTGCGTTTGAATTATTTGGATATCCGCATACCGGTAATAATCTATTTCAAATTTTAGATTTTGTAATCAAAACATATAAATTAGAAAACAAAATTTTCTCAATGTCATTTAATAACGCCTCGAATAACACATCCGCCGTTGATAAATTAAAATTAAAATATAAACCGGTTTGTGACGGCGTATTTTTTCATTCAAGATGTGTTGCACATATTATTAATTTAGTAAGTTGAGGATTTCAAAACTTCTTTCAAAAATATGTTACGTGACATTTTTAAAACTAGTAGAAAAAGATATGTTAATTATAGAAAAATGTGTCACGATACGAATTTCATTTGTTTAGGACCAAATTGGGATGTCCCGACTAGATGGAATTCAACTTGGAAAATATTTAATAGTGCTTTGCGACAAAAAGAAACACTTCATATTTTTCATGATGGTCTTGCGATGCGGGATCGGGTTGTTCCGTTTCCATTAGAGGGTTGGGAATATATTCAAGAAATAACTCAATTTTTAGAGATTTTTAAAAACGCAACTACAAAATTGTCGGGGGTTTATTATCCGACAAGTTGTCTAACACTTAATCAAGTGTATTTAATGACACGTAAATTAAGTGAAAGGAATCACAATTTCCAATCCTAGTCGTTATGGCCCGTGATTTATTAACCGTCCAAGCTTCCACGTAGCTTCGGAGTCTGCATTTTCTGTTAGTGGCAGGGTTTTATCGATAAGAAGAACAAGGCTGACTCCAACAGCGGTAGAGATGTGTATTTGTTTAAAAGACCACTTAGATGCGGCCGAACGAAGACAAGATAAATCAAACCTTAAAGAAGAAATACCAATTGAAGAAGAAATACACGAGCAAGAAGTACAAACCGAACGATCGTCACCGCTCTCCGACGAAGAACTTGCTTATGATTTGTCTCAACGCATTGGCACACAAACCGACGAAGACGATTAAATTAAAAAAACTTGTATTCGCAAGATGTATCATTTGTTTTGTTTAAAAAATCCATATAAGCGTTTATTTTAAGTTTATCTTTAATATACCTTTTAAAGAAATACCACTCAATAAAAATGTATTTGTAATTGTTTTATTTAATCTACTTTTAAATAAATTGTATACTTTAAATATTCTTTATTGAAATTAAAAAAAATAACCGGTTTTTTGGAACCGGTTTTTGGACCCGAACCGGTTTGGAACCGATCCGGACCGGTTCCTACCGGGTTGGGTTTTATTGGCCCGAAACCGGTTCGGGAACCGACCCGGTTCTTGGTCAAACCCGGTTCCAAAATCGTTGACCTGAAACCCGATTCGGGTTGGACCCGACCCGGTTCGAAAAAAAATCCGGTTTGCGCACCTCTATTTCAGACACAAGGACAAGTAACAAGTTTCCTGGAAAAAAAAGTAGTGTCCCAGCACATAAAGATGAGATGGCTCATGGTTGTATGTCATAGGAACTTAATAGTTTCGGTATAGGCACATGATGATAATACCAGGATAATGGAAATATATTTGAAAGTTCTTAAGGGTTCCAGGCTGCACAGAGTGACCTGACCTCCAAAACCTGCTTGCTTTTTGTACTGCAGTGACAGTTGCAGATAAATGTCATAAAAGTTCAAGATAAAGAATCCTTACAGCTTCCATTATATTTCCAAACATATAACAAAAAAGGATAAAACATATCCGAGGTAGAGTTTAACAAAAAACAATAACATAGGCCATCATAAAAAAACACTCCGTATTCCCGCCCTATTTAACCATCAATGATTGATTGTCTCCATAAAATCGTATCACTAACAGATCGGTTAATTAGATATTTATCATCAAGAGGCGAAAAGTCGATGCGTTGCACGTTCAAACCAAATAGAATGAGATCACACAGGTTTGTGAAGCTTAGAATAAAATCCCACTTAGCTTCTAAGCATAAAAAATAACTAGATTGGAATAGAACACTACTCAAGCAGGAGAAAAATACTTGAGAACAAAAGCTAACTCTGACTTGAAACTTTTCCCGTGCTCAAGCTTCATATAAGAGGTGATTTGTACACCACATCTTCTCTCCACACACCACTAAAATAGTAAAAAACTTAAAATCATTACTTAAGTGGTTTATTAAGCAAACGACGTGGTGTACAAACCTGTTGGAAATTGGCCTTTCAATCAAACAAACAAACACAGAATTTTTGGGGAGGACAGCCTACAACTCTTTCTATTAATCAATAATCAAATAATCAGGTACAAGAATTAGAAAACAATCTACTCCTATTTAAACTAATTTAGACCAACTCATAACCTTGGCAAACAAGAAAGATATCGACTACAAGAATAGACTCAAAATCATTGACCAAAAATAAAACTAAACTTTTAATGAACTGACAAAACAGACCCTCAAACTTTCATAATTAAATAACTCAAAATTAAAGTTATCATTCACCCCCTTAATCTTGAGTTGTGCTTTTTCTTCTTGCCTTTGTTCCTCCTCTTCAATTGTCTATAACAGACTTGCTTAACTGTTTCTCGATAATTAGCATTTGAACCATCCACGTCTTGCTTTGGAGTTTTACTTGTCTCCATTTTCTTTTCTTGAATTCTTTCTTCTTGGAGTGAACTATCAAGCAAATCTGTTTGGCTTTTCACACTCTCATCTGGTCTACCGAACCGCGTCACAGGGAACGTTCCGAATTGAATTTCAATTGCTGACTTCATTTCAGATTCTTTCTCTTTCTTGTTAGCAAGTTCAGTAGCAGTAACATGAAGTTTGATTTTGTAAAGTCTATTTTGACACCTTTGTATCTTCATTAGCAAATCTCCTGTTTTTTCATGTATCTTCAAGATTCCATCTTCAATTGCAATTTTGCAACCAGCCTCATCAAATTGACCCAAACTAAGAATGTTCTTAGATAGACACGGAATGTAATGCACATTAGAAAACTCCTTTTGGTCACCATTCTTGCACTGCACACAAACTGTTCCTTTGCCTTTGACTTCAACTCGTGAACCATCACCAAATTTCACTTGACCAACAATTTTCTCATCCAACTTACTAAAGTAGTCTCGTCGTCCAGTCATATGATTGCTTGCCCCATTATCCAAATACCATATTCCTTCTTCTCTTCCATTCTTTTCATATTCACCAAGATAGACTTTTTCTTCATTCAGCCTTAATTGGTTTAATGAGCAAGTTGCCATAAGCAAAGCAGGTCCATCATCATCTTCTTTTCTAATCAAGTTTGCTTCTTCTCTCCCTTTACTAGGTGCTTTACATTCGCTCGAATAATGCCCAATCTTATCACAGTTGTAGCACCTTAGGTTCTTTCTTCTGTCTTGCCATTCTTCAGGGTTCTTTCTCCTTTGATCCTCACCCTGTTCATCTTGATCAACCTCTCGTTCATAGTTCCATCTTCAATTCCCTCTTCCTCTTCCATTGAATCTACCACGTCCTTGGTAGTTTTCAACTTTCTTTGAGCTTTCGGTTTGAATGAACAAGAGTTTATCTTGGGATGAACTTTCACTTATGGTCTTAAGCTTATTTCTTTCCTCATATGCCTTTAATCGTCCGACCACATCTTCGAATGTCAATTTCTCGATTTCTGCAAATTGCTCAATCGAGGAAACTATAGGTAGATACTTATCAGGCATTGAGTTTAAAAATTTTCTTACCATAACCTCTTCTTCAAGTGTTGTTCCCAAACTCTTGTATTTTGATTGTACTCCACCTAGTTTTGCAGCAAAATCATCTATACTTTCTATTTCTCCCATCTTTAAAGCTTCCAACTCGCTTCTTAACATTTGAAGGCGAGCTTTCTGGACTCTTTCTGCTCCCAAATACCTAACTCTTAGCGCCTCCCATACGTCCTTCGGTTCTGAATACTTTGCCATTTGAAGCATAACATCTTCTAGTAAAGTTTAGAAGATGGCTCCCAAGGCCATGAATTCTTTCTTTCTTCTGTCCCTATACCTTTTTCTGGATCAATTGTTTCTTGCAATCCGTTTTCCCCCAATATAATCTTCATCATGACTGACCATGCTGTGTAGTTGGTCGAAGTCAACTTTGGAGCTTGTAGAGAAAAGGTACTTGTCGGTTCCTTAGCAGTCAGTGCCTGAACTACTTTCCCCGTGTTTCTTGCATTACCACCGTCTGCCATGTCTTGCTTCCGGTTTCTTCTTCTTCTCTGATCAAACAAACTTCTTGCAATCAGACCTTCTGAAACAGGTTCTGACCTTCTGCAACAGGTTCTGGTTCCTGATCAAGTTTCTGGACTCGATCAGCAACACAAGATCACCAATCTGATCGGCGACCAGGATATTCTTGGCGTTTCTTCTCGGGGCTCTGATACCAATTGTTGGAAATTGGCCTTTCAATCAAACAAACAAACACAGAATTTTTGGGGAGGACAGCCCACAACTCTTTCTATTAATCAATAATCAAATAATCAGGTACAAGAATTAGAAAACAATCTACTCCTATTTAAACTAATTTAGACCAGCTCATAACCTTAGCAAACAAGAAAGATATCGACTACAAGAATAGACTCAAAATCATTGACCAAAAATAAAACCAAACTTTTAATGAACTGACAAAACAGACCCTCAAACTTTCATAATTAAATAACTCAAGATTAAAGTTATCAAAACCAACTCCCCAGTCGTATATCCTTTACGGCATTCCATGTTACTAAGATATTACCTTGAAAGTGCACAATTTCAGAAAATAAAGTATCCTTCAATGAAAAGCAAAGAACGCCATCTCCTTGCTACACGAACCACCTCTTGCAAACACAATACGAAAATTTAAAAAAGCTAAAGCATGATATAAAAGAAATTCCATATTTAAAAGACATTAAATCCAATCCCATGAATTGTTTTACAGTAAAGCGAAAATATGTTACAAAGTTCCAAAAGAACCTTCAGTTAAAAAGTAACACCTTGCATGAAGAAGTCAACCTGCTATGTCTGATGAAAGTCAAAGCAGAAGTCAACTCCCAAGTTGATGAAGGGTGCCTGCTAAAAAACAGCATTTGATGATATTCTCAAATCAATGTTGCCAGCTCCAACTCAGCACATGGAGTCTCACCTCAACAATGTAAATTTATTAGAACATAAAAATGGAAGTCAAATATAAGTCACATGCCCAAGTTCAGTACAACCTTTATCCTATCCATATAAGCCACCTGTCCCGAATTCAGCTTGCTGCAGCTCCTTCCTACGTTGCTCCTCTAAGGGGTCAGGACTTTTCATTACCCTCCGTGTCCGCCTGAAGAAGAAAAAACAAATAACTAAGCAAACAAATACTATCTTAAAATTCAAAAACATGAAGCGATTATTTAGTTATTGATCAGAGGGAACGCAACAAGAAAGAAACAAAACAGCCAAGGCCCTGGAATGACTGAATACAATCCATGGTCATGTTTGATCGACTGACAGGAATAGAATGTCATTCAAATATCTTGTTTGGCGTGAATTAACCCAGATATAATTTCATTTAAAATGCTAACAAAGATAACCATGTTCTTTAATAAATGCATTTTTATTATAATTTAGTAATTAACCTTTTTCATTGCATGTAACAAATGTATAACTATAGTTCTCATGCGAACTTTAACAAATGTACATCCATTTTTAGTTTACACAATGAAAATCAAACTAAAAGATTCAGAGACTATCAAATCAAATTACGATAAAAAAATGGTTTTCTTGGTTATTTTTGAAAAATTAAAAACATAATATAATTGCAGTGTTAAAAATACTTCAAGGTTTTGGTTATTACAAAAAATGGGTTCAATTGAGTGTGTTCATCACATTCTGTGATGGATGGAGAGAAAAGCCATTGTCAGTGGGAAAAAAGATATTAGCAAATTGGAAGCCAAAACTTCCTTGAGAAAGAGACAGTCTATTCCATCTATACAAAAGAACAAATGACTTATTTTCCATTCCGTTCCTTCACTAATTCTCTCATACTAGACAATGCAATAAGAATCAGTTATATATCAAGGTTCTGAGTTTACGGTTAAGACACCTGTCTTGAGCATGCTGAGCTGGAAAAGTGGGCATAAAATCTTTAGACTTGGGTAGAGGAACTTCACGAAACCACTCATGGTTAAGAGCTGCTTCAGCTGTTATCCGCTGCACGTATTTCAAAAAATAAATAAATAAATTTACATGTCATGGTGAAATAGAGCAATTAACCTTTATAACCACAAAAACTTGTCCAATTACAAATTAAAATACCTTCTCAGGGTCATAAGTTAGAAGTTTGTTTAGTAGATCAAATCCAGCATCGGACAAAACAGGTGAACCAGTGAAAGATGTTGCCGGGAATTTTCTCCGCAACAAATTATACCTGCAAAAATGTGAAGTAGTAAATAAAACCACGAGAACTTAAAATGTAAGAAAATTTGTCACCAACAGAAGCTAGAAAGCCAGACCAGAAACCACCCTAAGCTGGAAGCCTGGGAAAACATTGGCAAAAATAAGAAAATGTGAACTTACTTAAAATTGGAAAAATAAAATTATTAGAATAAGAGGACACTTACTGATGCTTGACAAAGTTCACCTTGACTCCAGGAAGCTTAGAAAAGCCAGGCCAAATAGTCTCATTTGGTGTGCCAAGTGTTTTGAATATCTATCATAATGAGCCACCAATGATATCAAGGTCAAAATAGTAGTAATAATAACAGCTATACCAAGAAAAAGAAGAAGAACAACAACAATAGTACAATACTAATAATATCGCAAATAATACTAGATAAGTCAAAACAACTCACGAGCTATATATATGATCACTTACCTTGTCAAGCTGGTCAAACTCTGTTTTCCCATTGAATAATGGTTGCTTAGACAACAGTTCAGCCATGATGCAACCCAATGACCACATGTCAATTGCAGTAGAGTACAGTTTTGATCCCAACAGAAGTTCCGGTGCCCTAGAGAAATATCAAAACACATAATAAGATTACGACAGCAAAAACTATTTGAAAACCGTATATCCTTCACTGGTATAGCAGTATAATACCAATGTTAATTGAATCATCTAGGTTAAATTGAATAATTAACCCAAGGCCTCCTCCTAGTACAGATGGAAACAGAAAGACAAATGCATTTTGTCATTAAAGCAAGATGAATACAAATGAGATGATGATAGGAAAAATTAGACATAATTTATGATTTTCAAATTTAAGAAAAGAAATACTTCATAAGTGCAGGCAACTCACCTGTACCAAAGAGTCACCACCAAAGGAGTATATGGTTTTAGAGGACTCACATATTGACGAGACAAACCAAAGTCACAAATCTTCAATTCACCTCGATTATTTAAAAGTAAATTTGAAGTTTTTAAATCTCGATGGAGAACCCAATTGTCATGGAGATATTTTGTTCCCTCAAATAGCTGGAGCATGAGACATTTAACTTCACTCTGGCTGAAAGGTTGTTTCATTGTCTCCATAAGTGCCTTAAGATCATGTTCCATATATTCCATTACCATAAAAATGCTATCAAGATTGCTCCCAACTACCACTTCCTTCACATCCACAACGTAGGGTGATGAAACGAAAGAAGAATATTTATTTCCCTTAAAGACGTCAAAGGGAACCCTTCTCTTTCTTTCTCCATCTTGACCTTTTTTAAAGCAACAATTTCTCCTGTTTTTTTATCTTTGGCCCTGTAAACAACCCCGTAAGTCCCTTCATTTATCTTGTTCAATCTCTCAAACTCATCAACACTTCTACAACCTTGCAGCATATTCACACTTCTTTGAGAAGGAACCACAGGCTCTGTTGTACCTTGAGATCTATCTCCATTCTCTGAATCAGACTCTGAGTGGCTCAGATTAGTACCATCCTTCTTGTGTTCATTATCTATCTCCATATAGTCATTCCTTTCCAAAACATTTTTAGGAAAATCATTCATACTTGTTTCATCAGAGTCAGATGGTCTTCCACTGATTTGTTCAGAGCTTTTCTTATAATGATCCGCTGCCTCAGGGCTTGATGACTGCTTTCTTGATCTAATTTCAACAGACCCAGGTAAAGATTCATTCCTCTGCCGGTTCTGGTTATCATCAGAAAGTTCACCTTCATCAGACGGAGAATTGGTGTCATCGGCCCACCGAGAAGATCTTATTGTATGTGTAGACATGTAATCTTCTTCTGGTGATCTAACATCCATAATGCACCCAACATGTGCATCCTGTGCAAGAGAAGAAGATAATCCTGCATGTTCTTCCTGAATAGAAGAAGAAGATATACCAACATGGGCTTCAAACCGAAAAGAATCATGCTTCCCAATATCAACTGGAGAACCTGAAGACTCTGTACTCTGAATCTTGATACTCTGAAGACTGTGTGCAACAGCTGCAGGAACAAGGTTAGGAGATCGATGGTAGGATTTAGGCAGTGAAGGTGAAGAAGGTAGAGCAATATTAGCTGGCATTGAAGAATTGCTAGCTTCCTTATCATCTCTGTCCCAAACAATAGGTGAAAACTTCCTCTTTTTATTACCATTGTAAGATGACTGAGAATTATTATCTGACTTTAAACCCTCATTACTCTTACCATACATTTCTGAATCAACAGCTTCATCAGACCCACTTTCACTAGACAGCTCACCAGGCTCTCTATCTCCAACTCTAAGTCGGTGATTACCACGCCTCAAAACCCCACCATCACCACTCCCACCCGAAAAACTCCTGCTAGACGCAGAACGATAACCACCACCATTCACCATTTCTCTTCCCTTAATATCCCTATTCCGGACCTCATTCTTGCCCCTATCAAAACGCTGGTTACTGCCATTCCTTACGCGATCATACTCACCGTTTGAATAAGAAACCTCCCTCTTAGAACCATGGTATCCCCCATGCTTACCTGCCGCCATATACTTGTTCATGTATCAAACAGAACAAAAATCCACCCCTATAAAACCCTAACCCACTATTTTTAGATATTTCCAATCCTTTTTACGTTTTTTCCAAAGGAACAAAGAGGTAGACGTTATTCTAGATCAATAGGTACTGATCGGAAAACAGTAATACGTATACAATACAAAAGAGTGCAACATCAATGAAACAGTAAGTCGACCGGGTCAATTTTATCAAATTGGAATCAATCATGGAACCCTAGAAATCGAATAACATGATGAAAAGAGAGGAGAAAAGAAGCGAAACCTAGAAGCTTCTACTCAGGAGTAGTTCGTATTCTTCTGTTCGTGTGAGAATTTATGGTATGACCGGAGGCTTACCGGCGGCAACGGCGGTGATACGGTGGCGTTGGACGACGGTGGTTCTACTGATTTGAGAGGGTTAATAGATACGGGAGTATTGGTTATCGCTGCTAAATGGCATACCTGGTAAAAGGGGCGTTCGGGTCGGGTCGCACAGGGTAACGGGTTCAGAATGGGTCGTTTAAAGAATTTGTTATTTTGGATCTGTTCAAGATGGGTTTTGACATAATTTAAACCACATTGATTAAACTGAACATTTTTAAATTATTTGATGAAAAATATTATAATCACTAAATCACAGGGATTAAATTTGTAGTTTACTCTATATAAAATTTCATGATTAATCATATTTTTTCAGTTTTATCAAAACTATAACTTGATAATTCATTAGTCTTCTTCAATAGTTATCATCATTTTCATGTATGCATCTTGTGTTTTAAGTGTGAGTGTTCAATCATCGTAACTTCTGCATCATTTCGTTCTAGAACGACGACCTGTGGAGAACAACAACGAAACATGCAACTCATGTCGAGAACAATCTACATCATCACTTCGATTAGTAAACTTCTAAATCTTCAATCTGGAACCCAGGGATTCCTTATCAAATCAAATTGAATCGTTGCAGCAGAAGTTTGTTGATCATAGACAATAAGGAATCCAGATAAATAAGATGAATTCGGGTCTTGAAGCAAATACGAACGCAACAAAACTTGAAGTAATCCAAATGAATGCAGATACAAGGAAGAACATAGAAGCTGTGATTTAATATAGATTCGATTAGAATTCATCCTCGACTAGATGCAAACTAAATTAGAACTTTGAACAAACCGATTGGCACTTGGGACAACGATTGGAGTTTCCTTCGACCTGGAACTTGGGACAATTAGATTGGAACTTGAAATGATGATTAGGTTTAGCATCAACTAAATTTTCACTATATAAGATTGTGCAGACCCGCCATAGACGGATTCAATCAAGAAGATTAGAAATATGCTTCAATATTCATTACATGCACAAGGTATTTGCTCTTATTCGCATACACAATATTTGTTTTGATATTATACATGTAGTAGCCGTTAAAGAAAGCCTCGGTCCCGGGACAGCAAAAGATCAAATCATCGCCTCATGGTCAACTTCAAACCCCACAACCACCTAACCAACACTCACTTTGTTAACTCGTATTCTAACCGAACATATTTAACATGACTGAGGGTAGTAGTGTAGATGCCAACCACAGCTTTTTGCATATATAATGCAACTATATTAGAAGAATTGCATGCATTTTGAAAAACCATATGCGTAATTGGTCAGTTCGTTAATTGGTGTTATGTAGATGCATATAACCAAAACCAAACCAAAAAGTTAGTTACTAAAAGACCTTAAACCGAATCATTGGATAACAATTTTCTTCGGTTATTTCGGTTTTGCTATATTAGTTTTTCCAAATAGGATTCACTTTGTATGCTTAACCTACTTGCCAAAAACATACATCTTAAGGAGGTGATGAGTAGCGCGTGGACTACACCTTAGCTTGAGCTCGGCTTAAAGAACTTAACCAATTCATTCATTAACAAGTTTTTTTCTAACAAGTTTCATGGTACAAGCTACTTGAACGACCCACATGTAATGAACAAAACTAAATGACAATGGAACAGTAGCAATTATAGGGAAAAGGTTATTTTCATTGATAGTTGATAGAAGAAGGAGGTGGGAAGGAGAATACAGAAGTGGGATGAGAGGAAAAGAATGGCCGGTGAGATCTAACAAACTTTCTTTTTTTTTTTTCATGATCACACAATAATTACTTTAAATATGAGAATAACCAATTCTGTTATGCACTTGCTGATGTGGCACTGATGATGAAGTCCACGAATTTCTTTGGCTGATTTCTGGCTCTTTCACTTCTTCTTAACTGGTCTGGACCTTCAGGTTGTGGACTATCACTGTTGGGCTGGATATGTTGGTCTGTTGGGCTCATAGCAATACCACCCCCATTAAGTCCCACCTTGTCTCAAGGGGGAAATTAGGAAACTGGTGGGTCAACTGCTAATCATCCTCCCAAGTGGCATCTTCTTGAGGCAACCCATCCCATTGAATAAGACTTTGCGGCACCTACTGAGATCCTTTCAAAACAGTACGTTTCTGAAGAACAAATGAGGTTGTAGAATGATTGTAGAGGTGGAGTCAACGAGGTGTAAGGGTGTAATCTGGTGTACCGGTGTACCAAGACATTTGCGAAGCAAGGATACATGAAAAACCGAGTGAATCTTAGTTGTGGCAGGTAAGTCGAGCTTATAAGCAACTGAACCAATCTTGGAAAGAACACGGTAAGGCCTAAAATAACGGTGTCCGAGCTTATGATGGCGCTGTAAACGTACCAAACCCTGTCGAAATGATTGCAACTTCACAAAAACCCAATCATCAACTTCAAAGTTCACCTCCCATCTATGTTTATCAGCAGCCATTTTCATTCGAGTTTGAGCCTTTGACAAATTTGCCTTCAGCAGGTTCAAGACAATGTCACGTTCCACAAGCTGGTCCTCCAAAGTAACATTAGGAGTTGAACCTCTCAAGTAACGTGTAAGAGTTGGATGCTTTCTACCATACAATATTTCAAAAGGAGTCATTTGAGACGAAGTTTGGTATGAAGTATTATACCAAAACTCAGCCCATGGTAAGAATTGGAGCCACTTTTGGGGATGCTCCGCAACATAGCATCGAAGATACATTTCCAAACATCCGTTAAGAGCCTCGTTCTGTCCATCTGTTTGTGGATGGTAGGCGGTACTAAATTTAAGGGTAGTACCATTTATACGATGTAACTCCTTCCAAAACTCGGTCATAAATCGGCCATCCCGATCCGTCACAATCGAAAGTGGAATCCCCGTGTAGTCGGACAATGTCATTAACAAACGTCGTGGCCACCGTAAAACTAGTAAAAGTCGTTGGTAGGGCAATGAAATGACCATATTTAGACAAACGATCAACCACCACCATAATAACCGTTTTACCGTGAGAGTTAGGCAGACAAGTAATAAAGTCAAGTGCAATATCTTCAAATACCGCATGGGGAATCGGAAGCGGTTGTAGTAATCCACCCGAGGATAAGAAGGACGGTTTAGTTTGTTGACATATTTGACATTGTGCAATAAACTCCTTAACATTGGCTTTCATATTCTTCCAATAAAACGTGGCAGCCAAGCATTGATAAGTTCGTGTAACACCCGAGTGGCCCCCGAAAGCCGAAGAATGGAATTCGAGGAGAATTTGATGGCGTAAGGTTGTGTTGTGAGGAACCAAAAGACGACCTTTAAACAACAACAATCCATCTTGAAGTGTGTAATCAGGAAACATGGCTGGATCAGCCGTATATTTTTGCAGCAGGGAACTGAAATCTGGTTCCGAGAGGCCAGCAGAGTGTAGCTCCTGTAATATAGTGGGAACCGATGATGAAATGGCGAGAAGATGGCCCGTAGGTATACGAGACAAAGCATCAGCAGCCCCATTTTGTGCACCGGGGCGGTACACGATCTCAAAGTCAAAACCCAAGAGTTTCCCTAGCCACTTTTGCTGCTCGGGAGTTTGAATTACCTGATCCTAAAGACTTTTAAAGGACTGTTGGTCAGTAATGATAGTAAAATGATGACCCAATAGATATTGCCTCCATTTGGAAATTGCTTGAGTAATCGCGTACATCACTCGGTGGTAAGTTGAAGCATGCTGCATGCGAGGGCAAAGTTTCTTACTAAAGTATGCCAATGGGTGTTTATCTTGAGACAAAACAGCCCCGATACCTGTTCCCGAAGCATCTGTTTCGATGGTAAAAGGTTTAGAGAAGTCCGGAAGGCGCAAAACTGGGGTAGAACTGAGAAGATCCTTAAGCTTGGTGAAAGCTTGAAGTGTCAACTCGGTCCAACAGAAAGCGTCTTTGCGAAGGAGATAGTTAAAGGGCCGGCAATAGAAGCATAGTTTTTGATAAACCGGCGATAGTAACCGGTAATACCCAAGAAACCCCGGACTTGTTTGACGTTTGTAGGAGTTGGCCATTGTTGAATTGTGAGTATTTTATCAGGATCTACTGCCACCCCGTGAGCCGAGATGATGTAGCCCAAATAAGCAACTTGAGATTGCCCGAAGATACACTTGGAGAGTTTAGCAACTAACTGATTATCAAGGAGCAGTTGTAATGTAATAGTAAGATGATGCAAGTGCTCCGGCCAGGATTGACTATATATCAAAATGTCGTCGAAAAAAAACAAGATAAAAGCCGAAGAAAAGGTCGGAAAACGTCATTCATAAGGCGTTGAAACGTGGATGGTGCATTCGTTAGCCCAAAGGGCATGACCAAAAATTCATAATGACCGTCATGTGTCCGGAAGGCGGTTTTCGTAGCATCCCCATTCGCAATCCGAATCTGATGATAACCAGCTAATAAGTCAAGTTTAGAAAAATAGTGGGCACCGTGTAACTCATCAAATAACTCATCCACGGATGGAATAGGAAACCGATCCCGAACTGTTATCGCGTTTAAGGCACGATAATCCACACAAAACCTCCACTTCCCGTCTTTTTTACGAACCAATAGAACCGGTGAAGAAAAAGCACTTGTGCTTGGCCTAATAATACCCTGTTGTAACATGTCTTGAACCAACCGTTCGATTTCCTGTTTTTGAAAGTGGGGTTAACGGTACGGACGGACCGAAACTGGTTTACTAGAAGGTAATAGGTCAATGTGATGATCCTGAGATCTGGTAGGAGGCAAACCCGTGGGTGGATTAAAAACAACAGCAAATTTATTTAAAATGTCTTATAAGTCCGTAGGGTATGTAGGTGGTGGGGAATCAGGTGGTAAAAGGGTTAAATGATATAACTGACCAATGCCATCTGTATTTATAAGATGTCTAAACCATGGAATTGAATTGCCTGACCGGTTGACACATCCCCTTGCCATTTTACTTGTTGCCCATTTAAAGAAAATTCAAACAACAAGGTCTAGTAATCCGTAAGAACTGGACCAAGAGTAGCCAACCACGAAACTCCCAACACAACATCCCAACCTTGTAATGGTAGCACATAGAAATGTGCCATAATTGGGTGACCCTGGATGACCAATTCGACAGCCTTAGCCAAACCCTAACACGAAAGTCGTTCACCACTACCGACTAAAACCGAAAATGGTTCAATCGTTTCAATAGTAAGATCAAGAAATTTAGCGATGCGGGTTTGCACAAAACAATGGGTACTGCCCCCGTCTAATAGAACCTGAACTTTCTTTCCATGAATTAACCCCGTAAAACGCAAAGTAGTGGTCGAACAACCACCCGACAAAGCATTATAAGAGATAGCCGACTGGGTTTTAACTTCATCTAATTGGAGTTTTTCAGCCAGTAAGGAATCAGTACCTTCTGATGATGGAGAATCCAGAGAACCGCCTGAATCGGGAGGATCGTCATCGAAGAAAAGAAGCTGTGGTGCGGATTTGCATTTGTGGTCCCAAGTGTATATCTCGTCGCAGCGAAAACACAACCCTTGAGAACGTTTCTAAGCCATTCCAGTGGAAGATAATCGACGGAAGCCGACAGTTGGGTTCGAAGCAGGGAATGTTGAAGGTTTTGTCGGAGGTGTAGATGTTGTTGATTTTGGCGTAGATAACAAGGGTTTAGAAGATCCCAGAGATACACGGCCCAAACCCCGCTCAAACTGGATCCTCTTCTCATGCAATTGGGCCTTATCCATTGCATCTTCAAGTGTGACAGGCCCATGACAAATAACAGACTGTTTGATGTCAGATCTGAGACCAGAGATCCAACAACTGAGAAATTCCACCGGAAGAGGCATGTCCGATTGGAAATAGCTTCAAAACTAGATCGATAATCAGCGACAGTAGAAGTCTGTTGAAGTTTAGCTAGTAAACCTTCGGGTTCTTCAAATTCAGCCGACCGGAATCGTTTCAACAACGCCACCGTAAATCCGTTCCAATTGCTGATCTGTTGTTGACGTTGTAGCCAATCATACCGATCCGCCGCCGCGTCATCCAGATAAAACGAAGAAATAGTCAACCGATCTCGTTCCGGAATCTCATAAAACTCAAAATATCGACTGGCTTGAGCGATCCACCGCTCGGGGTGTTCACCGTTGAATCTGGCCAAATACACCGGAGCTGGTTTGTGTCTCCCCAAAACACTGGTTCCTTCACCATCCGGTCCATTCGTTCTGCTAACAACCGATGGTTTCTTCGAGCTACCATAACCCGCATCAGAGCGACGGACCAATTCATTCATAGATTGCTGCAAGGAAGCAATTGCCGCTACAACCGTATCCAGGTCTTGCCTCATCTCTTTCTGATCAGCCTGCACACCTTTAATTGTTTCATCCATGGTACGAGAACGAGTTCCCTCGGCGATATGAGCAGAGGTGCAATGAAAGCACCAATTGTAATGAACAAAATTAAATGACAATGGAACAATAATAGCAAGTAGCAATTACAGGGAAAATGTTATTTTCATTGATAGTTGATAGAAGAAGGAGGTGGAAAGGAGAATACAGAAGTGGGATGAGAGGAAAAGAATAACCAGTAAGATCTAACAAATTTTTTTTTTTTTCATGATCACACAATAATTACTTTAAATATGAGAATAACCAATTCTGTTATGCACTTGCTGATGTGGCACCAATGATGAAGTCCACGAATTTCTTTGGCTGATTTCTGGCTCTTTCATTTCTTTTTAACTGGTCAGGACCTTCAGGTCGTGAACTATCAATGTTGGGCTAGATATGTTGGTCTGTTGGGCTCATAGCACCGCACTTGAAAGGATTAATGAATAATAATATATATACCACAATTCAACACATTCGTATCAAAATTAAAAATTTTGGATTATATCATCTTTCAATCCAGTGATTGTTTATAACCCCTTAACAATAATTTTGGATTATATCATCTTCCAAATAGGATTCACTTTGTATGCTTAACCCTACTTGCCAAAAACATATATCTTAAGGAGGTGACGAGTAGCGCGTGGACTACACCTTAGCTTGAACTCGGACTACACCTTAGCTTGAGCTCGGCTTAAAGAATTTAACCAAGTCATTCATTAATAAGTTTTTTTCTAACAAGATTCTATGGTACAAGCTACTTGAACAACCCACACTTGGAAGGATTAATGAATAATGTATATACCACAATTCAACACATTCGTATCAAAATTAAAATTTTTGGATTATATCATCTTTCAATCCAGTGATTGTTTATAACCCCTTTACAATAATTTCGTGATGCACAAATGCAATTGCAAGATTCACACATCAAACTTCTATTAATCATTTCAACCTACTTAAACAAACTCATTTTGACAAACAATAGAGACATCAAAATATATTGAGATTGAATACAATCATAAACGGTTTTTCCAATACAATGGAACCAAATAGAAGCCAGTAAAGGGGACCGAGTCTACCAAAAACAACTCAAAAGGGGATGCTCGTTATTTAAACTCAAAATAAGAAACCGACGGAACTAAAACCTTGGTTGTTGTTCTTTAGGCCTCGACGGATGCAATGTGACGAATCAAGTCGATGACACGGGAGCTACAAAAAGAACAAGTAACGAAACAAAATGTCAATAAGTGTTTACTACCTCAACCTATCCCATTAAAAATTTGTAACCACTATGACCCATTCGGTTCATGGTTCGGCCTTTATGGTTTAACAGTTGACTGGTTTAGTCGAGTTTGAACCTTTTAACACATCAAATAACCTTTTATCATATCTCTATATACTTTTTCATCCTTCAAATATGTGACTAATGCATTTGTATTATAGTTACGCAACATCTTTATATTAGATAAGTTAATACAAGCTAATGATTAAGAAAAACCTCAAGATAACAGTTAAACCCGGCAAAAAGTCAAAATCGGCCAGTCTGGCCAACCCACCCAACCCAGCCAGTTAGGTTTTTCGTTTCCCGACACCATAGTTAGCAGTTCGATCCATAATTTTCATAAAACCAGGGGAAAGTAAGCTGTAAGAAAATTACCTGTATCCCCACTCGTTGTCATACCAGGAGACAAGCTTCACAAAGTTGTCATTCAAAGCAATCCCGGCCTTGGCATCAAAGATGCTTGACCTGCTGTCACCGATAAAGTCGGTGGAAACAACATCGTCTTCAACGTATCCCAAAATACCCTTGAGTTTGCCCTCTGATTCCTCCCTGAATTACAAAAATTCCCAACAAGGTTCGTTCAAATATTGGCAGATTTAGTGGAATAAAGATTTTGATAATAAAAATTAGTCAGTACTTACTTAATGGCAGCCTTGACCTGCTCATAAGTAGCCTTCTTCTCAAGTCTCACAGTTAAGTCCACAACTGAGACATCTACGGTTGGTACACGGAAGGCCATTCCGGTCAACTTGCCATTAAGGGCTGGCAAAACTTTGCCAACAGCCTACAAAGAAAATGCACATAAAATACGTTTAATAAACTCAGTTTAGTAAATTTGACCTGTCACCCTCACCCCAACCCATGCTTAAGCGCTAGGGCCAACACCTCAGGTGTACTAGGATCAAGCTCCTAAAAGTCAATGTTATTATTGTGATAATAGTGTCTAGTGTCTTTCTAATTATAATTAATATATTATTTATTTACAAATAAGTTAACTATGGACAGAAACATGTTTGTGGTATTCCAACCCAACTCATTTCATCTTCATACTAAAACTTGGCTCGTTTGACTTTGACCATGTACCCAATTGGGTTGTGTTTTAACTCGTATTGATCAAGAACAGAGACTTTGGGCATTCCTAATTCAATTTTATCCAAAGTTCTGATTATTATTGTAATAATATTATCTTTTTAATCAAAATGTACGAGTTAACTATTTATAAAAGCTGATGTAAAAGTGTTTGTGGGTTACCCCAATCCGAACTAGCCTGCTTTTAGATGTCATTTAGCGATATTTTTTAAGTCAGTCTTTACCTTGGCTGCTCCGGTGCTGCTAGGAATGATGTTGAACGAAGCCGCTCTTCCACCTCTCCAGTCCTTCATAGATGGACCATCAACAGTCTTTTGGGTGGCTGAAATGAGATAGCATGAAATTATATAATTTTATATTCATATAGTGACTGATTTATTTGACCAACTGAAAGGCTAAATTACCAGTCATGGCATGGACTGTTGTCATAAGACCCTCAACAATACCGAACCTATCATTAATCACCTGAAAATTGTACAAAGTGAAAACCAAAGAAAATGTACAAAGTGAAAACCAAAGAAAATGTAAGTTGAAAGAAAATAAGACCACAGACTTCAAAGAATTTACAAATATGTCCATAAAGTTTATTTATGCCTGACTAAATCCCTTCAACTTTACCACTTAAGATAAAGTCCCTACACGTTCATACCAACATAAAACTCCTTTTTTGCATGTTCATATGAAATGTCCAAAAAAAAACTATGGACTTTAACTACAACTTTGTACTTTACTTTGGATGGTTAAACCGATAAAGGTAACAAAAATTCAACAAAAAGGACTTAATCATGAAAATAAAACCAATTCATTGTGTTTTTATAACTTAAGGGACAAAATCATGCAAATAGGCATATTTGTTAGAAATATAATCTCAGGATGTTTAGGTTGAGTTTTTATAACTATAGGGATTTAATCATGTAAAAATATATTAAAAGGGACTTGTGTGCAAATTCAGCGCATGCCAAATGATTTGATCATGAAAAAAATAAAGTCTAAGGATTTGTGTGCAAATCAGTGAAAGTCTATAGGTTTTTTACAATTGCACATTCAAAAATATACATATTGAACTTGGATAATAATACCTTGGCCAAAGGAGCAAGGCAGTTAGTTGTGCAGCTAGCGTTTGAAATAATGTGAAGATCAGGTGTGTATTCCTTTTCATTGACACCCACAACAAACATGGGAGCATCCTTGCTAGGAGCAGAGATGATGACCTTTTTGGCGCCACCCTGATCAATACAAAACAATATGTAAATTAAGCAAACAACCCGAATGATCAACTTATGGAAGGTTTAATAAAAGAAAGCAGGTGGAATGTGTAAGAAGTTGCACAAAGTGCTTAAAATCTCCTAAACCATTTCATTAAAAAATTAGATTACTAAATGCGATAAAGTGTAATTGTAATTAACATTAAATGTGAATAAATAAATTTTTAAAGAACTCTGAAAAGTGTTTCCAAGATGGTGCCAATTTTGGCAAATCTACTTACAAAGTGCATAAAATCTCCTAAACCATTTCAATTTTTTACCACGGGTCACACGACAAAATCCAAAAAATAAGCTAAAGAAAAGGTGGAATGCATAGAAAGTCAACTAACTTGCATTTTAATGCTTAAAATCACTTAGGTCATACTATTAAAAAATATATATTATAAATGGTGGTTACAGTATAATCATAGAACACTTAGAGTTAATAATAACAAAAACACTGACAAGAAATGTGCCCGGTCAAGCCAAGCCTCACCGTTGTCCCATTTCTAACAAGTAAACATAACTGAATTTCAAAAAACAATAAATAATACAAGAAATCCAATCAGACCTTTAAGTGAGCAGCAGCCTTGTCCTTGTCTGTGAAGACTCCAGTGGACTCAACCACATACTCGGCTCCAGCTGCACCCCATGGGATCTCTTCTGGGTTCCTAAATATACAAAAGAAAACTAAAATTTCAGAATTTAATAGGAACAAAAAAGTTTAAGACAGATGATGTTAATCAACGTATGAATTATACCTGACCCCAAAAACAGTGACTGGCTTCTCACCAAAGAGAAGGGTTTTCTCATCCTTGACCTTAAGTTCATGATGCTTCCATTGGCCATGAACGGTGTCATATTTGAACATATATGTCTGCCATTAAATAAACACGTAAGAAAAAACAGTCTCTAAATTGCAAGTTGGATGCCAAACCGGATTTAAGTGACTTCATGAAAAGCTCTTATTTGCATCTAAACAATCTTGTTTACACATACTAATTAAATCAACTAAATAAACATCATTTACCACTTAAATTGCACAAACCTACTTCCTTTAAGATATATAGATCCCAGTTAACAATAAGAAACACAAACTAAGTTTGTGTTTGTCATAGCATCAGTGTTACTGAATTCAATAGGAATTTAAGCATACGATACACATACAAACAAAGATTGAAAACCATATCAAGCCATGAACTCATATAACATCTAGGTTCACTGTTCACACAAAATATAAATATAATGTGCACTGTGATAAAAGGGTCTTTAGCAGCAACAAGACTCAGAGGTTACAGATTTAAAGTTTCAAGCCTAATCTGACATCAATAAATTCTAATTTATACTATGTTTTGTTGCATCCGATAAATTCTTTGTCATAAAACAGAATAAACAGGTAAATAGCAGCAAGTTTATGTCTCTGTAACATATATAATTCAAATTGAGACCAATTTCTAAAATTACGTGCTCTAGTCATTAAAGAATCATATTAAATAAAATTCACGTTTCATACTTGCAACTAACTATGGACCGTTTATCATTGCCTACAGCATTATATAAATACCGGTTAAACAACCAAAACTAGTTGGTATAACAGTCATTTACAGATCCAATCACATATAAACCCTAGCATTAGCATCACAACAAAACAAACATACACACAACCAACATTACCATGTAGTCAGTGGAGATGAACGGATCGTTAACAGCAACAAGCTCGATATCATCCCTTTGAAGAGCGACTCTAGCAACAAGACGTCCGATCCTTCCAAATCCTGCACCATTCACTCAGATCCAACAAATCCATAAACCAAAACACAACACAAACTCAAAAAACAGATCAATCTACAACAAACAAACCAAAACACACCGTTGATTCCGATCTTAATCTTCTTATCACCTGCTGCAAATCAAATGCACCACACACAATATCAAATTCAACTGATAATAATTATACAACCACAATAAACCAAAACAAATCAATGAAACGAGATGTTACCCATGGCGATTGACTTGAGTTTGAAGAGGTTTTAGAAAGAGTGAGTGTTGGTGAAATGTAGTGTGAGAGTAAACGTTGGTTTAGGGCCGTTGGTATTTATAGCTTCGGCGGATGAAACGATGACTGTCTTGGAGAAAAAGAAATCTCAAAACTTACTGTTTTTTGAAATGGAGCCGTTGGAAGTTGACGGAATATTCTGTGGATTATTCCTTTTGGGCTAATATTTTGTGAGGCAGATTTTTGTATAATAGTAACTGATTATATGTTTATATATACCATAAATAAATGCCATTCAAAAAAATATATGCCATAAATAAGTTTCATTTAATTATTTTATTTTGTAAAATAAGACAAGCAAAATACATACCATATATAAGTTTCTTAAAGTTCATTGGACTGGATAGATAAAGCCGTGGTTTAAAAAAAACACAAATATGTTTTATTCCGTCTTTTATCTCCGTATTGTTATCTTTTATTTAAGTTATTTTGTTTTAATAAATATTAAAAATATCGTTTGAAAATAATTTGTTTTTGAAAAATATGTATAAAAAGTGATTGTTTTTTTAAAGAGGCTTTAAAAAATAAATAGTTTAAGAAAAATTTTAGAAAAACAAATAGTTTTATGAAAACGTTTAAAATATCAAATGATTTTAAGAACAACATTTAGAAAACAGACGGTTTAAACACGTTAAAAAACAAACACTTTATAAGTATGTTATTAAAAAAAATTATTCATGTATTTAAAACGTATTTTATTATATAATAAACATATTAATAATGAAATAATAAAAATATTAAAAAATAAAAAGTTTTGGAAAAACAAAAATAATAAAGCTTTCCTTAATAAAAATAATATTATAGTTTAAAAGGTAAATTAAATGGATGGTCGGTGCGGATAAAATATTATTTTTATAATTTCTAACATATTAGTTGTTAACTAACAGAATTTGAGACCATAGATAAAAAAAATAAAATATTATGGATCATGTTCAAATTTTTAAACTTTAAGAACCAAAACTAAAATTTTAACATAACATAAGGACCATACGTGTAATTTACGTTATTTTAAATATAACTGTTTCAACCCGTGTAACACACGGGTGGTTAGGCTAGTTTCTTATAAACCAATTGACTCCTAATCAAAAGAAAATTATAAAAATGACCGTATCTAAACTATTTTTCTTCTTTTTAACCGAAATGAAATCCTTATTAAGTTTATAAAATAACCTCAAATCCAGCATAAATAATCCTACAAAAATATATTTTCTTATGAAACAATGTTTAAGAAAATGACAATATGTAATCGTAAATGTAGCCGCTCAATTACAAGCTAATAGATAATTTTAATCAACCATACAACACTAGTAAAAACGTTCCAAAAACCATTGATATGTTATCATCCATTTATTGGTGGTGGGTGGCTACTTCTTTAAATTGGACGGATCGATTGAATTGGTAAGATACCAGAGCTATCAGTTTATAACTTAGTTTCTAAATTAATATTTAATGGAAAAACTAGATATTAGTTACTTTCATTTTTGAGTTTATCTCAACATGTTCGATTGAATTGTCAATTAATCGTTTATGTGGTTGGTTTAATGACTAATACACCTTTAACCTTTGAACGCATTGCGCTTGACATTGTATTAACGGTGAGAATTGACACGGTAGTTTTATCTATCATTTTTTTGGTATATACTGAGTTTATACGAATTGAAATTAAAAAGAAAAGAAAAACTATTTTTAGAATTTTATATATTTTATTTTCTGTATTTTAAAAGCCTCAAATAATTTCTCTTAAGAAATAATATCAGAAGTCAAATGCTCCCGAGTCACAAATCAAAAGGCAAGTTTGAAGTTGTGGAGGAGAATGCAAGAATAAACAAGTGGTTTGGACACAACAGGCGTGAAACTTGACAATAGTTGACATCGTGAGCTACCAAGTAATACTTTATTTATTTTGTTCTAAAATCAGTAATTTTTAATTATTTATATAGTTTTTAAAAAAAACTAATGTTGTTTATAATAAATTTTAAATATAGTTATGCGTTGTGATAGTTGGTTTTTGTAAAATTTATAACCATATATTTAGATAAAACATTATATTGTTGTGAAAATTAGTGTTAAACACTACAAAAACATATTTGAAAATAAAAGAAGTAAAAAAATATTATAGCTGACACAATTTGATTTTAAATAAAATAATGTTGATAAAAATAATCATATAGCAATGATATTAGGAGTTTAAAAAAGCATGATATTCTAAAAGCAATAAGAGAAACAAAATACATATAAAATTAATTATAAATGTTAAAGAATATTGAAATATATAAGGAGCATCATAGGTTTGAAACAGTGATCTTTACATTATCAGCTCATCAATCTCACATTATGTTAGGGCATGCAAAGTGAGACGGGGGACACATCAGGATGTCTTTCCTTGGTCGATAACACAACTCCAACCAAATCCGGGCGAAAGATTCCAACATTTAAGGGTTGTTCACTTATAAAGGCATCGAAACAAAGCTGTTGTCAAACGAGTATTTTTGACCTAATGTAACGATTTTGACTGTTGTAAAAAAGGAATTTATTCTCGTACTCCTATAAAAATGCTACTTAACTAATATCTTTTACACCACAACATACTCTCATATACAATTTTTTTTTATCTCAATCTCTTAACGTGAAATCATCTGTATGAACCAAAAAATCCAAAACCAAACCCTTTTGAAAGCCTCACGTATCATCCACGATTCCATGTCAGTTTAAGAGGATGTATTCATGATTCAAGCCAAGAAAAGAGTGTTGTAGACGATGGTCTTGTGCATCCAACAAACATAAAAACAATGGCCAAAACACATACACGTAAAAAAGTGTATACCATACTTTTGGTCTTTCTCTACGTTAACAAGGACAAAGCCACAATAGTGCTCATGGTCTATCCATGCTAAATTCAAAATATATGTCCAGAGTTAGTACGTGAACTCGTAGCAACGGACTTGGTTTCTAAAGACAAAAATGAAACTGAAGAAGTACGACACTGAGGCAGGCCTAACCATGGGAGTACGATAGATGCCACATTTGATCGTTTGCCTGCTTGACATATTTTTTTGTTTATATCTTCTCTTAATTATTTAAGTAAATACCAATGATCCTTAGCCCAAAAAGTTGAGTTGAGGTACCCAAAGACCTTATTAAAATAGGAGGAGGTATTAGGTTCAAGTCCTACATATGACAAAAAAATAGGGTTTCCAGGTTAGGCCAGTGGTTTTCCTCTCATCTATGGTGAGTTTTCTCCCGAGGGTGGTCTCGAGTTACATACTCGAGTAATGGAGATGATTGGTGGGTCAGTGGGCCATTAGTGATCCAGTTTGCTATTTAAGAAAATAAAAAAAATAAAAAATATTCAAGTAAATATTTTCCCAGGCTTTGCCTTGATTATTTGAACACTTTAACCTATATTTTCAAGTTTTGTCTTGTTAGTATTTAAGCTCTAAAAGTGATATGATCCAAAATTAAAGATCATTGTCGCTAAAAATAGATGTTAAATATTATTTTTAAAATTTTATTTTCAAAACTTAAGTGATCAAATGTGAGAGTTCACTCCAACCATCTGAAGGAGATTTAGGTGGATGATCTCTATCACACAGGAGAAGTTCGCCTATGAATCTTATTGTAATATTTATATTCAAACACTTATGTTGTATCTATGGGTGGTGATTATTATCTAACTACGGAGATGAGTGGGAGGCGACTACTACCTAGATTAGTGATAAGACTGAGTGGTGATCACTCTCATACTAGTGGGATGTGATTTGTACCTTGATTAGTGAGAAGTTTAAGAGGTGATCATTGTATTAGTAATGAGATGGTTGTAGTGCTTCATTCCTCATAGTTACTCTAATGAATAAGATATGTCGATCTCTGCTATGACAAGTGAGATGTAACGTAGTTTATTATCGCTGACCTGAACCACTATATATCTTGTGTTTAATGTGTTGATTTTTCTTTATCTTCAAACCTTATTTTAAACCTAAAAGTTCTTTTAGAAATAAGTTATGAACGAACAAATATGCTTAAAAGTGGTTATTACATTTACATATAGCATTATCATAGCCTTCTTTTTTCTTTTTTTCAATTGTAAATCTATTTTTAAATCTACCATACTCTTACTTGTAATCTTAAACTAATTCAAATTATTTTACATCATGTCTATGTTTCACATTAACATCACTACCCTCCTTTAGTTCCAATAACAGAAATTAAGAAAATATTATGTTTTTATTAGGTTTTGAACGGTACATTTGAAATTGACCATTGAATAAAAACTATATCCGTTCAGAAAAAGAATAAACATTTATATCTTCTTACGGGGCGGAGGATAGTGGAGACCGGGGGAGGCCGCCGCCCCCCCTCTTTTGTTCGACGGTAGTGTTGAATTTTAATCCGGTAGTGTAAATTTTTATATAAATATCGAGTTCGTCATCCTAAAAAAAATTAATTTCGCCCCCGCCCCCCTACGAGAATGTTCAAGCTCCGCCCCTGTCTTCTTACATGATTAAAATATTATCATATTCAATATTTTCAAAACTTATAACTCTATCTGAATCTCTAACACTAACAGGCGACAATCACCTTCATCAATTTTAATAAGTGATTTAATAAAATTTCTAGAAGCACGTATGGTCTTAAACAAATCTCAATAACTTCAACATATCAAAACTGAATTAAGAGGTTATTGTTATGTATTTAAATAAACCGTGAGTTGCCCGCAGACATAACATTTCTTTTTGTAAACTTAAAAATATGACAGAACCACACTCAAATCAAGAAGAGTAAATTACTCGTTTTATAGTGAGTTTGTGTTTAAAAAATATTAAAATATGAAACTTTTATAGTTATTTAAAAGCACGGCGGAGTTTGTTTACAACTCAACAATTTTAATCACATAATTGCATGTGTGTAAATAATAATTAAGGTAGTTAAGTGTATAAAAAAACAATTTTACCCCTTAAACTTTAAAAAATTAAAGTATAAAGATAATTTTATCATTCTCAAATATACTTTGGTTAACAGATTATTTTTTTATTGACCTTTTGATGCATATATTAGTAATAAGCCTTTCTCTATCCGCACATTAATTATTTCAGATCATAGGACACTCGTGAGTTTGTCCATAAGATATCATAGTTTTATATAATGTACTCAGTTCTCATTAACTAATGGTTTTAGATTTAAATAATACAGAATTACATACTAAAGTTGATGATTTTAGAAGTTGAATAGGTGTAGAGTGAAGAACATGTGTTCGATAACCAAAAAAACTAGATAAAATAGTAGTTTCAAAACAACATATCTAGGATTCAACACTTTACATCACCCTGACTTTGAAGTAGAGATGGGTAAAAAACAAGGTCCGGAAATGAACCGGCAACCTAACCCAAGCTACCAAACCTGTTTTGCTCCAACGCAATTCCAACCCAACCCAACTCATAGGGTTGAGATCGGTTTTTAACCCCATACGACGAAACCGGTTTTAACTCGGTCAAACCCAAACTAACCCCACTCCAACTGGTTTAAAAATGTTTAAACCAATTTTATATAATCCCTTTTTAACTTCCGTTGACCCACCCAACCAGTTTTCAAAATCGTTCTTCAACCCAATTTCAACCGATCCGTACACCTCTACCTTAAAGGGACAATGTTACAACATCATGTTTATGAGTTTGTATTGAAGCAGGTTTCGTACGGGCCATCCGGTCCAAACTTCAAGCCAAGCCCAACCCATCTAAAAGCATGTGTTCTAGTTCTACTGTTCTACCAAAAGCCCAATAGCAACACTAATTTAACTACTTAAGTGTGACATTTGACATTGACCTAAGCCAACATCAATGATCAAACACTTTTTCTACTTCTAAACATGTACTTGAAAAAATAAATACAAAAATATATCACGCCAAAATTTAATTCTAATAAAAACTCAAAATCATCTAACTTCTACAAATTGTTTCATTTTCTAAACATAGATCGTGTTACAATACCTTCTTTCCTTTACTAAAGTCGAGTTCCTTGGTTATTATATCAACGCAAGGCCTTAAAATATAATGTCTAAAATTGTTGCTTGTAAGCGCTTTACCTCAAGCCACCCTATACTGTACATTAAGATCTAAACCCTAAACACTAAGATCTGTACTCCCCTGCACTTATAACGATCTCCTCAAGAATTCATTCACCAGTTTTGAAAACGCCGACGAACTATCATGTTGCAACCGCGTAGGAGAATCATACTCAGCAACTTTCCCTGTATTTCCCATAAACCGATGAATTTCACGTTTTCGTGTTTATAAAGCATAATGTATCAATTAACCAACACTAAAAGAATTAAATTTGTTACCTTGATCAAGAACAAGAACTAGATCACTATCAACAATGGTGGGAATCCGATGAGCTATGGTTATAACTGTGCATCTGCTTGTTTCTTCTCTTATTATTTTTTGCATCACGTTATCGGTTTCTGTATCGATTGAAGCAGTCGCCTCATCAAGAACTAGTATTTTGCGTTTTTGTAGCAATGCACGCGCTAAGCACACTAGTTGTCTTTGTCCAACGCTCCAGTTTTCACCATCTTCAGCAACTACATAGGTATTTTCAAACATCAGTTATTAGCATGATGACAAAAGAACCAGAATGGGAAAACTTGATACATTCGGATGGTCATTTAGTCGTGAGACCAGGTATGAGAATAGTTTTAAAAATTTTCACAGGTTCGAGACAAAAATGATATTTGGTAATACCCGCCCAATTACCCGAGCTCATTTGCCCACGTGAAAGCCTAATATGTAAAATTTATATAATCTTAAAATAATATGACAAATAACACTTTGAAGTTGTTACAAGCTTGAGATTTTTAAAGTTATATGATTTTTATAAGGGTGATTGAATATATGATATTTCAAGTTATTTTTTGAGTCGAGTCCAAGATCGAGTTTTGGGTAACATGCATTCCACAGGTAAACTTGGACCACGTAAGAACATAAACGGATAAACAAGACCCGATGGGTAATGGCTAACAGGTACTCAACGGGTACGGGGTATGCAACCTATAGGCTTGGGATACCAATACCCGTCCCATTCCGGCCCATTACCTCTATAGTTCTCAAACAATGATAAAACTAACCAAACCCCGAAAAGAGTTGCAAATCACACTACCTGGTGTATCAAGAAGCCGTCTATCTTGTCGTACTATATCCGCAAGCCGACACTTGTTTAGTACCTCCCAAATTTCATGATCAAAATGCTGCCCCAAAGGATCAAGGTTAAATCTCATGGTTCCTTGAAACAAAGTTGGATCTTGTGGGATTATCCCCAACTTAGACCTTAGATCATGTAACCCAATTTCTGATATATCAAGACCATCAATCAAGATTTGACCTTTTGTGGGTTCAACCACTCGGAATAGGGCCTGGAGCAACGTTGACTTTCCGCACCCGGTTCTTCCAACAACCCCAATTTTCTTTTGACCCGGAAAAGTACAAGTGATTCCTCTCAAAACTGTAGGTAGAGTAGGGTGGTATTGAACATGTAGATCTTTAAGCTCTATTTGTCCTTTTGTTGGCCATTCAGGGTTGGGTTTGTGATTTTCGATAACTTCAGGGGCTTCGCTTGGAATATTTGCAAACTGAAGAATTCTTTCAACCGAAATCATCTTGTTTTCCACGTTGCAGAGGTTCCATATGACCCATGCTTGTAACACGTTTAGGCTCAATCCGTATGTAACCGCTAGCCCGGCTAAACCTGTGATTATTTCATCAGGTGTTAAATGTGTACCAAAAAAGGTGAACCAAATCAGGTTGAAAGTCACCCAAATGGGTAATAAATGAATAGTTTAAATGGAAACAGGTCAAATGAGTAAAATGGGTTTATGATCTCCCAAGTATTTTTTCAATACGAAAAACCTCTTAAATCATTTTTTTAAGAAAATTATATATTATTGAAGTAATACAAATTTTGTAATCATCTTTGACGTACTAGTTATTTATGACAAAACTTGTACGAAAATTTGTTTCGATGCAACCCAACAAGACCCATACCAAAAGTTACATGTTTCGACCCGTTACCCAATCTTACCCGCCCTTTTGCCAGTTTTAGTAAAGAATCTTACTGGGGTCAATGGATGCCCGAGGCAAGTGCACCATGATGACTAAGAGGATAAAAAACACAATATTGAACAGAAAATTAATCCGAACGCAGAGCCACTCCATTGTAGCAGTGCAGTGAAAAGTAACCCGAGAATAATCATCAATAACCCTGAAACATTTATTCAAGAACCGGATATCTTGATTAAAACATCTGATCGTTGATGCCCCTGATATTGATTCTGAAAAATGATGTTGAACTGGTGACTTTTGAATCCAATCATCCTTGCTAGTTCCCTTGCTGTAGTAATGTAGTATGCCTGTAATATAGAAAATGATTTTAGAATAATATTTTTTATAATTATTTTTCCATAAATTCCAAATTCATGTTATGATCTTACCTGATACCATAATGATATAGCAATGATGATAACGCAGAGTATGAAGATCGGCCAGGCAACGTATGACATCAGCAAAATTATGAGTAGAAGTTGAAGCATCGCGAAAACTAATCCTGCTAATCTGTAAGGGATATCGACATCCACCGTGCTTTGATCCGTTGAACACTGTAAGAAATTAATGAGTTAACTAGTGTTGTGTTTTTATCTTAAACAGGTCAAATATAAAAGTTTTCAAGGAGAATGGTTAAATTGGTCAAATGGGTTGACAGACATCAAAAGTCCATTGATTGATGCATACAATCTCCTAAGTCCTAAAATCGTTATATTTAAAAATAAACATTTTGATTATACTGAGGTGGCAGTTTTGCTCAGTTTTACTTATGAATTCATCAAGTTGGTTATGTTGAAAAGTTAGTTAAAATAATAAAAAAAAAAAAACCCGAAAATCACGTAAATTGTCTCTTTAATGGTTAAACCTTCCTAAATTATTTCACTCGAAAGAGTAAGTGAAACGGGTCAACCCAACCTGTTTTGACTCAACCACACTAAATTTCCATTTTGTCCCCCCTAGTAATAATGTTATTTAGTAACTATAATTAAAGAAATAATTATCTAGATATTTAAAAATGGTCAAACAACCATTACCAACTATCCTGTTTTGACCTATTACCAAAAATCAGTAGTAAATACGACTTATACCGACCCAAATTCATTTTAACACGTTATACCGACCCAAATTCATTTTAACACGTTATCTAACCCATGCTAAACAACTTTGAAACAATAAAAAATGCAAGGATAGATAGAGTACTAACCCGATTCAAAATCCGGCTTGAAGGAGTAGAGTCAAGAACGAAATTGGTGCACGAAAAACCGAATTTGTCATTTGCAAGAAGAGATTTTGACCCGTCTTAATAGCAACTTTAGACAACAAAACCGCCCGGCACAAAATGAACACAGAGCTTCCACCAGACAAAATCACAAAAACTCCAACTAGCATTTTGCTGCTAGTCCGACCCGCATCCTCTGTCTTCCAAGCCATCCAGTAATTACTGCCCATTTGCAATAATAAAAAGAGGGTGTGACAGATCAAAATCACTGGAACCAGAGCCCCATTATATGCTGCAGTGATAAATGTTGAGTAAACACTGAATTTCACCGGACCTGATTGGGATTCTTCTTGAGGTATTGTTTCTGACAACCCGCCTTTGGTTCTAGACGACTCGTGTTCTGTCACCAGCTGTGAACCATGGCTATATTGGGGGGATTTGGTTAGAGTTTTGGGTTCATGTGGTGGGTTCACTTGGTTCAGAGATATAGAATGAGCGGCTATATGTCGTGCAAATTCGTTTGTAGGATCTGCTATAAGGTCATTGTATTTTCCTGATTGAATGATACCGCCATCTTTAATCACCTACGATCAAAAACACACACATGCATAAGAACATGGATTAAAAGATTAATTTAGAGCATAAAATCATTATGGAATTACCAGAATCAAGTCTGATGCGCTTAAAAACTCCAATTGATGTGTTACATACACAACAGTCTTCTTATCTAGCAGATGTAGCAAACATTTCTGCAAAAGGAATATTCAAATTAATAATATAGTTTATTTATTCATGTTCAAATTAATGATTATTGTAAACTTAGAAAAGGAAAAGATAAGAGAGTCAAGTCAACCAACCCAATCCGACCCATCTCAGTTAGCCCATTTTAGTCTCATCTAAGCTGGCCCACCGCCCACTTTTCTAAGTTTTGAATTTAGATTAAACATGCCAAAAGGCCTATACCAAACCTTACATAATATGTAGCAGGCTCATGTCATAACTAAACCACATAACCACCACAACACAAAAGATAAAAACTAATAAACAGCTTAAAGAAAAATGTACCTCAAACATATGAGCTCCCGTGTGAGCATCAACAGCACTAAACGGGTCATCAAGAACATAAACATCTGCATCACTATACAGTGCTCTTGCTAACTGAATCCTTTGCTTTTGTCCCCCACTCATATTCAATCCCCTCTCGCCCACCACGCTTAAATCACCATCAGCCAACGTTTCAAAATCGTGATCCAAACCACACCCTTCAATAACTTCATCATAACACCTTTTATTCATTTCCCTACCAAATAAGATGTTATCCCTAATTGTCCCTGTTTGAATCCAAGCACTTTGTGGTACAAAGGCTTTTGACCCAAACACCTTAATCCGCCCGCCGGAGACCCTAGGGATTTCACCTAAAATACTACACAATAAGCTTGATTTCCCTGCTCCAACTGACCCACATATTGCCACTTTATACCCTTTTGGGATTTTCATTTTTTCAGAAATCTTGATTGCTGGCAGTCTCTGATCTGAATCATTTGAATCCCAACAATATTCTCCGGTTTCAATTTCTATAGCTATATCTGACCCAATATTAAAAGGTTGAGATTCTACCAACTGTTTGCAATCTTGATCCATTATAAAACCTTTGATTCGATCAAGTGAAACTTTTGTTTGGGCCACCATGGAAATGAGCTCAGGGAGATTGTAAATGGGATCTTGCAAGATTCTAAAAGTAGCCAAAGTAGAAAGAACAACACTTGGGGTTAATGGTGTTCTCAAGAAAATACAAACACTAAAGGTGGAAACCGACACTAACGTAGGTGATGTCCAGAAAAGGAAAGCAATTGCTGAACACATATACAAATACTTCTTGAGCCAGTTTCGTTCTTTTTCTCTTAAATCAATCAGCTTTTTCTTGAAATTGGATTCCCATGAATGCAACTTCAAGACTCTCATGCTTTTCAAGATCTCTGCAGTAGCTTTAATCCTTGAGTCTTTAGATTCCATAACCTTTGTTTGGAAATCTTTTTGCTTATTTGCTAATGGGGTGTTGCTGATTATGACTAAAAACGTGGAAACAAGTGCAGCCATTGAGGGGAAAAAACCAAGGTTTGTGTATAATATTATCAAAGCAAGAAGAACTTGAATTGGGAGTAACCAGATTCCATGAATATGCCAGAAAAACTCGCTTATTTTCTCGGCATCAACATTGATCAAATTTATGATCTTGCCATTGCTTGTGGTGCCATATTTGATTGATAAAGATTTCTTGTATATCATTACCATAAGGGCTGCACGTACACGTATGCCAATACGTTGAGCACCAAAATACCATTGTCTTTGAGACAATGATTCAACTGTTTTCACCAAGAAGAAAATGAGTGAGAGAGCCAAACCATTTTTGTAGCTTGAATCGCTATCGTCTTCCGATAAGTAGTTCACAAAACTTGTGATCAAGATTGGGCCCATGTATGAAGCAATTGTGTTGACTCCTAATTACCAAAAAGAAACAGTTATAATCCATTTTAAACTAACGTCCATGCAAATTTGGTTTTCTTTACGGTCGATGATATGTGGGTCGCGTCTTTAATCAAATTGGGCCCGCTACCATAACTTCAAAAAATTTAGTTAGTGAAAGTGAATAAGACCAGATCACGAATGGATAAGACTATCAGTTATGCATGTGGTTTGGTAATAGCACATACATTAAATGGTCTTTACTACATGGGTCCCACTTGATCGTTTTTGATCAAATGGGACCCACTACGGCATCTTCAAGAAACTTCAAAGCTCAAAATGAATTGGACTAAAGTTTTAGTTATACAGTTTTTAATAGCTGTAAACAGTAAAATTTTAAACTTTGGTTTGATTACCCTGACTTTCCCCACTCTTTTCAACTTTATATAAAACAGATTCCTTATGTATAACACATGTTTTTTTCACATGGCATCTGCTTTACCCAAAAAGGCAAAAGCAAAAAATAAAAATAAAATTATGTTTGTGGTTTTATTGAGAAGTAACTATTGTAAGTGATAAATAAAAAAAGATTAAAAGAGACTAAAATACATAACATCATGCAACTTTAGACATTTTCCCATCATTAGAATTTCTAATTCTAGCATGGTTGGATATACGAATATATTATTATAACAAGAACAATGGTTAATTGACAATACAAATATAAGTATGATGGTTAAAGACTCATATAGAAGAAACATAGAAGAAACAGACAAAAATTGTGTACAAAATTACAAATATACCACCACCTTCATGCATGTGCTGGAAAACTAGCTTCAGCTTTAAGGTGTTGTCTTTTATGTTTGGTGTGTTTGTGCAGGGATCTTGGGCCATATGTGGTTCTAAAGAGCAAGCTTGATTTTGGATTTTGTCCAGTGTAACTCTATAATAATCTTGTTGCTAATTAATAATAATAATAATTAGTATTAATTATAAAGGTGAATGGCTTTGTGATTGGTGTTTGGATATGGTCCTCCAATGATTATTTGTTTATTTAAGGATTAACTAATCAATAATACTAGTTACAACACCACTAAGGGTGTGTTTGGTTTTGTATTAAACTAAACAACTTCAAAGTGCTTATTCAAAACGTATTTAGTTTCGATAAACAATCCAAAACAATCTCAGAAACAACCTATTGGCGTATCAAAACGCGAAAAGGGATGAAGCAGTTTCTATAGGCAATCCCAAACACCCCCAAATCATCAATGGTAAACCAGAATTAATCAACAAACCTTATTTTGTTTGTTAACTTGTCAACTTCTCAACACATTCAAACACTATTTCTTATAACTAGTTTATTACAGTTGATTATCTTATTCTATTATCCATATTTAGCACTTTCAAAACACACAACCAAACAGTCCCACTATAATCTACCACTAAACTTCTACTGAAAATGATAAAATTGGCAAGAACATACCTGCAAAAACCGCATTGATCGCTAAAGATCCTAGTATAGCATGAATTATGGCTTTAGGTGATACACAACCTTGAGTTTTCTGCTTCTGAATTGAATCCTCCAACAAAAATACAGCTTCTTCAGCAGTTTCTGACTCAGGAATCAAAGGAACATGATTGAACTCAAGCTTTTGAGCCCGACCCGATTCGAAAAGCGGGTTGAGCCAATTAAATGTAACCCTTTTCCAGACACCTGCTGTTGCAAAAGCAGCACTGTCTGCAACATTATCTTCACCATTTTCTTGGATCAATGGCTCCTCTAACTCTTTGTGCTTTTTGGCAACACAGTAAGTGACACCACTAAAACACAAAACAATTGATAATGGTAAAGTTACCATATCAATAGCATTCGATATTGATCGAAAAACATGCATGTTTTTAGACTCGAAACAGTGTAAGATCATCAAAGTTACTGAAACTGAATCAAGAATCGTTGAACAACACCAAAACAGAACAACAACAATCGGCCATTTTGTGATTTGACCATAAGTTCGATTGAACAACGAATACACAGTGACAACAGTCGCTAAACACCATGTTGATGTGATGATTATAGACTCATAAGGTACTATCTTTTGGTCGAACAACTTGTATACACAAAAACCCACATGAGAAACTGTGATTATAGTGGTGCACACGACAGTAATGATCGAGAAATACGAGAAATGAGCAACAAATCTTGTTTTTTCACCCCTTTTTTGCTTCAAAATGTCAGCAAAACCCCAGATGAATAACAAGATAAAGAAGAACAAATTGATGATATTCGAAACAACCGCCATTGAAGCAAACTCCATGAACTCGAAAACCCCTTTTAACAACATCAAAATCGATTGAAAAACAAGAACCCCACGTTAATTAATTGATGAAAAAACAAATTTTGGGGAATAAATTGGGTAAAAAGCAAAGAAATTAAAGATTATATTTTGGTGTTGTATATCCAAAATGGGATGAATTTGAAATGTGGATCTGTAAAGGGGAAAAGATTCACGTGGTGATTCTTGAAAGATGGTGGGTTGGTGAGATGAATATGAGCATTAAGGTGGTTTGATATGTGTATATATATACACACATAATGTTGTCATGTGTATATAGTCGATATATGGAATTTTGATTTTTATAATATGGAAAACATCGCTATCATTCTATCAAAGATTCCCTAGTGAAATATATTCTTATTCTGGTTATTGATTCTGTAAAATATAATCATTTCTATAGATTGTGCAAAATCTTTAATTTTTAAATGTGATACTACTTATGAAGATAACATAAATAAGGATGTTGGCAATATTATTCTCTCTACGTTACGTTGTCATAGTTGTCTAGTTACTTACCAGACATTTATAGTTTTGGTTTAATAAAATTTTTAAACATTTAAAGAAAATGTAATATAATTAAATTATTTAACAAGATGAGTAGGAGACACGGTAGGGTGTATAGTGCGTTTAAACGGATTAAAGTGGTGTTGGTTTCTCTACAGTAAAATGTTTGCAATCTGCGGATTACATTTACAGACATCTGCAAGAGAAGAGGTGCATCAAACGTCTGCAACCTGCAAGAAGAAGACTGTTTGTTTTTTAACATTTGCAGACTGCAAAAATAATCTGTAATTAAAAATGTCAAATTCATCCACCATAATCATCTCCCCCTCCTCCTCTCCACCACCACCACCACCAATATGTATGTTTAAGAGTAGGAAATTTGAGTCTAATAACAAGGTCATTTGAGTCTACAAACCTACTTTTATATACTACAGACCAACGCCATTCCCCATCCTCCCTCTAATCGGTCACCTCCACCTCCTCAAAACCCCCCTCCACCGATCCCTCGCAACCTTCTCCGGCACCCACGGTCCCATCCTCCTCCTCCGCCTCGGATCCCGCACCGGCCTTCACGTCTCTTCCCCCACCGCAACCGACGAAAGCCTCTCCAAAAATGACGTCTTCTTCGCCAACCGACCTCGGCTCCTCAGCGGTAAGCACTTCGGCTACAACTACACCTCTCTTCCTTGGGCTCCGTATGGAGATCACTGGCAGAATCTCCGCCATGGAGATACTATCATCCTCTCGCCTTGACTCGCTCTCGCCTTGGCTACGGGGCCGGCAGTGGCTACGGTGGCCGGCTGGAATATGCAAAGGTGAAGTGAATGGGTAGGGTAGAAGTGGTTAGAAGTGAACGGGGTCTGTCTTTTTCACGCAGACCTCAGGAAGACCTTTTTTAATGAAAAGGCTTCCGGAAAACAAACAGTCTGCAGACCTCAACATCTGCGCGTGGTCTGCGCGACGCAGATAAAAGAGATCGGGAAGTGCTTCTCACAAAAAACAAAGCGTCTAATTTCTCATGTCACCTAATTTTGTATGAGATAGAGAGCATGTGCACATGTGTTGATTCATATTTTATCATCGGTAAGACATAACTATAATAACACTAGTATTTTCTTAAATAACATATGATACACAAAAGAAGATTCGATTCATTGTATGTAATAGGACAAATGTGGAAGAAATGTTGAAGTTATGAGAATGAGTTTCAGAAGAAATACCAAAGAGAGGATTGTTTATATACAATTTTATATATTAAGGTGTTATGGTAAGATAACGGGTAACTTGAATTGTATGAATGTGTTGCTCCTTGATAGCAACTTTAGGATTGTTTCGTGTGTGTTGGAAATAACATGCATTTCATAAAGAGTTGTAATGTTTCAACTTAAATTTTAGATGGTTCGTTGTCTATGCAAATAACACCTTTGACGTATTTTACATTAAATTTTCTAGTATGATTATTAGAACGTAATACAATACTCGTTATTGTTTCGCTTTGGATTATATGATTAAAGATTTAAATCTAAAAACGATTACACAAGTTAGAAAATTATTAAATCTACATACATCACATCAACAAAACGTAATCCAAAACACTCACTCGGTCTTCGTAAACAATGCATACAAAAACTTAAAGACAAAACACCATCTTAGTAACTTGATAGTATTTTCCGATATTATATGACTATATCAAAATACACCTATTTTAAAACAAATATTCTAACAATAATATTATTGTCGGTTTATGAATTATGAGTAAACAAACATAAAGTGACGACTATAAAACAATGAGCCACCATCTACTTAATGTTTGTTATACCTAATCATAAAAGATTCAAAGCAAAATATTAATACCTAATTGCTACATGTGAAGTTAAAGGAGCAATAAAATTCTATTTATATAGGACGCAAATTTATAGACATCTCCACAATCGTTAATTGTCACCTATATTTTTTAAAACTCGCTCTTAAATTTACACCATTATTCGCGAAATAACAAAAAGATTTTAACCCTTAAGCTCATAAGATTAGACACAACTTTGCACATTAAATACACCGAGCTACAAGTCTTTCGGTCATTTCCACCCAACTAAAGCATTATGTTTTTATTAATTGTATAAAACATGCTATTAATCGTTAATTAGATAGATCTATAACATCTTTATTAACGCTTATTATTGTATATATATTTTTCTCACCAAATAATATCAAATATTCAATCCATTCATTTCAAATAAACATTTACTATAAAGTGAGCAACAATTTACGTCACAACCTTTTTTTGGATAGCAAACTCAATCCTACTAAAAGCAAAGTTTTAAGACTTAGGCTGACCAATAATTATGCATTTCAAAAAGTCCACAAAAGTGTTTGCTATCCAAAAGTGTGTGGTTTAAACTTAAATTATATTTGTTGGTAATATTAAATTATATATAACTGTAGACTCTATACGTATAATCGTATAATCAAAAACTAAATGAAAAATCTCATGTATGAATCAAGTTTTTATTCATGAAGACCCGTCATATGTGTTTTAAAATTTACAAAATCAATCACCAGCTAAAACGACTTTTAATCATTTATATTCTCAAAATTATTTCACGTATTCGAGAAAAAATCAACATTCTAGAAAAGAATAGAAGTATATTCTATTACTCTAAAGGTACAAACTTATTATCGTGGAAACTCACCTATAAACATACTAAAAGTGTAAGTTTATATAACTTTTTGTTAAGAGGAAGGCGACTTGTAATCCATATATTAAATATTAAACTGTTCAAATGTGATGCGTGCAACCAATATTGACTTGCTAGTGGACCAAATTTGACTCTCTAATGGACGGGATTATTCTTCTTAAAAACCATTAAATCGTTTAATTACGGTTAATTAGTTACAATTACAATTATACTTCACTTAAAAATTGACCATCTGTTATAAAATATACATATGTCTCTATCACTCTATGTAAATCTTTCCCTTGAACAAACTCTCTTTAATTAACGTGCATGAATATGGTGACTTTCATAACAAAATATTAGATTATGACGAAAACAAAATAAACAAGCTTCTATCATATGTTTAAATTCTTTTAGATGATTCATATATTTAAATGTTATACTTATTAAACATAGTGTGTATGCTTATGTAAATAAAAACTTGTTAAACTAGTTTCTTCATGTCTTTTTGATTTTTTAATTGAAAACTCACACGTATGTAGTTTATACACAGATAATATAACATACGCATGACTTACACGTGTATCGGATGTATACATAAATGGAATTTGTTCATACTTTTTGTTTGAATTTTATTTAACTTGCATGTCTATCATTTATTATTTAACTTAGTTAAGACTCAAAAACAAATGATTAATTTTCTTTCACGCCTTCTCGCAATATTCAATGTTAAGCATACATTTATCTCATACACACACATACATCTAACTTCATAAATTATTTTAAACCCAAAGAACTTTTACACCGGTATTATTAGAAAATACCCAAAAAGTCAAGATTTTTATTCTACATAATATGACTTCTTATATATTTTTCTAAAAACGACATAGTTTTAAAAAAAGTATGTATCCGATACGAACAACGACGCCATCATGCAACTGCATGTGTGTTGTCATACGACCATAAGTGTACATCTACGCCAATATAATTGTGTGAATTGTTGTGTTATTATACGTTGTAAGTGTGATGTTTTATCTTATGACCGTGTTGTTATAACATGTATAATAAAATTGCGCATTTATGACAAAAGAAAAAATTGCATGCATAAATGGACATGGAAACCATAGATCATAGAATCGACAATTTACACGTCACAATCTCTCTTAAGGAAAAATGCACATATTTTCATAAATATAAATATATCTAATATCTAATAGATATGTGTTGACTATAATAGTCGTTGTAGTCAAATTCTGCAAATATGATGCCATGATGGCTATATTGGTGTAATACTATGGGAGAAGGGGTCAACTAGTCATCTATCGGAGACTCGAGAGGGGCACACGAACCTTCTAGTTGTTGCATAAAGCTCACATAAGTTGGATGCATATTTGCTTTTGATACCTTTTTTTCCAGATAATTACATTTATTATTAGAGTTTATACGAGACTAAAATCTTATCTTACTATCTCATCTTATCCCATCTCACTACTTTAATAAAAATTATCTAGAAGATACACATGACAACAGCATATTTCTACTCGTCAATTTTTTATTGTTTCTCTCTCATATTTAATAATCACATTAATTAATAATAATATTATTTAATTCTATTTTTGATTAAATAGTTTTTTAATAAATTAAGAAAGGGATCTTTTACTAATGTTATTTCTAAGGATATAATTTTACATAAAATTAGAAAAAATTTAGAACATCAAACTTTTTTAATAATATAAAATATTTAATAATTGGTGCTTTTAAAAAGTAAATTTTTTATAAACAAAATATAATTGAAATTGGGAGTTATAATAAGAAAGTTTTGAAGTATGATATTTTTTTAAAACGTTTGCTTTGAAATAAAAATTTTATTTTATTTATTATAATAAATATTTCAATCATAGCTTATTTTAGAATATCTATTTATCTATTTAACATTTTTTATTCAACCCGTGTAATACCCGTGTCTACTAAAGCTAGTTTTAATATATAGGAAATATAAACTTTATTTATTATAACAATTTAGAACTTGCAACTTCAAATAGTAGTATTCAAGTAATTACTATTTACAGAAATACAAAAATGGTAAGACTAATGACATGGAAGTTAGAGATCATAAGTTTGAGCTGTAAAAATCATCTCATGCAGAAAAGTATGGTAAAAATACGTATACGAGGCTTATAGTGACCACAACTTCATGACCTTAGCGCACACAAGAACATTATGCAACAGGGTTTTCCCTAGTTTTACAAAAAGCTCTATAAAACAAGTAAAACTATAACAGATAATTTAAGAGGACATGAAATTATACATGTAATATTTATCATATGTATTATGTATTAGTATTGTGAAATGATTTTTAAGTAATTTCCTTAACTAACTTAACACTACAACAATTTAGCTCTGTCCCGACGACATCTATAGCGACGACATACGTCGCTGGTATAGTTTGGTCTATAGCGACGACATGTCGTCGCTATATAGTAATAGGGATTTTTGACTGGTCAAACTCTATACCGACGACTTGTCGTCGGTATAGAGTTCGCGGGCTGCAAAATAATACGCGGGATTTATGAAAATACCTATGCCGACGACATGTCGTCGCCACAGGTGAAGTTACTTAATTTTTTATTTTTTTCTATCTCAACTTACAGATTTAAAAAAAAAAATTAATATCCACTTTTACCGACGACATGTCGTCGGGATAGATAAAAAATATAAAAAAGTAATTTCTCTGTGCCGACGACATGTCGTCGGAACAGGCTTTTTTTAATTTTTTAATTTTGACTCTATAGGGACGACTTTTTTTTACTCTATAGGGACGACATGTCGTCGCTATAGAGTGCAGACCCCTTAAATCGTATTTCAGACCTTCTGCTCTTTTTTTCACCCAAAAAAACCCAATTTTTCTCCCGATTTTCATCTCGGTTTATATGCGTATTTGGTATCAAATTGAAGTGTTTGAAGGTAAGAATGATGTTATTTTACTATAATGAAGTTATATAATCTTGTTTTTTATAAGTTTTATCTAAATTTTTATGTTTTAGGTGAGATTAAAGTTTAAAGCTTGAAATTAAAAGATTTGAAGATTTGAAGGTATGAAATTCGTTTAAAGCTTATGATTTAAGTGTTGTTTAGTGAATATGTTTGTGATTAGGTTTGTATGATTGTAAAAGTGTATATATATGTTAGTGTATGTAAGTTTGATGGTAGATTAGGTTATGCACACCAAGTGTTTGATGAAATACCACTATATATATTTTCTTGGTTTTAAGTTTGTATGTATTTTTATATGTGTTAATTATATGTATATGGTTTGATGTATTTAGTTGTTTATGTATATGTTTATATGTATGTAATTATGTAAATTTGTATGTGAATGTTTGTATGTATTTATGTTTATATGTTTGTTCATTAGTATATTATATGTTTGTTTTTTGTAATTGTGTATGTAAGTATGTTGTATACTTGTATGTTTTTAAGTATACTTGTAAGTGGATATCATTTATGCCCACATACATGACAATGGGTTTCTACAATCATATAAGACGTGGACTTATCATGGTGAGAAACATCCACGTGCTTCAGAAATAAAATACCTTTTTGCTCCAAGAAAATCAATTCCAGTAACAAATCAATTTTGTTTAGGTTTATTGTTTATGTTTATTATTATATATTTACAACATAATTATTTTTGTATGTGTTTATTGTTAATGTTTATTATCTTTGCATAGGTATATTGTTGATGTTTATTGTCTATTTTTGTTGAAGCATGTCAACATATATTGCTCGAGGACATGGTGGGGATGGCGGGGATCTACCTCCGCATGGGGATCCAAATAGGATCCCAACAGGTTGCGAGTCTTGTAAGTTATTTGTTAAAGTTAAAAAATACATATTTATGCTGAACATAATCTATGTTTCCTAACTTTTCAATTGCATATATTAATATAGCACAACCCGCGAGAAAAAGAAGATCAAAAGGAAAAAACATTAAATTATTTAAAAATTTTGAGCAAAACAAAGGCCAACCACTACCGATCGAAGTTGAAAGCAAGGGGGGCCAATATAAGTTTGTTGGAGAAAACAGCTCGGATTTTATAAGGTTAATCTCTAATGAGATTAGTAAGGTTGTTTCTTTCCATTATCCCAGTTGGCAAGCTGTTCCTGATGAGTTTAAGAGAGCCATATATCCCACACTTTTTGTAAGTATACAATGTTGTGTTGTTATCGTATTTTAATTATAAGTATTACATGTTTTCTAATTACATGTTTTGTAGGAATATTTTGACCTTGCTAGATGGAGGGAATCCGAACAGTGGGAAGGCGTAAGGCTCGGAATCAATGCCGAGTGTCAAAGAGCCTATAAAGATAGAAAGCAAGATCTAAAATCTCATTTTGATGATGTGGGTGGTTATGATGACGTGGAAACAGCGTTAACTTGTCCTCCTGAGGGAACTGACCCGCAAGCATGGGCTCGGGTGATTAATGAGTTGTTCTTAGATCCTGCTTATAGGAGCCGATCTGAGGCAAACAAATTAAACAGAGGTAAACACGCTATCCGAGTTTCCATGGGAGCCAATCATATGCACAGAAGAGACATATGGAGGTAAAAGTATAATTGTTATTATAAAAATAAGTATTAACTGTCGGAAGATGCATTTCTTAGAATTTTATTATTCACAGGGGAGTGGACCGATTGATCACTTTCAGAAGATGCATTTCAGAGAAGGCACGGGATGGGTGAATGCAACTGCAGAATCGAACTGGGTAAGTTTAAGTATGTTTGGGTCAAAATGACCCATTTGAACTAACTCTTGTGTGATTCTAGTATGTTTAAGTGTGTGTGCTCCAAAATAACTCATTTGAACTAACTTTTGATTGATTCTAATATGTTTAAGTGTGTTTGGGTCAAAATGACCCATTTGAACTAACTTTTGTGTGATTCTAGTATGTTTAAGTGTGTTTGGGTCAAAATGACCCGTTTGAACTAGCTTTTGATTGATTCTAGCTTAAAAGTGTTTGGGTGAAAATGACCCGTTTGAACTAACTCTTGTGTGATTCTAGTATGTTTAAGTGTGTGTGCTTCAAAATGACTCATTTGAACTAACTTTTGATTGATTCTAATATGTTTAAGTGTGTTTGGGTCAAAATGACCTATTTGAACCAACTCTTGTGTGATTCTAGTATGTTTAAGTGTGTGTGCTCCAAAATGACTCATTTGAACTAACTTTTGATTGATTCTAATATGTTTAAGTGTGTTTGGGTCAAAATGACCCATTTGAACTAACTTTTGTGTGATTCTAGTATGTTTAAGTGTGTTTGGGTCAAAATGACCCGTTTGAACTAGCTTTTGATTGATTCTAGTATGCTTAAATGTGTTGGGGTGAAAATGACCCGTTTGAACTAACTCTTGTGTGATTCTAGTATGTTTAAGTGTGTGTGCGTCAAAATGACTCATTTGAACTAACTTTTGATTGATTCTAATATGTTTAAGTGTGTTTGGGTCAAAATGACCCATTTGAACTAACTCTTGTGTGATTCTAGTATGTTTAAGTGTGTGTGCTCCAAAATGACTCATTTGAATTAACTTTTGATTGATTCTAATATGTTTAAGTGTGTTTGGGTCAAAATGACCCATTTGAACTAACTTTTGTGTGATTCTAGTATGTTTAAGTGTGTTTGGGTCAAAATGACCCGTTTGACAAATATTCAATATGTTTAATGCAGGAAAGAATTCAAGAGGAGTATGTGAGATCCTCTAGCGAGACCGGTGGAGACTCATCTGCTGTTGATGAGATTCAATGCATTGAGCGTGCCTTAGGTCAAAGGCGAGAACATATACGGTGAGACATCCCACCCCTGATTTTTGTAGCTCGCAACCTCCTCCAACACAACATTTGCATGATGAAGTTGCAGAACTTAGACAACAGCAACAACAAAATCAAGAAACTATACAACAACAACAACAACAAATCCAACAACAACAACAACAAATACAAGAAATGCAACGATTACTTCAAGAGCAGATGGAAATGATGCGCTACTGGCAGCAGCAACGACCACCTGGTGGTCATTAGCGTTTGTATTTTTGTTAGATTTTATTGAATTTTAAACTAATTGTATGAATTATATGTTTGTTAAACTTATATTTGAAGTTGTATGAATTATTAGTTTGTTAAACTTGCATTGGATTTTTCTTGATTTATATTTGTTAAATTTTTCAAAAAAATAAGGTTCTGCATAAAATAAAAAAAATAAAAAAATGAGATCAATAGCGACAACATGTCGTCGCTATAGAGTATTTTCCTTTTTTAAAAAAAAATTAAAAAACACCTATAGCGACGACATGTCGGCGCTATTGATCTCATTTTTTTATTTTTTTTATTTTTTTTATTCGATAAAATCAGAAACCACGACACTTATAGGAACGATTTGTCGTTCCTATAGAAAAACTTATGCCGACGACCTCTATCCCCGACGAGATATCAGCCTATTACAACTAACTTTTGCGAACGAACTCTATAGCGACGACATGTCGTCGCTATAGGTCAAAATTAGCTATAGCGACGACATGTCGTTGCTATAAGGTGCCACATTTTTGTTGCTATAGACTCACTTTCTTGTACCGATAAAAGCTTATTTCTAAAATTTACTTTGGGTGTTTTTGAGGAGGTCTTTCGAGTTTTTTCTGGAGGGTAAGACTTTAATTTTTCTAAAGAAGAAATCATAATAAACTTTTAATATTGAACCAATAAAGTCACTTATGCTTTTTTAATAGTGAAGTTTATCTTTTAATATCTTCTTATAATAGCTATTTTTCAAAAAGAAAAAATAAACAAATGATTTTAGTCAAATGTATAGGAATCTTGATTACTGCTAGCTAGTTTTTTTCTTTCTAAGTTGATTTATTTGAAATATTTATATAACTAAATTATTATTTAATGATCTTTTTCATTACAATTACCATATTTTAAGTTAGAAAAATTATTCACTTAATAATAACTAAGTTTCATATATTTTCATTTATGTCTTAATTTTAAAAGATTAGCATTCATAAACAAACTTAAATAATAATATTTGAGTGGCTTTTTTTGTTTTAAGAATGTGATTTGACTTTAATATAACACTCTATCCATCAACAAACATACATACAGAACTTCTCTCGTAACAAAGCTATCGATAAAATCCAAAGAGAGTAAAATGTAACACTTCATGTTACCATTCAATAAAAAAAATTAATATAACACTTTCTGCTAAGAATGAAATATAACATGTTATAGCTTAAAATAAATACATTATTTTTATAACTTCTTTTAAAATTAAATACAAATATTATTGGTGACTTGGTGTATAAAGAATAAAAGAAGTTACCTTTTATAGTATATGGTAATGGGATTTTAGTGGCGGTCCAAAAGGTTACAAAAGATAGTCACGTGTCAAATGTAAGAAGGCGTGTGACCCATGAATGTAGGCCTCACTATACCACGAGTTATCTTTGCTTACTCATCACACTATATTCATATCCAAGTACGGTAACACGGTTACGTACACACACATATATATATTTTTAAGCTTCTTGGGTTAATTACTTTATTTTGTTTTGCTTGTATTGAATCTTTTTATAAGTTATGTATTTATGTAAAAGAAATAACAAAAATAGGACAAATAAAAGAGTTGGCTCAATGAGGCACGAGCTGACTTGGGTCTGTTACGATATGAGCTCAAGTTACAACTCGTTAATAATAAACGGGTCGAGCAAATCTGAAATGTTTAACTTTGAGTTCAAGTCAAAGTTGAGACTGGCTTTGCTCAACTCAGCTCGTTAAATAGATAAGTGATAATAATAACTACGACTTAAAATAAAATTGTTATTATTTAGTTGGTTGAAATATACACGTTTGTAAACGATAAGAGTCGAATTGCAGCCGTGCATCTTACTTGTTGGCTCGTTTAAGTTAAAACTAAATTTTAATATTTATAAGTTATAACCCAAATGGCAGACTAGATATTCTAAGCCTGAATTTTACATCAATGTAAGCATTGTGGTTTGCTTGTTTGGCTTATAACGAATCTGTTTATATATTATGCATTTATGTACATAATATTTAAAACATAAACGAGTTAATTTGACAAGTCACGAGCTGGTTTGAGTTTTTTGTGATCAAATTCGAGCACAGATGACAAACAAACCGAGTCAGTTACAGATCCGACTCATTCAACTACTATTTAAAGTACAAGCTAGATCTCGCTATGCTCAATCCGGTCGTTAAACAAGACAAATAATAATAATGACTGTAACTAAAAAACACAACTGTTGTTTTTAAATTTATCCTTAGATTTTAAATTATTCTAATTTTTTTATATTTTAACCCGCTAAAAGTCACACGTGGGTTGAAAATATTTAAACAGCCCAACCCATGGCCCACCACTTAAGTACTAGCTCTTGGCCCACTGACTTCTATACACTATTTTGTCTCACACGAATATTGACTCGTTCCAATCTCGACTCACTCACAAGTCACAAGTCACAAGTCACTACAATCTTCCAGTCTAACCCAAACACTCTCCTGGAAACTTGTTTAGATTTTTAAAATTCATAGCGACTCGGGATATTTAGGACATGTATTCGGGTATGTGATTAATTTTGAGGTTCTTTTGTGGATACGTGACTAGCATGGTATTAGTGATATCCAGCTCGGTTATACTTGTTACCCGAATCATACTTGTAAGCATTTATATTTATTTTTAGTTTTCTTTATCTCTTGGCGTTAGTGTAATCTACTAATTTACTAACTTTTTAATCTTATATACCTCTGACTAGCTTTAGTTACTCGTGTATTACACGAGAGGGGAAAGTTAATTATTAAAAAACATAAAAACATAAATAAAACCAAGTGCGTTATATATTAAATAAGACATAACAAATTTCAATCATAATGTCACAAATGAGTAAAAACCTCATTGTAAACTACATTTATATTAACATTAGTAAGTTTGTCATCATTATCTACAGCTAAAAGTTTTAATCCATCTCCACTTTTGACTTGTGACAATGTGACATAAAGCTGACCATGCTTAAAAACATGCTCTTTTAAGTACAAACCGACTATTGACAAAGATTGACCTTGACTTTTGATTATTGTCATAGCGAAACATACAACCAAAGTAAATTGTCTTCTTTTAAACTTGAAAGAAATACTTTTGTCAGAAGGTGGTAAACTCAATCTTGGAATGAATGTACGGGTGCCTACGTTGCTACCTGATATAATCACAGCTTCTATAATATGATTGCTGAGTGATATAACCTTAAGTTTAGTTCCATTACACAAACCACTTATTTGATAAATGTTTCTCAGAAGCATGACGGAAACACTAACCTTTAATACTACAGAGTGGTTTGGTAATGCAGAAACCTTTATTCTGTTTAGTAAATCCGAAGAGCATAAATTCTCATCGAATGTATCATTATTATACTCTTTTTGGCTTTATAGAATCAGAATTGAGGTGTTTTTTTTCGTCACTTTGAAAACAACGAAAATAAACAATCATTGATTTCTTGAAAAAATTTGTTTTTTTGAGCAAAAATTGTCCTCTCATAAAAGAAAGTTGGATTTTCAGAATTACTAATGATAGAAGGATACACAAACACGATTAATACGAGATAGGATTGACCGAATTAGTAATAAGAAGATTGTGTGGTATATCTATCGTAGCATCCCCATCATTCGATCCGCCAAAGTCACCTTCACCTAATTTTAATAGCCAATTTGCGAAGTTGTTTGTTCCTTTGATATTGCATTGGTCGACACCAACGGTTAATCTTATGTTTTTTGTCAGTGTATGTACCTTTCACTTTGTCAAATATACGAAGAACGTAATGATGTGTTTGCAATATTTTTTCTATTACCATTCATAATAATTAATGTACTTAATTTTCAAATTTTCATCACTAAAAAGACTTGTTGGAGAAATAATTACAGCTCAAATTTCTAAGAATTTGATGTAAATACTCAAATTTCTTCTAGTTGCAATAATCACAAACACCAACTAAAAGCAACTAAATTTATATAAATAAACCAAATCAAGGCAATTGGGAATACAGGGAATTAATCTCAATAACGCATGAGCTTGATTTCACGATGATTACATGAACGTTTCAGGTTGAATAATTTGATTAAACTGATTAGGAATCGAGTTGAAACAGGTTTACTTTCGACTTGAATGTTCTTGGTTTCAATTCGAGCATTGGAACAAAATTTAATGTGATTTACAGCAGTTATATGTTCGAATCTAGACAACAAACAAATTGAAACGGTTTGATTGAGTCAAAACAATATGATTTGGAGGTTTTAACTCTCGCCGGAGGTGGCCAGAGACAGGGGGAACAACGGGGAGGGGGTTGAGTTGATTTAAAATGAAATTTTAAAATTTAGGTCCCTGTAGTTTCATAGTTAATATTTTATGTTTGAAACTTTCAATTTAAGTTTTAAAAAATTACAATTTAAACCCTGGACTTAATAAACCTAATTTTAAATAATAAATCAATTTATTTTATAAAATCTTTATAAAACTTTATAAATTTTAATAAGACTTTTCAATTTAATTATTTATTGTAATTTAATAACTAAAACATATAAATGACAAATAAAACTTTACAAATTTATAAAAATTTATTTTATAAATCATAAAATTATTATAAATTGTTTAAATGATTTAATAAATAAAATTTGAATAAAACAATTCACAATATTGGTTACATTACACATTTAATGAATTTGATTCATTAAAATAAATAAAATAATTTAATAATGAATTTCTTTATTGCATGAAAGTTTAAAATGGGTTCGGGTTTGTGTTTCGGATATTCAAATTGGATCAGATGTTACCTTCCAGACCGGCTCGAAGACCCTTCGCTTCTCCTCGGCTCAACATCAATAACCGTATTGTGAGGTACTGATACGTTTGAAACTGAAAAATTGTATTGATATTTCTGAAATTAGTTTGTATTAATATTTCTTTCTATTATAGGATTTATTTATTTATTTTATTCATTATCCCTAAATATAGATGTGGTATTGTGGTTGGTTGTGACCCCTGTAGTCTTGCAGGTACTGAAAAGTAAATCCCACCAAAGATATTTTATATCTGAAATCATTTTTTGAGGCCTTAAAAACATATCATATAAAGTTACTAATCTAACATATATGGAGCACGTTCGATACGGACAAATTATAAGCAACGAATTATAATTGTTTATACATAGTGCTTGTCAGATTACATTTGATAGAGATAATATGCTAATTATATAGTTACATAAATATATCTATTATAGTACAGGTATATACTTTAAAAAACTTATTTTGTATTAAATGTGTATGTATATGATTTACTGTTAACAAGTGTAGTGTTTCGTGATAGTATTGTAGTTACAAAAGTTATAGTGATGCATGAGAATTTCAATTTTGATGATACATCTATCCTTAATCGTAATAAAGTTATCTATATTTCATTTTGGTCACTTAATTTCAGAAAGTTTTACATTTACAAAAATATTTAATGATATTAGAAACAATATTGAAACGTGGATGATTTTTGTTAAAAATGTAAGTTTGTAAGAACAATATTAAAACTTGATTATTATTTAAAAACTAGATTACAAACTTACGTTTCTAAAGTTCAAAAGTTTTTCAAGAAACAACTTGCTTTTAGTTTTAATGTCGATTTGTAAATTTATGTGCCTTGCCTTTTCAAAAAATTAAAATATAAGGGGTTAAAAATCAACTCTTTTTTAGTTCATGAATCCATGTGTCTAATAGACATCATTGACGTATAACTCAACTATGTTTTTTTAGTGGAAATTATGTGCCTACTTTATAAATGAAAAACTTTCCACAAGTAAAGGGATGGACATTAGGCCACATGTAATTTCCTTATCAATCGTTAGTGCATCTATATCTATATATATCTCCGTATCACTATACTAATAAATAAAAATAAATTTGAACACTTATCATCATTCTAAGCTATCTAATAATTGATTTTCTCGCTTCTCTCACCTCTTAATTATGAATACTATAATAGTTATTTATTAATTAATAACTATCCATAATTAAAATTTCAAATATGTTAATTTTAAATTTTCAAATCTCTATACTAAAAAATAAAAATAAATCTGGACACTTGTCACGCTATCTAATAATTGGTTTTCCCGCGTCTCTATCATTTTAATTATGAATACTATAATAGCTATTTATTAAATAATAACTATCCATAATTAAAATTTTAAATATGTTAACTTCAAATTTTCAAGTCTATAGTCTATATATAATACTAAAAGAGTAACTTAGGGGGACACTTGATATATTTTTAGGCCCCCTAAGTTTATTTTTTCAGCCTCTCTCTCCTCTTAAATAATTACCTAAATTATAAAATATTAAATAATTTTAATTCTTTTTTATATTAATTTTTTAATAAATTAAGAAAGATGTCTTTTTATTAATATTATTTTTAGAAAACAATATTTATACAATTAATTTTTTTCTAAAACATCTAACTTTTTTTAAAATATAAATATTTTAAAATTAGTATTTTTAAAAAGTAATTTTTATAAACTATAAATAATTAAAACTAAGAGTTATAATAAAAAAAATTAAAAAATAATATTTTTAATACACTTTGTTTTGAAAAAAATGTTTAACTTTTTTTGGAAAAAAGTTTAAAAACAAAAATTTAAAAATTTATATCTTTATTTTATTACTTATTGTTAATACTCATATGTAATTTTAATCAAATCTTATTTTATATTTTTATATTTCATAAATTTTTATTTTTATTTAATATTTTATTTTTTAATCTTGTATAATACACGGGTTTACTAAAATTAATATTAGATAAATAATAATGAACAACTAATCAGGGATATTATGAACATTTATAGCCAGATCCAACCAGATTCAATACTATATCTCAGTATTTGATTACATGATCAAAATAATTCAAAATTGATCTAATTATTGCATATAATTTTTTAGTGTATATTATTCAAATATTAATTCCTTCATACTAATATTCTCACACCCACTCAATATCTAGCTCACGATTTAACCAAAAGAAGACAGTTTTCTTTGACTGTATATTTCGCTATGACAATAAACAAAAGTTAAGGTCAATTTCTGTCAAGTGTCGGTTTATACTTAAAAGAGCCAATTTTTACGCATGATCAGCTTTATGTCATATTATCCTAAGTTATGAGTAAAGATAGATTGAAGCTCTTAGTTTTAGATAATGAGTGTAAACCTACTAATGTTAATACAAATATAGTTTATAAGGATGTTTTTGATCATTTGTGACCTTATAATCCAAAGTTATTATGTCTTATTTAATATATAACACACTTTATTTTATTTTTATTTTTATGTTATTTAATAATTAACTTTCACACTTCCGTGTAATACACGGGTAACTAAAGCTAGTATATAATAAAATAATAACTAGGATGTCACATGTCACTCTAATGTTACTTCTCAAAAAAATATTATAAACTTTATTGTGTAATCATGTTGTTTTGAACTATACATATTATTATAGCCAAATAAGATTCAATTTAAAAAAAAAAAACTAAAATGAAAAGAATATTTATTGATATATTTATATATTTTATGTTAGTGTAATTTTAAGACAACTGATTTTTAGTTTTACGTGGATCAGTTGCATGTTATATTATTCAAATAAGTATTTGAATATTTATAACTTATAAATGTAACTTTTATTTTTTTCATTGTTATAGTAATAAATAGCTTAATCATACGAAATATTTATACATTTATAAATTATGTTGTTTTCATATTTTCAAGCCGTGTATTACACGGGTTTACTAAAACTAATGTGTAATACATGGGTTTATTTAATCTGTATAATACACAATATTTAAGACATACCCTTTTATATTATTAACCATGAAATAACAATTTATTTAGCCCGTGTATTACACGGGATTGTAACCTACTATATATATATATATATATATATATATATATATATATATATATATATATATATATATATATATATATATATATATATATATATATATATATATATATAAAATAAAATTTTTGTATGTCACTGGTCATAATCCTAGAGTTTTTAAATTTTATTTTTCCGCTTCTCTATTAAAAAGATTTTTCTACATATGCAATTTGTAAAGAAACAAGTTTTTTTATAAAATAAAAAAAACATTCAAAAAAAAATCATGTATCAGTGTTCTTACTTGATATTTGGAATCTGATTTTAGTAAACTCATGTATTACATGGATTTAATAAATAAAATATTAAATAAAATAAAAATTATTGATTATAAAACGATACACTAATACATGATATAATTAAAATTATGTAAGTAATAACTATAAGTAATAAAATAATAATACAAACTTTTTATTTTTTTATTTTTTTCAAAGATAAAAGTAAACATTTTATTTTAAAATAACATTTTAAATTTTTTTGTTTTTAAATTTTTTCTTACTATAACTCCCTATTTTAATTATTTTTGTTTTATAAAAAATTTACTTTAATAAAACTAATTTTAAAATATTACGTAAAAATAGTTTGAGTTTTAAAAAAAATATTTTTATGAAAAACTATCTCTATAGAAATAACATTAATAAAAAGTTATCTTTCTTAATTTATTAAAAAACTAATTATAATGTAAAAATAAATAAATAATATTATTAGTAATTAATATGATTATTTAATGGGAGAGAGAAGCGGGAAAATTTTGATAAGAATAAATGTGGTGCTGACATATGACACCTCATTTACCCTTTTATTAGAGTAGAAAGATTTGTAAAGAAACAAGTTTTTTTATAAAATAAAAAAAATTCAAAAAAAATCAAACTTTTAAAAAACACAATATATTTTAGAACCTGTGGCTTTTAAAACATAAAATTCTTATGAAACAAAATAATTGAATTTCAAAGTCATAATAAAGAAATTATTAATACACTTTTTTAAAAACGGTTTGTTTTGAAACAAGTTGTTTAAAAACCAACTTTTTCTGAAAAAAAAGAAAAAAATTAAACAAAAGTTTAAAAAATGATATCGTCCTTTTATCACTCGTATGTAATGTCAATCATATCTTATATCAAAAGATCGTTTTATAATTCATTAAATTTTATTGGTAAATATTTAATATTTTATTTATTCAACTCATGTAATACACGGGGTACTAACCTAGTAATCTACTGTAATGGTTTAAAAATGCTTTTTAAAAATATAAAAAGAATTTAGGTTGTGATATGTAGAGGTAACTTTATAAAATAGTAACCAACATTTAAAAGTGTTTTAAGTAGGTAACTCAAATTTAAAAAATATTCTAATTAGGTCACTCAACTTTCATATTTTATTAAATTATAAATTTTAACATCTTTTTTATCATGTGTTTCTTTTTGTTTCAACTAGGAAATATATTTTTCTTCTTGTTGATGCTGATGTTGAAGGGCGGCGAGAATTTTAGGTAGTTTTTTTATTTTTAATATAATTAACATGTTTTTTTAATATAAATTCATATATTAAAATTTTCAACCCCCGCATTTTCTCATTCATTACTTTCTTAACATAAAAAAATTCGACGATACCTCGATTTGATGATTTAGTAGTTTAATTTAAGAAACATACGCACGAGTGACTAAATTAAAACAGTTTTAAAACTTGACTACTGTTCTGTGAAATTTTCTCTGATATGTATAATGAGTTAATTTTAGGGATAAATTTGTCTCAATTTAATTAAACACAGTTTGACAACAAAATACATATAAAGTTTATTACGTAATGAGTTAGACATATTATTGCAATAAGGGCATGGTACTTGTGCAATTAAGTATTGTTACAATAGTGAATGATACTTAGGGGGTGTTTGATTGCCTTCTGACCCGGGCTGACTACTGACAGGTTGACTCGGTCAGCCGGTCAGCCCGTTTGTTGTATCAATCTCGGCAATGACCCGGTCGGTTACCCACTGACCCGGTCTTCTACAAAAAACCACTGACCGGGTCTTTTTCTCAGATCCCTTCTTTATCGCTGCTGCACCTCGCCCTCCCTTCTTCATCGCTGCTGCACCTCGCCCCTCCCTTCTTCATCGCTGATGCACCTCGTGACTCCCACCCTCCGAGATCCCTTCCTCCGCTGCTGCACCTCGCGACTCCCACCCTCTGAGATCCCTTCCTCCGCTGCACCTCTCGATCACCGGTAAGGGTTTACTATTCTCTGATCATCTATACTTAATCGATTCTCTTTTATTATTTGATTATCGATTACTTTCGAAATTAGGGCAAGTTATCATCATCCTTTGTTGTTAGTTTTACTTTTTCACTCCGATTGTAACATATGACATTGGTTCTATTCAGTTCATTGATTTTGTATGGTTTGTAGGATAGCTATTGATTATATATATTATTGAGTTTGCTAAAGTTAAATTTGCAAATTAGGGTTAGATGCAAGATATTTTGTGAATTTGTGTAAGTTGTGAATGATTTGGGATATGAAATTAGGAAATGTTTGTTTTCTTATGGAGTGTTAAAAGCAATAGGCACTTAGAGGTATGATGCATAAGGCATAATATTGCTTTATATGAGTTCTTAAAATAAGATTTCATGACGAGTTTTGATATGAGTTCTAGGGTTCTATTCTTGTAATCAGATATAATATTGCTTTATATGAGTTCTTAAAATTTTGGCTAGTTTTATTGATTATACAAGACCAGTTAAATGCAAACTCGTCAGAACTTTAGGGCAATATGGTTATTTTTATCATTCAGCAGAGTCAGTCAGATACTGAATCAAACAGCCAAGTTTCAGTCAGATACAGACTCAGTCAGAACTTCTAACTGGGTCAGCTTCTGACTCAGTCAGATCTTACTGAGTCAGCCGTAATCAAACAGCCCCTTAGAAAGTTGGAAACATTATTGTAGGAAACAGGTATACTTTTATTAAATAATCAATAAAATAATAATAACGATAATCACTTTATTAATAGAAAATGCTAAAATGCTATACAAATAACAAACTGAATATAAATAACAATATTATTTACAGTTGTAGTGTTTATTATCTATTAACTATGTGATCAGAATTAACAATAAATTAATAACCATTTTATATGTCAAGAGTTATAATAAAAAAATTAAAAAATAAAATGATAATTAATAATCCATAAAGAATATATCTTTAATTTTCATTATACAAGATTGTTGATTTTGGCAAATCTATTGCTGTCTCCTTTTTCCATGTGCATAACATGTCAATATTGGAGTTGCATACAATAGACAATATTGACACATAACTCAACTATGTTTTTTAGTGGAAAAATGTTACATGAAAAACTTTCCACAAGTTAGGAGATAAACGTTAGCCCACAAATATTTTTCATATGAATCATTAATACATGATACAATAACCTTAAATGTTACGCTTAAATATCAGTACAAGAAAGCAACAACGTTTATACTTATTCAATAAAAAATGTTAATCATCAGACAGTCTAATCACCTTGATCCCTCTATTTCAGCCTAGAGGTGCATTAACCAGATTGTTGACTTAAAACGTTTACAGTTGGTCAAGAAAAGTCAAGTTGGTTTGAAATATGGGTTGAAACCGAAGCATTCAACTTTGAGTCCGATGAAACAGCGTACGTCTGTTTTGCTCATATGTTTGAAATATGGGTTGGGAACCGGTTCTTGAGGGGTTTTGGCCAACTTGAAAACTAGCTTTTTGCGGGTACAATCCAGGTTTGATCGGGTTGAAGTCGTTTTCAACCTATAGGGTTACATGCCAGCTTCTAACCTAAATGTTTTTTTTTTGAACGGCCAATTAATTAAAGCCCGGCTATCTGGGGTATCCCAATGGCGAAAAGGCACCCCATACGCCCCGATCACAGATAGCGCTGGGTAGCCCAAGCCCACCAACCACTAATTCCAGGGAAAACCCGCCACCCGTAGGCCCGCTGCGGTAAAACCCGACCCACCAACAACATTTTGTTGCTAGTAGGACTCCAACTCACAATCTCTCCTAGAGGAAGTCATGAGGCTACCCCTCAACCAAATGGATGGTGGTATCTAACCTACATGTTAAATCGGGTTGGAATCGTTTATAGTAAAACTAGTTTGGGAATCGGGTCAGATCGTCGATTATGTATTTCAAAGTGGTTTTCTGCCACCTTTAGTTCCGCCCATTGACTCCAAAACACTTATACTCAGGTAAACAATACAACTTTTTTGTTATACATTCAATGAGTTTGTTTTATCGTTTACCTACATATAGAGAAACACTAGTACAACATTGTTTATTTGATAATAGATATGATAGAATTTTGGTAAATGTACATCATTCAATCATTCAATAGCGCGTGTCCATTGTCCAATAAATGGACCAAACAATATAATTTGGCACATGTGTGAGTGTGTTTTTTACCTAAGTTAAAAGAGTCTCAAAAGAAAGCAAAAAAAAGCTGGTACTAGGAAAAGATAACATTTTGAGATATTTTATCTCTTTATCTTTTCAATCTTACTTTTAATTTAATGGTTTTAATAAATGGAATCATATATAATAAGTTGATAAGCATCACTAGTAAAAGGGGTAAAAATATTTGAGACCTAAAAGATGAACCAACAAAAAGTAATTACACACGACACTCTTGCAAAAAAGAATGTACATACAAACATCCCGTTGGCTAACACACCTAAGCATTAATAGAGCGGTGAAATGCATAGGTAGGAGGCAAGACACCTTGGCTTTAAAATAGTAAAGCACGCTTAGATGAGAGGACAGAGAACCAGAGACCTAAGCCTGACATACATGTAACATATATAGAATATTAGGCACCTTGGCTTTCAAAAACATTAAAGTACACTTAGATGAGAGAGCAAACACCTTGGCCCTAGCGTATACATCTAGATAGGAGAGTACAAACCTTAACCTTATGAAACACGTCGAGTCAAGGGGGCGTATGCACTTACCCTAGGGATCCTATTTTGTGCTTCCAACCCAATACCCCAATTTCATGACAACCTTTCAAAACAAGTTTTGTGCTTCCAACCCAATACCCCAAGTTCATGACAACCTTTCAAAACAAGTCTATCATGCATCACTTTAGTATGATGTTAGTGAATGTTAGCAATTTAATCGGACAACACATGCACATATTTTGGGCCTCTTATTAGGCAATTCTACACAATTTCATATGGCATGCTTATATGCCCATAGCAACATAATCTTTTTTACTTTTCGTTATCAATGTCATTCTACTTTAGAAAATTGTACGAGTTTACGAAATTATAAAATGAAAATGGTTCGATTACGTATTTTCTACCACAAATAACAAATCAACATGACAATGTATCACACGAGAAAAAGTCTAGCGTGTGTTTAAATTGACTAGCGACTTACAAACTGGATTAGATTATTTGATAAAATCAACTTTAATCACATCTAAAGTTTACTAAGGTTAGTTTAACTTTTAATAAATTTTGATAAGATTTTGTGAAACCTCAATGGATTTAAATTCGGATCTTTTCGATTTGGGCCTTTCCAAAACCTCTATGGGCCTTTAGCCCGTTAACAACATATAATTTAATCATTATATATCTTTCTTTCTTATTTTTTTCTCTTTTTATCTTGTCTTCATCACAAATTTATCATTGATTTTAAAATCTTATTCCTACATGTTTACAACTTAGAGGTTTATTTGTAAATATTTTTATCTTTATGTAACTTTTTAATATGGTATGAAACTAATATGAAATCCGTATGTTTAAGTTTAGCATAAACAGTTAAAGTTCATTTTATGTTGAACCCACAAACACATTTAGTTAAACAGGTTAATTTTGAACTAAATACTGTTTTTTTAGAAAATCTAAGACTAATGAGTAGCAAGCAGACCATGTGGGATAGTCATTAGTTAAGCTGTTGTTTGAATAATATAAGAAATTGATGAGAGTAAAAGTAAAAAATAAAAGTATAACAAAAAAAACAAAAAAATAATTTAAATACAAAAAAAAAAATGAATTGGATCGTTAAGAAGTTCAAGGGAAGTAAAAGTAAAGATAACAAAAAATAGAACAAAAAATAACCAGAAAGAAAAAATAAAAAGAAAAATAACAAAATGAAAAAAAAAAATATCCAAATAAAACATTTTTAAGAAAAAGAAGAGGATCTTCTGAGGGATTTGAACCCGACGTGAATCGAACACGCAACCTTCTGATCTGGAGTCAGACGCGCTACCATTGCGCCACGGATCCTGTTATTGTACGACGCTGCAAATTAATATAAATATCTACACAACATGTCGTAGATGCTTCACATACTTGTACATAAAGCATTACTGTTTGTACACAATGGAAAAGAAATGTGTATGCACATCCTTGGTCTTTATCCAACGAAAATCACAAGAAACCCTAGGAATCCTGCAACCGGAGAAAAAACCAGTGGCTCACTAATTGATCTGTGAAATCGTCAATGTCGTATTAACAACAGGTCAGCAGCTCATTCTACAAATTTATTGTATTTCTATTTCATATATGCTAACTTTTATCTATATGCGTAAATTGATCCACCAAGCTTGGATATTGTAGATCTTTATCATATGATTCGTATTTTCTGTTTGTGTATTCAGTTTAATGATATGGTGTTTGTGATTGAAGCATTGGTGCTAGTTTCTGTTATGTTGTCTGCTTTGAAATGTTCATTTGCTGGTTTGATTTTGTTTTCTTGTGAATGTTTGTGAAATTGACCTGACCCGGATGATCGATACGTGGGAAACAGCCTCCTGCACAAAGTGTAGGTGGGTTGCAATGGAATGTTTGAATCATTGATATATGAAATTCAATGGAATGTTAATTGCTTGTTGATTGATCCATATAATTGATTGGCTTAGAATTCTGGAATTGAGTGTGGAATTGCACCATTTCCATTACTTTCTTGGGTGTGTAATCAACTGATTGTAAACTTGTAGTTGGATTTCAAAGTTTGAATCTTTTTGACCCAAATCATTGTGTAATGTTAATGAGCAAATTAGGGGTGTTCAGATGTTCAAATGGTCGAACCACTTAAACCGACCGGTTTTGCCGGTTTGGTTGTTTATTGGTTCAGTCCACAGTTCTGCTTTGGCGGTTTAACAGTTTGGCCTAAGATTTGGAGCTTGATAATGACCTTGTGCTTACTAAAATGCTCATCATTTTTTGTTTATTAATCAAAATCTTTAACTTTTCGATCTGATATCATGTAGAATACAAAAATGACCAGCGCCTACATCACTAGTATCCGCAGCATTCGCCATAAACCAGCACCAACTCACTTCTCAGGAAGAAAGAATTTTCAGCTTGACCTTTTTAGAACACTACATAATCCTTCATTGACCTCAGTAATTTACAACTCCCTACCTTTGACTTTGACTAGTCAACTCTCCCCGTCGGATACCCCTGCACAAAGATCAGAAGAATGGTTTGCCCTTCGAAGGGAGAAATTAACCACAAGTGCATTTAGTACCGCCCTTGGTTTTTGGAAAGGGAGGCGAAGATATGAACTTTGGCGTGAAAAAGTGTTTGTTACAGATATAGAATCCTTGATCACACCCGGGGCTATACGGGCCATGGAATGGGGCGTTACTAATGAATCAAAAGCTATTGAAAATTACAAAAACATTACGGGGCGTGAAGTGAGTTTATTAGGTTTTGCTACACATTCAGAGGACAAGTTTGATTGGATTGGTGCATCTCCAGATGGGCTTCTCGGGCGTTTCCCTAACTTAGGGATTCTTGAAGTGAAGTGTCCGTTTAATAAAGGGAAACCCGAGTTAGCTCTGCCTTGGACCAGTATGCCCTTCTATTATATGCCTCAAGTTCAGGGCCAAATGGAAGTTTTGGATAGAGATTGGGTTGATTTGTATTGTTGGACGTTAAATGGGAGCACCATATTTCGTGTTTGTAGAGATAGAGAATATTGGGTGTTGATTCACGGGATTTTACAGGAATTTTGGTGGGAAAATGTGGTCCCTGCTAGAGAAGCTTTGGCTATGGGGAATGAGGAGGAAGCTAAGAAATATTTACCAACATCGACACATAAGCAAACGGATTTAGCCATCCGTAGAAGTAAAGAGTTGGCGAACAGGTCAAAGCTTTTATGTAGAGAAATTGCCGGGCATCTTGAGTACTTCAGGTAACAAAAATGAGTAGAGTTTTGTGCTATGTTTTATCTCTAACGGGTCAAATGGGATAAGCCTATAGATTTAACCAAACAGGAAAGTGGTTGAAACTTGAAACTCTTTAAAGTGTATTCAGATGCATAAACCCTTCCAAATTGTTTTTTTACAGAAAAGTGTAGACTACTGTTGCAATAATTCAGCTATATAATTTTTATTTGACTGATTGCATATTTTATAAGTTCAAAAAAGAAATAGAAACTGTTTGTTGGTTGGCCTAAGCTGACCCAGCCTGGCCCATTTGACCTCTTCTGAAAAATCACCTGAAAGAAAGTACTCTAGTTTTGATGGGACAAATGGGACACGATTGATTTTTGCTTAGTGGTATTTTCTTCACAAATTTCTGCCTATTTTTGTGTTTATAAATCTATTAATCGCATAAGTAGCTCAAATTGTTTTAAGATAAAAAATTGCTACAAGATCCAGGGACTGACTTGTAGTTACATTCAAAATTTGAATCTTTCCAAAACAAATCAATTTGTTATGTTAATGAGCAAATTCGGGGTCATAAACCGTTAATGATCTAACCGCTCAAACCGACCAGTCTAGCCAGTTTGGTGGTTAATGGTTTGGTCAACAGTTTGGTTCTGATGGTTTAACAGCCAGATTTGGAGCTTTAAACGGACCATGTTTTCACAGCGGTCATTTAAGTATTTAACCTTTAATAAACCATCTTTTTTTTTGGAATATGAATTACGTCAAAACCAATTGAACCAAACAATGAACAACCCTAAAGAAATTAGGTAATCCTATCTTGAAGGAAAAGTGGCATTTCAGAAAAGAAAGTATAATTTTTTCATGGGACAGATGGAACATAACCTAAAATCTTGTTTTTAGTTTATAATACTCTTTAAAATGATATTTTTTTCACAATTCTTCACTTATTTTGTAGTTCTTGGGGCCTGATATGTTTTTCGAATTTTAGAATTTGAAGTTAGTAGCCTTTGAAATTCATTGAGAACAGGTCCAAGTCTTTTGTTTTTTTATTTTTAACTTTTTAATTTTCACTTATTTTTATGTACCCTGATTCATATGCCACGTGGACGACTGACATTGTTCAAGGAATGAAAAAGCGCCAATAGAATGTCAGGCCTAGCATATATTTAGATTTCAAAGTTTGACTTTGACCCTTGTTGACCTTTTCTACCAAGAACAGGTCAAAATCTATTGAACCATAAAGGTCAACAATGGAATGACTGGAGTACATTTCAAGGTTTTTTAACCACAGATTCTGATTATACTATTATATCCTAAAACCATTGCATCAAATTGCAATCTTTTTAGGTAGAAATAAAGAAAAAGAAACCAAAAGATGGATGTTTTCGGGTCAAAGGGGACATCATGGGCTGATCAGTGGGACCCGGTGCAAGATCCACCCGCTCACGAGAAGGGCAAGAAGACTACAGACGGGTCTGCAAAGGGTAAAGGGGCGCTGAAGTCGGTTTTCACCCTCGCGTGGATGAAGAATATTGCAAAGAAATCTGATAAATGATCGAATTATATTGTTTTTGAAATTGTATTTCTTCATTCATTTATATGTTAACTTTCTTCTGATGATCTTGAATGACCAACAAAAATAATTCGTTTTCGTTTTCTATGGTGATGTGTTGACATGATATCAATGTGAACAGTATAACAAAAAGTCGAATTTTTTGTGTGTGTAACTGTGTTAAGTATTTTTGAGAACCTAAGTTTTGGGCCAAACAAATTCAACTTTGACTTCAATCAGTATCTGCTTGAGATAACTTTCAAACGGTCAAAGCAGCCCTATGTCCTCGTTGCCACGATAAAATTCCACATGTACTTTAAGCGTTTGTGTTTCATATATTCTTCATCTTATTAGTAAAACTAAGTGTGTTCACGTTCTAATTAGCCTGAAAACTTTCAATCTAAAATCAAATCAGTTGAACCAAAAGCTAAGAACAAGTAAGCAATTTACATGGATACAACCCAAACGTTTTTTATACAATAATCTTTGTTAGTTCTGTAATAAATTATTAGGAATACGACCGTAAAAACCCAACTATTTTAACAAAAATAATAAAATACTGTAAGATTTCATTTGTACAAAGTGCAATTAAACCTAAACCACAACAACTCAATCTTTCACTTCAAGGTTCAAACCTCCTATAGTGCTTATGATATGATCATAGCCATGAAAGATAATAAATACCTTTAAACAAATTAACTTTCATGGGCATTACAAAATTAGTTTCATGCTTTTCAACAGAAGACTATAGGATTGTTTGATTTATGGTTTCTCGTTGAACTTGATAGTTATAAAACAAAGTCATACTTTTTAAAAAGACACATCGTGAAATTATTCTCACCTCTCATAGTAAAAATTTTCTTATTAACAGTCAGTTTACTCAAAACACGTTAACAATATTTAAGACAAACACTTCTTATTATGTTATCTATAACTAATGCATTCAAAACACGTTAATGGTGTGATATAAACCCAATATCTCTCTAATTAACTACCTACAAGAATGTACCTAAGGTGTTACAAACTCGTTCATAGAATTATCTACACACGAAGTCAAACCTAAGTTGTTAACTGTTGGACCTCAGTTTACAGTTAACGAGTAAATTTACATTTCAGTTACATACGCAAATGCACATTTCTTCTCAATATATGACACCATTGTCACGTTGTATACGCAAGTGATTACGTGAAAGATGCTTTCGTCAACTAAACCATGCCAATGTCATCATGTGCGGCCCATTAAAAAGAATAAAGTGTCATATCTTTTGGTAGAGATCACAATGCCCTTATTCTCAAAAAAGATGTTCAAATACAAAGTGTATTTTTGCTACGAAGTGTGAGAAGGCACAATGAGTCACAAAAAGTCACAAAAAAATTATATCTCACAATCTAAATCGAATTTCAAAAAAGTAATTTCAAGCCTTTGTTTTCCTAGCCCTCCTCACTAAGAAATAAAATAAACGAAAAAAAAATAAAAAAATTAACGTTTTTTTATTGTGTCATTTATGAAAGACACAACGACGTCATTGTGTCATTGTGAAAGACACAATGACGTCATTGTGTCATTATGAAAGACACAATGAAATTTTTATTTTATTTTTTTCCTGAAAGAGGATGAGAGGAACAGAGACTCCAAAGTACTTTTTTGAAATTCGATTTAGATTGTGAGATACAATTTTTTTGTGACTTTTTTAGCTTCATTGTGTTTTTTTACACTTTGTAGCAAAAATACACTTTGTAGAATAAATTCACCATATTCTCAAAACTACCATAGATAATATGATGTAATAACTTGTACTCCACGCATTTAACATTATACGTTGCATAGGCATGCTTCCATTATCTCTAAGTATCACACCAGCCATACTATAAGTGCTGATATAGAGCAAAATGCATAACAAACATTTAGATAAAAGCAATCATGACATTGTGAAAGACTCGACGCAATAACAAAGCATAGTGAACCAACATGAAACGACAGAAGGATCTGAAAACCTTCATGTGTGGTTTACCCTAATCGTGAACTAAAGAAGCTCAATCTTGTAGTAGACCCAAACCCACATGTGAGCTTCAGACCTCTAACCAACACCTCATGGTCCAAAAACCAAACTGCACACTGTAGCCATCTAAGGATGCTGAACAATCATGACCAACGGCTAGTGACCCACGGACTGCTGTTATGTGGGACACTAAACATGCATGATCATTGATCATAACTCATAAGCAAGTGCCAACTGAACCCTAACCATTGCCTCATTAAGCAATCACCCCTCTTTATATCCATCATCTTTATATATACCTTTTTCGTGAATTGCTCAACAAACAGATAGGGGATTCATTAACACGACCAATCGATACAGGCTTTCTTCCTTCAATCAAGCGTGGACCCGACCACATAGCCATGTGGCTCTTGACACCTAGGTAGCTGTTTCGAACATATTAAACAAAGACACTCCAACAAAAACGTTTCTTCGTATTCACTTTTAAATACACACCGCCCGCATCCAGCACACCTAGGAATGCAGATTATGCAAGCTCTACATTGGTCTTTTGGTTGACACCCGCCAGCTGGACAGTCATAGACAAGCCTCAAATTCTGACATCGAGGGCATATTTCAATATCTATAATGCGATCATCATCACACGACGAATATAAGTTTGCCTGGTGATAATAATGTGGAATGTACTTGTTTTTTCTGAACTACCAACAAGTTATCCGGTTATTCATAATGATCAAGTGTTATACCATAAAATCCACTTGTTCTTATGTGTTTTATTCCAGCAGTACCTGTACTTGAGTTGAAAGCCTTAAGATTATTCAGAAGATAACGTGTTATACCATAAAATCCACTTGTTCCTTTGGGACTATTTGAAGGTTAGTTCAAATAAAAATGAAATAGTACGCAAACAATATTATACATGACACACATATACCAATGTAAAAACTGTTTACCTTGGTTAATTTTGAGTTTGTTTCCAATACGCGCTTTACACCATCATTGGTGATCTTTGGGCGTTTTGTTAGGCTTAGAAACCGAAAAATTTCCTTCCGCACGGTTAGTTAATTCAACAAGAATCCTCAATAATTCTTTCATTTAGCGGTTGATCAATGCAAAGATATCTCCACAAATGAGGATCATTACAAATCGTATAACACAAAGATACAAGAAGATATTTAGTCCCCAAATAACTAAGAGCTAGAACAAAAGCTTCATGAGGATCTCCTCTAATAACATTAGGACTAAGTGGCAAATTCATTTCAGATTCGTTAGATTTTGTGACAAGAAACCCTTCACTTACACAATTACAACCCTTATTATGTTCATCATGGACCATCAAATTCGTCGGAAACGATTGGAGCTTCACAACATTGTTCTAAAAGGAACTGAAACCAACAAACAACTGTAATCTTCTTTATGATTCATAATTCCGTTCCTCGTATAATACATATAATCAAGTTCTAAATCACCATACCATCCTGTAATGGCGGTGAACGTGGTACTAATATCAATATCCATCCCAAAAGGATCCAAAGGCAACAAATCAATAATATCTTTCGGAACAGAATCTAGTGAACCACCCATTTTTTTACAAACCCTAGAAGAAAAAGTGAAAGAACTCCTATTTTTTTCTTCTTTTACTATTTTTAGCATCTTTTGTTTGTTTTCTTGAAAACTACCTAAATAGACCTAAAAATAATAGAAGAACACATATAATTCAACAAGAAAACACTTAAAGTTCTTATTTTTATGCATGCTTTGAGTTTATCTATGTTTTAATGTAAGTTTTGTTTGAAAACACGTTGGGTCAAATATAATACATTTTTATTTACTCTACATTTCGACATAAATTTTACTCGGAAACATGTCAAAGCGATTGTAAGTAGGGTTGTAGATGAACCAAACGTTCAGCGAACAGTTCGTGAACCATTCGGCGAGAAGTTCGTTTATGTTCGTTCGTTTAATAAATGAACAAACACGAAACAAAAAAAGTACATTCGTTTAGTTAAGCGAATGAACATGAACAGAAGTTGCGTTGGTTCATTTATGTTTATGGACGTTTGATAATGTGTTCGTTAACGTTCGTTTGTGTTCGTTTATTTAAAAGGTTATGTTTGAGAAAAATTTGTTAAGTACTTATTTATATTCATTTGTATTTATTAATATTCATGAATATTTGTGTGGGTTCGCTTTCCTTTATTTGTGTTCATTTATTTTCACGAACAGTTTATGAACATATTCATTTTCTTAATGAACGAACACGAACAAGAAATCTCGTTCGGTAAGCGTTTGTGAAGCGTTTGTGAACAGTTTATGAACAAATTATTTTCTTAATGAACAAACACGAAAAATGCCCCGTTCGTGTTCGTTCGGTTCGTTTACAGCCTTAATTGTAAGTATATGTTTCGACGTAAATTTTATTTGAAAAAAAATCAAATCAAATATAATACATTTTCATTCAACGGTATAAAACTCGAGCCACTTTCTATCAACGTAAATTTAGTTCCTAAATGATATGAGCCCATTGTAATCCCTACGATGCACGGCTGAAAAAGTACTTTTTTTATCAACAACCGAAGGAACAAAAGTGCAAATAAACAGACGTCGTGGTGATGCTTCCGTTTGTCAGACGTTAAAAGCGTAAAATTCCAATTTCCCCCAATTTTCCCTCCTGTTTCCGATATACTCAGCGACAACAACAATAGCTCCGCCCATCGCCGGCGGCCACCTACCACCACCACCACCACCGCACCGACGGCCGTGCTCCACCGGAGACAAACAGTCTACACAGAGAAACTATGGCGGTGCAAAAAGGAGGCAGAAGGAACGTATTAGCCATCACCGGAGCTGCTGCTTTCTTAGCCGTAGCCATCAAGTTCGCCATAGATGCAATTAACTCAAAGAGAGTCGATCTCAAGAAGAAAGGTATATATATACACAATTTCTGTGCGTAAACATGAAGTATTATCTGATTTTGTTTTGTTTCGGTTAGATCGTCGGTTTCTAGTATGAAGTTAACAGTTAACAGTTAACACGTAATCTACTCAATGTGTTGTGTGTATCTGTAGTTCGGCTATTGTGTTGTTGTTAAGTGGAGTTTTGGTTGAGTTTGTTGTTGATGTGATTGTTTTAATGTTTTTAGGTCTTCGAGGCTCTAATGTTAGGGTTAATCTCTCCGCATCTGATATAAATAAGCTGTGTGATCGTGTAATTGCTAATTCGAAGGCGGTTCATGATGCAGTAGCTTCAGTTCCTCTTGATAAGGTATGTGTGAGTTAAAGTAATTTAAATTATCTTCATCCATATTAGTATGACTTTTAATTGAAGGCTTGTAGTGTGATTCTACTCACTGTAGGGCTATTTACTTGTAAGGAGTGATACATGTGATTATTTAAGCAGTCATGCCTCGTTAGTATTGGTTATTGTTTTTTTTTTGGGAGTTTGCAGGTCACATATGCAAATGTTATACTGCCACTTGAGGAACTGGAAGCATACCAGTTCCCGCTGGTACAATCTTGTATTTTCCCAAAATTTGTGTCTACTTCAGAAGAAGTAAGAAAAGCAAGTGCTGAAGCTGAAAGGAGAATTGACGCACGTGTATCGGCTTGCAGGTTGTACTTTATTACCAATTGTTGCATCCTTAGTAATTATCATATGCTCGTAGTGCATACAAATTTTACATTCTTTTTTACATACTTAAAGACGAAACTGAAATGTTTTCACATTTGGCATAACATACTTGAATTCTACTATTCTGTGTAACCCTATTTTGTTTTAAGCTGTTCAGCCAACGTGAAGACGTGTATCGTGTTGTTAAAGCCTTTGCAGCAAAGGGGGAATGGATGAACAAGGAATTAAAACGTTATGTACAATACATGGTATGGTTTGGAAATTGGAAATCTATTAAATATTGTCCAGAGGTTGATTTCATTATGCTAACTTTTCTCTGCAGTATTTGATTTATGGTATTTAAAATGGTATGTGTGGTGTTGCCATTTAAATGAATCGTATTTGAGGAGCAACCCTCCAGGCCTCCAGCTTCATAAATTTTCTGGTTCAAGTACTTATCTTGGTTTTAGAAAACGAGAAACGCACCAAGGCGACAAGGTCTAAAACCGAAGCGCAAAACGCAAAAGCGGCGGGCTTTTCATACGCGAAGTGCTAAGCGTTTATATAATTTTTTAATATATCCTATAGGTTTTTAGCATCCCCACCCAAAATATAGCTATAAATAATGTTTATATATGCGTTAATGTATGCATTACCTATATGTATAAATTTTTTTAGCACTTTGAAGCAAAAAACACCCCCTGTACAAGAAGCGCACGCCTCAGAGGGATTTTTTCCCAGAAAATCACGCTTTTCTTGCGCTTCTTGTACAACATGTGCCTTAAGTTACACAAAGCCCCAACCCTTGCCTCAAGAGTTGCCTTGCGTCTAGGCGCGCTTTTTAAAACCAAGGTACTTATTGTTATATATTTAGTGACAGGTTAGAGACTTTGAGTTTAATGGAATGAATCTCACATTGACAAAAAGAGAGGAATTACAGCGGTTGAGGGCTCAAATTGATGAGCTAAGTATGCGATATATCAAGAATTTGAATGATGATAACTCGTTTCTTCTGTTCGATCACTCAGAGTTGCTTGGCTTGCCAGCAGAGTTCCTTATGGTTAGACATATATTTCTTCTGTAACAAATCAATCATGCTTCAATGTGCTTATCGGGTTAAGAAAACTCATATTTTGACCTCACATTCGAGTAGCGACTTGATTCTCATTAGTTATTATGGTGTAAACAGGGAGTTCTTTGCCAATGCTATGGTTTACTGCAGTAACTTACCAACTTATTGTTTATTTGTTTAGAGCTTAGGCAAGTCTGAGAATAATAAATACAAGATCAGTTTGAGAAGCCATCATGTTTCAGCAGTGCTCGACCTATGTAAGGTGTGTTTGCTGGAATTTGTAAGATGTTCATGATTCTGTACACTTCTTCTTTTTTTTTTTTTTTCTTTTATAGTTAGTTATTTGATATACAATAAGTTGTAATAACTTGATATACCCTCAAGACTTGTATTTCACTGCATCACCATCATTCTTTTTTATTTTTGGATTTTGTTAAATTTTTTCATCATGTTCTGTCTATAAAATTCAGCACCTATCTTCCTGTTAATGCAAACATGCTTATATTCTGTTTTATTCTGTTGAAGGTGGGATCAACCAGAAGGATTGTTGCAGGGGCCTATGGAAGAAGATGTGAAGCTAATCTTCCTATATTAGAGAAATTGGTAATACTGAACTGAAAGCCATCTCAAAATTCTTCCGAGGTTAACTAATACTATGCTGGACTTCTAAGCCATCGCAAAATTCTTCCGAGGTTAAATAATACTATGCTGGACTTCTAAGGTCACATGAATATTTTTGGTGACACTTAACAAGTTACTGTGAACTATAACTTTATTTACAAGACGTAGAAAGAGGATAAATAAATTTGTTTTTAGTTTCCCGCCGGGGGGTGTTATGTTTTCTCATAAAGACATAAGTATCTGGATCTTAATCCATCGATTAGTTTGCATTTATGTGCATACAAGATACTTTATAGGTAAATGTGTAATGACTGAAACTTCTTTGCTGTTCAGCTGGTTTGACTGCATTGTTTTTCCTTTTATTATTTTCAGGTTCAGTTGCGTCATAAATCTGCTAGATTACTTGGCTATACTAACTATGCAGATTTTGTTACCAATCGTAGAATGGCAATATCATCCTCAAAGGTTTGTACAGGTCCATATTCATGTTATCGTGTTAAAAATTAATAATCTATATTTCAATTATTATTGATGGCAATGCTACTAAATGTTCAGGTATTTGAGTTTCTAGAGGAAATCTCTGCCAGTTTGAATGATTTGGCTACTAGAGAGCTCACCCTCTTAAAAGATATAAAGGTTAGAAGCTGTCATGTTTTTTCTGTACTTTTTTGTATATTAAAACGGCAAATTTGCTGTTGCTGATGTTTTTCTGGCATTCAGAAGAAGGAGGAAGGAGAAATTCCGTTTGGAATTGAAGATTTACCTTATTATGTTAAGAAAGCTGAGGAAGAGCAGTTTGATCTGGACTTTGAAGTTGTAAAGCAGTACTTCCCTGTTAGTTTAGTTCAGTCAGGGATTTTCAAAGTATGCCAAGATCTTTTTGGTAATCAACTCACTTTTATGTTGGTGAAACTATCAAGTTGTCTAAAATGCGGCAAAATGGGTGGGCAAGGCTGATTGAGTAACAACTCGAATTGGAAACTATTGAAACAATTTGTGTTGGGTTGAACCAAAAGGACCAAAACACTTTTTATCCTAAGTTTTAATTTTTAAACAATTAAGGTGTCAAATACGATTTTGTTATTAGTTGCTCGGGGACAAGTTCGCGTTCTACATGTGCCTTCTCGTTTCCAAATAGCAGACATCTTCACAAAGGGCCTACCACACGTCCTCTTTGATGACTTCCGGAACAGTCTCAACATCCGCAAACCTCCTGCTTCGACTGCGGGGGTATATTAGTAGATATATAGCTGTACTGCAGATTTGGTGATTAGCAAAATTATAGGAACAGATTATCAGTCACAACTGTAGATTATTTGTATTATAGGCAACTGAATAATCTGTATTCAATGCTGTAGTTTTGGTAATAGCTAAACTACAGGAATTTCTTGTATTTATATGATGTGATTGTGAATGAGAAGACACACAAAAATATTACAGCTTATATTTGTAAATTATATTATTTTGATAATGGTCTAATTTATTTGAGTAATATGATTTTGGAGGTTTGATACAGAAAGTTAAATCTTTTGGCAACTTTATTAACCCATATGACTCATTCATAAGTAAATGGGCCAAAATTGCACATGTAACATTTTTTTTTTGTTTGAATCATCAAGATAATATACAACTTAGTCCTTTAATTGCTGCAGGTTTAAGATTTGAAAAAGTTTCTGATGCGGACGTTTGGCACAATGACGTTGAGCTTTATTCGGTTTTTGACTTGAACTCAACTGATTTAATTGGTCACTTCTACCTTGACATGTATACCAGGTTTGTTTGTTGAATGCTTGTCTGTTAATACTTATTCATCACTTTATCAGTAGAATGCTAACATAAGTTTAAAGGCATGGTACATATGATATTTTAATTTGGTTTTTTATCTGCTTTGACAGGGAAGGAAAGTATGGCCACACTTGTGTAGTCCCTCTCCAAAATGGTTCGTTAACCAACGGTTCAAGACAGGTATATGTAACTCATGGATTTTAGTTTCCAATTATTTGAGTTTATCATCATCTTGGTTTTTTAGATAATTATTAGTATTCATTTATGATAAAAAATATAAGTTTGAGATAATGTTAGATCAGGACAAAATAGGGATTAGATAGCAGTTAAGATAGGGTTCCCATGTCTATATATTGTTACTTAATTTCATCTTTAATCAGTATTTAACATAATATTTTGGTTTTCTAAAGTTTCCTTAGCTGCATTTTCCAGTTTTTAGATTCCTTTTTTGAAACTCATGAGTTAATTAGCTATTTAACTTTTAAATTTGTTCATTGTATTATCTTTCCATAATTGGACATTTTTATTTTTCTTAATTTAAAACCCATATATACAGTAATAAAAATTAGAGTTAATTTCAACTTTGCACCCTGAGGTTTGACAAAAGTAACTATTTTCCTCCAAAAGTTTAAAAATATAATTTTCAATCCAAAAGGTTCATCATTTGTTTCAATTTCAGTCCAAAAGTTCCATTATTTGCAAAAGTTTTATCATTTTGGATTCAAGTTGAAACGACGAATGAAACTTTTGGACTGAAATTGAAACAACTTATGAAATTTGTGGAGGTAATTTGTTGTTTTTAATCTTTTGGAGGGAAATAATTATCTTTGTCAAACCTTAGGGAGCAAAACAGAATTTAACTCTCACAATTTATTGTCTTTCTTCTACTATATGTTTATGCTCCCTTTCATGTGGTACCAGAAACACATCTGATGTACTCCGTCCCAAAATTATTGCCCACTTTTCTATATTATTTTGCCCAGAATAAATGCCTAGTTTCAAAAATGATTAACCGTAATTTACTAGTTTCAGATTTTACCTTTAATTACCTCCAGCATTAAATTTTGCAAAAATTTCCAAGCCAACTTGTTCTTCTGCCAGGTCACAAACATTGGCTCAGGTGGGATTTCTACTGTTAACCATAAAGTAAAATCATTAAGGGTGAAATTGAAATTTTGCTTTATAAGATCTGCATTATTCATAATTAGGGGTGTAAACGAGTCAAGCCGACTCGGGATTGGCTCGCTAAAAGCTCGAATTGAGGCGAGCTATAACGAGCCCGAGCCCGAGCCCGAGCTTCACATATCGAGCCGAGCTCGAGCTTCGAAAACAAAATTTAAACTAGTCAAGCTCGGGCTCTCTTAAAGTTTTGTTTTGTTTGTGTACAACTATTTTTGGATGGAAGTAGTATTATTATGTATGCACGCGCGCTTGCGGGTGGGTGGGTGGGTATATTCACATACATATGGGTGTGCACGTGCATACAGTGAATTCATAGTGCACAAATTTATGGGCCAAATTTTCTGGTTGGGTTGACCATGATAATCAAGCCACTTCATTTCTTTATGATAATGCATGCTTCATGAGATTCCACTTATGAATTCTGTTCCAGGTTCCTGTAGCCTTGCTGGTAACCCAAGTTAAAAAGGAAGTTGGTGATGCTCCTGTGTTATTACGGTTCTCTGAAGTCGTTAAACTTTTTCATGAGTTTGGCCATGTGGTATGTGAACTTTCATTTTTTAACTTTGACCAATGCTTTTAGATTTTATTACATGGTTTTGAACTTGGAGCAATGGTTTTAGTGAATATTTTATTAGTCACAATCCATATCCTTTTTTTATGGATACTGTTTTTCCTATTTTTATTCCACTGCATTAGCCTTTTCATTTCTTGGTTTAAGGTCCATTATATGTGCAATCGTGCATCATATGCAAAATTTAGTGGATTACGTCTTGATTCTGACTTTGTGGAGATTCCTGCCCAGGTTTTAGAAAATTGGTATGTTTGACTTCATAATTTCTTGGAATAATGTATGTGGAGGTCACCCAAGTATGTATTTTATACCAAATTTGGCAAAAAACATGCCTAATGATGAAATTGCTCTTAAACTTTTTGAAAAGAAGTAATACATTGTGTGGAGCTATCAATAAACACCAATTTAATGTTAAAAAAAGTAGTGTGCCTTTTCATTTTATTGTAGAATATTTTTAGCTAGATTTGGTATAATGAAACTGGATACATACTTCATTGGCCTATCAAAAATTTCCAATATGTGGTTGTCTTTATGAAAAAAACTTGAATGATTGAATCCTCCATGTATATTATCCCTAAATACTTTTACTTGTCAACTATGCGTTTGGTAAATTTATATAAATTGCATAGGTGTTATGAAGAGGATTCCATGAAGCTGATATCCGGTTTTCATCAGGTGATCAATTTCTGTATTCTAGCATGTATACTATTAATTTGAAGCTAAATATTTTAGGTCAAGTTGGAACCCAAATGAAAATCCCCTAAACTTGAAGTCGCACAATTCTTGTAGGACATCACAAAGCCTCTAGGCAATGATGTATGCAAATCACTTAAGAGATGGCGGTGTTCTTTTTTGGCTCTTAAATTGAAGCAAGAAATTCTCTATTGTAAGTTATTTTGGAAAAAGAAGGGAAAAATCCCACATAACATATTACAGGGTTGCCATTTTTGTGATCTATAAATTACAGTGTGTGATTTTTCATCAGATTTCTTCATAAATGTCCTTAGGTTGAACATGTTAGTTGAATCCACTAGGCCAAACATATTATAGGGTGGCCATTTTTATACTTATTGGCGGTACTATTTATAGAATTAAACATGCTTGAGACTACTTTCTAAATTATTAGAGTTCTGTAATCATCTTGATTTTTAGATAATTATTAGGCGTGGTTGTATTATTATTTATTATTATTATTGAATTATCGGTTTTTAGATACGCTTATATTAGGAAATAGATAGGTACTGAGATTTGTTTTCTTATGTCTATATATTTGCATATTTTGATCATCAAAATAGCAAAAGATATTATTGTTCTTCAAATTTCATGGAACATATGATTTTGAAGCATATTCTTTCTATGGAAAAGTAAAAAATGGTGAGTTTGGTCTTGTTTGTATAACAAGTTCTCATCTAGCATAAGTTTTTCTATATTAATTATTTAGTTATATAAGATTCTATTCATCTAACATAAAGTAAAGAAAACAGTAGGTGAAAATTGAATAAACTATAGAACTGACTACTGAGAAACAGAAAAGTAAAGAATTCTTCTTGAATATCATCATATTATTTGCAATTTAGTATGTGTGATTATGTGTCATATGATGCAAGCTGTTGTTATAAGTGATACCTTTTATTCCAAAAGAACTCAAAAGAGGTTTCTTTCAGGTCTTTTTGATCAGATTATTCACTCGACTGAAAACGTTGATATCGTTGGTTTATTTAAGCATCTCCATCCAAAGGTAATGTGCTGGTACTTTACTATAATTTATTTAGTAGGTAATCATCTAGCCAATTCTTTTAGGTGCAATTTCATACATACCCTTCTAAAACTTTGAAATTTCATATTTATCTCTCCAAATTTTATAATAACACATAGTTTAAACTAGTTATAATATCGTGTTTCACTGAGTAGATGTGGAGAACATTACATGTGCGCAATTGCAGCAATAACTTTGTTTTTCTATTCCCTTATTCAGTGAAACGGGTTGTTGCCTTGTTGTATGCTAATTGATTTTACTTTTGTTTACTATGGAATGGGTAAGTTCTGAGAAATTTAGTGTTCTAAAAGGGTAAATATGATATTATAAAATGTGGAATAAATACAGAATTAGTAAACTTGCTTCCTCTTTTCAGGTGATGTTAGGTTTACCAATGTTGGAAGGAACCAATCCGGCATCTTCTTTCCCAAGTAGTGCTATTGGCAGTGAAGCTGCTTGCTATAGTCATATTTGGAGTCAGGTTTTCAACTAATTTTTAATCATTATTTGCTACAAGTGTCATCGTTTCTCTAATGAACTCAATTGAATACTTGAGGTGGTTATGCTGGACCCATTTCCTTATAAACGTGTTGATCTGGGTCATGATTTATTAATAGAACAAACAGGTAAATTCTATAAGTTAACTTAAAGGAAATGGGTCGAAGGGGCTGAACAGGCCAAAGGAGTCGAAAATCACCCGAAGCATAGTTTTGATGCACAAAACCTCCTAAATCACTAATGCTAAATGCTATATTATATCTCCTTTAAAAATAGTTATATTTTAATGGTAGATACACACATTTGTCCCTTTTGAGACATGAACCTGTTGGTCGACCACGTTTGTATCTGTAGGTGAAAGGCTTATTGGTCATTATAACAATTAGATAATGTTATTGACCAAGAAAGTGACGTTTCAAATTAAAGTTTTCTTGAAATTCCAAGTAGATCCTGTGGATCAAGGAGTTGAGAATCTACCGAAGCTTACCTTTAATGCGTACTACCAATCATTTTATTCTAAAAGTTGTACAAATATCGAAATAATATAATGTTTAATCAAATTTGACATGCTAGTTATATATAAAACATTTATGATCTTTGGACCAAAAGTGTTTGGGATTTCAACCCAACCATAGTCCATATGTGGTCTTTTAGGACCTTACCATAAAAATCACCCATATAACTACTTGTGCTGGCATGATCATGTTTTCTGATTATAATATATTAAGATTTATGAAGCAATCAATAATAAAGTTTTTTATGTGGCATGAAAATCTTTTTTTCGGTTGAAAACCTTTCAGACATACAGGGTAGCATACGAGTGTATGACTATATGATTGATTATGCTTACTTTTTTTTTATCTGGTCAATGTTATAAAATGTCACATTTATGCGTGATGAATATCTAGGCTGCAAGTATTCAGGCATTTTGTATTTGTAACGTAAAGTATAGTAACAGTACTACGGCTATGCTAAAAAATATATCTTTACAGGTATTTGCAGCTGATATATATGCATCAAAGTTTCGTGATGACATTTTTAACCAGCATACAGGCATGCAGTTCAGGAATAAGGTAATCAAGTTATGTTCCCTAAATAAAAAAGAAATTGAAAAATGGAAATAGAAATTCAGTGAGATATATAACCGGTTAATGGGCTGTCTGGCCCTTTAATCAGAATATATTCTTTGCAAGTTGATGTAAATATACTGTCACTTTACAATTATAGTGGCCAGTGGCCAATTTCACACAAGCCTTAAAAAGGAGAAAAGCATGAAAGTACCTTTTTTTAGCGTGTTATACCACTATAGACCATAGTCATGTCAAAACAGTTTCACAGATACAATCAAGAGATATGTGATTTTTTCACCACTTTGGTTGCGTATCTACATTTACTCGCCTAAACCCTACATTCTTTCCTTCTATAAGAATACATACGTGAATCTATACGCAACTAACAATAGATACACGTATCTATTTGTGATATGGTGTGTACATTATAATAGTTTGTGTCATGATTTATGGGACTCTAGACTAAGTAAATGATTTTAATTTTTGACATGACTATACAGGTATAACACACCCAAGAATATGATTATTTTCACGACTCTCTCAATAAAAACTAGCTAAAAGGAAACACGTTGAATGGATCTACCCATTTAATGTCGGCCAAAATGTATTTTAATGCATTCAACGCATATTTTTTCAAAACACTCGTCTGTTATTGTAATAATCTAATGTGGTAATCATATATAACTCATTAATCATCTTTAAATAAATTAAAATGGACATGAAATTTGTGACCAAACTAAATTTTCTCACTTCGTATTTTACCCAACCAGCCCAACCCGCCAATTTTGCCATCCGTATGTGCAATGTGAACGTCAAGGGGCTATTTGGGAAACAGCTTATTTCAATCTGAAATACACTAGCTGTACAGATAAGCAATCACAAACACCCTCAAAACAATTTATTCATGTGCCCAAAACGTTATAAGTAGATAATCTTTTTTAACAAGCATTCCCAAACACCCCTAATTTTTCCAAAAAAACGTTGACTTATCATTGACTTTATAAGAGTTTGAACATTGGTCAACAGGTATTGGCACCTGGAGGATCAAAGGAACCTATTGAACTCCTATCAGATTTTCTTGGAAGGGAACCCTCAATCCAAGCCTTTGTTGACAGCAAAACACAAACATTAAACAATTCATCTTTCAGATGAAAACGTCACATGCTTGTCACGTGCAGGATTCTTCTCGTGTCATAACCAACAAATTTTGGTTACCAATCAACAGATCATAATTCAAATGTTATTGTAATCCCATTGTTTCCTGGGACCCACCAACAAATTGCTGATTTGTATGTACAATAATCTTAATCTTAATTGTTTTATTTTCACTTGTTTTTCGGGGAATTAAAAGTTGACTTTTTGGGGTGTGAGGTTGTTATAGAGGATTATGATCTATATTAGTGTTTATTTGTATCTTTTCCCAGGTTGGTCATGATGGTGCCTTTCACCAAACTTAACCTAGTTTTTTGCTTGAAGATTTGATAATTATATGTTTCTGTGGGCCATTATCTTCATTCAACTTGGTGGAGGTGCACAAATTGATCACGTGGGCCTCTTAGGATTGCCGGACCAGCATCAAAAGCTGACGAGGATTGCGAGTATATTTTAGTGGTGGTTGTTCGATGTGGTTTCATAATATCATGTGGATCCTAATGCGTTAGGATTGGTAACATCATAAGCCGGTGAGGATTGTGAGTATGATTAAGAGGAGGTGGTACAAATATGTTTCTTTTTGTATCATAGATTTAGGTTATCTATAATGAAAAACAAACGAGGAGTCGGATGGGTTAAATGACGTTGAAAAATATCAAATGTTGTCAAGTGTTCTTGAGTGTTTATGATAACCTTGTAACTCGTTTATATTGCAAAAATAAAATAAAATATATCTATAACTTCAACACTGTGATGTATATAATTCTTTTTAAATTCAGTAGTTATTCACTTTTATCTATTAAAAGTGATGACACATTATTAAACTTAATTCGGTTTGTTTACAACTATATTAAAATGCAAGTTGTTTTGACCGGAAGCTTTTTTTGTTTTCTTTATCTTTAATAAGACAAGTTAGAGTCGAGATGGGTTAAAATGAAATGGTACAAGAAACAACCATCTTATGTTGTAATACTAGGATGTAATAATGACATTTGACATGATGATAATAGATCAACAATTAAATGCTCTAAAAATCTAGATTAATTGTTCTTCCAAAGCTTTGAAATTACTTAAGTCGTTAAGATTACATTAATAATCATTTCATTTAACATCATGAAGATAATTACCTACACTATTAGTAGGATTTGGCATTTCTTTATTATTTATCAAGGGAGATTATACTGAAATTTTAAGGGATTTCTCTAATAATAATGATTACATTTTGAAACTTGTGTACCTTATGTTTGTATCTTTTGCTTCAAAAGCAATGCATATATTCATGTTGATATTATTGGACCCTAATTATTTGTATACATGCATGCAACCACATGGACTTGTACCTTGTCCTTGATGACACCTTTGGAATATAAAAGGTGATGACCAATCAAATGCATTTATAATAAAGTTGTTTATTGTTTATGTGTTATGACAAAACACAATGTAAAAGATAATATTTGATACTAACATGGGGTAACAAAATATATAATCAAATACACAGTTGTTTGAGTGTTTACTGATTCAACATTTTTACTAATTAAAGATATAAAATATTCAAGAGCAGGTAAGCAATTTTGAGTGAGCAATGTCCAAGTTGGTTATTTATATTGCTCTGACCTATAAATCAATAGAAAATAATAAGCAGGCTGCTTTAATACAAAAATACTTAAACCATTGTTGAATAAGTAATTGCTGCTTATGAAGTCAACCGATATCAAATGACCTTTATATTTGTTTTTGGTTTAGAGTTCGACAGAAGGTTGTGCTAAGACTAAGTTGAGATAAGTTGTCTCGTATAGTATGTGCCATTTTTGTCCTATTTGAATTTCGTTATGAGATCTATATGATATAATACTACACACTATGTTGTATAATACAATCTTACATGTAAGCGAGACATATAAAATGACGCAAAACATTTGACTTTGCTTTGATAGATTTTAACTAAAAAAATACATTGTACATTATTTTTCATTCTTGGCTTTCATCTTAACTTGTCTTTGGCTACAAGCGGTAATAAACTATGTATCCGTTCAAAAAACTATCTATTCATCTTTAATAAAAAAAGTACTAATAGATCAAAGTATGACTTTTCCAAAAGTTAACATGATAAATAAAAAATTTATAATAAAGTTAATAATAACATATATTTAAAAAACAAGTTTAAAAACAATTTGAGCAAGTGAAACTATTTTGCCAATAATCAAACTTGCAATTATCTTCAACAAATTCCTAAAATGAAAAAAAAAAGAGAGCCATAACACATAAATAATAATAAAAATCATCAAATGCTGAATTTGTTTTTTCTGTTAGACAATTTGTAATAACCTCTGTAAAAAACCAAATGACATTAACCGTCATTTTAACTATCTATCAGACTGTTGTAGATGCTGTCATGTGACACGCTCACGAAGAACGTGATGACGAGTGGACTAATGAGGAGGGGCATGTCAAGGTTGGGTTTTTAGTTTTTACCCTTTAAAGTTTTTAATTTAAATTTATCAAATAATATTTAATATTCATATATTATTTTAATTTTTTTCCTTTTCTTTTATTATTTCATCTCAAGTGGGTTTGAAGTTCTTCGGCCCCTCTTTTCCCGTTCTCTCTCTCCACCCAATTTTCTTTCATTCAGATTCCCTTATTACTTCCTCTTGCCATTTTTGTTCTTCATTATTAATCTCCAATCTTTCTTACTCTATTTTGATCCCCTTTATTATTCTTTTCACTAATCACTTTTACAATGTTTTGCTAAAAGAAAGTTTGAAGAAAAGTAAAGCAGGATTCTTGTGGTATTGTGAGCATACTTTTTACCCATCTGTCCAACTCACAAGGTATGTAAAAAAGCTATTTTTATAAGAAAAAACTAGGTCTTTTGAGAGATTTGTTCATTATCTTTGCTTTAAAGTCTCAAGATTGTTGAACTCCAAGTGGGTTTTTGGTGTTCAAATCAAAAGCAAGAATCTTTCCCAATTAGGGTTACGATTTATAAAAGGGGAAAATAGAATTGGTGTTGGAGATTTTGAAAGAAGGGACATTGATGGTGTGCGATTCAGATTGGTGGAATTCCTGATGTATAGTTCAGATTTGTTTTTGTGAAATTTGGTGTAATTTATCATGGGATTGTGAAATGGTTATGATTTTATGATGGGTTTGTAGGTTTTTGATGATTTGGGTTAGAATTGGAGTTGGGATTTTAGGGTTTTTGAAGTTTTTGTTTGGTTATTTGGAATCTAAGATATGATCAAGCAAATTCTCAATAAGGTTTCCAGGAAACAGTCCAAATTTTCAAGAAATCAAGAATCTTTAGGTACCCAAAACCCTAATTTAACATCTTCTAGCTCAAAAAGAAGTGATTTAGCAAGTGGGAATTCAAGAAAGCTTTCAAATGCAGATATTTCAGCCCCGTTGAGCGCAAGATTTAATACAAACGACACAAATGTCCGTAATGGTGGTCATGTAAGTATTTCTTATGAATATTTACCAAGTTTTAGAGATGTTCCAAGCAGTGAGAAACAGAATTTGTTCATAAAGAAAGTAATTATGTGTTCTGTAATCTTTGATTTCACTGACCCGACAAGAAACATTAAAGAAAAAGAGATAAAGCGACAAACTTTATTAGAGTTGGTTGATTTTGTGGCTTCTAGTAATGTTAAATTCACAGAATCTGTTATGCAAGAGTTTGTGAAAATGGTATCTGCAAATTTGTTCAGAGAGCTCACACCTCAACCGCGTGACTGCAAAATCTTGGCATCTTATGATTTAGAAGAAGAAGAACCATCAATGGATTTGTCGTGGCCCCATTTGCAAATCGTTTATGAACTTTTACTTAGGTTTATTGCATCACCAGAAGTGGATGCGAAGATTGCCAAAAAGTTCATTGATCATTACTTTGTTCTCAAGTTGTTAGATTTGTTTGATTCTGAAGACCCTAGAGAACGCGAGTATTTGAAGACTATTCTTCATAGAGTTTATGGTAAATTCATGGTTCATCGCCCGTTTATCAGAAAATCTATAAACAATATCTTTTACAGATTTGTTTTAGAGACCGAAAAACACAACGGGATTGCTGAACTTTTGGAGATTTTAGGAAGTATAGTTAACGGGTTTGCTTTGCCTTTGAAGGAAGAACACAAATTGTTTCTTTATAGGGCTTTGATCCCATTACATAAACCAAAATGTTTAGCGATGTATCATCAGCAATTATCATATTGTATTACTCAATTTGTTGAAAAAGATTGCAAATTGGCTGATATGGTAATAAGGGGTTTATTGAAGTATTGGCCTGTTACAAATAGTGCAAAAGAAATTATGTTTTTAGGTGAGTTGGAGGAAGTTCTAGAAGCAACACAACAGCCACAATTTCATCGGTGTATGGTGCCTTTATTTAAGCAAATCGCCCGTTGCTTAAACAGCCTGCACTTTCAGGTAATTTGTCTTTCTTTTGACTTTTAAATATCTTAATTTCATCTATGCAGTAGTTGATTGATTGCATACACACTACATGATTTTGTGGTTTGCATGCATATATCCATGATTGTTGCTTAAATTCCGATTTCATATTCTTGTGAATTGTGATATATGAGACAAAATACTGTGATTTCTTCTATAGGGAGTTTTTAATTATTGCTACTCTGTGTAATTAGTTGCTTAAAGTTAGAGATAGTTAGGTGATTCTAGACTTTATCTTAAATATCAATTTTCTCACAACTTATTACATGCTTGTTGAAATATGCTCATCTTGACACCAAATAATAAAAAATCAAAATCGTAAATTACCTATTTTCAAACGTTTGAAACTGGTTATTATGACTTTAGATGGTGATTATCACTTTTCTAGCACATGGTAGGAATTTATACCAAGTCACTACCCATTTCGTGGGTCCCATCTTTATTTTATCTCATGTCAAGTAAATAGATTGGGGCCTACCAAATGAAATGTTGAATGACCAAAATAAAGGTGAACAGATGTAGTTCAATCCTAATATGTCATGCTTTAGTTTATGTTCTATCACACAAAAATGGAAAACATACCGGCTTTAATGAGAATCGATTAAGGCTTTCTTTTATCAAATCTTTAAGCTTCCCTATTGGAAAAAAAAGATCAAAACTTTTGGTTTGTTATAGAATCAAGATTATATATTTCTGTCACCTTCAAGTTCTTTTGCGAGTACCTATTTCCATTGACATATTCAAGATTTCAAGAAATCTTAAGTAGGTTCCATCTATAAAAGAGATGCAGAGAAAGTTTTCAGATATGAAATCATGCTTTTCTGTATAATCAAAGCATGTATATATATACAACACTTGGTTCTGATTGTTATAACAAATTCATATATTCCTTGTGCTAATTATAAAAATAGAAATTGAAGTTGTATCGCATTAGGAATTAGAAGGTACATGAGAAGTAAACTATTAGGGTTAGCTTTAAAGTCCGTTGAGCACATTTAGAATTAGTCCCTCCATGGTTTTAAAAATAGCGCTTGAGGCGCACCTGAGGTGTGAAGTACTCAAGGTGAACAAAGAAACACCTCAGGGTCTTGAGGCGGCACCTCATGCACATTTGGGTTAGAATTGGTCAATAGCGGTTAGGATTGGGGTCTATAGGAGGGTGATACGTTGAAACAACCAAAGGGATGCAAAAATTATGAATGATTTATATAAAAAGACCAGTATGTAAAAAGGATGAGGATGCAACTTTTGGTTGTAGATAAGGCTTATACGTGAGGCTCTCATCTCATGCCTCGCGCCTTCCGCCTCGGCTTTTGAAGCCTAATCGCCTCGGAGCACCTCACGCTTTTTAAAACCAAGAGTCCTGACATCCTATTCGTTCTAACCACTTAATCTTTTACTTGAAGAGTCCTCTATATGAGTATATGGTGTCAGAAGAAATGGAGATCTGGTATTTGGCCCCATTAACTCCATGTGAAATGGAGGTGGGACCCACAAAGTGAAGGATAGAGGAAGTTGGTCTAAACTTCTGGTTGTTTATAACATTTGTTCTGTTTTTTAATTTTTGTGGGCCCTGCCTTCATTTTCCTTCACATAAGCTATATGACCTACAAGATATGATATTAAATGGCCAAAGCAAGTAGATTCTTTTAGTTTTGCTACACAAATGTGCAAAACCGACATAAGACAAAACTGTCCAGCTGTCTAGAGGGGTCATGTTTTCATTTTTCTGCTAAAACTAATAGACCTTCTACCTTTAGAGTTTAGATTATGACCAACCCCCTATTTTCTTATCAGTTTGTTTTGATACTGGCATTGAAGATTGTAGTTTGATAACAGTCATAAGATCCTTGTTTATGACAAGTGAATCATTGAGGGATAGTCATGAAAAAAGATAATGAAGCTTTATGATTGATGTTATTGTGTTGAAAGATAAAATTGGTATTTCATCATTATTATGTAATGAATCCCGTCTTTTATCAAAAGTTGTTGATTCTGGAATTGAAGCTCATATATCCCAATTCACAAATGAACTGTTGAGGGTAGTTGTGAAAAAAATCAAACCTTGTTGATTGATGTTGTTGTGTTGAAGGGTAATTTGGTATTTGTGATGAATATGTATTTATGATGGTAATAACAAATTAACAACCTCAATTACCATGGCACTTACCACTGCGTCACCTCTTGGAGGTTTGATAAATTTATAATGGTAATAAGATCCTCATTTATCACAAATGAACCTTTGAGGGTAGCTATTGTGATTAATGTTGTCGCATTAAAGGGTAGTTTTGTTATTTCCTCATCATCATTATGCATTAATTCTTCTGTATAATTTATTCCAGCGACTCATTCAAGATTACTTGAATCTACCCACAAGACCACTCACTCCACAAAGAAAAAAAGAAGAAAAACAAAATAGTGATTATTTCATTTTTCTTCTAATTTTTCAGGTGGCAGAACGAGCTCTTTTCTTTTGGAACAACGATCACATTGAGAGTTTAATCAGACAAAATCGCAAGGTCATATTTCCAATAATCTTTCCTGCACTCGAAAGAAACGGGCGATACCATTGGAATCCAGCTGTGCATGGTTTGACTTTAAATGTTCGGAAAATCTTTTTTGACCTTGACCCTGAACTGTTCAACGAGTGTTTACTCAATTTTCAAGAAGAAGAGGCTAAAGAAGAAAAGATCCAATCTAGACGCGAGTCCACCTGGAAACATCTAGAAGAAATCGCTGCACATAAAGCTTCAAGTAATGAAGCTGTTCTTGTGAATTAGCAGTCTAGTCTGCCCAGAAATCGCTCGATTTTCAAGAAGAGGCGATTAAAGAAAAAGATCAGATCTAGATGCGAGTGCATAACATTTAGAAGAAATCGCCGCAGATAGCTTAAAGTGATGAAGCTGTTCTTGTGAAAGAGGAGTTGGGTTTGCCCAGAAATTGTTTAAAGATTGAAGCTTTTTGTATCCTATTTGGAAAAACTACAAATTTATTGTAAATTTCTGCTGTTTTTTATGTTGTAGGATGACAATGTGTTAAAATTAGTATGATAAACTAGCTAAAGAAATGCAATCTTTAGCGGGTTTCTGGCAATGTTATGCAAGTTTCTTAATTTGTTATTAATTTTTGGTTTGGGATGTTGGTTCAGACCCCAAATACAGACAAGAAACACACATGAGCTGAAAGAATTACAGCTTAAAAACACACTTTTCTTTCATACTAAACACATGTGATTTGTTAATTGGTTTGTGTTCGGCTTTACTTATTTAATCCTTTGTTAATTGGTTTGTGTTCGGCTTTACTTATTTAATCCATTTAATCAAAGAGCTTGACTTCTCAACCTTTTTAAAACTAGAATAAAAAATAAAAAGGATGTATTTTGCAACATCAATTGTGTTATGACAAGTTTAGCCCATTTGTCAACCCATTAATGATTTGTTTACTACTTGATCGTAACATGTTGTATATAGATCATACAATCTTGTAAGTGTGTAAAAATATTATATTTCAAATTTTACAACTTGATTGTAACTCTTTTATCCTCTTACGACGAAAAAAGATTATACAAGTAGCATAAGTTGAATGACCGATTTGATTTACACGTCCGGTTATATAATTGAAAGGTTTTAAGTTTAATGATAAAATTATTTAAATTTAAATTGATAAAACCCTATTGTTTGCTTCTTTCTAGAATTCTCCTATGATTTTGGAACATTTTGCTTCAATAATTGAAAAAAAAATGCCGAGGAAACTGCTTCTCATTTCCAGAGACATCCGGAAGTACTAGAAAAAAATAATAATAAAAATTCCCAAAGATCACGTGGGGCCCAGAGCTCATTTCTCAACATTTCTAGATTTTTCTATTCTTATCCTTCACTTCACTATATATACAAATCACCCCCTGTAAGTTCCACTGTAGTAGAAAGCAAAAAGAGAAGCATGGCCCAAAGTCAGATGAATCTCCCACTATTCTCTCAACAAATCAACACTCTCAAATCAAACCCTTCATCATTGCTTTTGATCCCGAATTCCCACAAAAAGAACCGTAAATTCACCACCATTAAAGCACAATCACCAAATGGTGATCGCTTACAAAGAACAAGCATCAAGAGTCCTCAACAAAAGCAACCCATTAAAAGAAGAACTGTTCAATCCCCACCAATTGGTAAGTTTCTATTCAAGATTCAGTTTTTTTTTTTATTTATTGAATTTGTGATATGGGTATGCATGATTTTTTATTAAGATTAAAATTCACACAGTTAAAGATCTTTTTTGTGCTCAGGGTTGGTATTAGGGGGTGTATTTTTGACATGACATGAGCTTTACTTGTATTTTACTAGTTTGAGTTTAGTATTTTAGTTTAAATAAGTTTGATTTAGTCTTTGGTTGAATTCCTGAACACTTTTAGATAGACAGCTTGGGCCTGGTCTACCTTTTTTAATATAATTATATTTGTTTTTATAACAATTCCGAAGGTGCTTTTATATCATAACGAAAAAAGATTTCTAAAAGGTTCTATACTTTAAAGTTTAAACGTAATTTTAATACACTTTTGTGTGGTATTTTTAAATTTGTGAATTAGAGTATTAATTATAAAAAGGTAAAAATGTTTAACCTAAAAGGGTCTCAACCCACGAAAATTATTACCGTATTCGGATCATGTGCAGTGGTGTACCCAGAAAAAAATTTTATGGGGGCAAAAATGAGAGTATAACTTTAAGGGGAACTCTGGATTTTCACACATATATAAGATTAATTATTTTTTTTAATTTTACGGGGCGGCTGCCCCGTCATTTCTACCTGGGTCCGCACACGATCATGTGGTTTCTGATTGGCCGTTAAACATGATCTGTTTAACACCAACTTTTTTTTTTGGAAGGCAAAAATTTAATGGTTTGTGTTTTTAACTTTGAAAATCTGGAATGGGTATGTGTGGTTGTTTAATATGACATTAAAACCTCATTTCAAGATTCATTCTTCCAACTTTTTACTTGACATGCTAACAAGGGTATGTATAATTCTTCACTACAAGCTCAAGAAACCAATCAAGGTTCAATATGAGAGCATAGTTATGCCACCAATAATAAATTTCAAATCAAGATTCAATTTTTCCAACATTCATCTTGAAATTATGATACTGATCTGTATAATTCTCTTATATAACATCAAAATACTAATCAAGATTCAATTTTTTTTGTATGCAGGCTTATGGGACAGATTCCCAACAGCAAGAACAGTACAGCAAATGATGGACACAATGGAAAGATTGATGGATGATCCACCACTATATGCCGCCAACGGCGGCTCATGGGGATCACCGGGGGAGAGTACAAGCAGTTACAGCAGGGGAAGAACACCATGGAGATCAAAGAAGGTGAAGAAGACTACAAATTGAGGTTTGATATGCCTGGGATGACCAAAGAAGATGTGAAAGTGTGGGTTGAAGAGAAGATGTTGGTGTTGAAAGCAGAGAAGTTGCAGAAAGAACACAATGGTGAAGGTGATGTTGAAGCCATTGATGAAGGTGATTGGAGTGCTAAGAGTTTTGGGAAGTATAGTTTCAGGATTGCATTGCCTGAGAATATTCAGTTTGAGAAGATTAAAGCAGAGGTTAGAGATGGGGTGTTGTATGTAACTATACCTAAGGCTCCTGTTGCTTCAAAGATTTTGGACATCAATGTGGGATGAGTTGGAGTTTAGGAGTTTAAGTAGCAAGTTTCAAGATTTTATGTAAAAGAGTGCTTATGGCTTTTGTTTTACTGTAAAGTAATAAGAAAATGTTTAGATTTTGAGAAAATGGTGTTTGCTTTTTTTTTTCTTAGTTTTCTTCATAATCGGTGTTTAAATCCGCGGGTCTTTGTTAACTGTCCACACTCATTTTAACGTTTCAAGCTTAACTCATTTAGAAATATTATCAAAGAGAAAAACTACACCTCATGTTATTAGACCATAATATTATTGGCACTTTTCTAATTCTAGTTATTGTTAGTAGGTCTTGAGGCCAAAGTATTTGAATGGCTCCCTTGAGGGTCCGAGGATCAATCGTTAAGACCATGTAAAATGGTGGTGTCACTAATAGGTCTAGACATGATGTATTGTGTAAAGGACCAATCATTAATGGGATTGAGCAAAATGACCGTGACACATATTAAAGGCATCATCTTCTATATAATGAATAATAAAATGACCAGAGTTTGATTTTACTGGATATAGGTTTTTATACTGGTGTTAGAGTGTCACTATAGGTGTTTCTTTTAACTTATATTTATAATTTTCTCATAGGTTTTGTTGAAAACTATATTATTAACAAATTTACAATCTAGTTTCATTGATGGTTGTTGCTTACAAAAAAATTAGCATGGATGAAAATGAAAGAAGCACAATCAATTTAAATCATCTTATTTTATGGTAGAGAATTGATGGCTGAGAACAATTGTTTTGTAGTATGTTAGACTTAATGGCCGTTGAGAATAAACAAGTAAACACTTGAAGTTAAGAATTTAACACAATTTTGTATTTCGTGTCCCTTAAGGGTAGTTATTTCTTTATTAGGAGGAAATATTTAACTTTAACCCGAAGATAAACATACAATTAAGTAAATTGTTCCATTAATTATATATATTTAATTTAATATATTAAAATCTAAATCTTATATAATTAACTAAGGTTAAAATTTTATTTTATAAAAACATCAAACCATTAATTTATCTTTTGAATAAATTCCTTTATATTAGTTTTCATACTTCTTTATAGAGTAAAAAAAACTTGAATTGATTTATAACCATAAATCACATCATTAAAACACTCGTCTCGTTGGGTGTTATATCTATTAAGTTTTGATCCTGTGTGGTCTTGTATTATAATCACTGATAAACAAACAAACAAATTTGTGTGTTTCAATATTTTTTTATAAAAGAGAGCCTAAATAAAGATAAATGTGCTACTATTCAGCCCTATATATTAAAATGATTGATTTGAGGGCTATACAGTCATGTACTAAGGACTAAATGTTATACAAAGGCTAAATACTATATCATGGTTTTACACCTGTTACGTGTATATCATGATTAGTGACGTGATGCAACGAAAAATGGTGTGCATGTGATTGATGCTCTTGAAAGAGGGGGTTGCATCAGCATTAAATCTTCAAAATTAGTAGATTTTAATAATCAACAAGTAAACCAGCCATTTAAATTTTTAAATATTTGTCTTAGTTTATTTTATGTAAAATAATTGTAGTCCAGAAAGATATGCGATTCAGACTTCAGAGCATGCTAAATGTGATTGCATTATTTGAGGTTTGGATAATGTGGTGACTTGTATATTCAGTTTGAATGATTAATTATTAATAAACTAATAAAATGTATTAAAAACAAAAGTGATTCTCCTTTACAGCCATTCTTTATTTTAAAAATTGAGTGTTGTGCTAATAATGTATTTTAATCGTATTTAATATGTCAAGGTGTTTTGAATTTATGAAAAATAATTAATATGTTAATACACAATAATGAGAGAAGATAATAGAAAAAAAATGCCATAATAACATTGTACATTTATAATTATATGTATCAAAAGACTACTCATTGATAACATATTATAGTCTCATACAACCTTAATATATTTTTGATAAAATTATATAACATGAATAGTTATTAGTATCAGCTTTTCATTAATCATGTTGAGATTCCCTTTATTGTAAATCGCCTAGTTGATTTAGTTGATGATGGATTAAAATAATATAAACAAACTACTTAAAAATTAAATAAATACAATCATGTAGTTAATAAGTTTTCTTAGACGCCACAATTTCAATGTTTTTAAAAAGGAAACTATTTATGTATATAGAAAACTATAAAGAAGATGTCTAGTAGATCTAAAGAACGTCTCATTGAAGAAGAATAACATAATAAATGAAAAAAATATTTAAATATTTAAATAATATAACTTTTAAATCGTATCAACACGTTATATACTCATAATATTTTTTATTATTTAAAAACATTTCATTTTCGAATATGATTTCGAGTTACTTTTAAAATCAATAATTCAGTTCGACTATTATACAACTTGACCATCTTATGCATTTCTCTCACTTTTTATTATACAATTTTAAAAACTTTTTTATAATAATTTTTAGTTTGGTAGCACTAAACAGAGATAAAATCATAGAATAATTATTATTTATATGGAATGTTGAAAATAAAACAATTATAAAAGTTATTTATTACTCAATGGAACTCTTTTTGTACAATTTTCATGTAAAGGTAAAAAATAATAACCATTAACTAGTTTAATATTAGTTTTTCAAAGGTCATATAGTTTTTATAATAACAAAATAAATTATAATACAAAAATATTCAAACTTGAGTGTTTTCTTATGTTAAAAAATTATATTGAGCGACTTTTAGTATGATAGTGAAAATAGTTAGTTACTATTAGGAGAAGATTTCATAATAAAACACCTCTCTAAATTAACTAAAAATATGTCTTGTTTTTTCATGACAAATTCATACACTAAATGTTTATAAATATAACATTTTAACACTTTAACCCTTTGAAAGTAATATCATTTGAATCCATTGGTAGCATCATAAAATGTTCTATGTCATACTTAAATTAACTTTTTATTGAACGGCTAATTAGATTATTGACGAGTTATTGACGGGCCATTGATCATCCGATTATCTCCATTACTCGGGTATGAAATTTAAGACCACTTTTAAAAGAAAACTCACATTAAATGAGAAAACTCCCTGACCCACTTAAAACCCCTCGTTATTTTTGTCAAAAGTAAAACTTAAACCCAAAACCTGTACTTATTTTTATACAATCTTAGGATATCTTACTTTAACTACTCAAATTACCTAAGAGCATTTACAGTAGGTTTCTTAATTATGTGAGTGAAATCTTTAAATTATATGAAATGTTTGTTAGTGGTTGTGAGCGGAGAAAGGAGAAAATGTTATTGTTCATCTGTACAACTAAAAAAATACTATTCAATCGTTATAATTTTTTTTAAAATGATTATGAGTGGATTGAAAAAAATAATAATAATAAAAATATAAAAAAATATTATCTAATTAAAAAAACAAAAAAAATTAATTTTTAATATAATTATAATGATAAAAATAATCGAAATGAGTACTCTAATGTAATATAAGGACGTCTTAAAAAACCGAAGCACCCAACCCTACTAAAAGCATTCATAATAGAATCTCTAAAAATATATAAATATATTTTTTATATTATAAGAAATAATTTTGAGTGGTTTTAAATGTAACAGAAAGAAAATATTATTGCTCATCTTTTAAAAAATCATTATCAAATTCTTATAAATTAATAATTTTTAGTGTAATTATATAATCGTATACCTCTAACCTCAATTTGCAGTCTTTAATTTTCAACCCGAATCCCAAATATTCCCGTTATCTGGTCTACATACAAAAGGATAAGACCCCCCTTCTTCGCCTTTTCCTACAAGCTTTTCCCTTTATGATCAAAATCATCCTATAAAAGAGTCAATAATCCACACAATCTTGATTCTAAATCTTTCAAGATTCAAAGGAAGAAAACAAACTTCAATTTTTCACCATTATTTCTGCAATTTTCGATTGTTTTTTGAAGAAATTACAGAGGATGGATATGGTGTATTACCCACTTGGGAGGTGCTCTTATGAAGATTCTTTGAAGGTTATTGAGGCTGATATACAACATGCTAATGCTCTGTAAGTTTATTTTTTTCTGGTTTTTCATATGGGTGTTTGATCTTGTTCTGTTTTTAGGGTTTTGTGTGCGTTTTAAGTTGTTAATACTGGTTTTTCGCCTTTGTTTCAGGCATGCTAATGCTTCTAAGTTAATTTCTTTAGTTATTTCATATGGGTGTTTGATATTTTTTTTGTTTTTAGGGTTTTTGTGTGTTTTAAGTTGTTAAATGGTAGTTTATCGCCTTTGTTTCAGGCATGCTAATGCTTTGTAAGATAATTTCTTCAGTTTCTCATATGGGTATTTGATCTTTTATGTTGCTTAGGGTTTTCTGTGTGTTTTAAGAAGTTACACAGTGGTTAATCACCTTAGTTTCAAACATTTAAACATGGGAAATCTTGGTATTTGTTGGTTTAGTGGGGTTGAAAAGCCCCAAGTCTTTCATGGGTTCTAACATATATTTCTAAAAGAGTAAAAGGTGGAGTCTTTGATGAATCTTGCAGAACAAGATGATCAGAATCAAGTAATTTGATTTTTGGGGTGTGGTTCTTATCATTACGCTACTGTTCTATCAAGTTTATGTGGTATTTTGGGGGAATTTGTGGTCCAATTTTGGTCCTGTTTGTTGGCTTGTTGAAAATATGCATTTATGTGATAATCTGGATTGGAGTGATGGCTGTGTATCTCTTGAGTTGTTCCTTTTTGACTTTTGACTTTTCAAAGCAAACCATTAATGCCTGGAAATTTAAAAAGAAATGCATAAAACTACATTTTCCTAACTATATTTGAGTTTTACAAAATATTGTTCTTTTTACATTTCTTGGAGGACAGTGGTTAGTATATGATGGGTTGACTAGTCAATGATTCAAGTTTTAAGAATTTAATCCTTATGTAGCTTCCATGACTTTTTCCTGGTTATTCAATCTTCCAATTGTGTATATCGACTGATTGCAAATTAAAGGCGTTCTTGTTAAAAAATAAAATATAGCTTGTATGGCACCTGAAGTCAAAGGTGGGATAGGGGTTGTTTGGGATTTGTAATCTGCTTATTGCATTTTTGAAGAAAGCACTTTGTAATAAGCAACATCAAACTGCTTGGAAGAGAGCTTATTTCACATTTTCACTCGTGCGTAATCAGATAAGCAGTTTGGATAAGCAAACCCAATTCCAAACCGCTCAATAGAATTTGATCACCTGAATTCCAATCATGCTCTCATTTTATAGAACTAATGCGGGGTTAGGGAACTGCGTCTTAGTTTATTTTATTTGTTTTATTTATTTATTTATTCGGCTCCTAGAGAAGGAAAATGACATATTTCCTACATAATGACATTGATTAACAAGAAATAATACATTTGTTTTGTTTCATATTCATGTTCTGATTCTTTTTCTGTTTTGATTCCTGAATTTATAGGGCTGCTGCAATTCCTAGAGCCAAAGATGGTGCGCTGTTTCAAATGAAGTTAGTCCACGATCAATTAACGCCTCTCATTATGTTCTTGTTACAATGGATAGATTCTTCTTGTGCATGTCTCCTGCCTAGATACTTTAATCTTTTCCACATTATCATCTATAAGGTTAGTTCTTTAATATTGCTCATCGTACACGTCTTAAATCACAAAAAAAGTAACTATTTTTACGAAGAAAACAAATGTGTGAAATGGAAATGATACCTGTTAATGGTGCAAAATAAAAGGTTAAATGATCATAGAATAATCTGCTATTTACAAATATTTCATTACATCTTAATTAAAAGTTTAAATATCTTTTCTTGTAGGTTTATACCGATGGGAGACCAAAGATTTCTAGACATGGAAGGAAGGCAACTGTTAGCGACTTTTATGGTTAGTCATTCTTTCTTTACCATTTTTGTGGAGGTAGAAAATTTGGCCCGTTTACTTACAAAAATGGGTCCATTTGGGTTGTGGGTTATCTTTAACAATTACCTATAAAAGGAAATGTGTCGAATGGGTTCAATAGGTTAAAAGTAGCCAAAATTGTATCTTATATATGCAAACAACCTACTAAATTACTTATCGAAATATGAGAATTTTTTTTACATTTTTCAACTTTTTCTACAAACTAACTGATCTTTGACCTGCTACCGCCCCACCCTTTTTGCTACTCTACCTTATTGTGCGATTCACATAAATTTTGAGTCTTTTTTTGCACAAGTGATTGATCCTCTCTTGGTTAATATCAATCTATGCAGCTATCATTCTGCCATCACTTAAAAGACTACATCATGACCTGGTGGAGCGCGATAACGGGCCTAAAGAACAAAGCCCAGAATTTGAGATATCGAGCCTGAAGAACCTAGAAAAAGACAGAAAGTTAACTAATATCGATTTGGAACGAGAAGATGAATGTGGGATTTGCTTAGAACCTTGCACCAAGATAGTCTTGCCTAACTGCTGCCATGCGATGTGCATCAACTGTTACCGTGATTGGTAATGTACATTGCATTGTTCATCAATGAGTTTTACAGCAAAACACCATAACGCTCGTGACACTGATATCTCGTCCATTTGTTTCCAAATTTGCAGGAACTCAAGATCAGCATCGTGCCCATTTTGTCGAGGTAATATAAAGAGGGTACAGTCACGAGATTTGTGGGTTCTCACTTGCAACGATGAAGTTATAGACGCTGATCTTGTTTCAAAAGAGGATTTGTTTCGTTTCTATTTATACATCAATAACCTCCCAAAAGATTCTTCAGATGCCATTTTCTTCATGTTTTATGAGTATCTAATATAACATCAAGAAACTAGAGGATCTGTTGTATAAAGGGTGTAAATCTAAATTCTAAAAAAACACAGAACAAAGCCGACCCTTGAAATGTAAATAGCGGTCGGTTGTAAATTTGTAATCGTAATTATTCTTTCTTCAAATTGTTAACATGAAAATAAATACAAACTTGATTATTTCTACTTCAATCTATACATTGGTGCTGTACAAGTCTTATCCCTTGAATTTAACTATTCAGGGCAGCTACCCGAGTCGGGGTTGGGCCAGGTTACTTTGGAGCAGATTTCTTCATGAGCTCCTCAAATGGTGGATTACAACACCCATGATTTATGTATTGATCTGTCATGTGATAGTTCATAGATTCGGTTGGATGAATCCCATCCCAACTGATATACTTGCTCGGGTCACTGCATATTGAAGTACCCGAAGAGCCACATATCGATTGAATATTGAAGTTCATGTCGTCTTGTTTGATGGTAGATCCGCAACAAGTTTTATGGACTTCTTGAAACTGGTATTTTTGCGCGTTGTTCACAATCTCATAATATGCTTTCCAAGAATCTGCGTATATGATTGTAACATCTGGGAACAGTTTTCTGTACAGTTCTAATTTAGCTTGCAGGATTTGGTTGTGGACTACTACCGCAGCGTTTACTAGCGGTGAACAGCCTGATCGGTCGCGAAGGCTTAACGGGGTTAGCGAGATGTCCATGGGAAGACAACCGAGGGGTGGTAAACCTTGAACTACTATGTTCTTTGCACCGTTTCGTATTAATGTCTGTATGACAATATATGTTAGTAGCGGAAAATAAGAGATTCTAAATGGGTCGATTTAGGTAGGAAAGAACATAGGATGGGTCCTAACCGATAAACCTAGTTTTAACGTACCAAACCGATACAAGGTTTATAAAGAACTTACTTGGTATCATATGGTTTGCTACGAGTCTGGTTTTGTTAAAAAACAGATTTTTTATGTTTAAGTAATTATTGGCCCAAAGTTTGAGCTTGATTCTTGGTGTTGTTTAGTACAAAACTGGTCTTAAACTTCACCTTACCTACCTGGTACTATATGATTATGTTTTTCAGTTATCATATTATTACATTCATTGTATTAGGTTTGATGCCATTGCATCATGGTAGTTTATATGGATTTTGTAGGTAATACGTACCCGAACAAGTTCAACTGTGTAAGTAACCGATGACTTGGCTATTGCTTTGAGCGGAATCTTAGACCCAACCGCACGTGAAAAATCATTGATTCCAATCTCCCCAACCCAAAATAACACGGTTTTTAACTTTTCGCTACATGCTCTTTGATCCAACCCCTTGCATAAGTGTTCTATTTGGTACTTTTTGTACCAATCCAACTCGGTCATTATACCTAGGGGAGTGCCTTTCCATAGGAAAACTCGGGTCAACTTGGACAAGAGGTCATTTGCTAGAGTCGTTGCTCCAGCAATGGCGAGGTTTACGCCACTGCTAAAGTTGGCTAAGGTTTGTTGGTAGGGAGGTAAGACCGGCAAGCCTAGGGAGTCTGTTATGAAATCAATAACTAGCCGACCATCACTTAACCTGTTGGAGCTCTTTCCGAATGTGGTGGAGCCGTAAGGTGAGCTCAAAGAACCCGAGAATGAAATAGTGAGACTACCTAAGAATTGAGCATTTCCTGTGTCTGTATACGAATCTCCAAAAGCGACAACAGAGGAGAAATGGCCTTTATAACGATTATGAAAAGGAGATGGTGGACATTCGTGTTTCTGGTCTTGTGGTGGTGGAGATTTTTGTTTCGGGTCTTCTGGTGGTGGAGGTTCTTGTTTCGGTTCTTGTGGTGGTGGAGGTTCTTGTTTCGGTTCCTGTGGTGGCGGAGGTTCTTGTTTTGGTTCCTGTGGCGGCGGAGGTTCTTGTTTCGGCTCCTGTGGGGGTGGCAGTTTTCGTTTCCGGTCCCGTGGAGGCGGACAATTCGGGTCGTATCGTGGTGGAGATTTTTGTTTCGGGTCCTGCGGTGGTGGTGTTTGTGATGGATCTTGTGGTGGTGGTGGTGAATGGTTCTTTTTATGTGCAAATGTAGGACAAATGATTAAAGATACAAGCACAACCATGAGAGGAAGAGATATACATTTGAATTTTGTCATTGTTGTTTGTGCAAGTTAAACCAAAATCTTTGAGATATGTTTTAGACCCCTCTCCTTTATATAGTCGTTATTTTCTTGATTTTAGGAACACCAAAGGTCAAATTTGGTTTGAAATGGTTGACTATTAAACTTTTTATAAAGTGGTGGTGGGCAATATATAATAATCTAAAACCCTACAATGATAGAGATTTTTTTTTATGAAAAATGGATGATGCTCGCTATTTTTAGTTTGAATTGTGAGGTTTATTTCTATTTCAAATTAGTTTTTCTATTTCAAATTGGTGTTAAGAAACTAGAGAGATAATATGATAAGCTAAATTGAGGTTGATATAACTTTAATATCATACAATTGTCAATTGTCAATTTGTTTTTGTTCATACCAACTAAAATACGATACAAAATGAGATTATCATGCTTTGGTGGAACGATTCATATTATTACCAGTAGTTCTTGTAATAATTCATAGACAAAACACATTTAGTTATATCAGAAAATGTCAAACACAATTAATAACGTTAAAACAATTTGTAACTTCTTGTCTAATGTAAAAAAATATTGTATTTTATTTTTTGTTAAAACAAATAAAACGATAGTGATGGTAAACTAATAGGTTTTAACAACACTCCATGACATGTTATATGTAGATATTATAAAGGAAGACCTAAAGTAAGAAAAATATTAGAGTAGAGTTGATTTAAAGAAAAAGAAGATAATTTCACTAAAGTTTGTACAGTTGAAGTTTAGAGAGAACATATTTGGTAATTATTCGCGCTCCGCCATAGGTTACAATCTAAGTAATATTATTTTCAAATAAGTTATTCCTTTTATTTTTTACAGACATTAGTTTTAATAGGAATCTAATCATATTTACTCGTATTAGCTCTTTTGACGACAAACCTCTATTATTATTCCTAAACAATACCATAAAATCCTTCTTATGAAGGTTTAAACTTGAATATTCTAGCTCCTCGGTCTCTTATACTTATTGAAGAGTTTCTAAGATTTTGTTATACTAATATTTTTATAATCTTCTCATTAAAAAATTATCTATTTTTTTGAATAACAAATATGTGAAGCTGTTTTAAAAAATAACTGTTATTTTAATCGGATCTATCTATTTGTTTTTCAGTCGGACCATACACTCAATCTCCAACCCACTTATATGAAGAACTAATTGTTAAAAGAACCCTTTCAATATTTTTGTTAGAACGAGACTCCAACTCACGATGGTTCTATTTTTACCATGTGTAACACCCACTGCAAAAAAACAATAAAATCTAAAATCCACCGTCTTCTTCACCAGATCAACAACAAACCCCCAAATCTCCACCACTTTGAACATCATATCATATGCTTCAAATCGAATTCAACTACAGTCCCATTCGTTCTCAAATCGAAGGTACTTTCATAACCTAATTGCACCGTATAGATCAAACCATCGGATACTGATTAAACTTCGATGAAAATGCTAATTCAACGCTTGCAGATCTGATCGTTTTGTAATTGATCGGAAGTTATGGAAGAGGATAACGATTTGGAGCAGGTGTCGGGGAGCTCTACAGCTGGAGAGAAGTCGGAGAACGAATTTGTTCATGTGGAGTCGGTTGATTCTGCTCAGACGGATGGAGGTTCGATTAATCAGGTGAGTTTAGTCTGCTTCTAGTTACGTGTTGGTTTTAATCGGAATTAAGTTGTATCAGTTCGTGATTGAAAGTTTGGGGTAATTAGTGTTCTAGTAAACTAGTATGATGTTCCATCAGTTACGAAATCAAATTAGGGTTGAAAGGAGGCGTGTTTTGATGTTTTTTCAATAAGCATTAGGTTGTATCGGTTCGTGATTGTAATCTTAGTGCGAATAGTGTTCTAGTATGATGTTCTATCAGTTACAAAATCAAATTAGGGTATTAAGGAGGCGTGATTTGATGTATTTGATGTCTGATGAAACTTATTTTCTGACTTCAAATCGACAGAATTAAAAAGCCTAGAGTGCATGTAAGGTTTGCATTTTAACACCTTATCACGAGAATCATTTTGCACATGTTGTTCACTATTTAGTTATTATGTCTGTAATAATACTAATATACTTCTACTATTAATGTTGATAAGTTAAGATTAGCAAGCTACTTTCAGGTTGAGCATCTTGAGCAGGATGATGGGGTAGTGGTAACCGGAGTAGATACTGTACAAGATGAGCCACACGACGCAAGAGTGCAAGAAGATGGGGGGCAAGATGAGTTTGTAGATTGCCCTGATGACTTGGTTTCTAATGAGGCAAGGTCCCCTGGTAGTGGAAGCGCGGCCCGCCATCAGCCATTTGGGGATGATACGGAAGGTATTCAATATAACGATTCTGATAATGAAAAGGAAATCACTTTACAGGAGTATGAGGTGGGTTGTCTCTTGTCAACTTTTTGTGTGGCATAAGTATCTTTTAGTTGTGCTAACCAGGCTTAACTTGCAGGAAGAAAGAAGGGTGTTGATGAAAGAAGTTAGTAATCTTCACCGGCAATTCAAGGCTTTAAGCAATCAACAGTCATTGATTGATCAAAATGATGCTGGTGATTCTAGTGATCTTACATTAGGAATAGAACAGGGTGGTGAAAAGTCCAATTTGCCCTTGCGCGAGATGGTAAAGGAGTGCTCCAAGTTTATAGAGTTTTCTGTGAATGAGCGTTCACAATCTGAGGGCACAATCAGAGAGCTCTATGCCACTTTGCATATGAAGGATAAAGAGATTGAGGATCTTATGATAAGGGTCAATGAACAGTCAAAATTACAAGATGTATCATCTTTTGAGGCTATTGTGGATAGGATTTTATCTTCTCTTGTTGGTGATGCAGAATTGTCCGATACATCTGTTAGTGGGAAGTTAACTTATCTTGAGCAGAACACATATTTTTTACTCCAGAATTACAATTATCTACTTTCTGAAGTTCAAATGCTGGCCCATTGTTTGGCAGAGGTTAAGTCAGATTTTCAGATGGAGAATTACATGGAGACGGTTTTTCCTTCTCTACGAGAGGAGTTAGTTGGACTAAAAACAAAGGAACTGGAGTTCAATGAAAAATATAACGTTTTAGAATACAAGCATGGGCAGCTAATGGAACAACTTGACAAAAACAGAGAAACAGTCGAGTTTCTAAAGGCAGAAATAGGGAAACTTAAAGGTGAAGTTGAACAGGAGAAAACGAGGTATAGTAATACAAAAGAAAAGCTTAGCATGGCTGTAACAAAAGGGAAGGCATTGGTCCAACAACGTGACTTATTGAAGCAATTGGTTGCTGATAAAACCAGTGAATTAGAAAGATGTTTAGTTGAATTACAAGAAAAGTCAACTGCCCTAGAGGCTGCTGAGCTGAGGAATGGTGAGTTGACTCAAACTGAAATTTTGGCAAACTCGCTGCAAGAAGCTCTTATGCAACGGGATATGGTCCTTGGAAAATGTGCAGAACTTCTTTGCCAAGGGATACCAGAAATTGCACAATTTCCTAACTTGGAATCTCAAGTTAGCTGGCTATTGGAATCATATAACCTTGCAAAAGACCAATTTATTAAGCTACAAGATGAAAATAATGCAATAAAAGGGGCTGCTGGTTCACAAATTGATAATTTAACCGCATCACTGCTAGCAGAATCACAAGAGAAATACCATCTTAAAGAGGAGTTAGAAGAAATTGCATGCAAGTATGAAGAAATTGTTGAGGAAAAGAAGCGGTTGGTTGCTACCCCTGAATTATCACCAATGGACGTTGAAGTATTTGAAAAGATTCAAAGTTTGTTGTATATAAGTGATCTGGAATCTAAGATATATGAGCAAATTATTGAGTTGGAGCTGGATGACCGATCACATGAGATAGTAAAGGTTTCTGAAGAACTTCATGCATCAAAAGACGAGCTGAACTCTTTGCAGATAAATCTTCAACGATCTGAGGAGAAAGCATCTTTATTGAGGGAGAAATTGTCTATGGCAGTTAAGAAAGGAAAAGGTCTTGTGCAAGAACGTGAGAACATGAAACAACAAATGGCTGAAAAGGATGCTCAGATTGAGGCGTTAATGGTTGACTTTCAGAAACAAGAGGCAACATTGAGTGACTACAGGGATCAAGTTGCAAAATTGGACTCAGAGAGGGATCAAATTGGGCAGTTTCTGGCTCAAAGCAATACAATGTTACAGGATATAATAGAGATAATTGATGGTATAAATGTTATTTTTCCTTTAGAGTTAGAAGAACCAGTTGAGAAACTGAAGTGGTTTGCAACATATGTGAATGAATGCCAAGTTTCCAAAGCTCAAGCAGAGCATGAGCTAGGAGATGTAAGAGATGAAGCCGGTCAACTCGCCAGCAAGTTGACTGAAGTTCTGGTCAACATGAAATCCCTTGAAGAGGCATTATCAGTTTCGGAGAAAAATGTTTCTCAATTAACTGAAAAGAACAGAGAACTGGAACTTTTAAAGATTCAAGCAGAACAAGAAGTAGAAATTTTGAAAGAGGAAACCAGTACATTAAATATTAAGTTGGTGGAAACCCTAAAAACCTTGAAATCACTGGAAGATAAACTTGCAGATTCAGAGAAAACCATCAGTTTACTAACTGAAGAGAAGAGCAGATTAGAGATTGTCAAGTGTCACGCTGAAGAGGAATTACATAAAGCAATGGATGAAATTACTTCTCAAAGAAGTAAGTTTCAGGAGGCATTGTCACATGCTGAAAACAACATATCTATGCTCACGAGTGAAAAAGAAGAAGCTCAAATGGAGGTACAGAAAGTTAAGGAAGAAGTTTCCTTTCATGCAAGTAATCTGGATGATGCTAAAAAGACTATAAAGTCCCTTGAAGATGCAATCGTTCAGTTAAATACGAATGTTTCTCAGTTTTCACAGGAAAATGAGAAGGCAGTAGATAATAGAACTGTATTGGAGAGCGAGATAAAGAAAATCAAAGAGGAAGCTGAACATGAGATTTCAACCTTAAAAACTGAGCTGAATACATGTAGGCATGAGTTGGCAGCCGTGAATGACAAATGGGCCCCGCAGTTATCTGGTTTCCTTGGAAATCTTCAAATGCTGTTGAAAGATGAATCTTTGTTCTCATTGTTCAAGCAAAGTTTTGAGAAAAAAATCGAAAGCTTAAAAGAAATAGACCTGCTGCTAAAAGACATGAAGGATAATTTTGATATAGAACAGCTGCAAGATCATCCTGCTATTGAGGTAACATAAAGATGTTAGTTTGTTAATTGGGTTATGTTTTATGCCTACAAGTTCAAATGGGTTAAGCTAAAGGATCTAATTGAAAAGGAAAAGGGTCAAACGGCTTGCTAGTCATCTAGTATTCAATTGCATAAAAACCTCCAAAATCCCTTTATTAATTTTTATTTTATTTTTGTGATAATATAGCTTTTACAATCATATTTTGAAGATTAATAATTTGAAAATTTTAAAATAACGGAGAAGTGGAGAAAAGAAGTGTTTGAGGGTTGGCATTTTTTTGCCCAATTGACCATGTCTGTTTTAACCCACTATGGCACCATCCAATCCACCTACTGCTCGCTTTTCTCATCATCTAAAGACTTAAATCAATGATTATTTTCTGTATTTGTGTGCAACATATTGAATCAACTCCTTCATGCATTTAAGTAATTACAAAATCAAGCCAACTCCTACTATTTAGAGTGGTCAAACATACACGACTCCTACCAACAAATCATCTCATATTTACTCGTTTCAGTTTAGTATTTATGTTTGCCTCCTTATCTCATCCATGATTTGCAGGAAAATTTTCAATCACCAACTATCCTTGCTGCTGTATTCAACTATGATTGGAACACTGGGATAATTGATGACGAGTTTAATGCAGAAGACAGTGAGGGTATTGGTTCGTATGTTGGAAAATTTTTTGATAGTTTGAATACTAAAAACCAAACTCTTGCTAATGAATTTGGCAAATTCTCAACACTCATTGATGACATAATTGCATCTTTGTTGAAAAAGCTAGAAGCAATAAGGAATACTATTCCATTTATGGGTCGACAAACAATATCTTTGCAACAAGAAGTGAAAAGCATGCAGATGGACAAACAAATGCAGGAGAATAAAGTGTTAATGCTGGAAAATGGCATTAAAGTTCTAGTATCTGCATGTGCTGATGTTACCAAAGATTTAAAGGTCCATATTGAAAACAATATGCTGCAAACTGACCCCACCACTGGGATGGAAAAATCGTATCATGGTCTGTTAGTAGTTGATGATGTGGCAGTAGCAGATGTTAAGCTTGCTGCTGATGAGCTGTTATCTGCTGCTAGAAATGTTAAAAGTGTAATGGAACAATTTGTTAGTGTAAAAGAGAACATGTCCACAACAATTGATTGTTTGCAGACTGAATTAAAGAAAGCCAATTCAATGTATGACAAGTCAAAAGAAGTTATCGAAGAGTTACAGGGTGAACTAGAGAAAACCAGTTCAATGTATGATAAATCAAAAGGTGTAATTGAAGAATTACAGGGTGAATTGGAGAAAACCGGGTCAATGCATGACAAGTCAAAAGAAGTTATCGAAGAATTACAGGTTGAACTAGAGAAAACCAGTTCAATGTATGATAAATCAGAAAGTGTAATTAAAGAATTACAGGGTGATTTGGAGAAAACCAGGTCTATGTACGAAAAAGTCAGAGAAGAAAATGATGCCTCCCAAGAAAGAGTTTTTATATTGGAGAATGAACTAGAAGCATCTAGGAAAAGTTGTAAGGAAATGAGCTCCAGTTTAACAGATTATCAGGCAAAAGAGGAAAAGTGGAATGAAAGAGAAAGCGAGTTGTCTGTTCAAAGTAATTCATCTGTTAAAGATCATGGTAAACTTTTGTTTCAGTTGACGATAATACATTTGATTAGCATTTATAGTGATGAAAGCCATATACTTGGATCATTGATTAGAGGTGGCAATTTCAGTTCATTTACCTAAGAATGGGTTGATGTGGTTTATGTTTATCGCTAGTGGATCATACTGGTAAAATGAAAAAAAAAATAGTTAAAAAACAAACGGGTCGCTAGTTGCTCAAAGTGTAATCTGATACATACGGCCTTCTAAATTGCTTTATTAGAAATGGGTCTGCTAACTGTAGCCCGTAAGGCTATTATTATGTTTACCATAGTTAGAAAACAATCTTTATTAAAAGGAATCCAATTATAAAATACTTATTGAACCATTTTCAACATGGAAAGTGATCTGAAGATTCTCTAGAGAAATATGAAGTATATTGTATTAAAAATTCTTTGTTGGTTATTAGCAATACCCGTTAAAAAATATTATTGTAACAATATAGTTCCTGTAATCAAATTTAACATAGTAGTTATTATAAAAACATAAAAAATGGTCAAAAGTGTTTTGTCAATCCAACCCAAACAAAGGCTACCTGTTTTTGACCCAGACTTACTTTGACCTGTTATTATTTCACTTATACTAATGATTATATTCTACTGTATATTTTTCTAATCAAATTTTCATTCTTTTTCAGAGGATGATGCCGAAAAAGCTCTTTTATCAGCTTCTCAAATAAAAACCCTGTTTGATAAAATAGACGGCATCATAATTCCTTTCCCGAACCTTGTAGTTGGAGACAAACAGCCCCAAGATTCACATCCTGTAGAAAAACTCTTTTATATAGTTGATAGTGTAAATGAATTGCTAGACCAGTTGACCTTGTTGACTCATGCCAAAGAGCACATGCGGTCAACGCTTTCAAAACAAGCCCTTGAAGTTGACCAGATGAAGGGGGAATTTAAAGATGGGTTGCAGAATATTATTCAAAAGTTAGGAGGTGACGAGTCTATTGGAGTCAAGAAACCTGCTGATGTTGCAGGACTGCTTCTAGTGCTGGAAAGGCTTGTTCAAGGCATAATTCTGGATGGTCAAAGTTCAAAATCCAAATTGGTGGAGACCCAGAAAAAAGCAGAAGAATTATCGAGCAAGGTTAAATTACTGGAAGATTTTATTCAGAATAGGACAGGTGGACCAGACATGATACAGGAAAGAGGTGTCTTTGGATCACCATCTTTTCCTGCTGGATCAGAAATATCAGAGATTGATGATCAGGCATGTGTTATTATCGCATCTAGAATTGTGTGTGTCTGATCTCGTCATTTTTATGCTCAGCTAATGTGGCATTGACTTAGAGGTGGCATTTTTACTTATAATGGGTTGAGTCGGGTGATGTTTAATCTGTAGCAGATAAAATGTTAAAATAAAAATAAGTCAGCTAAAAAGAAACAGGTCAAATCGGTCGAAAGTCGCCCAAAGTGTTTGTTGTTTTATGTTATGAGTGCATAACACCTTCTAAGTCATTTTGTTCAAAAAGTTAGGTCATTACGATATATTATAGTTTTATACGTTTTGTAATCACACTTACAAACTGAAATTGTAATGTTATACTTGCAGGTTACTGTTGGGAAAGCGGGGTTGCCTTTGGCGCCCTCTGCTGCCCAAATGAGATCTTTGAAAAAGGGATCAAGTGAGCAGCTTGCAATTACAATTGACTCAGAGTCTGACCGTTTGCTTGACAAAGCTGAATCTGTTGAAGATAAAGGTTTTGTTTTAAAAAGAATTTCTTATGTTTATTCTATATTAGGCTGCATTAGCCGGGAACATTTTCCTGATTTTTTATGTTTTCAGGTCATATATTCAAGTCGCTCCATACATCAGGTCTTGTACCAGTCCAAGGGAAGATGATTGCAGATCGAATAGATGGAATATGGTAAGTGCTTTGACCGAATTCTGTATATACTCCCTTTTGTCTCATGAAAATTGGAGCATTTCACTTTTGACCATAAACCGTATGACAGAAGTACACAAAAACAAGAAAATCTTGCTGCTTTAAATCAACTTCATTGATTCTTGTAATGGCCACATAAACCGAATGACAGAAGTACACAAAAACAAGAAAATCTTGCTGCTTTAAATCAACTTCATTGACTCACATTAAGCAAGCAAGTATTCTAGATTAAAAAGTTACCAAAAAGAGATACCTTTGACTTCGATGAAACAAAGTTTTACCAGCTGGATAGTTCAAACCGGCTTTGGATTGACCCACAAAAACTTTTTACTCTTTTTAAAATTCTTTTGTAAATAATAAGTTGATTAATATTACAAAAAACAATATTTTTACGATGATTTCTAAAGAATATAACGAGCCACTTTTAGCCTATTCATGTTTTATCTCTTTTTAAAAAAAAAAAAAACACAACCCGACCCAACTTGATCCATTCACAAGTTAATGAGTTGAATTTGCCACCTCAAAGTTAGTTCCTTGAGGTGGCAAGATGTGAGGATTGGGTAATACAGGTCAAATCAGGTTTTGGTTGATCAACAAACATTTTTTGTTTATTTGAAAATTCTTTTATAAACAATATGTCTGGTCCATTTACAAAAACAATGTTATTACAAAGAAAATTTGAATCTTTTGTATGAAACGAGTTGGGATGACCAATTTCGTGTGCTACCCTTTTAGCTAATTTTCTTATTTTACACGTTTGAGATAAATAAAACCCAAACAACGCATTCATATGTAAATGGGTCGAAATTGACACCTCTAATATTAGTCCCTAATGGTTGCACTTCCCGCTTGTGTACAGGGTCTCTGGTGGTCAAGCCTTGATGCGGCGACCAAGGGCACGGCTAGGGCTTATTGCTTATTGGCTTATATTGCACCTATGGCTTCTTGGCACTATCTTGTGACCATGATAACTTGTGCCATATTTAAGTAGCTTCAATGTTTCATATTGTTTTTTTATGAGTTTACATAGATGTACAAATTAACAGTAATCGTGTTCGTTTGATTCTCTGCAATCAGATTTTAGGGTTTCAGAGAATCCATAACCATAAGCCCCCATGTTCATGGGAATGTTTAGTTATTTGAGAAATCATTCAACTTTAATATACTTTGTACTATGTCTGGGTGCCATATGATATTATGATGTCGTCATGAATAGTCTCACACAATGTCTTTGTAAGCCTACGTACAGTTCTTGTGATTTGTCATGTTATATGAATAAGAACATGTGTCAAAGATAACAAGTATAACTTTGCAACATTAACTCATGAATAAGCTCTTCTTGTTAGCTAAACTGGTTCTAGCTTTTCCCCGAGTCCAAAGATGAGCTACAACATGTAGAAAATCAATCTGAAGGGGTCATGAATTCATGATGTTGTAGACCACCCTTCAAATGTCGCACCGGTATAGTATGTAAATCTTTCAAGCCCCCCCCTCCCCCGCCTCCCTTCTATACCTGAGAGTGCCAAGCCGAAGCCTACAAATTTCAAGTCGGTATAATAATATATAAATCTCTTGAAGGGCCACCCTTCTATACCTAAGGATATTAAACCTAAGCTTACAAGATTACAGTACATTAAAGTCATATGAATATTCATATATTCATGTCTTGTATTTTAAAATTATATCGTTTCAAACAAAGATGTAAAGGAGATGATTCAACCATAGTACAATTGTAATCAATCGACATAAACGAATTTATCCTCAATAAAATTTATTTTTATTTTGTATTTTCTTAAAAAACAACTTTCATACATTTAAAAACCACATAATTAACTAGCGGATGTAAAGATTTAAACTTACACCGTTCTTTATCTTATCATATGTTTTGAACCATTTAAAAAAAAATAGTTTTCTAGAGGAAAAAACTTGGAAATTTCTTGGAAGAGTACAAATTCGGTCAAAGGTCAAACTTCGAAAAGAACTAAAGTTGGACTTTTGAACAATAAATGACTTTCAGTCTTTCACTCTCACATTTTCTAATAACAACAGCTCTCCGTCGATCGAGTGAGATTAACAGCAGCCGCCCGGCGGTATTAATCCACCGCCGCCACCGCCGCCACCGCCGCCGTACAGATGACCGGCTGTGACGTCATCGGCGGTTGTCCTAGCGACTACGTTGCTCTCTCCGTTGCTATCATCTCATTCGCACTGTACGTCTCTTTTCCCCTAATCTGTTCATAACTTCATATGATAACATAAATGTACGCAATTACGCTATCTTCTTTGTTTATTTGGATTAACGCTAGGAATTTGAACATTTAACTGTGATCCGACACTGATAGGTTTCATGATTGTGATAATTTCATACTGATTCGAATCCAAAACACAGTTACGTGTTGAATTATGGATGCTAAAATTGTTACTGTTCTGGTATCGGTTTTGATCCGTATCAAGTTGTAAGAAGATGCTTCCTGAAGCTTATTTATGTTTAGATCGTTTAGAATGATGTTGATCTTAGATTTGCTGAATTGTTCATGTGGATTTGCATGTTATGAAAGCTTTTCATCTGTGAAGGGAGAGATTTGTGAGTATGTGTTAGTGAGTGGAGGAGTATCCTAGTAGTGTAAGATACTAAGATAGTTTGTATGTCCAAATTAACCTTTCAATATTTTTTTTAAGAATTCACAAAGATCATATTCAATGGCTCGTTTGTTAGAAGTCTGTGGCCTTGTGGAGGAGAGAGAGAGAGAGAGAGAAAGTAATTCGTGGCCAAGGACGCAGCGGACGGAGTCTGTGAGAGAGAGAGGAAAGAGGGCGACATGGAGAGAGAGTGACATAGGGCGTCATTGCCCCTCTACCATTGGAAATGCTCTAATGGTGATTTCAGTATTTCCAGCTAGAAATGATAGATGCAGTCATACTGATGTTATATCAAATTTTGTCTCATTCTGTTTCATATTATTGTAGTAGAAATGGATTTTTTTGTAAAGTGGACTAACAAGAAAACTGAAGCATTTTGTAATCCAAATTGTTGCTGCTCATATATGCATGTTTATAATGGATCTAGTTCTTGTCTTGCAGCCTTTTACTGAGGTCAACTTTACCCTTTTTAATTCACAAGATTCCTGTACCTAAAGGAAGTAGTTTTTGGCTCCCAGCAATTCAGACCATGGCTAGCTTCAATCTTTTGCTGTCACTTGCGGTAAAGCTACTTTTTTTTTCTTTTGTTTTTTGATTAGTCAAGTTCCTTTTTGCTAGTTGTCTATGTTACCAATCAAATCAAACCTTCAATTTTTATATATTTACACTTCTCACAATCTCACTTGAGAGTAAATCTAAGTATGCATTCCATAAATTATCTATTTATGATTTATCCCCCCATATGAAATTCTTATACTTAAATCAAATTGTCTCACAAAATCAATTTTTTATAACTTTTATAATACCATAAAGGGCTGAAGGCCACGTTAATTGGAATACTCTATCAAGTCTATCTTATTACTCAACATTTTTATACTCTCATTATTACTGTCACTTACGTTAATCTGTTTCACCTTTATGCAGATGTCACTTAATGTTGTGAGATTCCACAGGAGGCATTGGTGGCAATCCTGTTATGTCTGGGCAGGTTTATATTCTTTTTCCTTGATTAATAAAATCACACCAACTGTTCATTTGTATTTGTAAATTCATGTTCACCTATAGCAATTTCTTGGTTTCAGTTTGGGTGAATGGTCCACTTGGATTTGGATTGTTATTGAGCTGTCGCCTTATTCAAGCAGCCCACCTGTATTTTGTATTTGTCAAGTAAGTTTTTGTGACTGTTTTTCTTTATCCTTCTGGTTCTTCTACTTGTTCTTTTTTGCTCTATGAAAAGTACCATGTAATCTAAGTTGGGTTGTGCATCTTTCATGCATGTTAAATTGTGATCTCTTATTATCTTCAGGAGGCGCTTATTTCCTATAAGATCATATATCAGTCTTCCACTTGCTCTTCTGCCCTGGGTTGCTTGGGCTACATGTAAGACAACTGGTCTTTTTCCTGCTTTGTTGTACTTCTTTTTGCCTTAGATTTTTGTTTGTTGCATTTGTTAAACCATCTCTGATGGACAGTAAAACATGATTATTTGAGGTGGCAATTTTGGCTCAGTATAAATGAGTTCTACGGATTATGTTTTATCCCTAACGGGTCAAGCAGGTAAAATAAATAATTGCTAGAAAGGAGACTGATCTAACGTGTGGAAGGTCACCAAAGTGGTTATTAATGTATAAAATCTCCCAAATCATTAACAGAAAATAGATTGTACGAAAACAATATATTCTGTGTAATCATATTTGAAACTCTAAATATTTAGGAGTTAAAAGTTAAAACAATTTTGAGCAAAATTGTTTCGGATAATACCCCCACCAAAAAGAACAATGAAAATAAAGAAAGATAGAAATTTGGACTCGAGAAGTTAATCCATTTGACATATTACCTACCCCGCTCATTTGCCTGCCTTTAGTTAGCATGATTTAGCTTACTGATTCTAATAATTGTTATGCTCCTTATAGCAATGAACGTGTGAATTCTTTTTATTTCTATTACCCCGTGTCTAATTCCTTCCCATGAACCGCCATTTATTACTTCTTTGAATTAAATATATTGTTTTTTATAATTCCATCTATGCATATGTGAGGGTGTATATATTCATGTTTTTCTCTCATGTACAGTTATGCAAGCTGTTAACATTGGAGTTTGTTTGATGCAGTACTTCACATAAAGCAGCCTTTAAATAATCGATGCCACATGGGGACTCAATGGGTTGCTCCCTATATGTGTTTTCCTGTTGTATATATTGTTGCTTTGGTTTGTATTACTGCAGCCATTCATCACATTGAATTCAAATTCGATGAACTCAAGGACCTTTGGCGGGCCATACTTGTAACTATGTTTTCAGTGGGTACGTATTTAAACTAATATTGCACATAACTCTCTAAAACATCTCATCAATTACAATATGCGTCTATGTAATTTGGATAATATGTTGAAGTCATAAGTGGTGCAAGTCCATCCGATCTGAATTTTTGATACGTAGTGGCAGTAACATAATTGGCACTGCAAATAACCTTATTCAGTTCCTTTTTGTTACTAATTTTCTTGATCTTCCATTTTAGGTGTATGGGTGGTTGCTTATGTATTGAATGAGACACACGAGGAGAGCATGTGGCTTCAAGTCACCACCAGATGTGTGCTTTTAATTGTGGTATGTTTAATACCTACCATCGAGGTGGCAATTTTGAGCCATTTACTTACGAAGTCAATTCGGGTTACGCTTTATCTTTTAAGATAAAGAAAATTTAGCGTAGAAAGAAACGAGTTAAATAGATCAAAGGTCACCAAATTGTATTTTTAATGCATAAAAGCTCCTATATAATTAAATTCAATAATTAGATATATCATTTTTGTACTTATGTTTGACGTACCAATCATGGCTTTATGGGCAAATGCAAATGCAAATGAAAAAAAAAAATCTATGGTTTTTCGCTTAATTTGCACTTTATATGAGGTTTAGGGACTTTCAATCATGTTAAAATTAATTTTTGTGTAACTCTTTTGTTGACTTCGTATAAGTTAGGCATTTATAATCATGTAAAAACACAGTTCAGGGACTTATGTGCTAATTCACCTAGATTTTATTAGTTTTGTTTTTTATTTGACATTTGCCCTACTCATTTATTAATTAAAAAAATGAGAAACTTTGTAAGATAAGTGTTCCAAGTCAACCTGACGCGTACAAAAAATTACCCGTTTTGATTTGTCATACAACATACGTGACCGGCTCATTTTGGAAGCTTCAACTTTATTTGGATAACTTTACTGATATCTTTGTCGATTGTTATTCCACAGGCAAGTTTTCTTGTGGTGGCTTTCTTCTCTATTTCATTCTCTCAACCTCTGGCGTCAGTTATGAGCTTAAACAAGAAGGAAAGCTTTAATGTAAAGACAATGGGGGAAGCTCTTGGAATACCTGATAGTGGGATTTTGTCACAGAATGACCCAACTCTAGATGTCGATCCAAATGATCCGTTGGACAAACTTTTACAGAATAGAAGATTTCGATTATCGTTCATGGAGTTTGCTGACAGGTCTCGTCTTCATCTAATTTATATCAAGTGGCAAAATGGGTGTCGGGCTGTTCGGGTAACGTGTCAAAATGGGTTTGGATCAAATTTGGTAATTTTGGTACGGTTTACGTTGACACGAAACACTTTTACCCAAGATATTAACATTTTTTATAGTCTTTTAGTGCATTAAATACGACTACAGGAATTACATAATCTAACTATTTTTATATAATACATTCTCGGATATTTTTTGCATTAAAGTACACTTTGGATGAATTTCATTAAGCTAGTTTTTTTTGTCATACCCGTTTTTACCCGTTAGAGAAAAAAACAGTACTCTAGACGACCCGTTTACAAGTATCTGAACTACATCCTTTTATTTACTCTATGACTTCAGTTGTTTGGCTGGGGAAAGTGTGCATTTTTACAATGAAGTACAACAGCTTGAAAAAATACCCGTAAATGATCCTGTTAAAAGAATATACATGGTACGACACATTATTGAGAAGTACATAAACACAGGTATCGCACTCAAGTCTCATGTAAAGTCTAACTAGAGGTGGAAAATGGGTGGTTTGGGTTACAGGCCGAAACTGTTTCTGGTCCATCGGTGTAATTTTGTTATTTTTAACATAGGTGGGTCGGGTTTCCTTGAATTTCATTTATAAATTAAAAGTAATGCATTAAATATGTTTTTAATCATTAATATATTAATGTGACTTTATTAAATGAAACAGTTTAAGATGATGTAAGCATTGAAAATTTGAAATACAGTTTGCTTCTTGTCACTTTTAATCCGTCCGACCTGTTTAATTGTTTAACTAAACCTTTAAAGGAACCCATTTGACTTGTTATAGAATGGGTCAAAATTGTCCCTTCTAAGTTTGATTCAATTTTTGCTATGAAGGAAACTGTTAAAAAGTACATCAAGATTTTTTTTAAGAGGAGATAATAAGACGTCACATGAAAAATAAACTTCCATTTTTCAAGTTTGTCCAAATTCATTAATGAATTACTGTCTTTAATTTCTTGATTTGTATTCAGGCTCACCTATGGAGGTAAACATTTCTCACAGAACCCGACAAGAAATTCTCACAACCCTCGATCTTGCACACCCAGATCTCTTCAAAAATGCTGTCATTGAGTTACTGCAGTTAATAAATATGGTTAGTACTTTTTACCTTTTTAGTTGAAATAAAAAACCCCATATCTATCCTTCTAGTCACTTGCTTAATATGGTTAGTTCTTTGAAGGTAAAATAAATGATTTTTATTGAGGTGTTTTAGTATGTTACCGTCTACGTTATATGTATAGACATGATACAAAACCTTAATGCTAATGGGCCTAACCCTAATATGTTCTAACAAGTTCATTACCTTTTGAGGTGAAATTCCTTCGATTTGGGTTATTTTCTCAAACGGGGGTTGGGGGGGGGGAGGTCTATTTTCAATTGATATGGTGATTGTGTCCAAGATTTAAACTTTAAACCGAACTTTTTAAATTTTTTTTATGTATAGAACTTGGCAAAAGATTATTGGTCCTCCATGTTCTTCTTAAAGTTCAAAGAAGAAGCTGCTATGAGAAGTGTTGATCATGAACTTGAACAAGTAAATGGTTGGAACTTTTCTCCAAGAATGAGCTCTGTTCGCTGTCCCGACGACCCTTTCTACCAAGACCACATTCCAAGGGACCCATCTAGTCATGATCGTCACGGTTCATACCTACATTGAGTACGTCAAATTACAAAAATGCCCTTGTATCACTCCACCGAAGCAGCATTCTGGCTAAACATAACCTGGTCAATGATTTGATCCAACCTGACCCGACACGTTAACAATGACCTATAAGTTAGGGGAGAATTTGTCCTATCAATGGACCATGAATGCCGACTAGTTAGGGGTAAGGTTTGAGACTACATGAAGGTAATTATTTACCTAAGAAGGATTGGTTTATATTCCTCTAGATCACTCAGATTTCTACCATTTTGTACATTGTACAATTATTTGTATAGCACAATGAAATATATATTCGAAAATGGGTTGATAATGTTTTAAACCAACATTTATGCGTAAGACGCCCTTGCAAATACAGAACCACTTTTAAGTAGAAACTGTGAGAACTATATATATAATAAGAGGAAGAAAGACCGTCTTATGTATAACAACTACAATAAAATTGCAAAAGCTACATTCAAAAGTTTTTATTGTTCTTCAATTAAAATTGGTTGTGTATTCAACGGTCTCTTGTTAAAACATGATTAAATAATAATCAAATATTTAATAAGAAATAAATTTACTAATCTTGAATAATGAGCATATAACATTTAAATTAACATCAATCTAATTAAAAAGCAATGGATCTAGATTTTCTTTTTCTAAATACCACCTCAGTGTCCAACCCAAACCCGTCAACCTTTCTGGATCGAACCAGATCCGACCCGTTAAACAAGCTCTTCAAAGGTTCAATACTATACAAATCATTAGCGGAATACTTATCCGACCGTCTAGATACCGCCACGTGTAACACACATATTCCACCGGGCTTCAACGTCCGTTGGATCTCCCCCACAAATCTATCCGGGTAAAGTGCATGGTCAAACACATTCGAAAATTCAAAGTCAAAAGTCATATCATCAAACGGTTGGTAATGAAAGTCACCCTTGATCACATTAGGCGGGTATGGAACAAGGTCCAACCCGATTGAATCGTTCACCCCGACCCGTTTCAATGCCTCCACTTCTTGCCCGACCCGGGCTCCGACACAAAGAGCCTTTGATGAGTTTGAAAGCAGTTTTTCTTGTTTTAAACGGTTAAAAAACCGTTGGAATACTTGAATCTTTCGGTCCCAATCTCGTGAGGTCCAAATTTTTCGGAGCTTCGGGTTGGTGGTTTTTTGAAGCTGGTGGTTGATGTAGGCTTCATAGGAGTTGTACCCGGGTCGGATCTTGAGGTTGTGGTTCGGGTTGATGGAGATGGGTGGTTGTAAAGATTTGTGGGATTGTAGAGAAAAAGAGATGAGAAAGATGAGAGAGATGATGATAAGGGTATGAAAGAGTGTTTTGGGTATTAATAATTTTGATTGGTTGATTAACTCCTTCATTTCTCCACGGGCCCACGAACTTTGTCGTGGACGAAAGAAGGCTGATGTGAAGGAGAGAGGAGAATATGAAGATTAGGACGTCTTGTCTGTGGTCACAGAGCGGTTCGTGGAGGAATGTGAGCGTTTTCTGAGAGGCGGGTGGGCTCGTCGTTTTTCGGCTGGGAAAATCCACCGTGGCGGTCCGTGAGCTCGGATGCGATGATGATGCTCTAATTCATTGCTCCTCTCTTTAAAACCATGTATCTTTCTTTAGAATCATGACATTTACATATCATAAAAACACCCTTTTAGTCTTTATAACTTTTAATTTCATGTAGCTTCCCTTTCTCTCTACAAGTTTCTAAGATGTTCATGAGAAAGTGTTTGTGTGGGAGAGAGATGAGTTGAGAAATGAATGGACAAATGGTTGATATAACAAGAAAGCATGCATAATATAATATGGTGGAAGAGAGAAGTCTAGATTTGCATGATAAATGATAATTAATTGCTCTTTAAAAAAAATAATATAAAAAGATCTATTTTTTTTTTACTTTTTTAGGGTCAAAAGCTTAAATGGTTTACTTAAAATATTAGGATTAATCATTATGTTTCTTAAAATGAATATTTAATGCGTGTATCTAAAGTTTTAAAAGATTATAGTGATTATAAATTTGGAATTGGATTTGAAGCATTATTTGTGCTATCATTTTTTATATCATTTCCATCAAAAGAATCATGACTTGTTCAGAGTTTATTATACAATTATCCTTCTTAGTATTCCTTCTTTCTCTCTTCTTTATCACATTCTTTATTTGTGGTCATCCGTGACCACAAAATTTTTAACTCTCTCTCTTTCGCTTATCCGTCGGATGGCCAATAACACGCTTTCATTGAAGATGTTCTTACGTAATCATGCCAGTTTATTTATTTGGAAGTTTTGGTCAAAGATTTAACCAAAATGGACATTGAACAAATTAATATTTGTGTAAACACTTTGGCACCGATGGGCACAACAGGCTCATTTACATCTTTGAAATATATTACTCACAACGTGACACGGGGACCACCCTCCGTCTTAGTTACGGCTAGATATATATATATATAGGAGAGTGATCAAATGAAAACCACGTGTGTATATATATATATATATAATATATATATATATGTGTGTGTGTGTGTGTAAAATAGAAGAATCTTCTTCGTAAATGATTTCCCCAAAATGTCACAATAGGGCCAATGGTCAGCTCCCCAAACGGATCAATAGGATTCTGACACGTGACAAGACTTGATACATATATGATAGCCTAACCTGCTTACAGACTGAAACAATTCGCATGGTACGGGGCCTGTCCCACGTGAGTTGTATGACCAACTAAATGAGGTTTATATACCAATGGACTCTCTCACACATTATACTCGTCTTTTGAATTGAGTTTTTTATGTTTAGTACGCAACAGTTACGAGACTAATTTACATTGACCGTACCCCATCTCTCAAATTATGAAACATCATATATGTTCTTTGAGGGCACAATTACGTTGGCTCATCTATGAGGGATGTTTGGAAAAAGAAAAACAAACAACCGGCGGTATTAGGATTCAAACATATAATAAAGGATTAATGTCCGTTTAATTTGCTTTTAGTAATGGATGATTGAGTTATTTACCTTTAAATATAATAAAATATTAAATTTCTTTTATAATAATAAGATTGTTCTATTAATGTCAATGTAGTTTACTCTAAAACCGGTCAATTAAGATTTATGTTTTCTAATTTAATTTTTTAATAATATCGTTGCAGTAACATATTTTTGGGAAAATATTATAAAAAAATCTATTAAAAATGAGACATATTATTTAAATACTAAAATATTGCACGTGAGGTGAATTATTATTTAAAATGTTGCTCTTGAAAACGTGGCTCATATTAAGATATAATATTTTGATAGATTTTTAAATATTATTAAAACTTTTTAAAATTATTAAAAGTATTACAAAAATAAATTTTATAGTATTTTTATATTTGTTAATATAATATTTTAACAAGGTTAAAAATTTATATATTTTGCTAAGTTTTTAGTTTAACTTTCAATGTTAAAAAACATTTTTATAAAGTATTAATAAAACTTAATAGTGTTATTATAATGTCCTTTCAAAACACATTATAACACAAAATAAATGAAATATTGATATATAGATCACAAAACTTAAAATACCAGTTTTAAAGCAAATTAAATAAATATTGTTAAGAGAAATACCATCTTGAAAGGAAATTCATATTTCATTATATTTAGAGGGATAACTCATAAATAAGACTATATAACGTCACCAAGAGTATAATATTTTACGTGTCAAGATATGTTGTATGTTACCAAGAGAAAAAAAGTCACAATCAGAATTACTTAGTTAATTGCTATTACAAATATTTTAATATAATGTTAAACAAAATAGGAATTGGTTAAAAAAACCTTTTTTTTTCTTATTTCATTTGTTTAATTACAAAAAGAAAAGGAGAATGATTAATGGTGTGCTAAAGATTAAAGAATAAGGTTTTGATGATTATTGTCTTGAAGTGTTGGGAAAGTATTATAGGGTTTTCAAGTAAAGAATACCTACTTAATGATAGTTTTGGCCCAGCTTAATACGTAAATGGCATTTAGTTGGGAGTTGGGATGGATAAATCTTTTCCATCTCAATATATAATTATAGAGTAAATTATTATTTGGCCCCTGGGGTTAGGACCATTTAACCCTATCAACTCAAAAAAAAATCTTTTGATGTATCAATCGTTTCGTTTCTTAACTGTTTCGGCTCCTGACACTAACTCTGTTAATATTTTTCTGTTAAGTATAAGGGTATTATAGTCATTTACACCTTAAGGATTGTTAATGTAAAATTTAAAGCTCTAGGGTTATTTATGCACAATTTTAAAATTACAAATAAAACCACCACCCATCACTACCCACCCACCCCCTTGGATACCCTAGATGTAGATCTGTTGGGGTTACGGAGGGGACGCCGGCTGTGGTGGCCGCTGGTGGCCGTTCGCGTCCAACTCGAACGTAGATCTGTTTGGGTGGATGATATACTCCTTTGGTCATGAATGTCGCCGAGCACGATTTCTGCTGCTTTTGGTGACCCAGTAGAACACCTCTTGGGGTGATGAAGGGGTTTCCGGGGGTGGGAGTCGCCGGTGACGAGTAGATTTGTTAGGTGGTGGTGTGGTGGTTGTTTTAGAAAAAGTGGTGTGGTAGATCTAAAAGGGGCGGAGGAGACAGCATCCAACGGTGGAAAAATTGGAGATGGTATCCAACGGAGGGGACGTCGGCTGTGGTGGCCGCCGGTGGACGTTTGTGTCCAACTCGAACGTAGATTTGTTTGGGTGGATGATGTACTCTTTTGGTCGTGGATGTCGTCGTGCACGATTTCTGCTGCTTTTGGTGACCCAATCGAACACCTCTTGGGGTCACGAAGGGGTACCGGTGGTGGAGTCGCAGGTGACTGGTAGATCTGTTAGTTGGTAGTGTGGTGGTTGTTTTAGAAAAAGCGGTTTGGTAGATCTTAAAGGGGTAGAGGAGATGGCATCCAGCGGTGAAAAAATTGGTGGTGTTGCGAGTGGAGGTGGGGGTATCACGGTGATGGATGTGGTGGCGGTGTCAAATCTATTAACTAATAAAAGATGTAGATCTGTTAGGTGGTGGTGTGGTGGTTGTTTTAGGTGGTGGGTGGTAGTTGTGTTAGGTGGTGGTGTGATGGTTGTATTGTTTATTTTCTAAATGTACATAAATAATCCTAAAGATTTAAAATTGACATAAACAGTCCTTCAGGCGTAAAATAACCATAATACCATTTAACAGAAAATAGTTAACGAAGGGGTACCGGTGGTGGAGTCGCATGTGACTGGTAGATCTGTTAGTTGGTAGTGTGGTGGTTGTTTTAGAAAAAGCGGTTTGGTAGATCTTAAAGGGGTAGAGGAGATGGCATCCAGCGGTGAAAAAATTGGTGGTGTTGCGAGTGGAGGTGGGGGTATCACGGTGATGGATGTGGTGGCGGTGTCAAATCTATTAACTAATAAAAGATGTAGATCTGTTAGGTGGTGGTGTGGTGGTTGTATTGTTTATTTTCTAAATGTACATAAATAATCCTAAAGATTTAAAATTGACATAAACAGTCCTTCAGGCGTAAAATAACCATAATACCATTTAACAGAAAATAGTTAACAGAGTTAGTGTCAGGGGGCAAAACAGTTAAGAAACGAAACGATTAGGGGTTGATATGTCAAAAAATTCATTTTTGGGCTGATAGGGTTAAATTGCCCTAACCCCAGGGGCCAAAATAGTAATTTACTCATAATTATATTTCATTAATTTCTTATAGCATTAAAAACTAAAATAAACTTTGATAATAAAATAAAAAATAACTAAGACTATCCAAACCCGTATTAGTTCATAATCTCTTGTTTGATATCTTCCATCAATTGATCCAAAACTCGTTACATGGTCGATGTTTTGAGCAAGAATTTAAAAGTTCTCACGAATTCCTTCTTTTTTCTTCATCACTATGTTTTTCTTTTCAACTCCATCTTTGATTTTACAAATTCAGGCTCAAAGGACAGTGCAACAATAGCGCTTGCTTGAACTTTGACCTTGTTTAGCTTTACCCCGTGATCAGTTGTTTGGGTTCTTCTTCTTTCGGCAAGGCATCTAAATCATAAAAACACCAAGCCTAGGATCCGCCGGCTTATCATCAGCATCGAACATCGTTTGTTGATGAAGTTTTCCATCTCTTTGATCATCGGTTGTTTGGGTTCATGGTTTGTAGTTTAAAATTTTGGATGTGCATACAAATGGATTGTGAGTTGTGTAAAAAAGTATACAAAAACTTATAGTGGTAAAAATTGAAATTACTATTAATTTCTTTAAAAAAAAAAAACAAACGCAACGGTAACTTTCCCAAGCCCCCAACGCTCACAATGGTCAAATGTTTTGGCCTTTAACGCCATGGGTGGAGCGGTGTTCAACATCCTTAATGGTGCCACGTTGGAGAACCCCCCTAGGCGTGCTTGTATCGTCGTACACCCCTCGGCCTAAGTTTAGTGAAAAGGTTTGATATATAACAAGGACAAAAGATTCAGTAAAATGGGAATCACGAACCAGACAAAAGACTTCTCCAGACAGGATGGGTGTAGGTACACCACATTTGTCAGGGCGGTTGGAAAGAACATTGGCCTCTTTCTTTTCAATCCTTAGGGCGAAGGGGTGGAACCCCCAAACTACCCGAACCATACCCCAATCAAAAGTTACCACGTGATTTGAACCCACAACAACCCAAAAGAAAAGAATAGGAACCCTTAAAACCTAAAACTACCCTATCGACTCGAAACACACACTCCGGGCTAATCGGCTTCTTCAACGGGTTCACGAACCCGAGAAGTCTACCTGCAACCCCAAGCCGCTGCACCTGTGGCAGTGTTCCCGATCTACCCGTAGGTGAACCGGAGCTCGACCCGTCTACCTTTAAAAAGAGAAGCACTCCGTCGATTCTAGTTCCTGTGTCTGATATGGAGATCTGTCGGCCTCTAGAGACTGCTGATGCTCCAATTTTAATTACTAAATACCCTTTAGTCCTTTACTGATCAACAGTAAAGTACATACAACTATGACCTATAGTAGGTTACTCTTGTTTGCAATTGTCTTAGCGATCAAGTTTTATGAGTAAAACCTCCTAAATCATGTTATACAAAAATTATATTATCATCGAAATAATATAACTGTATAATCTTATTCGACACACTACTTGTACAACAAGAAGCACCTTGAAACACCTGAATTGGCTTTAACCCTTACCAAAATAAATGCCATATTAAAACATAATTCGATAAGCATACTTTAAAATCACAAATTCACAACAAAAACCAAAATATTGTAACTCGATAAAATCACAATAATTATTATCAAGACACAGTTGAAGAGGTTGAGAGCTTTAGGCACTCACTTTGGCATCTCTTCAGACAAATATCATTCCAGTTTGGCACTTGATGCTGGTTCACACAAACGGTTCGGGCACAAGCATCAGCGCAAGCATCAAGCTCAGAGACCCCACAAACCGTAACACATGTGTTGGGCTCAGGGTCTTTAGAAAATGACCCGACTTTTTTTAACATTCTTTTTGAGGTGCACACCCTTTCACAGACAAAGATATCATCAGAACTTTTTTCTCGGCCTCTAGCACTCTTTAATCTTTCTTCTTCTGCTCTTCGGTTCTTCATTCTTATGGCTTGGCCCGCCACCAATGCAGGAACCGCAGCCCCCACTAAAGATATCCACCAATCAACCATAGTTTGAGGGGATCTTACTTTAATTCTACAATCCAAGATTTTATAATTCAGCAACTTTAAAATCACACCTTTATAGTAATTGTAGAGATTGTTTGGAGATTTCTGTTGCTGTTTATGTATAATGAGTTTACGTTTTCAAGAAGAAAACCATTAGACTACAACTGATTGAATAAAGTTGAAAACTTTGTAAACAGACAAACAAGATCATAAAGTAGTTATAGCTCACTAGCTCAGCAAGGTAAAAGAGGGAACAGCAAGTCAATTGGAAGGCTATTCCAGCAACAGTTTACCAGTGGTGCCAAATTGCCAAAATGGACGGGTCAGGTTGTGTAATGGACCAAAACAGATAACTTTTGGTATGGGTCACAACAGGCTAGATCAGGTTGGGTTGACACAACACGTTTTGTGCAAATATTTATGCTCAAGTACTGTGGCAAATACGATAACAGTATTATTTCAGCAATGATCTAATCTTCAAAATATCCATTTAAGAGGATTTATGCATTAATAATAAATCACGGTGCCTTTGAACCATACACACCCCATTCATAAGCAGGCACCATACATCCCCCCTAAACATAACTTCAATAACAGCTTTTGTCAAGCCGCAAGTGAAGTTGTTTCTAGAATTTTGATATCATCATATGGAAGTAAAAACAATTCATAAACCAATACCATCGCATGACATGCTAGGATCTTCAATTATTAACTCAATACAAAGGTAAAAAGTTACTGAATAATGCTAGCAATGCAGTCAAACATTTAGCCCATGCAGCTTCTAAAGCTTCTCAAAAATATATGCATATGTGAATAAGTGAATTATGTGTATCTGAGCATATGTGAACATCCGTACTTTTCGATAGGCAAAATATCACCCAAAATAGTTGTATCGTTTTTTTATTATGATAACTATGGTTCAAACATTTTCAACACGAAATCCAACAAGAGAAACTTTACAATATTCAAAACGCCAACAGAAGATAATCAAATGCATAATTAGAGAAACATTAAGAAATATATAAAACCAAATAAACCCTAACTCCAACTCTAGCCTCAAAATATTCAACAAATCAATAACAGACACAAAGAATCAAACATAATATGATAATTCCAGGTTAATCCGTATCGTTAATCATTAATCATTTCTACAATGAAATGTAACATTGAAGAATCATATAACCCCGTAAAAACTCTCCAATTCGATCGAATTTACGAACACTGCTAAATCAAACTGATTTCATGAACGAATAAAGCAATGAGCATGAAATTCTTTAAGCATTACGAATCAAAATACCTTCGTATCAGCGTCAGTAGAACTAGGGTTTTAGACCGAAGGTAAATTTCCCCAATTTTGGCGCTCAGAGTAGCTGGCGTTTATATATGTCGACTAATTAGAATGTTACAAAAACATCCTTTATGATTTGATGGCATTGCTTTTAGAACCCTGTTGTTTTTTTTTCTTTCAAAACATAACTCTTAATTTCTTCCCGTTAATCACTTTTACTAGGTACTTTGCAGGGTTTGACATTTTGACCTCTTGAAAACATCTATTTGTACTTTTAGAGTGATAAGGTTTTTTTTAAAGTATCGATATTGGCCATTTAACCCTAAGATAACAAGGCAATGTCACTTTTTGTGATGTGTTAGGTGGTGTTTGTTTTTCTTAAAAAGATCAAGGTGTATACAGTCTCTTCTGTCTGCGTTGCGCAGATCACGAGGAGATATTGTCATCTGCAGACTGTTTGTTTTTTCGAAGACGTTTCATTAAAAAAAACGTCTGCGCAAGCTCTTCTTGATGCAGATTTGGCTCAGCCACTTCTAAGGTCTGCATAGGGTTAAACACCACCACCCAATGTCCACCACCACCGTCCACCACCCACCTCCACCACCGTCCACCACCGCCCACCGTCACCACTATCACCCATCGTCTACCTCACCACCATCCACCACCACCCACCGTCTACCACCACCACCACCATCACCACCATCGTCCAGCACCGTCACACACCACTACCAGTTTATTTTAGCAGTCTGCAGATGTTAAAAAACACACATTATTCTTCTTGCAGACTGCAAATGTTTGGTCCACCTCTTCTTCTACCGATGTCTGCAGATGTGGTTCGCAGACCGTAGACATTTTACCTTTAAAAAAACAAACTGCACTTTAGTCACTGGTACATCTGTTTATGAGATGCCTACTTCATGCTCAATCACATCATTCAATCAAATGCTATATGAAAGGTTATATCGTCCATTAACTATGATATACGGACACGTACCATCACATTCTCAGTCTTACCAAAACACATAACAATCTCTATCATACATGCCATACAACCCTTTATGTCCACAAATCATCGTTATATGTTCGTACACCATCAAATCAAATCACATCGATTAAGGGTGTTGTTAATAAAACAGGGGTGTGCACATAACCAAGTAGCCAACCCTTTTATGCATTCTATTAATAATATAAGAGAACAGGATGAATAATGCATTCACCATTAGTTATTTTGCAACGAATACTTAAGGAGTTTAGGTTATATAAATTGATTCCTGAGTTATTAAGAAACTCAAGTTAGTATTATTAGTTAGCACCTCACGGCCTCACCTCCACAAGGAAGGTTGGGGGATCAAATCCCACCCATGTTTCTTTTTCCTGATTTTGGTTAATTATTACATTTTTCCGATTTTTGGTACTTGTAATTATGTTTATTGCTTTATTATGAACGATACTAGACAAATTTATAAACATAAATGCAAAATTAACCTTAATCCATGGCATTTTTTTAAATATAACTCATTTTTGCAAGATGTAACATCTTTTTGGGCACGAGTATGGTTAGAAGAGTCGTTTGACAAATAGTCAAACATTTTACTTAAAGTCAAACTAAACATTGCAAATCGTGTCGATGGCTTCCACAACCACAAAAGCTGCGCTAAGAGTTAAGAGTGTTCATTATAGTAACTTTTGATTGAGTTTTTGTACCATATGAACATTTGCTTCTCCCAAAAGTGGTGTATTTAGCAATTCTATATGAGTTTCGAATAACAGGCTCACTTCTACTTGGCAGGAAAATACCGCTAGAAAACAAAAGCGCAACCGAAGAAAACAAACATCAAGAAGAATGATCATGAATAGAAGTTGCCATTTGGGAGTACAAGGTACATGGTTTAGATTTTAGAACTTTAGATCCTGATTATAATGCCATATATGCATACCATCATGCTCAACTTGAATGTACCAAAAAATGTAAATACATCCTCACACAAGGATGACAAGAAGCTTCACAAGAGGTGTCCGAACATCAGGATGTGGAATATTTTTTCTAACATCGTGTTTTGAGAATCATTAGGTTATGAAATCATAACATATGGGCCGTCAAGATGTTGCATGGCCCGTAACTTGATCAAAATATATGCTCTAGCGACTAGCTCACTTGCCTTTAACCAGTCGCCTCAAATACATTTACACAATTAAACTCATTCATTTCGCCACCTCTAAGCTAAACAAAAAAGAATCGTGTTGCATTCAATAGTGCATGTAAAACAATTTTTGAGTAATTCAAACATATTTATGCTAGTATGATTAATGATGATTGTGCACTACAAATACAAAAACTGGTGCATGAGAGTGAGCTTTTGCTTGACAAACAATTGATTTAAATACAAAACACTTGCTTGGAAACAGATTTCACATGAGCCTTAGTTCATATTCGCCTGCCATTGTTATATACCGCACCCATGGAAGAGCCTGATAACCACTTTTCTCGATGATTTTTAGGTAGCGGACCTATATAACATAAAAATAATGTAGATTAGCTTAATCAATGTCGACTGTGTTGATTATTGACCCTAATTGTACACTATAAAGCTACAAATGACGGTTTTGTGATTTCGTTCTTTGTAATATACTACTGAAATTCAAAAGATATCGGTAAAATTGAAAAGTAGCAGGGATTTAAAGAAATGGTTGAGTCGTGTAAAAACTGCAGAACTTGCTACGGAAAGAAGCTTAAACTTTTACCGGAATTTGATGGTTTGGTTCGTTATTTATAATTTCTAAGATAAAACCTTGTCACTTGTGTATCATATGCCACATGGCTTTTGATTTGACATTTACTAATTTTTAAATATAATCTTTAAAAGGATCAAATTTCCAAGCTGTAATTTTTTTCCATAAGCATTTTGCATGTGGCATCTGAAGTGGATGTGGAGGCTGGCATGACATCTACTAGTGCCACATCAGTCATCAGCAATCTATAGATAGATTGTGTATATGAGGTTGGTTGCTAAATCTATAAAAATTCGTTAGCTCATTTCTATTTGCGCCTAGTTTAAAGTTGGCTGCTAAAATCAGAAAAAGCGTGACTGTGTAAATACCTAATTCGCTAAACTTGAGTACTTGACTTGTTACTTTATAACAAAAGAACATGACCCAAAATGCAAAAGCAGAAATGAAGGCATACCTGTATTCCTGAAACTGTAAAATATGGTATCTCAAACTTCACACGGATAGGAGCTTTTCTCTCCGGGGCTGCTTCTTCGGCTGTTATACTAGGAAGTTTGAACTCTGCTCTCAACATGTATTCCTGAAACATCAAACATGCAACAGAATTTTAACTTTGACTTGGTCGACACATGAAATTGCCAATTATAGATGTAAATGATATACATAATGGTTTACCTTGCCACCTGGAAATGATTTTATTTTCCAGCTAAGAGCATCGCTTTCTGGTGCATAGGCAGCCGATCCCATGGAAGTCCGAACATTCGGATTAGTTGCATCAGCAGGCACAGGTAATTCAATCTCAACATTTGTTGCAGTGCTGCCAAGTCAAAATGGTCAAACCATAATCATGAGTCAAAATCAATGTTCTTAACTTTTAAGGCAGTAATCCTAGAGGTGGCAACATGGAGCAAATTGAGTAACAGCTAAATTGGGTAACTGGTAAGGGTCATGTCAAAATGGGTTAACCTGAAACACTTTTTGTCCAGAATTTTTACTATTTACAGTATGACGTACATGATTACAAAAACTATATTTTTTCAACAAAAAACAAATTATTTAAATAGAAAGATCTAAGGAATTTTATGCGGTAAAGATACACTTTGGACTTCTATCAAATCAACCCGTACATAAGTAAATGGGTTGAAATCACCAAAGCAATACCATGGAAATAAGCAATGAATTAAACCAGAGATAGCATTTTTGATTATTCAAACGTGAGTTGGATAAGTAGAGACTTGAAACGTTAATACCTACGCTCCTTAAATTGGCTCCGTGCTTTCACGGTTATTTCCATACGGCTTCTAGAATGCCTTTCAATTTGAGCTTCCACCCATATTAGAGGCTTAACCTGAATAAAATCATCAAAAATCCAATATAGTTAGGAAAAAAAAAGGGGGGGGGGGGGGGAGTTTGTTACTATTTTTTTGGCTGAGTTGAAGGATGGAACTGCAAGAACCTGAGTACTTAGTCGATATGTCATTAGGTCAAAAGCTCCATCAGGAGGTACAAAGGATATCGTTCGATCATTTTCAAAGCGGGCCAAACGCACGCACCTATATCAGAATTGCACATTGGCTGAAAACTAGCAGCAGATAGCCAGATACTAATAAACACAACAAAGATATGTGCAGCAGTTTAAAAGTTAGAGGTGGCAAATTGGGCAGGCTAGTAACAACTGACAAGTCAAAGAGTAATTTTTGGTGTGGGTCAAATTGACTTGTAACACTTTCTTCCCTGATTTTTTTCATTTTTAAATAAATAGTCTGTTAAAATACGAATCATACGATTATGAAAATTATTTGTTTCAACACTCTTTTTGATAAAATGGTTTAGTAGATATTATGTAAATACTCTTTGGCAGTTCTCGGATCGTTCAAACCCATTTGGCCAGTTTCTTTTTAAGATGTACTGTTTAAATTTCACCTGTTTGACCTATACACCCTGGAATCAGCCAAATAATAATTAATGGGTCAAAATCGCCGCCTCTAAAGACAATGAATAATGTTGAGTTGGCTTTTTATAACTTGCAAACCATGAATCAAGACCACAAGTTATTTAACATGGAAGGGTCGAACAACATACTGATGAAACTTGATGTCATCCAAGTCAATAGCTTTTCCTTTAGAAGATCGTCCTTGTGCCTCCAACAGAACTCTATCATTCAGGCCCAGTTTACACTCAGGCATACCACTGCAAGTAATCAAACACCATCATTTAGTGGTTGCACAAGATTTATGTAATTATTTGAGATGTTTAAGCAACCATGTTAGAGAGGAGACATAATTGGAGTGGTGTGCAAGATTCTTTGCAGATCAACAAAACAAAATGGGACCCCATTTTCAAGACCAGAACCAGCGGTTATAGAGCTTTTCAGAAACTGGTTCTCAGCTAGCTAAGTCCAGTCCCAAACCTGTCTTTTTAAAAAACTATGATTTAAATTTGAAAAAAATTGTGTTTCTCATTTGTAATTTTAAATTATAAAATCTCTAGTTCGTATCCGGTTCACAATCTGGAATGTGTTAATTCTATCGTCGCCTGTTAGAAACAGGAGAAAATTTAACAGCTCTTTTATATGTGCGGGATTTAGAATATACCCTTATACAGCATACACTGCTTATTACACTATGTACTACTCGATTAACAATAACATGAAAACAAGCTCTCCTCGGGTGGATTAGGTGGCTGTTTAAAAAAAAATTACTGGCCAATTACTAATTTTGACATTGGTTATCATCAGAGTTATTAAAGTTTTTCGAGGAGGATGTTATAAGTGGCAGGGATAGACCACAATTCAATTCAATACAGATAGTGAAAATGGAACAGACTGTAATTAGTCAATAAAATGTCTATGACATGAGAAGGTACAGTAAACATAAAGACACGTAGTGAGAAATTAAAGATTATCCCATTGAGGTTTAAATCATCTATTATTTCCCATAGGAATATCACTCTCCAGCCTACCCTGACAAGTCTGTGATGTAGTACCTAATAAGTTCAGTGAGTTTATTTGTTTTCCTTGTATTTGCGTCCACAAATGCTCACTATAAAAAGTACCAATCCTATTTCTTTTAATCTTTTTGTGATATTTCTCAGTAATGTATGTGTTCAGTTATTAGATTCATCTCTCTTAAGCATTATCTTGTGAATGGTAATGTGGACGATCACAGGTCTGACTTTAAGTCTAAGATCTAAAATAGGGCCACATAAGTCATAACAAGGTGTAGGAGTGTGTATGTGTGTCTATGTGTCTCTGAGACTTCAACATATTGTTACTATTTTAAGTGGAATGAAAGATGGGCACAAAGAAGAGGCAACTCCAGTTTCATGGGACAAAGATGGGCACAAAAAACTGAAAATGTTAATAAGTAAAGGGTTTTTATGCATAGAAGAGAAGTCTTGTGCTTGAATAATTACTGATCTGTATGATAGTATCCGTTCTTTCCTTTTTTTCCCTACTTTCTGCTTTAAAATTCATTCATCTATAGCCCTGTGTGTATGATTTCTTATCCTCGTTAATATTAACAAGAAGGCTTGTTAGTTATTATTAGTATTTTTTAGGTGGATAAATATGGTCAAAAGAAGTCAGATGATGAAATTTATCTTCTAATCTCAATAAGATCAGGGAAAGTATGCTGAAATTATAGCTTAACATTATAAACAAGACAAGAAAAATGGCATACTTACAGCTAGTTCAGTGACTGGATGGTATACAGTATCTAGCTAAAGAACGAATGTTAATCAAATTAGTAGTTACCTCAAATAAGTCCTCATCTTCAGTGCCCCTACAACATCTGACCTGACTATTTGACCATTACTGTTGACAAGTATATTCACACTCTCCACAACATCCAAAAACACCTGAACAAAGCAAGCAGATTTTTTTTTTATTTTTCATTTACTTTGGGTAATAACATATCCATAATAGCCTAGCTCTGACAAGAAGGCCTACCTCATTCTTCTTGTATCTTATCCCTTCACTACGCCAGGAGACTGCGTTTGTGACAGCCATTGGAGGCCTTTGTGTAACTTCCATCCTGTAAGCATCTGTCTTGATAAACTCACTGAGAATTTTAGCTTCCGTGAATTGAGGGTAACCAAAGTCCATCATTTCATCAAGCAATTCATACTGCAAAACATCACAAGGCTTCAGGTTTTACCTCCTTATAGAGTCATATCTAGTGAGCATATGTGTCCTTGAATTTTACTTTTACATGATTAAGCCCTTGACTTTTGTGAGAATATAGTGTCATATCTAGTGAGAATATAGGTCATCCAAAAAACCTTATAGACTTTCTCTGAATTCATATGTAAGTCCTAGATTTTATTTTCACATGATTAAATCCCTTACTAAACTCAATGATAAAGCTCTGACCTTTTTAAACAAATGTCCTTTTCTACATGATAAAGCCCCTAAACTTATAGAAACACACTTATTATGTCTTTTTTTGCATAATCATGTCCCTACACTCTATATTAATAGCCTTTTTATTATTTGTATAACTTTAGGGACTTAATCATGCAAAAGTAAAGTCCAGCATGTATGTGCAAAATCCGATGCACGCCGATAGGGTTTATTTTCATTTTCCTGAGAATGTATTGTAAAATATACATACCACAACCACAAAGTTGTCTCTAAGTGATTCCTCCTCTAGCTCCTCAAAGTAATGCTTAAATACCTGTCACCCAACAACAAACAAGAACTTCATATATAAATCTCTTAGTCCTTGTGAAACTGTGAAAGTGATATCAAAATTTTTAGATGATTGAAAGATATTCTAGGGGATTTGTGACAAGGGGAGGGTGAGCAAACATAGGAGCTTAATTTTGCTTCATTTATTTCCTATCAAGTAATATTGGAAAATGTTAAAAGAGTTTCTGGGGCAAAATGTGACTCTAATCCTATGTTTTCTTAAGTTATAAACAAAGAAACAAAAGTTATTTCATTCAGCTATTAATTATTGCTTACATCAACTACACGGTGTAGAAACAGGAGAAGGCTAGCAGCATTACAGTTCTGTCTCGATGCAGTCATTAGATATACATTGTTGTGTTGTACAAACATATAGGTGACACCATTATCATATACAACAGGATCTTGAGCATCTTGATCACCCTGAGGTTCATCAACACACCATAAACAAATTAGATATGCCCATTTGCATGCTTACAATTAATAAAACCTATACTTAACCTCAGTAAGAAGTTAAGCACAGATTCACTTCGATATCTGTATTTGAAAAAAAAATTATCCAATTCAAGCTGAATAAATACAGTTTGGATACAGTTTTAAACTAGCTAGTCCAGATAAAACAAGCACGTGCTATTCCTTTAGTTGTTACTGTTGGATGTGTAAGCATCACAACGGGCAGCCAGCACTAGGCAGAGGCGCAAAAAGGCAGCCAGCCCTAGCCCCCTTGCTGTCTCAGTTTATTTTAGGCAGCTTACCCAAGTTTAATTTCTTGTTCCCAAAGCTGTAAACCCTAATCTAGTGATTATAAATAGATGGTATGGCCTTTGTAATTCTTGAGCACCTATATAATGAAACCTAATTACAGTAAAGCGGACGTAGGTCATACTGCACTATAAATATCTTGTGCTCTGTTTTCTTTCATTGATTGTTCCTGTGTGTGCGTGCATCCCTAACAGTTAATACACTTTATAACAAAAGAAATGCATAAACATACAAGCAGGCAGATAGTATAAGCTTCTATGTTTCCTAATTCTAGTAGATCTATATGTTTCGACCATATTCCATAACCTGCTAACTAAGCTAACCTAATTTTAAACCTTAAACTAACAATGCGTACAGCCTACTTCAACAGACCTACTATACAGATTACGAGCTCAATACATATGCAAATCAATCAAATCACATTAATTAACGAATCAACAACAAAATAACCTCTTTCTCTATAAGTTTAGTGAAGAATCGCTCGGCCTGAACAGCGGAGACGTCGCCACGGTAGTCACGCCACACCAGCACACGCCCCTTGATATCGAGAAGGAACAGCGCAGAGGCCGCCCCTGCCATCAATCACTCGAACCGATGGATCAGATCCGTACGATGTGTGCAATTTGTGTTCGATTTGAGATCTGATTTCTGATCGATCTGCCGTCAAATCGATGAATTTGCCTGTGGTTTGATGATCGATTACTTGTGTTCACTAGAATCTGCAGAATTGAAGCATGATTTGAGATGCGATCGGTGTGATGTATGAATAATGAATACAAGCTTTTGTGTTGAAAATGGAAGTGAATGTTAATGTAATAAGCTCTGGTTATTGTCTTATCGAGTCTACTTTTCTCGCTGTGATTGATTTGCAGGCTTCAAGCGGGCTGTTAAATCATAAATGGGTGATCTTGTGAGGCCCATTAACTTTGGTTTGTAAGCAATGGGTCGGCCCATTACAAAGATTCAAATGAGAATGAAATCAAAAGAGTACTTACATTTAGTTGAAACCGTCCCTATGCTTGAAACCATCGGTATTGAAGGTAGAGGTGTACGTATCGGTTATTTTTGAAAACCGGTTTGGGGTTCAAACCGAAACAGGTTTGGTCAACCCAAGTCAAAAACGGTTTGGCCCCAAACCGGTTCGGGTTCTAAACCGGTTCGATGGCTGAAAAACCCAACCCTATTAAACCGGTTTGGGCCGGTTTGAAAACCGGTTCGGGTTGTTTTTTTTTTATTCATAATATAATAATGTTAAGCTATGAAAGATATATAATCATATTTATATTAATAAAACTTATACTTAATTTTAAAAAAAAAAAATAAAATTTTTGTTAACATATAAAGAATATATAATCATATTTATATTAATTAAATCAAAAGCATAAAATAAAAGTTGTGAGTATTATTGTTATTATTATTGTTATTAATATCATGGTGCTGGTGGTTGTTATTATTATTGTTGTTGTTACTTGTTGTGATTATTATTGTTATTAATATTGTTATTTTGTTTAATGTTAAATTATTATATCATACGTTACTTGTTAATCAATATGACTTAACGTCTCAAAGTGAGATAAATAATGAAAGTGAAATATATAATATATAAAACATATAAACAATTTAAACAACATAGAAGTTTAAATAATAGTTTTTTTAAAAACTAAACATTTAGCATAATCGACTAGTCGTTCTCCGTTCGTTCGTTGCATACTTGTATGGTTATTCTTCGCCACCAGACCCGAGTTGTTACGAAGATACTCATCATATGTCGCGCCATCATCGGTCATTTCGGGTGTCAATCCTCTCTCTACCTCGTCCTCGTATAATTCTGCTTCGTATTCCAATTCTCCTTCAAATGAGCATTTGTCTTGTACTCTTTCCGCAGCATCCAAATAATCCTTCAAGCAAATTGACATTTCAACTACTTGGGTAGTGAGTCGAGTTCGTCTTATCGATATAACCCTGCCACTAACGGAAAAAGCAGATTTTGAAGCTATCATGGAAGCTTGGACGGTTAGTAAATCCCAGACCATGGTGGATAGGATGGGAAATTGATCTTCCTTACCTTTTCACCAAACCAACAAGTCAAAATTTTTTAAAACGTGTTGAGTCATGGTGGATAAAAAGTTTGTTCCACCATACCTCCCGAGTTCACTACTCGGACTGTTACGTTGACGTTTATTAGATTCATCCCTTAAAGTGTTATATAAAGCAAACATTTGATCATTTGAACTTTCGGCATGTGTCGCATGCCTCAATGACTCATGGATGTGTGATGTTTAACCATATTTTAATAAATAAACATCAAATATTTTTTCTAGTTGTTGGTTAAAAGTAACTTTTAAAGTTTAAGCATAAAATGAGTTTTCTTCTTCTAAATCCAAATTAGAAATAATTTTATCAAGTAAAGTTTCAACCCCTGACAAATTTAAACAAGAGATTTAATGCAGCGGCACATGTAATAACCGGAGGTATTTCTTTAAAATACTTTTTAAGTTTTTCTTTCATTGAGGGTATCATATTCGAATAAAGTCTACCCCTAAACGACATCTCATTTAATTTTGAAGTCATTAAATAAATTTGGTGAAGTACTAATAGACTCATTGGATAATAAACTCCAGAAAGACAAGTAATTGTGTTTTTAAAAACTTGAAGCATTTTGCTTATTTCTTCAATAACGGACCAACCCGATGGACGGTAAGTATTTGCCTTTCCACGACTTACCAAACTATTATGAAAGGCTATTAAACTTTCTTTTTGTTCAACAGTCTTTTCAAACATATTACAAGTGGAATTCCATCGTGTAGGTACGTCTCAATTCGGACCTAAACATTTAGAATTTGCGTCTTTACAAAACTTGCGATATCTACTATATCTTTAGTTATTGCTAAAAATGTCACGTAACATTCTTTTAAAACCATCTTTCACCGTTTCAATCGTTCTTAAACCGTCTTGAACTGCTAAGTTTATGATGCGTGCAACACATCAACTATGAAAAACACACCGTCACACATTGGTTTATATTTTAATTTTAAATGATATATCGCAAGCGTGTTATTTGACGCATTCTCAAAAGATATAGAAAATATTTTGTTTTCTAATTTATACGTTTTAATAACTTTATCAATAAGATAAAAAAATGTTTTGGCCGGTGTGAGGATAATCAAACAATTCAAACGCAATCGTACGTTTCATCATTTGCCACGAATCGGGTTCAACCCAATGGGCGGTGACACAAATGTACGAGTCCGGTTAACCGTAAGGAGTTGACCAAACATCACTAGTTAAGTTAACACCGGTTTGTAAATTTTCAAGATAAGATATTAATTCATTTTTAGCTTTTTTTCATATTTTTAAACAATCTCTTCGAAGAGTAGCACGACTTACATTGGTGTAACGTGGTTGGAGAGTTCGTTGAATGAAGTCGAGTCAAACGTTTGTTGTCGAAATGTTTGAATGACAAGCTTTCTTGAATTACAAAATGTGCCATTTGCTCCCGAACCGCATCAACATTATAAGCCCAAACATTTCCTTCGTTTGTCATGGAAGCTTGACCTTGAGACGGTTCACCTTTCAACGCCTTACAATATTTAAGCGTAATGTGGTTTTTCAACGTTGTGTTTGCATCTTTTTTGAAAAATTTATGGCAAAACTTGCAACGAGCCTTGTTCGGACCGCTAGCCATTTGACATAAATCGTAATTGTACCATATTTCGGGGTTCCTATGCATAGGAAGGATTGCTGCCATCACGATGCTTGAAGACGCATCACAACCAACGGATGATTGAGCACTTGATGAAGCCATTTGAGAGAGTTTTAAGAGAGTTTTTTCTAAGAGAATGAAAGTATTGAGCGTTTTTGTGATTTTTGAGAGTAGAGAGCGTTTTAAGTTATTCAACCAAAACATCTAATACATATACATAGTAACCTAATGGGGGTATAATGGTAAAAAACCATTAAAAAGGTCAAAAAAGACCTTAAACAGCAAAAAAACGACTATAAGGCCATTATACAACGGCTAGTTTGAAAACCGGTTTGAAATATGGGTTGAAAACCAAAGTTGATTATAGATCGATGTGTTTAGGCATGATTTTATTTTTTGGCATATATTAAAGTAACCTATTAGGAGGGAGTCTATGTCAAAGTCTTGAGAGTTTTAATGTATTCGTGTATAAATGGCATATATTATAATTCGCCCACAAACTAGAGATAGTTAGTGAAGGAAATTTGTAAGTCGTGATTAACTTAAGTTAAGAAGTACTAGTAGTATCACAGTCATACTTTGAAAGATGGAGTTTTTAAGTCGAGAGCTTAGTACGTGTAAACCCAAAGTATATCTAGAGAATTAATTACATGAAAGGTACATTTGCTTATGTCTAATTTCACTTTTGATCCTTAAGTTTGGGAATTTATAAGGTCGGTCCAAACACTTCACAAAATGTATCACAAAAGATCTCAAGCTTGGATGGTAATTAAAAATATTTGTTAAATGCATATGAAATGACCAAAATGTCCCCACCTATTAAAAAATAAAGTTAATTATAAGGTGGGACCAAACCATCACTTCATTATCAACCTTCACCCTTTCTCTATTACCCCTCCTAGTCCTCCACCACATTATACTGCCAACACCATCTTCCGACTTTGACACCTGCCACCATCATCATAGTCTATCTATCACCACCACAAGTTATCACTTTCTGTCGTCGGCACCTGCCATCATGGTCGCTTTCTCACACCTCTGAACCGCCATCACCACCACCTCCTCCAATCCACCACCACCACACATGCATAACCACCTTTCGATCCACCACCACCTTCTAATCCAACACCACCACCATCACCACTATACAAGCACTACCATCTACAGTCCATCACCACCACACCATATGAGCACCACCACCATCGATCTACCACCACCATCACACAAGCACCACCACCACCACCACAACACGAGCATCACCACCTTCGATCTACCACCACCATCACCATAACACGAGCACCAACCCTGATCCCCCACCACCTCTCTCTCTTTCTCTCTCTCCCCTTCATCCCATAGTCCTCGCTTTCTTAATCACTTTTCTTTTTAACTTAAAAGGACATCTAATCATTTTTAAAAGTTTAACATAAAAAATTAACATCCATTCATATCAGTGACTTTTTTTGTTACGTTTTGATAACGTTTGATCCAACCTTTTAATTTCCCAAACTTAAAAACAAAAAACAAAACCATGCCTAAACACAACTGCAGGACCGGATAAGGGTACTTAACACTTAGTTTTACACTGAGGAGAGATCTTAGATCACTTAACAATTCAAATAGGGAACTGATAACTTAAACAGATGATACTAAAAACACAAGTAAATTAAAGAGACAGAACTAAGAACAACACAAGAACACAAGATTGGTTTTCAAGGATGTTGTATATTGATCTCAAGTTCTTTTACAAGTGTTACAAAGCATAAAGAAATTACAAGAACCTGAGACACTTTTATACTACAACCTACAACCATCACTTACATGTAAACATAGTTGGGATTTGACTAATCTAGACAACAAGATCAATCTAAAGTCAAAAGGCAGATTGTCTTTTGACTAGTGACTATGACATGTCATAGCTCACTGACTTTTCCTAATGCAAAAAGTCTACAGGAACAAGTAAGGTAAGTTACAGACAAAGGCCATTCCTACTTTTTGATAAAGCATGGGAGTTTCACCAACTTGTGTAAAGTAGGTGAACAACGAGAGTAGGCAACGGAAAGTGTGTCAGCTTTATCAAAAGTTGATTCAGAGAAAGCATATTTTCTCTGTCCTCAGAAGAAATCAGTATTCACAGCTTCGGAAGACTTCATCTTTGGCTTCGGAAGATGCTGGTCTTTGGCTTTGAAAGATTTCACACTTAGAGTATTTTTCTGTTTGAGTATGAAACTTCAGAAGTAACTCCTTCTGAACTGTTAGCTTCGGAAGATCTTACACTTAGACATATTTGAGAGTGTAAGACTTTCAAAGCTAGTTCATCTTTGTTCCTTAGTGCATGCATGAAAGACTTGGTTGTTCTGGCTTGTTGGTTGCATTAGCCTCATAATCTTCAGATGATCTTACAAACTCCCCCTAGGCTGATGCTACCAAAACAGAGAAGTTCTTCAGATTTTGATAGTCCACATTAGGATCCTCAGCATACCTTTCTTCATCATTAGGTCTAGATCCTTCAGACTAACATAGAACCTTCTCATGTCAAAGAGATTATGCAGAGGAAGATTGAGCATGTCTTCTGAGGAATAGACATGCATGCCTTCCTAATCTCTTATGGCATACTATCTGTCTTGATCTTCATCATAAGACCATGACATAATTTGTCTTCCAACAGCAAGAGGCTCCACTATGATTGGAGTTTGTTGAGAGACCCCTTCATGCACTCCCTCAGGATGCTCTGACTCATACTGAGGTTGGGAGGTGGATGCCTTTCTTTTTTTTCTCTTTGAGGTTGATCTTCTTGCCATCCTTTTTCTTCTCCCTGATGATTTTAACTGAAGGGACTGATCTTGAGTACCAGGTTGTTCAGTTGAGTCCCCCTCAGTTTGGATCTCCTCTCTCACAGGTTCAGAAGGAGAGAGAGGAGGACCCTGTTATGGATCAGAAGATGAAGTTGGCTGAGATACAACTCCAGGTTCAGGTTGTGTTGTCTCAGTGGGTTCAACCTTCACCTCAACTTCAGGTTGAGCTGGACTTGGTGGAGATGCAAGTCCACCAGCTCTCCCTTCTTTATCTTCTGCTTGATTACCCTGATATGCTCATCCATTGTGGATAGAGACATAAGGCCAAGCCTCCTTTCGAGAATCCATACAGCTTCAAGAAGCTCATCATCCTTTGTCTGTCAGCAGACTTCTTTTGGCTTTTGTGGATGATGGCCCTTGACTTTGCAGCTTCTTCCCTTAATTTTTTCTTTTCAGCTTGTTTTCTCTTTTAGCTTTTTCTTCTATCTGCTTATTGTATTCAAATAATATATACTCAGATGGTAAGGGAAGAAGTGCATCTGCCTGATAGAGACCTATGGCACTCAGGTAGCTGATCATCTTTAGTCTTTCTTCTTCAGTTGCTACCTGAGGTTGTTCAGTGGCCACAGTCTCTGGCTCAGGACTTTCTTAAACTGGGGAGAGGACAGAAATGTTCTTGTAGAGTCTTTTCAGCCTCATTTCTTCCTTGTGCTTGAGGAGCAATGTTGCATCCTCTGCTTCCTTCCTCTCTTTTGACAACTCTATGTCAGCTAGTTCATTCAATTCATCTAAGGGGAGAGAGATGAGTTCATCAACATTATAGTTTCTGGTTCCCAGGTAGTTTAGCCTGGCTGCCCTTAACTCATCTTCCTGAGTGTTTAGCTTGGGGGCAGCCCTGATTATAGCTTCCATAAACCCTGGGGAACCACTTGAACTCTCTCCCCTCAGCTTCCTCTTCTTCTCTCTCTTCTCCTCCTCAATCTCCTCAGGAGTCAGTTTCCTTTTGCCTTTGTCAACCACAGGCTTTGCTGACTCAGGCTGGAGAGAGCTTTGGCCTTTATTGCTTGGTTCAGTTGTCAAGCTCTGGCCAGAGAGAGGTTGTGAAACACCATCACCAGCTGGTGTTTCATTGAGGATAATAGGTGCAGAGAGAGATCCTGTCTCAAGGTTCACAGGTTCAACCTCTGGGCCTTCAGTCAAGGTTTTCTCTTCGAAGCTAATCTCCCGGTCTACCTCAACATCCAGTTGACCAAAGATCTCACCTGCTAGCCTCTGTCTGTATAATTTTTATCTCAATTTAAACTCCTCTAGCACCCTGTCTTGGATTCTTTCTGCCAATCTTGCTGTTTGTCTGTTATTGCTTGGGTTGACAAGTGGCAGATCTACCAAGTTGATGCTCTCATAGAAACTCAGGTGTGAAATCTTGAGAACTTCTAGTTGACCCTGAGCTCTAGAGATCATAAGAGCTCTCCTATTACTATCATACCCACAACCCCAGATTGGGTTCTCAGAAGGGGCAGACATCGCTTTTGGTATTCCCTCCTCAAACAATTGTTGAATGAGCAAATGTAGATCACTGTCTAGAGGAGGTTGCTGAGTATGAACATCTGCAAGAGGGGATGGTGATTCCTCTATATCCATACTCTGGGAAGAACTCCCAGGTTCTGTGATTGTCAGAATTTTCTCCCCCTTTTTGGTAGCATCACCCTCTTGCATAGGTGAGCTAGGAGATTGATCCATGACATCCACAGGTTCTTATGGACCTGGATGAGTTGTCCTCATGGGTCTCTCAGCTTACTTGCCCTTAAGATCGGTGATCTCAAGTTGTTGGTCATTGACCCTCTTCTGTAAGATAGTCACCTGAGATTCCAGGTGAGCTATCTTTGAAACAAAATAGGTGCAAAGATGTGACAATTTGTGCACCTTTTGTTGCAGACTCCCCTCATCTTCAGATGAAGAATCATTAAAGGATGAGAGAATTGGACCTAAGTCTTCTTCCTCACCACCAGCATGGGTTTCTTGGCTGCTGGATTTCCCCTGCCCAATGATAACTTCCAGAGAAGTGTCAAGAGGCTGGTTGCCATGGTAGAGGTCCTAGTGATGTTATCACTTGTAAAAGTGATAGCCTCTGCCATATGGATTTCCTGAATAAGTTCAGGACGATCCACCTTAGTAAGGGGTTGCTGATGTGGGCTAGAGATGGGGGAAGCAGGAGTACTCATCTCTCCTTGAGTATGTAAAGAGAGGAGAGACTCATGGTACTCACTGAAGCCCAAATCTTCATCAGAATAGAAGTCAAGGCTAGGAATGGGGCGGTTTACATAAAGAGGTTAGGGATGGTAGCTTTCCCCAGAAGGTTGATCACTAGAGTATTGAGACTCAAAGTGATGGCTTAAGGCTGTTTGTGGGGTTGTGAGCTCATCAGGATGAGCATGAGGAACCTCAGCACTGAGTGGTGGAAAGATGGGAGTGGTCGTCTCCTCAGGGGAAGTGGGAGCTCGAGATTCCACTTCCTCCTGTATGGGTTCTGATATGGGGGCCTGCATATGCTTAGTAGCAAGTGCAGGGGCGTTAGGATTTTCTTTTGTAGGTGATGGTGATGGTAGGCTGTGTTTGAGGTGGTTGAGAGGTGGAGGGTGTTGGTTCAACACTAGATGGTGCTGCTAGGTTTTCACCCTGAGCAATGAGCTCAAACATTTTTGGGACAAGGGTTGTTTCTACCCCAGAGAAGCCAACAGTTGGCTTCTTCAAGATTTTGAAGATGCCGAGCCTCAATTGTCCTATTTTAAGAATATTACCTGTTCCCCTCAACTGTGGTCCCAACTCACAGTTGAGAATGTGTTGAACATACCTAAGGAACATGTAATACTCTAAGGAGTCTAAGTTTGTAAGTAAATTAGTATATACAAACTGAGAGTACCTGAACTTGACCCCTTGTACCATCCCATGGACTATAAATGAGAGGTCTTCTGGAACTTGATCCCATCCTCCATGCTTGTTAGAAAGGCTGTGAATGATGACATGGAGGAGGTAATTCCATTGAGATAAGACCTTCCCCTTCCTGAAGGTTTTGACTGAGAAGTCACCTTCATAGCTCATCTGCTGAAAGGAGTGGTTGACAACAGATTTGGGAAAGGACAACTCACCTGCTTTATCGTCCAGCTGCAAATGGGTGTTTATGATGGCCGGAGTGATGAAAATTGTCCTCCCCTGCACTGTAGCAGACAGTGCCTTCTCCCCGTCCATGGTGACCTCTTGACAGGTCCTCCAGAACTCAAGCAACTGATCCTCATAGATAGGAGGATCAGTTGTAAAGGAGGTGAAGTAGTAAGACGAAGAAAGGTACCTACATACATCTGAGAAGCTTGGATCCTTCTCAGAGTGTAACAGGGCAACCTGATTGTGTTGCCTGTGTAGGTGCATGGAAAAATCAAGGTCGTTGCGATTATCAATGTTGGCCATTTGAGGAAGCTTTATAGTGAAGAAAGGAAGAAGAAGATGAAATTTGGGGGTAATTTTAGGGTAAGGATCAGTGAGAGTAGAGAGACGAAATAGAACCGTTTGGAAGATATATGTTGTGGATTTGAGACAAAGTTATGACAAAAAGATAACTTTGAAATCCGCAAGTGAGTCCTACTTCCGAAAAAGTGCGCCCAAAAAGTTAGTTTTTATGGAAGTTGTAAAACTTCCGAAGACAATTTTGGCTTCGAAAGCTTTGTAGCAAAGCTTCTGAAGGCAGTTTTTGCTTCGGAATATATTTCAAAGAATTTTGAAAATTTGACTTCGGAAGAAGTGAATAAGTCTTCCGAGACTTAGTTGCTTTCGGAAGATATTTGCTCTTTGAATGCATTTAAGTGCTTATATACAAATTTAAGCTTCGGAAGATACTCCAAGAATTTCTTCCGAAGGTAAATCTTAGATAAGCTGTTAAATGATTTAAAGACATAAATTTCTTCCGAAGGCAATTTGAGTTCTTCCAAAAGTAAATTTTCACAAATCTAAGGAATATCAGTTAACAGTTAGTTTTTTTCCAAAGAGAACTGGGCTTATGAGATGATCTAATAGACAACTTAGGACACACAATTTTAGGAAATAAAGTTGATTAAGTTATTAAAGAAAATCTATTCAAAGTTAATCATCCCAATAGCTGATACAAGATATTTAAATCTCTGTTCATCAAATGCCTTTGTGAACAGATCAGCATATTGTTCATTTGTGTTAACTTTGATTAGTTTGATCAATCTCTTTTCAAAATTATCTCTAATCAGATGATACCTGATGTTGATGTGTTTGGTCCTTGAGTGCTGCATAGGATTCTCTGTAATAGAGATGGGACTGTTGTTGTCTATATAGATGGGAGTCTCCTTGAAGTTGAACCCATAGTCTAGCATCTGATTCTGAATCCAAAGCACTTGAGCACAGCAGCTTGCAGCAGCAATGTATTCAGCTTCAGCAGTTGATGCAGACACACAGGATTGCTTTTTGCATTGCCAAGAGAATATCCTTCCACCAAGGAATTAACATCCCCCAGATGTGGACTTTGCAGTCATGTTGCAGCCACCATAATCACTATCTGTATAAGCATAGAGATTAAAGTCTGGATTCTTTGGATACCAAAGGCCTAGATTTGGAGCACCTTTGAGGTATTTGAGAATCCTTTTGACAGTGATTGGGTGTGACATCTTGGGGTTGGCTTGATATCTTGCATGTATACATGTGGCAAACATAATATCAGGCCTGCAAGCAGTAAGGTACATAAGTGACCCAATCATAGCCCTGTAGAGATGTTCATCAACACACTCCCCCTCAAGATCAGGACCAAGGGAGTGGTTTCTGGCTATGGGTGTCTTTGCAACCTTACAGTCAGTCATCTTGAATCTTGTAAGTATGTCCTGTACATACTTTGACTGACTAATGAAGATGCCATCTTCAACCTGCTTCACTTGAATTCCTAGAAAGAAACTGAGTTCCCCCATGGCACTCATTTCAAATCTATTCTTCATCAGCATCTCAAAGTCTTTGCAGAGCTTTGATTAGTTGAACCAAAGATGATGTCATCTACATATATTTGAACTAGCAGTGTGTCATTCATGTTTCTTGTGATGAATTTCTTTGATGAGTCCCATCAATAGTACCTCTTTTGTATCCATGTGATAGAGGTATGTTGATAGTGTCTCATACCACTTTTTTGGAGCTTGATGCAGTCCATATAGAGCTTTATCAAGCTTGCATACATAATCAGGATGATCTGGGTCTGCAAAGCCAGGTGGTTGTTTGATATAAACTTCTTCATCAATCACCCCATTGAGAAAAGCACATTTCACATCAAGCTGATAGACCTTGAAATCCTTGGATGCAGCATAAGCCAGGAATATTCTTATAGCTTCAAGTCTTGCAACTGGAGCAAAGACATCAGTATAATCAATCCCTTCTTCCTGAGTGTATTCTTGGACAACCAGTCTAGCCTTGTTTTTTATGATAATTCCTCTATCATCCTTCTTGTTCCTGAATACCCATTTGGTACCTATGACAGTCTTCCCTTGAGGAAGAGGGCATAAGTTCCATACCTTCTGTCTTCTGATTTGAAGTAGCTCATCTTGTATAGCTTCAATCCAGCTTCCATCCTTGTAAGCCTCATCAACTTTCTTTGGCTCTATCTGGGATAAGAAACAAGAATGTAAACAAACATGGCTATCATGAGTTTGTCCTCTTGTTCTTACCCCTGAGTCAACATTTCCAATGATGTTTGTGGTGGGATGTGACTTGTGGATCCGAAGTTGAGGGATCACAACAAGTTGGTTGGACAGATCTAAATTAAAGAAATTCTGATCTGGTAATGAGGTGTCTCCCACCACATCAACACACTTATCAAGAGAAACTTGATCTAATGAGTGTGTGATATCATTCATGTTGTCATCAATGGGGTGGTTATCAGCATCAAGAAATTCTTGATCACTGTCACCACCTCCAGTTCCTCCTGCATTAGAAGTTCCTTCTCCTGAATTATGAGCCTCTGAGCTGTAATTTGAAGGCAATTCAGTTGAATCAGTAGTATTTGTCATGCTTGTGCTAATAGGAGCCTCAATTATAGGGTTAGCCACCATTGGAGCTGAAGTAGTCTTCTTGGTTGGTCTTCTCAACTCAAATCTTGGATCAGGATATTCTGTTGATCTGTTATCTGTAGATCCTGAAACATTCTCACAAGACTTGTTAAAACAGTTGGTAACTAAATCAAGATCAAACAGCCAATCCGGACCAGAACCTTTCACACAGGGTGTGTGTTCATTGAAAGTCACATTGGCTGACTCCTCAATGATTTTAATTCTGAGATTGTATACTCTATAAGCCTTAGCTTTAGAAGAGTATCCAACAAAGTGTCCATCATCTGATTTCTCAGCAAACTTGGCTATTTGATCTTTGGTATTCAAGATGGTGTAAGGACATCCAAATGTTCTGAGAAAACCAATGAATGGTCTCCTTTTGTGCCACAATTCATAAGGAGTCTTACCATGTGTCTTAACCACTAAAGCTCTGTTTTGCACATAGCAGGCTGTGTTGACAGCAACATGGTTCTAGCAGCTTCAATAAGTGTCCTGTTTCTCCTCTCAGCAACACCATTTTGCCGAGGAGTTCTGGGAGCACTATATTGTCTTGAAATACCTTTTTCATCACAAAATGTATCAAGGATTTGATTTTTAAATTCAGTTCCTTGATCATATCTTATGGTCTTGACCTTGTGATCAGATTGATTATTAATTTTCAGAATGAAGTTCTTTAAGATTTCAGGGGTTTCATCCTTAGTTCTAAGGAAAAACACCCAAGTGAATCTTATGAAATCATCTGTGATCACTAAACAGTAAAAGGTCCTTCCTAGACTCATTACACTGGTAGGGCCAAACAGATCCATATGTAACAAGTGTAGGGGAGTAGTGATAGAGTTCATTTCCTTTGGCTTGTGAGACACTTGTGTTGCTTTCCTTTCAGGCATGCAACACAGTGGTCATCACTTCTAAACTCTTTCTTTAGCATTCCAGTTACCAAATCATTCTTAATTAATTTATTCATGTTTTTAAAGTTTACATGGCATATTCTTTTATGCCAAAGGAAAGACTCATCACTATTTGTTTTAGACAAAAAGCAAGAAACTTCTCCAGAGGGAGATGTTTCCTGCAGATCCATCTTGTACATGTTCCCTCTCCTGGGGGCTCTGAGCAGAATATGCTCTTGAGGAATGTCAACCCCAGGCTTGAGAACAATGCACTCATGCTTAGTAAAGAGCATGTGATGTTTTTTGTCATAAAATTGGGACACACTTAGAAGATTGTATCCAAGCTCCTTGACAAAGTTTACATTCTCATTGCTGAGCTTACCATTTGTAACCTTGCCCCTGCCAGTAATGTAACCTCCTGCATCTCCTCCAAAAGCAAATGGTCCTCCATCAAATCTTTCAAAGTTTTGAAGTAAGGACGCATTGCCTGTCATGTACCTGGAGCAGCCACTATCAAAGATCCACATATTTATGTTTGCCTTTGGTTGTTCCTGCACAAAAAGAGATGATTTAGTTACATTTGAAAACCCAAGCCTTATTGGTCTTGGGCTTGTTAAAATGAGTTGAAGGCAATGAAACATTAAGTGATCCTATGTTCAGGCTCTGAGGATCATTTGCTATTGCTGATGAAGAATCTTTAGTCACACGGTCTTCCTTCATCTTCCACACCACCTTTGGAAAATTTGCCTTGACCTTTAAAGCTTCGAATGCTTTTGCAGCTTCGGAAGATTTGGAGACTGGACCTTCGGAAGATCTTGCTTTCACTGCAGCAAGCTTTAGTACTTCGGAAGCATTCCTTTCTTCCGAGACCAAATTTTCTTCCGAAGGCAATTTTTCACTTGCCTTCTTATTCATTTTGGAGCTTCCGAAGGAAACAGATTTTCCTTCCGAAGCTTTCTTTTCCTTCTTCTTCCCAGAAGCCTTCTCTTTGACCATGTGAATAGTACTTTTAGGATTATAGATGCAATCCTTAGCCAGATAAGAAGTACTACCACACATGATGCAGTCCATTTGCTTCCTTCTGGGAGTCTTCTTCTGAGAGCAAGACTGAACTTGAACACTATCTTTCTCCAGCTTCTTCTTCACAGATGATGCAACAATTTTCTTAGGGAGAGAATTGCTCTTGGAGGAGGATGGTTCAGTCTGTGTAACAGTGGTACACAGTAATTCAGCCTTCTCTTTGCTGGAATGAGTTGGAACTGTACTAAAACTCCTGGTACTAGAGTTTGTAGTTGATTCCTCAGCCTTTACCACTTCAAACCCTGCAGAGATGAATACTTGTTTATGCTTGGAGTCAAAAGTGGCCTTGATCTCTTAAGCCTTCTTTGATCTTCTCTTTGCTCTTCTGATCAAGTTCTTCCTTTTTGTCTTTATCAAACCAGCCTTCTTACTCTCCTCAGGAGCATGGTGACCCTTTTTGGATTGACTCTCTTCACTTATTTCAAAGTCATTCCTCACCATCTCCTCTTCATCCTCTTCATCACTGGGGTCTATAGAGGGCAGCTCATCTTGACCAGTTCCACACCTTGGAGATCTTACAGATAGTAGGGTGTGTGGAGGAGCTATCTCACAAGATCCCAGTCCCTGCTTATTCTGATAATAAACTTTTGTATGCAGAGATGAGGATATTATGTTCTTGAAGGTCTCTTCTTCATGAACACATTTTTCTGCCCTGGCTTTGCTGATCACAAGCTCAGCCTGGCATTCTGTCAACTTAGTAACAAGATCTTTTATTTGAGTCTTGTAGTTTGTTTGCTCATGTTTAAGAGTTGAAATTGTTTTCTCTAGATCTTCTATTTTAAGCTTATAATAATTTTCAGCTCTCTTAAAATCAGCTTTTAAAATATTTAAAGACTCAATATCAGATCTCATTTTTAAGTTGTAGGACCTGTATCTGTTTACTTTAGCAATACATTCAAGAGAGCAAAGATGTTCTAATACCTTGACTTCATCATGGTAAGCCATGAGTGCTTGATTTGGAGAAGCATCTTCAGCTTGGAAGCTCTAGTCAAAGCCTCATTCTTTAACAGCAATTGCAGCTTGCTATCTTGACTTCTCATTCTGGTGCCTTCCTTCAGTGTAGTTTGGCCTGGATGATGCTTGGCCACCATTTGACTTAGGTGCCTTGCATTCTCAGGAAAAGTGTCCCATCTGGTTACAGTTGTAACACTTTACTTTGCTTTTGTCTAGCCCAAACTTGCCACTGGCTGCATTGCTAGGAAACCTTCTCCCAGTCCTCTTGTAAAACTTCTGGGCTCTGTGAGTGAGAAGAGCCATCTACTGGACTATCTCCATATATTCCAGATCATCTGGATGGATACAGTCCAGGTCTTCAAGAGTGAAGAGAAAGTTGCCTGAACTTTCATCAGTAGAGACAAAGGCTTGAGAGGAACTTGTCTCTTGGAATGGACTTTCTTGGATGTAGCTCTCTCTGGGTATCTCTGGGAAGGTGATGAAAGGTCCCTTTTGTGAAGTTTCAGGGTAGCAGATAAGATGATGCTGTGGTTCTCTGCTATTCCTTTCACCCACATGAAGGGCTGAACTCTGGTGAGTATTGGAGTTACCAGATGAATTTTGCATGTTCATCTCCATCTGGTATCCACTGAGTATCCCATACAACTCAGTGAGAGTAAGGGTCTTGAGGTGTTCAGTCCTCTTAATGACCATACAATAGTGTGTTCATTGTTTGGGAAGAGAGGACATGAACTTCCTAATAATATCCCTGTTCTTAATAGTTACTCCAACATCAGCCAGAGTATCCACAATCTCAATATACCTGAAGTATTGTTGAGTCATGGTTTCACCTGTCTTGAAGGTGAAGTTTTCAAACTGCTGCTTCAGGAGGTCCTTCTTGTTCTCATTGGCTTCATTGGACCCCTCATACATCAGTTTCAGTGCATCCCATAGCTGTTTAGTGGTCTTGCACTTCTTGAAACCTCTGTAGATAGAGTTTGGAAGAGCAGTTTGGAGGGGTTGTCATGGATTTCTGATCAATATCAATCCTTTTTCAGTCTTCATCAGAGCAGTCAGCCCTCTCCTTTGGTATCATGCCACCACCACCAGCAGCTGAAGAAGTGCATGGTACATGAGGTCCATTGACAACAGACTCCCACATCCTGGAATCTTGAGACTTGATGAAGCCTTCCATTCTTTGGCACCAAGTGTCAAAATCCTCAGGAGTGATCAGTGGGGACTTTGTCATAGTTCCAGTTTCCATATCAGCCTTAGAGATAGCTGCCATTTGAAGAGTTAAGTGATGTGTGAAGCTAAGAGGATTAAAGATGGTGATATCTTACAATCAAGAGCATGGAATGCTCTGATACCAAATGCAGGACCTGGTAACGGTACTTAACACTTAGTTTCACACTGAGGAGAGATCTTAGATCACTTAACAATTCAAATAGGGAACTGATAACTTAAACAGATGATACTAAGAACACAAGTAAATTAAAGAGACAGAACTAAGAACAACACAATAACACAAGATTGGTTTTCAAGGATGTTGTATATTGATCTCAAGTTCTTTTACAAGTGTTACAAAGCATAAAGAAATTACAAGAACCTGAGACACTTTTATACTACAACCTACAACCGTCACTTACATGTAAACACAGTTGGGATTTGACTAATCTAGACAACAAGATCAATCTAAAGTCAAAAGGCAGATTGTCTTTTGACTAGTGACTATGACATGTCATAGCTCACTGACTTTTCCTAATGCAAAAAGTCTACAGGAACAAGTAAGGTAAGTTACAGACAAAGGCCATTCCTACTTTTTGATAAAGCATGGGAGTTTCACCAACTTGTGTAAAGTAGGTGAACAACGAGAGTAGGCAGCGGAAAGTGTGTCAGCTTTATCAAAAGTTGATTCAGATAAAGCATATTTTCTCTGTCCTCTGAAGAAATCAGTCTTCACAGCTTCTGAAGACTTCATCTTTGGCTTCGAAAGATGCTGGTCTTTGGCTTCGGAAAATTTCACACTTAGAGTATTTTTCTGTTTGAGTGTGAAACTTTCGAAGTAACTCCTTCTGAACTGTTAGCTTCGGAAAATCTTACACTTAGACATATTTAAGAGTGTAAGATTTTCAAAGATAGTTCATTTTTGTTTCTTAGTACATGCGTAAAAAAAACTTGATTGTTCTTGTTGATTGCATATAATCTTCGGATGGACTTTCATCAACCATATGTAATCAACTCAAAATAAAACTATTTGTCAGTTGTCACCTTTTTTAACAGACGTTGAACCCACGTTTGTCCAATTGCCATTATTGGATTGTGAAGATTCTTCCATGGAAGAGACGATCGAGGTGACGACAATGAAGACGGTGGTGAATCAATCTGAACCATATTTTCAAAGCTCGAACTCACACCACACTAGCATCATCACTCACCATTATCCCAAAATAAACCTCAAATTTCCCCCAAATAATCCATCTAATCGATTTCAGTGGCTCACACTCTTCCTATTACTATATTACCACACATTGCGACAAATATTTATGCCCTTTATTCCAATTTATGTGCTTGATCTCCCAAAAGGGTTCCAGCAGACAACCATTAGAAACCCAATTCGATCACGCATACGAGCTCTACTTGTTTGAATTAAGGTACCATTGATGTTGAATTGTAATCGTTTCTTCTCGATTTTGGATGTTGATTTAGCGTTTTGATTGGTTGTTCGTTGTGGGTTTTTGCTGATTTGGGAGTTCATGTTGTTTACGGTGATTAATAGCTTCTTGGCTATGGTTTTCTGATGCATGTGTTTTGTTTGGGAATCCGATCGCCTTAGGGATCTATTGTTGTTTTGTTTGGGATTTGATCTGGAGTAAAATTGTATTCAGAATGAGCTAATTAGCTTTGATCATTGCGTTGTTAGTTGTTCCAGTAGTCAAACACACTTGGTGTTTTAAGTCAAACCCAGTAGGTTTCAGATACAAGATTAACATAATGACATGATCTTTTGAATTTTGTTGCCAATTTACCACCACCAATTTGCTGTTTGTGGTTCTTGTTCTATAATCTAATAATGTCACCATGTTTTCTAAACTTCAAAGTTTGAAGTTAGCTCGATCGAGCAACTGACGTGAATAGTTGGAGTGTCAAAAGTCATTGTTGAGAAGTATGATGTCTTGCTTTATAGCGTTGACACTTCAGATGGCAGCCACATCACTACTTTAGAAATCCTGACACGTCCCTGATTCGTGCTGGGCGCTTGTTAGCGGTGTAAAACTCTGAATAGCATGAGGTGTTGAAAACAATGTTGATAATATCAATGAGTTCTAGCCTTCTTTAAGCGACTAATTTGGATATTTCACGATTTTCGCACTCTCAAAACAAATGCAATCATCGGTTGGGCATCAAGTTTAGTAAAGCTTTTTGATTATTAGTCAGTTATTAAATACCACGGTATAGTTTCTTGTGGAACAAAATGCATGCTATCAATATATTGTAACTTCACTTATTGATACAATGACAAAGTTGGATTGAAAAACTTACCAACAAGGGAAATGTTGTACTTAGTCCTGGCTATATATAACTACATAATTACATACACACACATATGTGTTGTATGTGGATCTGCGTTTTAGAATCGGTTATCTGATTGGCTTTACTGTTTCGTGAATCTTCTGCTTTGATGGCTATTTATAGGCCAAAGAGTCTGCGTATCCAAGTGTAAAATAAGATTAAGTTTAAGAGACATATAATTGCATATAAATATTTATTTGTTTTGTAAAAATGCTTTTTACTCATATTACACATCTGTTCCTTAAATAATCAAAATCTGACACACACTTGATTACCTAATTTTGATAACTCGATTAATGGCACGTAATCATTATCAAGTGTCTAGGTGTTAGCGCAGCATAGATGTCTTGGTATGAGCAATTTGATTTTTGAAATTTTAGTTAAGTTTTTTTTCCTTTCACTTTTATTCTCAACTGCTGAATATATTCATGTGGTTTTGTGAACAATCTTAGGCTACTAGGCTAGCAACTGATTTGTGATCACTAGCTTTTGAATCAAGAATCATGTCACGCAAAGCATTGGACTATGACCAGATAAATGAAAATGTGAAGAGAGCCCAGTATGCCGTAAGAGGTGAGCTGTACCTTCGTGCTTCCGAGCTTCAAAAAGAAGGAAAGAAGGTTAGTTATATATTCATTTTCCTGTTAGTTTATCGATAATCTATTGTGGACCCTCTGATCTTATTTGGTAGTTGTTAGGATTAATCACACATATATACATAAAGTATTGGTTGCAGAAAGAAGGAAATTAAACACCAAAGTATGTGGTTGTCCTCTCTATTTAGTGGGTCCCATCCTAGACTTGCATTAAGTAAATGGGACCCATTATCATCTTCATTTGTCCTCACACCATTTAGCATATGTATGATAAGAAAGTTAAAATGTTTCATGTTTTAATAATTATTAATAGATACATGTCTGTCATGGTTCACCAGTTTAATTGTTTTCTTGCAGATTATCTTCACAAATGTGGGCAATCCTCATGCTCTTGGACAGAAGCCTCTAACTTTCCCTCGTCAGGTTTGTGTTAATTAAAGCTAAAACACTTTTTTATAAATTCTTATACTGTGGAATGGGGAAATTGTTTTCTTCATTTTAGTTGGTGTCAGATATGGGTCTTAATAAATAGAATGCAATAGGGGGTCACGGGCCAAGATGTAGATAGTCTAAAGGAAGCCCAAACATATAAAAAACACATAGTAGACATGGTAATTTTGACCTGTTCACTTAAAGATGGGATGATTTGTGTTGTGTTTATCTCAAACAGGTCTTATGGGTCAAATCAAATATTAGCTAATAGGGGAGTAGGTTAAACGGGTTGGAAGTTGCCCTAGGTCTATATTTAATAAGTACCTCCTAAATAGTTTTGCTTAAACTCTGAGACTATTATAGTAAAGAAACATTAAAAAGGGATAAAGTGTTAACGGGTCAACCGGATACATTTCAACCCAACCAAAATTTCCCTGTTATCCAACCTGCCCGCCACACTGAAATGGTGGATATCTAACAAACCAACCATATCTTTATTTTGTTGCAGGTGGTTGCTCTTTGCCAGGCTCCATTTCTTCTAGATGATCCAAATGTTGGGCTTATATTCCCAGCTGATGCAATTGCAAAAGCAAAACAGTACCTTTCTTATACATCAGGGGGCCTAGGTATTCTTCAAAGACTTTTAATGATAAATATTTTCTATTTTCTCATTTTTTAATGAAAATGGCTTATTGGTCCTTTAGGTGCTTATAGTGATTCTCGTGGTCTTCCTGGGATAAGGAAAGAAGTTGCTGAATTCATTGGCAGGCGTGACGGATATCCGAGGTTATAAACATATAATATCGTTATTAAGGAAATTGTTGACTTTAATTTTGTAAATAACGTCTCATCTTCTGCAAATCTTACAGTTTGACTTCATCATTACTTTGTATCTTTGCTTGTTTGGTAGCATAGTTTCAGTTTTGAGGTTCTTTTATTAGTTTGTGAAATGGTGAATTGCACCAATCAGGCCCTGAACTAACAATTTAATTTGCGACAGTGATCCAGAACTCATATATCTGACAGATGGTGCCAGTAAAGGAGTAATGCAGATCTTGCAAACCGTTATCCGTGGTCAAGGTGATGGGGTATGTAGTTTTTTCTCGTTTAGTACTCTTTGTGTTAAACAGAAAATATGAAAATATTTTATTTACTTTGGGCAACTTTATAACTCTTCTAAAGTTCATATATATCCTTTTAAATTCATAATATTGTATGCACCCGTTCAAAACACTTATAATATCATATTTAATCATTCGATAATAAATAAGACAAAATAATCAGGCTATTAAACAAATTGGACACTTTTAAAAGTTATAATGTTTTTTTTTCTATTTGTTTATTCATTGAAGTAGCTGTTATATATTACTACTTAACAACTGATAGATATATGATGTTTTGTGTTAGAAATGGTAAATATTATATCATGAAGTTTTGAAATTTTAGGATGATATAGAAAAATCTAAAGCATTTTTGTACTAATATGATATCATGAAATTTCAAAATTATAAGGCACGAGGGGCGTAGCTTCACGTATAAATGTGTCTCTTTTTTTTTTTTTTCGTTTCTCTCGTTAATGTTTATTTGTTATGGAAGTTCCAACCATGGTGTTTATCAATATGACGATATCTCTTTATAAAGATGCTTTTATATAAATTAATTTTCTTTATCTTTTAGATTCTGGTTCCAGTCCCTCAGTATCCACTATACTCAGCTGCCATATCTCTGTTTGGTGGTTCTCTTGTACCATATTACCTTGAAGAATCAGCTAATTGGGGTCTAGATATCAACAACTTACGTCAGTCAGTTGCAGAAGCCCGTTTTAAAGGAATAACTGTAAGGTTTCATATTTTATAATTATCATCTTATTTGTGAGTCCCATTTCCTATCCTCATGTCATGGAGTTGGACCCTATGGGCGGATTATGTGCTCTGCTAAGCATGCATGTAAACACTCTTTTTGTAAGGGACATACGGATTGAGTTGACTTGGGAAACTTTTGTCCAACAAATTTTATCTCCTTACAAATAACAAGTGTGCCATATAGAAGTTGTATTTTTCCAATAACAATCTGATTTTATCTGTGTAAAACAATATAGGAGGTTTTATGGATGAAGAAAACACACTTTTGACAGCTTTTAATCCGTTTTACCCCCTTCCCTTTTTAGCTAGCCTTTTCTTTTACCGTTTGACCAGTTTAGAAATAAAAATACAACCCAAATCTTCGTATGTATATAAGTCGAAGTTGCCACTTCTGGTAACAGTTAAAATAATTAAATGTTGCTATTGTAGTGCATACCTTGACTGAAAATCATGGGTCTGCCTGTGTTGGCTCCACTGTTGAAGGCTTGAGAATTGGCTCGGCTTGTATAAGCTTGGGCCTTGGCTCATATTCACATTGACTCATATATAATTAATAGTAACCTTCCAAATTTATTCAATGGGTTAATACAATTATCCTTGCATGTAGTTTATTTTCTTGATAATAAGTTCATAATTATGATTAGGTAAGGGCGATGGTGATTATAAACCCTGGAAATCCAACTGGGCAATGTCTTAGTGTGGATAATCTGAAGGAAATCCTGAGATTTTGTTATCAAGAGAATTTGGTCTTGCTTGGAGATGAAGTTTATCAGCAGAATGTTTATCAGGATGAACGACCATTTATAAGTTCCAGAAAGGTAATTAATTAATTCATCTTCTTGAGTTAGAATATTCCCTCATTCCAATAAAAGTATATTAGACGTTTTAGGTCAAACGAACTAGTTTCAGCTTAAAAATTTTAAGGAGATGTTTGGATTTGCATTTTGAAAAGCGTGATTAATCAGCTGTAATAGATTGGATTGTAGGAGATGGTGTTTGGATGTGTTTTTCTGTATTTTTGAAACAATTTGACGTATAATATAAACAAGAAATGATGGGGTTGAATTTAATCCCAAGCCATGCAATTTTGAAAATCTATGAATGATAGTTGACCTCAAAAGTCAAATTCTGCATGGAAATTTTTTATTCTTTTACTTTTTGTTGTGCTTGAAGGTATTGTTGGACATGGGTCCACCAATCAGCAAGGAACTCCAGCTTATTTCTTTCCACACGGTTTCAAAAGGATTCTTAGGTGAATGCGGACAACGTGCCGGATACTATGAGATGACAAACATCCCTCCGCAGGTTTAAATTATATATAAGATATTGAATTTCAATAAGTTACCAGGACATAATCATTATGGTTGGAAACCAGTTAATGGTTATAATTTATATATAACCACCTTGTGGTGGCTGGATGGTTAGTGATTATAGTTAGGGTTTATTATTATTTTTAAAAAAATAGTTGTTAACTATATACCCTTTAGGGAAATACTAAACATAACCCTTACGGTATGATTAACAACCACTCTTTTCCAACCACCCATTGGTGGTTGGTGAATTATGGTTGAAAACTAGTCAAGATTAATAACCACTCTTAAGTGCCTAGGTGATTGCTTGATTAGTGAAATTTGTTGGATGTTTTATGGTTTTAAAAAATATTATTTTAAAAAGTTATTTGTTACCCATGGCACCACCAGCTATGATTAGCAAAACCCTCTAATTTACTTTCCGATTTTGATTTTGCGGGTCCCATCTTTACTATCTACTTATGAGAGCCGTTATCACATCTTGATTTTATCTCACACTATTTAATTTCGCCTAAAATTTTAAAATAAAAAATAAATAATTAATATTAGACAACACAAATTTATAATTGAATGTTGTATCTGATGTTACAGACAGTTGATGAAATATACAAAGTTGCATCAATATCACTCAGTCCCAATGTTCCTGGGCAGATATTTGTAAGTCTGAGTTCAAATAATATATCATGCATTTTTAATATTTTTTCACATGTTAATCATTTTTAAGCTTTTAATAGATGGGAGTAATGGTCAGCCCCCCTAAACCTGGTGATGTCTCATACAACCAGTTTCTTAGAGAGAGGTAAGAGTTGCTCATTTAAATTTTTTGCCTGACATAAGCTAAAATTACCTGTTTGGACGTTGTGATCATTGAAACTATTGATGTGATTGTCTTCGATCCATAAATTATCTATATTGTTTTTGCTAGAGGGGGTATTTTAGTCATTTTATTTGTAAATTAATGCAGCAATGGTATTCTTGAATCACTAAGGAAGAGAGCACACATGATGACTGATGGATTCAACAGCTGCAAAAATGTTGTTTGTAATTTCACAGAAGGTTAGCTGTTTTCTGATATAGCTAGTTTATCTTTCTTAATCAGTCATTTCTTAAATCTATTTTTCTTTGAAACTGGAATCAGGTGCCATGTATTCATTCCCACAAATTAAATTACCTCCAAAAGCAATACAAGCTGCAAAAAAAGCTGGAAAAGTTCCTGATGTTTTCTATTGTCTCAAGCTTCTAGAAGCCACTGGCATCTCAACTGTCCCTGGTTCAGGGTTTGGTCAAAAGGAAGGGTAAGGTTTCTACTTGTAGTTTTACCCCTAAAGGTGGCAAATGGGCGTGTAAGGTCGGGTTGGGTAATGGGTCAAACTGATATTGGGTTGGGTTGGCCCACGAATATCTTTCCATTATTATGAACAGTTAGTACGTTAAGTATGGTTATAAAACTATACTACTATGATAATAATAATAATATTCTAACTTATAAAAATGAAAACATTAAGGAGGTTGTAGGCGTTAAAAATACACTCTGGACTACTTTCACCTGTTTGACTTGTTTTCCTTTAGCTAAATTATTGATTTGACCCATTATGGATAACCGTACCCAAATTAACCCATTTTCTAAGTAAACGGGGCTATATTGCCACCTCTAAATCACCTGTTAAAGAATAACCACCCTTACGGCTATGGTTAACAAAATCCTTAAAGATATCTATAAATATTAAATATTTTAGAACAAAATAATTTTCAAGGTGGTAAGCATTATGTGGAATTCAACATATTCGTACGATTTCTTTGTTAGTCAACTTTTTTTCCTCTAAACTCTGACCTGTAACCAATTAAATACGACCCTAATGAACTCCTTTCATATAGATTGATTGCAACTGCCCCCAGTAATATTTTTTGGTTGGGTTTGTTTTTCTTTCCAAATTAGGGTTTTTCACTTGAGGACAACTATCTTGCCCGCTGAGGAGGACATGCCTGCAATTATGGAAAGTTTCAAGAAATTCAATGATGCATTCATGGAGCAGTATGAAGACCATAGAGGGTACTCGCGGATGTAACGTGTTATGTTTGAATGTTTTATTCATATGTTATGCGCATGTATAGTTCACCCGACTTTGCTATTAGGTGTTTTTATTATGATCACTATCCCACTTTTGTATTGTATATTGATGTGTACTCAAGTATCTTCCATCGCGCCCTTTATTAACCGTGTATGTTTGTGTTTTCTATATTGCATATAGCAAATGAATAGCTGTTTTATACCATAATCGATTTGTTTTATGAAAGTCTAACTTGAATTGTCCACTTACAGACAGTGTCATTGGTTTGCAGTCGTGGGAGGCTAAGACCATTGCAAACATCATAGATCGTACTTTGTTTATAGCTGCAAAACAACTTTCTTTGTAGAAACTTGAGAAATGCTACAATTTTTATTATTAAATCGAGTGTGAATGAATTAAGGAGTGTATATGCTAGAAACCATCATATGAGGCAGTTTGTGTTAAACTAAAGCTTGGTATTTTCTTTTATGTATTCTTTTGTCATAGTGATTGTTTATTTGTAGTAACTAGCCAAAGGAGATGGGTTGAAAAGTTTAACATTCCAGAGAATTAACAAAATTATTTAACAAAATTATTTGACGGAAAGTTCGTTTTTGTTTATGTCCATTTTATTAAAACTACTAGGTATCATTTCATTCACTGGTGATTACCTATGTGTTTTTATTATTCAACAAATAGTGTACATTCCTAAATATTTAGTTCTTGTTTAAAGACAAAAAAAAAAAAAAAAGTTTACATTTTTTGTGTTTGAGCTTGTTCATTTGTTTATCCTTGGTTTTAAAAGCACGAGCTACTACGAGACGTTTAGGTTGGCGCAAGCCTCAACTATACTAGTTTGTATGCTACGAGACGTTTAGGTTGGCGCAAGCCTCAACTATACTAGTTTGTATGCAACAAAAAGTTATATATCTCATGTATCTTTCATCAATCTCCTTTGTCAAGTAAATTATTTGTACTCTCTTCAACCTTTTGGTTTTTCTGGATATCAATCACATATCTTAAATTTCCACCCACATGTGCAAGAAGCGCCGCCTCATGAGACTTGTTTTTTATATTGTCTCGAGTCTTGTGATGTTCATCAATATTAGGGGTGTTCATCACATCGATGGCAATACAAGGAGTGTGTGATGACTTTGTTCAGGATGGTCCATGTTGTGGCACCGGCCATTTCTCATCCTCCCGAGCATGACGGGCTTGTAAATATCATAAACAATCAGTTAAAATGTTTGCATAACAAAATTATCGTAAACATTTTGACTACTAAGTCCATATTATAAAAGATAAAACAAGCATCATATGTATTATACATATATATTAGTATACTGAAAGTGATTTTACCAACAGATCATCCACAATGTTTATGTTTGCCTCTTACCAACTTCACATTTGCTGTCTTTCTCTCTCATATCGCCCATGGATTTGATCTCTCTCTCTTTCTCTTCTCACTAATTCGTGCACTTGGCCTCCCAAGATAGTCTTCTCCAACACAATCCCTCTTATATACGCCCTCTACATAGTCATGGGGCGACCGCATTGAAGGTAGTCTTATACTGGGTAGGGAAGAAGATGCCCCTTAATTTTGAGATTATATCCTTTCTACAAGGGATAAATGACAAAGCTCTAATGGACCGATTGGAGATTCAGCCTTAGCTTGAATCGGGTCTAGAATAAAAATATCGTCTACTTGTATTAATGTTACACTGTCATAACCATAACCATAACCATAACCAAACCGAGTAGATATTTTCAAACATTATAAACTTATTCAAACTTAACATTATCTATGAATCAAGCTTGAGTTTGGTACATTTCCTCCCATATAACTCAACCAGGGTTGACCCGGAGACCATCGGTGGGTCACCACCCACTCAACATCAACTCTCACATGCATCTTGCTCCTCCGTCAACGCCTTTTCCGGTGGCTCCGGTGGTGGATTTCCCACCAAAAGAAGCTTCACTTTTCCGTTAAAGTGTCACTTTTTCTATTTCTTCACACATTTTTGACACTTTAAGCCCTTCTTCTCCATGAAATTAATGGTCCATCACCCTCTTTTATGCAACAAGAATGCCGATTTCAAAAGCCCCAATTCGATTATATACATGGTTTATCATAACAAGTCTTTAGGTTTTTTGATGGTTTTCTTCAATTCGTGGGTTGTATTTAACAAATGGTGCATCTTGATCAAACCCATGTCAAATCTTCAGTTAATTTCATAGTTTTGTCAATCTTTTCTTTTATCTAATGGATGGTTTTTCGTTAAACCCATCAAGAGTTTGAGTATATTCACTAGTTTTTGGTCAAAAAATGCACTTCTTTGATGAATCCCATGTCAAATCTTTATATAATTACATTGTTTTACCAATCTTTTTTAATCCAGTGAATGATTTTCTTGAAACCAACCAGGAGTTTGAGGCTAGTTCACTCGTTTTTGGTCGAAAAAATGGTACATCTTGATGAAACCCGTGCCAAATCTTTAGATGATTTCATACTTTTGCCATTGTTTTATATTGAATTGCTGATTTTTCTTTGAGCCCATCAAGAATTTGAGACTATTTCAGTCCTTTTTGGTCGAAAAAATGTACATCTTGATGAAACCCATGTCAAATCTTTAGATGCTAACATTGTTTTGCCAATCTTTTTAAGTTTAATGATGATTTTTCATTGAACCCATCAAGAATCTGAGATCAATTCACTCGTTTTTGGTTTAAAAAATGGCAACATTTCGTTTACAAGTACTGAAAATTGGATTGTTGTTAATTTGGCTATGTGGATTTATCTTGATTTCAATCTCTTTCTATGCCACTACTCAAATATTACCGGCTTCTTACATAAAAGAGCAAATCAAGAATCTCACAAATTCAGTGGGTCCCACTGTTACAATGTTTGCAGCTGCTAAACCTTTTGTTGGTTCAATTGGGATTAAACAGTCTTTAGCTATTAGATCATGGCTTGGTTTATCACAAGACATTAGTGTTGTTCTTTTTGGTCAAGATCCTTCTGTTTTCGCTTTTGCAGCTTCTTTTGGCCTTGATTCGAGGGTCTCTGTTGAACCCGACATTGATTACACGTAAGTGCTTTTCAGTTCACCAAATCTTTTCATTTTTATGGATTTATAACTTTATATCACAAATAAGGTGTAAAATCTTATGGACTTGTTCATGTGTGAAATTTAAGATAAGTATTTTATTTAGGGAGTTTATGTGTATGGATGTGTGTTTATATTGATTTTTACTGTGTGAAGTTGTAATAATCTGTTTCAACGTATTTCGGTGAAAAATGGCTACCATTCAGAAACATGTAAGAACTTGTTTTATCACTGTTCCACTTAAGTGGGCCAAACTTCTTTTAAGATAATGAAATTTAAAGAAGCATGTAAGAACTTGCCATGACAAATCTTACTTGAGATACATATAAAATTACCTACATGTCCTTAGCTTTAATCAACTGATTATGTTATTTTAATGTGTTTTTATTATGTCACAATACGAGGCAGATGTATTATAATGAGCACAAGTGTAGGAAATTTCACATTTTGTTTAAATGTTTTCAGTTTTTTAGGGACTCCATTCTTTCATTCCATGGTCACAAGAGCACAAACATCGAACTCCGATATATCTGTTTTGATGGATTCGGAAACCATTATTTTACCTGACTTTATTTCAACACTAAATCATGTTCATAATCTTGACCATGATTGGCTCCTTGTTGCTTCACCAAGAAACGTATCAGATTTTCCATTTCAATTAGATGTAGATGGAAAACATTTGCTAGGGGACAAGGGTGAAAAGATTAAAACGAAAAAGGTAAAAGAAAATTACTAATTGCATTGATACAAGTTCAAAGTGAATGAGTAACCTCTTGATTATATTATGGGGTAGTGTCAAAAATACAATGTACTTTCTCTTTTGTTCTATTTTAATCATTGAAGTTATAAAAACTGTTCCACTTTAGTCATTTTATATAAAAGATGATAATTCCTACCTTGACCTAGGCGCAACATTTTAAGGGTATTGTGGTCATTTAAAAAACGACCAATATGGGACATTGATTTTTCTAAGTTTAATGTCTAAAATGTACCAATCGGAAATACAATGACTAAAATGGAACAAAATTGAAAGTAAATTACTATGTGTTGACACTATCCTTGTATTATTGTGATTTCAAGTCACAATAATCCGTTTTGATTGTTTAGGTGGCATACTGTTCCTTTGGAAAGTAAAATTACTTAGTTATGTCTATTACACTAGTTGTGACTAAGAAAATTATTAAAGTAAAATTATTTATATGTTATATCTATTACTTTTTCAAATAATCATAATTTGCCATAATCTAACATCATCAAAACTGATTATTAGAATTTCAAGAAGCGAAAGCACATCCAAACACAATCTTGTACACACCTACACTGTTTTTCATTAACTTGAATATCAGGTTTTGCTTATTCAATATCACATACTCACTTTTATAACATACATCTAAACACCCCTTAATTCCTTCCTTGCTTTGGTCAGTTGCAGGACTTTCTTTCTCAATGGGGATGGGAACTTTGTGATGATAGTAAAATAATTTTGGCATGGAATAATAAAGATATTCCTTTGCATAATGGGGTTTTACCCCCATTTTTGTATGGAAAAGGTTTCCACACTATGTGGGTCATTAATGAGGCTTTATCCTCTAACTTTAGGTTTGTCTTTGATGCGAGTTTGACCATTTCAAGTTTCTTTGTCAATAATCTTGATTTTGACCCTACAATAGAAGCAAGAAATTGGGAAAAAGTTGGAAATTCTCATTTAGGAGCTCTTTATGGGTCATTATACTTCCGTGAAGCCCCTTACTCCAACATCATCAAACTTTTCAAATGTCACGGGCACTATTATTTTGGAAGCACTACAGAGAACTTTGTTTATCCATTAGGGTCCCTTAAAGGAATAAGCTTTAATGGTTTAGGGGTTTTTAGATCGGGTAAAAATAAGAACCTTTTGAGTTGTATTGATAAAATAAGATCACTCGAGGGAAATGTTGGCTTTTCAAAAAAGAACCAGTTGATGTCACTAGAGCCATTAGTTCTTCCATTTTCTTTAGAGCTTCTTTTATCCATGCGTGCAAACCAGAATAAGACTATTGTTCTAGCGGTTGCAGGATATAGTTATAAAGATATGCTAATGAGTTGGGTGTGTAGGCTACGCCTCCTTCAGATTTCAAACTTTGTACTCTGTGCTCTTGATGATGAAACATACAACTTTTGTGTCTTGCAGGTGAGCCTACATTTGGTTGTTCACTCAAATCATTGATATCTAACTAGAGGTGGCAATTTTTACTCATTAACTTATGAGTGGGTCAATTTGGGTTGTGTTCTATATCAATCATGTCAAATGGATTAAAGGTTATGTTTGAGGAATATAACCTTTAAATTATTGCACTCAAATATGTTTTTTATTATTGGAACAATATTGTTTTTGAAATCATAATCATTGTAGTGATTTTATAATAAAGTTTTAAAACGAACAAAAAGTGTTTGCAGATTAGATTGACCCAACCCACCTTGACCTCTAATAGAAGACTGCGGGTCAGATGGATTGAACAATTGAAAGTGCCCCAAAGTTGGTTTTTAATGAATATAGCATCTAAATTAGCTAACATAAAGATGTAGATTATTATTGTTATAATATAATTTTCCATAATCCTACACATAACTTGTTTATAGTAAAATCATACGCATTTCCTGTTTGAACCCAAAACCCAGCCCGATCAACCCATTCGTTTTGTCACCTCCATCTTATATCTCTAAGGCTATATATTATCTAACTGCTCTTGTTCACTCCCGTAGGGATTGCCTGTTTTTAGAGCTAGATCAGCTCCAAGCAACATCAGCTATGATGACTGCCACTTTGGAACAAATTGTTTTCAACGGGTAACAAAAGTGAAATCAAGGGTAGTTTTGGAGATTCTGAAGCTGGGATACAATGTACTAATGAGTGATGTTGATGTTTATTGGTTTAAGAATCCTTTGCCTATGCTTACCACTTTTGGTCCTGCGGTTTTCGTGGCTCAATCCGATGAGTACAAACTCACAGGTTTGTTTTCAAGAAATTTGTGTTCATAAGTTATCATCTTCTCATTGTCTATAACAATGTTAAGGATTATACATTTGACTTTTAAAATTAAATAAAATACTTTTCAGATTAAGTTTTAAGGATTATACATTTGACTTCTCATTGTCTATAAAAATGTTAAGGATTATACATTTGACTTTTACTTTTCAAAAAAAATACATTTGACTTTTAAAATCAAATAAAATACATTTGACAAGTTGGACCTAATGTTATATGTGTGTAGTATCTTTTATAAATAAAACAGGTTGTCAAAATAATTGACTTTTGTCAAAATAATTAAAGATGGTGCACTGTAAAAATAATCAAAGATGGTGCATCATGTTATCTTACCAAGCTGAGTATGTGTTCTAAGCAGGTTGGGGGTTTGGTAACGAGTCAAAATGGTCCGTACAGGTTGAAGCAGGTCGGATCAGGTTGGCATGTAACACTTTTCTTCCAAAGTTTTTAATAATATTTGTGTTAAATACAGTTTCAAAAACTAGTATTATGAGTTTTTTTATGCCATAAAAATACACTTTGTCCGACCCTTCGACCTCTTTTAAGCTTAATTCATTTGGGCTTACCCGTTTGACGCGCTACACACGAAACATAACCTGAGTCAACTTGTTCACAAGTAATGGGCAAAATAGCCACCACTATTTTTCACTTTCTTATACTTAAGTTGTTAATCACTCTAGTTTTGTGTGTAGGTCCAATAAACTTACCTCGGCGCCTAAACTCAGGCTTTTACTATGCTCACTCTGATAGTACAACAATTGATGCTTTAGAAATGGTAGTAAAACATGCTTCTTTATCAAATCTTTCAGAACAACCAAGTTTTTATGATACATTATGTGGGTTGAAAGGATCGTACCGTCTAGATGATGACACTTGTCAAGAACCCTCAACGAATCTCACCATCCGTTTCTTGGACCGAGACCTCTTTCCAAATGGGGCTTACCGAGACCTATGGGACTCGAGTAACGTGTCATCTACATGCAGCAGTATAGGTTGTTTTGTGCTTCATAATAATTGGATTAGTGGGAGACAAAAGAAGCTGGAACGCCAGGTGGCATCTGGTCTTTGGGAGTATGATATGAGTACCAGGATGTGTTTGCTAAGCTGGCAAAGATTGAAACCAATAAGTTACTTTTGAAGACTTATGGTTGTTATGACAAAGATCATTGTTAACAAGTTGATGTTTACAAAGAGACGGCACATTCTAAACAAGTATTTGCCAAAACTTTGGTTTTATCAAATTGGCTAGCTATGGAAAGAGCAATAACAAGAAAAACCAAAGAAAAAGACAGCTTTAGTCGTTTATAATGTTTGAAATTGGTATCAAGGAGACATTAGTGTCTTGAAATGCTTATAGGGTGTTTAGATTCACTCTTTGGAGTCCACTCACGGGACAAAAAAGATTCAAGAAAGCCTAAAGAGGTTAAAGATGATTCCTTTTCAATTGGGAGTAGTCTAAAATCAAGGGAATTATGTGTTAGGGTTCTTCATGCAGGTGGGAAAGAAGATCTTTATCAAAATCCTGTCTCAGTTTCTCAATTAATTGGGAATTACCCGGGGATGTGTTTAGCGTGGCCCGAGGTTTTCAAGAATCCTAATGAAAGTGTATTAACAGCAAAGGATCTACTCTTGCCTGGACAAAAGTACTATTTAGTTCCTGTGACAACATTAAAGAAGTTGAAAAAGAATTATGCTTCAAAAAAGAATAAATCAGCAGGAGATACGGGTACTGATGAGTCTGATAAATCTGTTTGTTCAGCAGATTACAATGTATCTAAAGAGAGGCGACACAGGCGCATAGTTAAGAAACATATTCAAACAAACAAAAGACTTGTGCCGCCAGTCATGAAGTCAAAGTCAAAGTCAAAGTCATGGCGGGGATCTGACTGGGAGCCTAGTTTAACATCGATTCAAGAACTCTCTCCATGAATAATCGATTTGAATCTGTATGAAACAGGTATGTTGTTTTATGAAAATCAACTGCAAAATGTTTTTCTGATGTACCCATGACTCGTTTTCTAGTTATATGAAAATTTACAATATTGGAAGCTGTTAGTATGCTTGTTTTGACGGTCAAGAGATGGGAAAACCGATAAGGGTTGCTTCTTTTTGACTGGAAGTTGTGTTTATTTTGAGCAACATAAACAAACCATTTGCAAATTTGGATGTGTGCGCATTTCTAAATAAATGTTAGGACTTGGAACCAGTAAAAGTAGCAAGACTGGCAGGTCAGGGGTTGGGTAACTGGTCAAATTGAGTTGTTTTTAGTTGTGGTCAGGTGAGTTGACCTGCAAAACTTTTTATTCAACCCATTTGATCCATTATGGATAAACCATAAGTAACAACAAACATACTCAATAATATCCCACTCATAAAAGTAGGGTCTGGAAGGGGTGAGATAATTGTTAACCTTACCTCTATCTCAAGAGAGAGAGGCTGCTCCTAGTAAGACAAGCTAGAAAGTAACTATACCAACACCTAGGATGAAAGTCAAACAAATGTGTAGGACAAGCTACGACACCAAGTCTATGGTTAAACCATAAGTCTATTACCCAAATTGACCCATTTGTAACTTTTGATGTTATTGATGGTAAAGTTTAGTTGTTGTATGCAATAACTGTGTTGTGTCCATGACTCCATTTTATAGCCAAACATGGTTATCACATAAAACAACTATACTTTTCTGCTATCAATAATATCAAAAGATAATAGAGATTTTTGAATTGCTTAGTAGAGAAGTACTAATAACTTGATAAGAATTAGCAGAAAATAGGTATGATGACCAAAAAACAAAGATACCATACAATAGAAATGATTCTTTCCAAACTTTAATCATACATTATATGTCAAATAAACAAGAACAAGATAACTGATTAGAGTTTATTAGAGCCTTCAAATGGATAAAGTTTGAATCTTTATTCAATTTACACTCAAAAAATTAATGGCAAGAACTTGGTAAGAATCCACGTGTAAGCCACAGCAAACACTGCACCAACTGGAATAGTAACCGCCCATGAAGTAACAATTTCCCGTACGGTTTCTGCTCTCACACTATTAAGTCCTCTAGCAAACCCAACCCCCATAACTGCACCCACAAGAGTGTGTGTAGCTGAGATAGGAAGTCCAAGTTTTGATGCAAAGAGTACAACAGTAGCAGCAGCAAATTCGGCTGCAAATCCTCTTGTAGGAGTCAATTCTGTAATCTTCTTCCCAATTGTAGCAATCACTCTGTACCCCCACATCATAAGCCCTGCAACAATCCCAAATCCACCCCAAGCAAGAACATCAAGTGGAATTACGATTTCACCCCCGGTGGCCCCACCTTGTAATATAGAAAGAGCTGCAGCTAACGGGCCAATTGCGTTTGACACATCATTTCCACCATGAGCAAATGACATGAAACAGGCTGATAGAATCTGCATGTAGCCAAACACACCGTAAACTATTTCAAGCTGGGTGCCAGTGGGGCCTGCAATATCTGATAGGAATCCAAGGTTTTTAGGAGTTGACTCTTCTTCGTGTGGCTCTTGGTGGCTTGACTTTGCCTTGGCTAGGAGGTGACCTAGCTGTTTTCGGATGATATTGTTGACCAAAAATGCGCCTAGTGTGCCACATCCTAGGGCTTGGGCTAGTGCTATTGGTAGTTTGCTGCTTAGAGGAAAAGCTGCAAAGGTTATGAGTGTGACACCCACAAAAACAGCAATGGGCGCTGCGGCAGCTGCTGCTTCTCCAGGATTTGGAGCACTGTACACAAACTAAATGTAATACAAATTGTTTAGGTAAACATAATAATCCTTATAAAAGCCTGTAAGACAGTATCTTGAAAGACAAAAGACTTTGAGTTAGAGGTGACAATGAGTCGACTAGTCGAGTCATCCCATTCATGAATAAATGGATGGAAATCCCGGCATCTAGTTTTACAGCTTAACTAGGTGTCAGAATTCAGGTATGCATTCAGGGGGTGTTTGGATTCATGTTTAGACTAAACATTTTCACTAACAGCTTTGAGCGTTTTGGTCAAAATAGTCACGATTCTAGTTTTCCAACTATTTAGGGTCAAAGTAATCAGATTTGTAGAAGCAGGTAAGTAGTTATATCAAAACTGATTATTGAGATACATATCAAATTACCTACTTTTCCCTAGCTTTGGTTTATGGTTTACCTCGTTATCTGATTATGATTTTCAAGTTGCAATATTCACTTTTCAAATGTACATCTAGACACCTCATAATGTACAATCAAAAAATTTCATTTAATATTTAGTAGGTTGTACGTACCCTGCGAATGCATTTGTACACGAGGAAAGAAACTGCTGCACCCACAACTGGGGATATAACCCAAGATGATGTCACCCTCGCTAATGAGCTCCAGAAAACTGCACCGGGACCACCATACACAAGCCCAAACCCAACCATGGATCCTACAATACAGTGTGTAGTAGACACAGGCCAACCATAGAATGATGCAACCTGTGACCAAGACCCAAAAGGTCAACATTTTTCATGTTTAAAAAGTCAAATACATCTCCCTAGTTTGTTTTGGGTCTTTATCATTCTAAGAATAAAAGTCTTTTGGTTAATCCTAAATTAACATGGGTGGATTTACGATTTTTGGCCAAGGCTGCACTTTCGTACAATGATGCAGCCTGAGCAAGACCCAAGAAGTCAACATTTCTATTGTATAAAAGCGCCCAAATGCAGATCCCTAGTTTAGTTCAAGGTTCTTTTTCACTCTAGGGATAAGTCTTTTAGATACATCCTTACGATCAGTAGCTTCAAGATTTTTTTTTGACAAGGATATGCATTATTCTAAACTTAAGCAATCTGAGCAAGACCCAAAAAGTCAACATTTTGCGTACAAGTTCATATGCGGCTCCATAGTTTAAGCATCTTTATATTTTTAGGAATAATGGGTTCTTTAGATCTTTCCTTTTTATTAGCGGATCCAAGATCCGATTTACCAGGGTATATGCATTTATTATTAATTGATGTAACCATGGCAAGATCATCAACATTCTTCTTGTATGAAAGGTCAAATGCATCTCCCTAGTTTTAGTTTAAGGATTTTTTTGATTCTAAATAGCAGAGATCTAAGATTTTTTTACCAGTGTATGCACTATCATAAAAAACTTTTTTGCAGGGATAAAAGATTAAAAGCTATTGTAAATAGCAAAGATCCAAGATTTTTCCTAAATATTGTTGGATCCAGAATCTTTTTACTACACTATCAATTTTTTTTTATCTTTTTTAGTCTGCTAACCACATAAGTCCACCCTAAATCCTAGATTCAAGAAATCCAACTTCATTCAATCAATCTGATATAATTATGTTAATATCATATTTGATGTGTTTGACTTTGACTAAATAGTCAAAGGGACTCTTATCAATTGAATTGATGATGTTTGACCTCAAAATACAGTAGTAGTGACTAGTAACTACCAAAATGTTGTAATCTTTACCTGCAACCAAGTACCAGCAGCTGCTAAAGAAGATAACAACCCAACAAAAAGCAGAGAATCTTTCCCTTGAAAAACATTAGCAACAAGAATTCCTTTCTGCATTGTGCTAGTCACATGCCCACCCATCAACAACGCCCCGGAAAACTCGAGAACCGCAGCGGTCACCACCGCCTGCCGGAGAGATAGAGCCCCGGACCCCACCGATGTCCCCATGGCATTCGCCACATCATTGGCGCCAATATTCCAAGCCATATAAAACCCAAACAAAAGTGTCACATATGACAAGATTTTAGTCTTTAAACCCATTCCTTGAACTAAAGTTTTCATGAAAAGTGGTAAACTCAAAGCTGCAACAGCTATACAAATGGAGATAGCAGAAGCTGTGTTTGATGATATGTGAAAAGCTTGAGCCATACCAGGCAATTCACCGTCATCTTCTTCCTCTGCTTCTTTAACATTTTCTTGATTCTGACTTGATTCTGATAAAGATGCAAAAGGGTGTGTGGGTTTATGGTAGGTTTTCAGGTTCAAAAGTGAAACAGATGATCTGGGTATGTTCAAGATCAAATCTTTTTTAGGTTCTAGAGCAAAACCAACATGGTTTCTGTGATTTGGTTGATAAAGATTGGAATTGAGAAACAAAAATCTTGAATGTGTGATGGTGTTTCTAGTGGAAGAAAAGCAGTAAGTAGTCATGGTCTTTGGTTAACTTTAGAAAGAATATACTGTTTGTTGAAGAATAATTAGCCAGTGGCCATGGGTGGTGGTGGTGGTGGTGATGGTGGTGGTAGTGGTGGTGGTGGTGGTGGTGGTTGTGGTGGTTGTGCAGGGAGGAGTGGTGGTGGTTGGAGGAGTTTATTGGGTGTTTTTTTGTTGGATTTTAAGTCCACATTGTGATGCTTGTTGATTTGTGGATTTTTGTTTGGATTTCATGATGTGGCTGCTTTTGAAATGAGTGGTGGTTGTGTAACTTGAAGGCTTAACCACCCAAACACACACTTACTGTTTTTTTTTCTTTTTTTTTTCCTTAAATTTGTGTTTATTCTTTATACCCACATGGATTTCTAATACTGTAGAATGTAGTCTTTAGTCTTTACTCTCTATTAAATGGTTTGACTTTTCAAACAAATAAATTGTTAATGAAGAAAAATAAAATATTATATTCTAAAAGGATGTTTGATGTGATGAAAGAATGTTAGATAATTCCTTCTTTTAGGGAGGCAGGGTAGAGTGGACGTCTCTCGGGTTCAGCTTTAGGTATTGGCTGGTTGGATTGGAACACGGCCGCAACTATCTCAACCTCGGGTATCACCGTCAAGTTGGAAATTGAGTTCACAAACCAAACACTGATCTGGTTGGACATTCACAATCAAATCTTTTTGAAGCTAGGGTAGTTTAAGTTAAAAGATGATGTTACAATAATACTAGATAGTTTTGAGTTTAAATGAGGTGGCATGATATAATCGTATGGTGGGCAGAATAGTTGTAGGTTTTACAGATTGTGCCCCTACACCCTAAAAGAGTGTTCTTCCTTTACTTTCTAGGTGCTCCAATGTTTCAAAATGTTCAATGTGGTGTTAAAAGTTGGTTGTGAGGCTTGAAAATTTTGAAAAAGTGTGACGTCAACCGCAACTTATTTTTAATTAAAAGAAAATTAACAAAGCTAACCACGTGAAACAACCATCGTAGACCAAGCATTATAATATATGTGATATGATAAAGGTTAATGTATTTACCCGTATGGTATAAATAGAATTATGTATTAGAATGTTTGATATTATGATAAGGATGTTAAGAAAAGCTTTATTGGCAATGGAAAATGATTTTTGAGTTGAATAATAATTAATGTACCTTTAGGTCCTTCCTTACTTTCTAGGTCACTTAGAATGTTTTGATTGTTGTCGTTCGTTTGTTATAATAAATGTTAGTATAATTATTTTTGTTGTTTATAACAAGAGACGTATGTTGATAGAAAAATTTGAAACCGTAGGCCCATGGTTGATTTATACAATTTTATATATTATTAATTAAATTAAAATTTTGCTCCTATACTTTTCTAGTTAAGTCATAACGATTATTATTTTCTCACTAAAATATATTATAGTAAAGAAAACATGATAATCGAATATGGAGACATAAAGGACATATTTGTTTCACAACTTCTTTAAAGTATAAACTAAAAATTAACGGTAACTATAGATGTGTAAGAGCACCTATAAAGACGTTTTCGGTTGTTCTAAAAATTAGTTTATTTTCTCACTGTTTTTTTCTTCATTTTTTGTATTTTTAGGATGCGAGAAATGTGTAAGCTTCCACTTCATGGCTTTTGTTTTTGGGCTATTAAAATATATGGGCTTGAATCCAAGTTGATGTCAGCAGAAAGGCCCATATCTTATAATTTGTTTTGAGAAAACTTATTAATTCGTAAATAAAGTATAATCAACATGATGTTAAGAAAGATACATGGGTTCATTCATAATTGTATAAGAAAAAATGTAAACAAATATAAATCACTAATGTACATGGAATAAACTAATCTTAACTCGTGCAAACTGAAACTAAGAATGCACTCGTAATATATAAACTTCAAGTAAAAAAACTGACGTTGATAATATTAATCAAAACCGACTTAAATAACAATTTTATCACAATAAGAAATGCAAACACGTTAAACCTCGTTGATATCAGTTTTGTGGCTAATGAACTTGCAATCTAGACACTTTAGTTTGAGGATTGAATCGATTGAGATGTCATAGAAGGATACCGTTGAAGGGATCCCTATGTGTTATTCTTGAGTGGATTGAGCGGGTTTAATAAGTTAGAGAACAATAACAGCAAGGACCATCTCATTCTATGGTTAGAGAGACGTTAGAAAAAAATAATTACACTTTACGAACACATCTTCGAGACTAGGATGTTTTGTGAAAGTCCGGCCCCAGGTGGGAACACCACCCTCCGAACACGAACCTTTTTTTTACTTCACTGTCCAGTGAAAATTCACCGGGTTCCACCATGTAAAACAGGGAAAGACTAGGGAAAATAAAAAAAAATTATGTGACGCTGATGTGTCAGGAAAAACGAAGAATACGAAACGATTGCTTGTCGCGTTATAATCCTCCTAGTTATCAGAATTTTATAATGTAGTTTGAAAACAAAACATCCAGTTGTCGTTCATTGTATATGAGATATTTTTGTTTATATAAAAATCTATTTTAAACATCCAAAAGTGTTCTAAAACTTGACCATCTCAAACTTTCATATGATCTCAATATTGATGTTATATAGACATTTTTCTTCTTACATAAATAATATATTTTTAAAAATAACATGATAATATTTTCATTTGCCTGCTTAGTTGCTTTTAAAAGCGTGTCCGAAATTACGTTTTTAGAAAGTTATATGATTATCATGTTTATAAAACATAAAATAATCAGAATATAGTGTCTGATAGCTCATAGAAAATGTGATTATTCAAGTTTTTGAAGAAGCAAGTTGATAGAACTTTTGAAACATTTTTTATAAACATAAAGGCCGTTCTACGAAAATAATTTTATATATTTTTCTAAACCATTAAAATGTAAACCGTTCTTTAGTTAATATCTTTTTCTTATCACAAAGAGCCCCACAAGCAAACCTTTAGCAATTAGCGCAAAATGCTTTACATTTTCCTTTTTGTACGCTATATATACAATACACATTGCAATGCCTTCTTAATTTCTAATTCGTATATTTTATTCAAAATAGTTATGTTTTAAAATAATTAGTAATCATAATCTTTTGTTTTTATTATATGGCAAATCAAATGTTGTATTTGTTTTTCAGAAATGAGATTTTTAATTTGAGTTTAATCTTGGAATTTGAAATCATGATTTATATTATACAACACAAATCACTAAATAAAAAAATGATAACTTTTAATTGTCATACGAGCTATGATGTGAGATGTTTTCTTTAGACGATCTGATATAAATGAAATAAAGCTGAAAAATCAAATAACATATATAGATTGTCGTAGTTGAATGATATTATAGGCTTAAACAATATGTCTACATATATGTATACAAATATATCTCGTGCCAAATGTTGAATCGATTAGGTTGTTTTTTAGATTGAATTTTAATGCTTCAAAAAGAAAAAACTAAAGAAAAAAAGATATTATTAAAAATAAATATTTTCTTTAAGTTAATTAAGAATATAATATGAAATTGATTGAATTATTATTAATCAAGCACAATTCAAGCTTTTTTACAAAGTAATATCCCTTGGGGCCACAAAAAGAACATCACATGTTCATGAAGGAACCAAACAATATCACGAATAGGAACCGCATCGGATAGTACATTGCAACTTTATTTTTATTTCAAGATGATTTTATGACATCACAATTCACAATCATCAGGTGGAAGCTGGATTCATACTATGTTACTTATTTGATTTGATACTTTATTTAACAAAATCAATATAATATTTTTTATTGATAAATACACGCACTATATTATACATCTAAATTATTTTTAAAATGACTATATCAGTATTTTTTATGATTTAAACACACAACATTTGAACGGATAGGATATTATTTTACAAATAGAGTATCTCTTAAAAGTATTATTATAACAAATATATGTTGGAATTTTGGAGTTGCAGGGTTTAGGGAGATATATGTATGTTTTACGTATTTGATTAGAATTTTTTTATCAAATAATTTTTTTCAAAAAATTGGTCTAAAGGGTCAAAATAATATAAAGACAATAATAACTTGTGCACGGCATTCTATGGAATAGAAAAGGAGCCTAAAATTTGAACAAATATTGCAAGGTTTTGATGTCCAGACCGTTACGAAGGATGGATAAAAAAATAATTTTTTTTCGGAGTTTAAAGTTGTGAAATTCAAACATCTGATCACTTGGTTAAAAACTAAAAGGGTCAATGACGCTCTACGTTTTAAGCAGGATAATCAATGGCGGAATTTAAAACTTTTTATAACTGGACGTCGAAAGTCTCGAGACCCAAATCAAAAAGGTACTCAATATGTATAAAATATTCGGACAAATATAATTGTTAAGGGTGGGCGAGGCGTAAGTGTTGTGAGGCCACGCCAAAACTTGGGCTGCCCAGCACCACCGACACCATCCCCCATTCACACCGCACCTCCCTTTCACGACATCTACTCGTCGTGCCACAACTAAAAAATATGTGTGTGTATGTGGAGTAGTGGTGTAGCGTGCTATGATGTGACAACATTGCCGCCACCAAATTTAAGTTGGGGTGTTGTGTGACACGATACAATTTGATTGGTGGGTTTATAGCGTGGTGTAGTGGGTGTGGTGAAATTTCCCCCTCCATCTTAATTTCAAATTTTTCTTTCAACCCGCTTACCTTTTTTTTCTTTTTTTTTTTGAACAACAACAAATACTATAGCCCAGTCACCCGGGTAAACCTAATGGTGAAAGACCACTTACGCTCGCAAACACATACAACGTTGGTGACCCGACCAACCCACCATTCTAGGGGAAACCCACCACCCAATGTTCAATGTGATAAAATCAGCCCACTTAAAACATAATGTATCAAATGAGACTCGAACACATAACTCTTATTTTAAAAGCCATGAAACTTTCAAACCAATTGATTTATGGTTTATTGGCACCCTCTTACGTCTAAAATAAAAGTTCTAAATTTGACATTTTCCGTTACAAAGACAATAATAACCTTAAATGTTGGGGAAAGAAAAAGTTCATATATATGCACTCCTACAAATTCGGCCTACACGCATTGAGAATATTAGTTGTATTAATCGGGGCCCACCCTCAACTACCATATTAATTTCAGGGAATATACAAATTTTCAAAACTTATATATTTTTTTATCGCAAGAGCAACATATCTTATTAAAAATCAACGCTATCACTTAACTATAAACAGAATATAAACCAAATATCCCCAATTACACTTTACATACAAATTAAGGTTTGTATATATTTATATACATACACCAGTGATATCAAAATTTTACGTATTACTGTAATGTTTCTACTGTTTTACGTACTATTGTAATGTTTCTACGTATTATTATAAATAGCTCGTGAGCTATTCGAGATCGGATCGATAAAAACCTTGAAACGAGCCGAGCTTTATCAAGCCCGAGCCGAGCTCGAGCTTGAAAAAAAGCTCATTTGATTATCGAGCCTAAGCTTCACGTATCGAGCTCGAGCCAGCTCGTGAGCCTAAACGAGCTTTTTATTTAGATATATTTATTTAATTTATTAAATATTATATAAATAATATTTACTATATATAAAGTTATGTTAAAAAACAATTAAATAATATGAATAATGTTATATATATAATATATAATTATAAATATATATCAAAATTAAATATAAAAATCTTAAATAATATTTAAATAAATAAAGAGCCAAGCTCGAGCTTGAGCTTGAAAAAGTATTTGTCGAGCATAGCTCGAGTTTAAAAATAAAGATCGAAACGAGCTAAGCTGAAGCTCGAGCTCTCCTAAGTCATCACGAGCCGAGCTGGAGCCTATACGAGTTCGGGCTCGACTCGGATCGGCTCGTTTGCACCCCTAAATTATAATAACTAGATTAAAAATAGAGCGCTAATTCCAATCACACCATTGATATCGCATTATAAACACATATACGACACATATATAGGGTTATACTATACGTATAAAGATATCTAAAGATATCTGTCACATAATTAATGATGATATATTTAATTTGTAATTAATAGAACTCATCTCTCTCGAAAAAACTCTATAAATAAGACCCCCATGGCACCATGCTTAGGCTTGAAGAAGAAACACACACACACAACAACAACAACTTCTTCTTCCTCAATCTTCTCTGCTTGCAAATCACCATGGAAGCACCTTCACTCAACACACAAGACTCCACCACAACCATCAAATTCCTATGCAGCTACGGCGGCAGAATCCTCCCTCGTTACCCCGACGGCAAGCTCCGCTACCACGGCGGTCAAACTCGTGTCCTCGCCGTTGACCGTTCCGTTTCGTTCTCCGGTTAGTCTCCTTCCTCCACGAATCGATACAGATGTTGTTTCGAAATTGAAATTGAAATTGAAATATCGATGTGATTGTTTGTGATTGACAGAATTGCTGGTGAAACTTGCTGAATTGTGCGGGAGTACCGTGTGCTTGAGGTGTCAATTGCCGACGGAAGACCTCGATGCACTTGTATCCATCACCTCCGATGAAGATCTCGTTAACGTGATTGAAGAATACGATCGAGAATCCACTCGACGATCGAAATCTCTCAAAATCAGAGCGTTTCTCTCGCTTCCGAAGAAACCGTCGCTATCTCCTTCCACCGGATCTTCACCTTCTTCCTCCGCCAGCACCGCCACACACGACGCCGGATCTCCGAAATCTCCGCTCTCCTCCGCCGTCTACTCCGCCGCGAGGTTTCCTATCACCGCCACAAACCGCTGCATCTATGCCTCAAAGCCACCGGTTCAACTACCAGTTCGTTACACCAAATCCGCCGGAAAGCTTCCGTGTTATGCGTACGGAAACCCTAGTCGGAGTTACCTTGTTCACCACGGCAACCATTGGCAATAACAGAATAACAGATCTAGATCTGGAAGCAACTTCGAACGATTATCAAATCAAAATCAAATAATCAATACTTTTTTACTTAATCAAGCGATAAGATCTATAAACTATTTAATCAAAATGTAAGATCGAACTTTGAGAATTGAGATTTGAATCGTATGAGATTAAGATCGTTGTTTTGAATGTCAACTGAAACTGCTGATTATATCCATCGCTGATGTTAATCGTTCGACGATCAATTATGTTCATCGGTAAGTTTTCATCATCTGATCGTCAGTTGTTGTATATCCGTTTCGTTTGTCGTTTTCCCGGTGGTGATTGCTTCACTGCGTCTCGTTAATCGTTATCTTCCGGCAACTGTGCAACTGTGCCGTCGTCGTCACCGTCGTCATCGATTTTGTCCGATTCGTCTTCTTCGTGTGACAGTTAACAGTTTTGCTTTTTTGTATTGGAGACCTTTGATTTAATAATTTTATTGTTTTGGAATTATTATTGTTTACGTGACTGATTATTGTTGTCGTCTGTGTTGCAGGTGTAGAGCCATACCTTGGACACAGACTCGCAAGATTGACATAACGAAGTGTGTAAACGAGTCGAGATCGAGCAGTATGTTTAACAAGCTCGAGCTCGTGTTGTTTAATTTAACAACAGTATTTGAGCTCAAGTCGTTTACGCCTTTAGACTTTATGATAAACGGTGGACCTTCAACAAATGCATAGGGGTGGGGGTGGTACGGAAGCAACAAGACCCAAATCAGAGGGTGAGACTTAATACCGTATTAAATTTTCAAACAAAATACACATAAATTTCACCTCTAAATGAAAAAACGGGGAGGACCGAGGGGGGGGGGGAGTTCTTGGGTCCCTTAAAAGTTTCGCCTATGATTAAGATATACTGAGAGATCATATTTGTCATAAAAAAATTAGGAGAAACGTTGAGTTAAGAAAGAACGATCCTAATCAAAACATGTCGTGTGTTACTAGAGATGTATCAAGTAATACGAAACTCTAAGACAATTACTCTTCGAAACAAAAGTGATAATAACTATCACTTGATTTATTCTCTAGGAATAAACCTTACTATTTCTTTAATCATTTATTTGAAAACCGGACCGGCCGGTCGGACCAGGAAACGGACCCATTCCAGTTCGGTTTGGTGCTTAAAATCGGTTTGGTGTCGAACCGTTGGTTGAACCGGCGGTCTGACTTGAACTTGTTTTTTATGTATATTTTTAAATTTTTCAGCATTTTTTACATATATTCATTAAAATAAGAATAATTTTATCCGATTCTTATATTCGATCAGACTCAACGAACCAGTTAGACGTTCGGTTGACTGTCCGATCCGGTTTTAAAAACATTGCATTTAATAAAATTTTCCTTTTTACCTTAACTAATGCTACTTATGTCTTCACCTTCAAGTATATTCTAACCATAATTTTTGAGTTCGTGGAACTCCAAAAGTCAAGTAAATCTTGTCTTGATTTTTTTCAAACATGAATCTTCGATCTTTTTATACGAATGTATCTTTTAAGTATTATCTTCTGATAGATATTTATAATCTATTCTATAGCATATAATAAAAGAGTAACTAGGATGCCACATGACACTCTCATATTACTCTTTAAAAAAAATTTTCCGCCTAAACTAATATATTATTTAGTTAAGTTTTTTATTTGAAGAAACTCTATTAATAGTAATAATTCATTTTGAATTTAATTTTTTATATTATAAATTTTATTATGTAATCATATTGTTTTGAACTATACGTATTATTATAGCCAAATAAGATTCAATTACAAAAAACTAAAATGAGAAAAATATTTATTGATATATTTATATATTTTATGTTAGTGTGATTTTAAGACAACTGGTTTTTAATTTTACATAGGTCAATTGTATGTTATATTATTCAAAAAAATATTCGAATATTTATAACTTATAAATGTAACTTTTTATTTTTTCATTGTTATAATAATAAGTAACTTAATTATACGAAATATTTATACATTTATAAATTATGTTGTTTTCATATTTTCTACCGGTGTATTACACGGGTTTACTAAAACTAGTTTATAATAAGTAGATAATTAAGGAATTAATTACACCAAACTACTACATCACATGTACATTTTAGACAAGTAACCTAGAATATTTCAATACCTTCTGACTTACAAAAATAACAAACAAGTCAATATCAGAATAATGTCAATAACTCACACATACGGTTATTAATTAAATAATAATTATTTTTAAACAGCAACTCTCCCACCTTTTAATTGTATTCTTAGAGTTGCACACATATCCGTTATAAAACTTAAACATTTTTAATCACTTGAAAATAAACAACTATTCTTTACATCTTGTATTACCTAGCCACATGCCGTTAAATATAAATAACTAAATAAACAACATACCAAGAAGCCGGAGATAAACAAAAAATGAATCACAAATTAAGCGAAACAATGAGATGATCGGTGAGCAACAATGGAAGGCTTATGAGCAACGACAAATATTCGGTGATCGGAGGACGAAGGCAGAAACGTGGTGGTGACAATGTTGTCTTAAACGATGGTGATATAAGAAGGTTATTACTTAAGGGTACAACATATAGTATTGATGACCATACCATACGCCCACAAAACTTAAAACATATCTCGTCTTATTACAACTCATTATAATAAGCTATTTTAATCAACAACATGTATTGATGACCATATAGAGCGTTAAGTTTAACTTGAATTAATAAGTTTTATTTGAATTTTTAAAAACTATTAGCTTAAATTGGTTTCCAATCACATCTCATGAATGACTATAATAAATTTTTAAAATTATGACGACATATTGGCACTAATAAACAAAGAAGATGACTAACGATCATAAAAGATGGGACAGAGAATTGAATTTGAAGATAAGGTTTATTTTTATAAAGCATAAATTCTAGACCGTTCATTCGTACTAAGAAAAAAAAAAGGTTTATGACGATTGGTACTATATGTTTGACCATTCACCAATATATACATATATATCTTTGATTATCAGTTTAAACTTTTTTATATAATAAACAACAATTACAATTAAGTTCTCGATTTGTTTATTAGAATCACTAATTAAAGTTCTTATAGATAAAAACACTAAATTTCCTTAGGTGTTTAAACTTCTTTTTTATTTCTGACATTGTGTATTTATCATTTATAATATTAAAGTTTATTTTATAATATTTATATGGATGATATATTAAAGAAGTGAAAATTTTAATTTAAAAATAAAGCTAATGGATGACATCTCGTTTCGTATTATATAATTTTAAAATGTCTTTTTTGGTCTCTTTAAATTTAAAATTAATAATAAGCTTTCTAGTCTTTAGAATTTAAGAAGACGGTTTTTTTTTTTAAAAAATCAAAATACTTCGTAGAATTAAATCTTTAAGGTGACTGTGTTTATTGTTGGCTATCGAATGGGGTCAAGAGGCATGTAGACTAAGGCCGGTCATATTTCAATTTTTGTATAAAGATTTTGATATTTTGTATTATTTTTATTTGGTACATCTATTTATTTTCCAACAACGTTTATACTTTCAACCCTTCAGAAGAAAACACACAATTAGAAAAACCCTTTTGTTCAATCAAAATAATTTTTGTTCCAAGCGACACACGAACTCAAGATCTCATCAGTTTTGTTGAATATTTTAGTGTAATTAAAGATTGCGTGTGTCATTCAAACAAGAGTGCACACTTGTTTGAATGTCATCGGGACTGACACTCATGTTTGAATGTCATCGGGACTGACGAGGGTTCGGGGGCGGCAGCCCCTGGCGGGGTCCAAGGGGCAGAGCCTCTGGCTGGGGTCCAAGGGGTCTGCCCCTGGCTGGGGTCGAGCTGCCAGGTTAGCTTGAAAATTTTTTATTTTGAACAAAAGTCCTTCATGAAAAATGCATTAGAATTTGATTTTTGACCAAAATTGTATTAATTAAACTTGAGGGACTAAAGGTGTAGTTTGTTTAAAACCGCATAACAGTTATCTTGAAAAACTTCAATCCCGTTTATGTTGGATTGATAGTCCAGAAGAAAAGAACAAGGGAAAAACTCGAAATACACACAGCATCCAAAATTCATACGAATTCTTGAATCAATTCTGATTTTATCCGGTCAAATCATTGGTATACACTCTAATTATTTGATCTGAAACTGAAATCACACGACTTCAGAATCATCCGGTCATTGCTCTATTAAGAAATCCCCAACAAAGATCAAATAATTTCAGTGAAGATGGCGAGCGATGGTGAATCTGCGAAGAACATGATGTCGTCCAAATTCGAAAAGTGGGACAAATTTCAGGGTCATGATTTCCGAAGATGGCAGAAGAAGATGCACTTTCTACTCATAACTTTCAAAGTGGTGTACATTCTGACTACCCCCATGCCTTAGGATTGGAAAACGAGACACTGGAACAAACTAGGAACGCTCTAACTGGGTCAATGATGATTACATATGTCGTGGACACATTCTGAATGGTATGTGTGATTCCCTCTTTGATATTTATCAAAATATTGAATCTGCAAAAGAATTATGGAAATTACTAGAAGCCAAATACATGGCAGATGATTCATCTAGTAAGAAATTCCTTGTAAGTGATTTTATAAATTATAGAATAGTTGATAGTAGGCCTGTTATGGAACAATACAATGAATGTCTTCAAATTCTTGGTCAATTTCAACAACACGGTTTAAAAATGGATGAAGCAAATTCTGTTTCAAGTATATTGACAAACTTTCTCCTTCTTGGAAAGATTATAAACATAATATGAAATATAAGAAAGAGGAAGCGAGTCTAGTTGAACTTGATAGTAGTATTCAAATTGAAGAGTCCTTACGGACTCAAGAATTGGTTTGGGTGAAAGATAAAGACGGGTCATCAACTGTTAATATGGTGGAAGAAAGCGGTCCTGTTTTCAAAAACTCTAACAAGAGAAACAATAAAAGAAAATTCCAAGGTGGTAACAACAAGAACAAAAGGCCTTTGAAACATGCAAAACATGCCAAGAATGAAGGTTGCTGGAAATGTGGTAAACCGGGACACTTCAAGAGAGATTGTCGTGTTGGTAAAGGGAAAACCGAGGCTGGATCAAGTGGATCCAATAAGGATCCTAAGCAGCAACGTCAGAACTTAGTTTCTAATAATAATTCGGATTTGAATTATGTTTCACTAATTTCTAAAGCATGTTATGTGCAGGATGATTGTCTTGCTTGGTGGTTTGACTCGGGAGCAACAAGCCATATGTGTAAGGATCGAAGATGGTTCAAAGATTTTACACTAATTGAAGATGGAACTGTCTTAAAGATGGGTAATGTTACAACCAAACCAATCCATGGAGTAGGAAAAGTAGAACTAGTATTTACTTCTGGGAAAACTTTATGTTTAAGTAATGTTCTGTTTGACCCGGCATCCGAAAAAACTTGTTATCCGGTATAGTATTAAATTAGTGCGGATATAAACAAGTGTTGGAATGTGACAAGTATATCTAGTCAAGACATGGTTCTTTTATCGGATTTGGTTATTTGTGTAATGATATGATTAAGTTAAATTTGAATGTGCCTTTTAGTGATGATTCTGTTTGCATGGTTGATTCTACTTCTAATGTAAATTTGTCTAAATTTGAATTATGACATGCTAGATTAGGACATGTTCACAATAAAAGGATGAAAGAAATGTTTAAAATGAGCATGATTCCAGCGTTTGAGTTGAAAAATGATAGATGTAAGACTTGTATGTTAACTAAGATCACTAGAAAACCATTAAAAAATGCAAAACGTGAATCTAAAGTTTTAGATCTTATTCATAGCGATCTGTGTGATTTTCATGCTACACCATCTTTAGGTGATAAAACTATGTATTTACCTTTATAGATGACGCATCAAGATATTACTATGTTTATTTGTTATATGCAAAGGATGAGGCTCTTGATAAATTTCGAATTTATAAACAAGAGGTAGAGCTTCATCAAAAAGATTTGGTTAAAACTCTTCGTATTGATCGTGGAGGGGAATATTATGATCCAGTGTATTTTCAATCTATTGGAATAATACACCAAACAACTGCTCCATATACATTACAACAAAATGGTGCGGCTGAAAGAAAGAATAGAACATTGAAAGAAATGGTAAATTCAATAATGTCCTATTCTGGTTTAAGTGAAGGATTTTGGGGTGAGGCTATGTTAACAGCCTGTTTCTTGTTAAACCGAATTCCCGGTAAGAATAACAAGAAAACTCCATATGAACTTTGGCACAAGAAAATACCAAACTTGAGTTATCTCAAAGTTTGGGGATGTAGGGTTGTGGTGAGGCTCACTGAACCTAAAAGGAAAACTTTAGGTGAAAGAGGTATAGATTGCATATTTATTGGATATGCTGAAAATTCTTGTGCATATAAATTCTATGTATTAGAATCCAATGAGTATGTTTCAGTGAATTTGGTAATAGAGTCACGAGATGCAATCTTTGATGAAGAAAGATTCACATCTATACCTAGGCCACAGAATATGAATCCTAGTATGAAGGTTTCGGTTAATAATAAAGATGTTCCTTCGACTAGCACTGAACCAAGAAAAGGTACGAGAGTTAGAAAAGCCAAATCTTTTGGTAACGATTTTCAACTTTACTTAGTTGAGGGATCTAGGGATGAAATTAATTTTTAATATCAATATTGTTTCAATGTTGATGAGGATCCAAGGACGTACAGTGAAGCAACGGCTTCAAGGGATGTTGCTTTCTGGAAAGAAGCCATCCAAGATGAAATAGATTCTATCTTGCAAAACAACACATGGAAATTGGCTGATTTACCTCCTGGATGTAAACCATTAGGAAGTAAATGGATCTTCAAGAGGAAGATGAAGGTGGATGGTACTATTGATAAGTATAAAGCCAGATTGGTAATCCAAGGTTTTAGGCAAAAGGAGGGTATTGACTTCTTTGATACATATACTCCTGTTGCTAGGATATCCACTATTAGATTGTTGTTAGCACTTACTGCTATACACAATCTTGTAATTCACCAAATGGATGTGAAAACTGTGTTCTTAAATGGTGAATTAGATGAAGAGATTTACATGAAACAACCTGAAGGGTTTGTGATGCCTGGACATGAAAACAAGGTGTGTAAATTAATTAAATCATTTTATGGACTGAAACAAGCACCTAAACAGTGGCATCAAAAGTTTGATGAGGTTGTACTCTCAAGTGGTTTTGTCTTAAGCCAAGCTGACAAATGTGTTTATAGTAAGTTTGATGATTCTGGAAATGGAGTCATGATATGTTTGTATGTAGATGACATGTTGATTTTTTGCACTAACCAAGATCAAGTTGATATAACAAAAGCATTCTTGTCATCTAAGTTTGCCATGAAAGACATGGGGGAGGCTGAGGTGATCTTAGGTATTAAGATCACACATAAGAACAGAGGCATTTCAATTTCTCAATCACATTATATTAAGAAGATCTTGAATAAATTCAATTTCAAGGATTGTTCTCTAGTGGGTACTCCCATTGATCCAAGCATTAAGCTATAACTTAATAAAGGTGATGCTATATCTCAACTTGAGTATTCAAGAAGAATTGGATCACTTATGTATGCCATGATTAGTACTAGGCCGGATATAACTTATGTTGTTGGTAAGCTTAGTAGATTTACAAGTAATCCTGGTGCACAACATTGGCAAGCTTTGGGTCGAGTATTCAAGTACTTGAAAGGGACCATTGATTATAAAATAACTTACATTGGATTTTCTTCAGTGATTGAGGGTTATTCTGATGCAAGTTGGATAACCAATATGGAAGATCATTCTTCCACAAGTGGTTGGGTGTTTCTTCTTGGGGGAGATGCAATTTCCTGGGCATCAAAGAAACAGACTTGCATAACTAACTCAACTATGGAGTCTGCGTTTGTTGCTTTAGCAGCGGTTGGTAATGAAGCTGAATGGCTAAGAAATCTACTTTATGAGATTCCATTATGGCCAAAACCAATGGCTCCAATATCTATCAGATGTGATAATGAAGCTACATTGGCTAAGGCTTATAGTCAAGTGTACAATGGCAAGTCAAAACACTTAGGTGTGAGACACAACATAGTTCGTGAGCTCATTATGCATGGTGTCATATCTGTTGAGTATCTTAAAACTCAGCATAACTTAGCTGATCATTTAACCAAAGGGTTAAGTAGAGATCTCGTGAAAGGATCAGCTGTGGAATTAGGGTTGAAGTCCATATAAAACTCTCATGTTAAGATACCCAATTCCCACCTAATATGACGTTAGGTGCAGAATATAATGTGAAAGGCTTTACATTTAGAGTTTGGAACACACATTAAATTATCCCAAAAGTATGTGTTTAGATCTGCAAGTTAAGGAAAGTTGAAGTATATCTTCTTAATAGTTCTTTTGGAAAATTGCATTTGCAGGTGCAATAATAAAAGATCTACCTATATGAGTATGAAGTTTAGCTGCTTCAAGAAGCTAGGACTTGGCTTTGATATGCTTATGAAGGATAGGGACATAAGCTAGTAAAAGAATGTGTCAAGTAAGATTTATGTATGTAAACTGATGTGTATATTATCTTCATGTATTCAATATTGATATTAAGGGTTCAATCCTAAGTGACAACCTGATATTGGAATATTTGAAATGTGTAATATACTAATGTGAAATTCAATCGTTACGATATTTCATTTACTCATTAGTTTGTTTGGTTGTTGTGAATTAGTTAGTTAATCAAATAGTACACTAAAATGGGTTAAGGTTTGTTGAATATTTTAGTATAATTAGAGATTGCGAGTGTCATTCAAACAAGAGTGCACGCTTGTTTGAATGTTATCGGGACTAGCGGGGGTTCGAGGGCAGCGCCCCCGAGGGAAGCGGGGTCCAAGGGGCGGCAACCCCTGGCGGGGTCCAAGGGACAGAGCCCCTGGCATTAATTAAACTTGAGGGACTAAATGTGTAGTTTGTTCAAAACCGCATAGCAGTTATCTTGGAAAACTTTAATCCCGTTTATGTTGGGATTGATAGTCCAGAAGAAAAGAACAAGGGAAAAACTCGAATTACACACAGCATCCAAAATTCATACGAATTCTTGAATCAATTCTGATTTTATCCGGTCAAATCATTGGTATACACTCTAACTATTTGATCTGAAAGTGAAATCACACGGTTTCAGAATCATCTGGTCATTGACTATTAAGAAATCCCCAACAAGTTTTACCCATGCTTTATGACATGACAATTCTAAATAACATTATTAATGCAGTGAAAGAAACAACATTACATTACCTTACGCTAAAAACATAAAAGCGAACTTAAAAAGAAAATAAGTAAAATGACATCCTATTTAGTGTTATATTCTAAATAGTTAATTTCAATTTTGCTCTCTAAGATTTTATTATTTTTAAATTAAAAATATCAATTTACCTTTAAAAATTTCATTTGTTTTTTACATTTCAACTCCAAATTTTTTATTATTTTAGATAAAATTGAAACAACTAATGAATTTTAAAACAGAAATTAAAATAACTTATTAAAATTGTGAAGTTAAATTGATGTTTTTTAATCATCAAATTGCAGCTGAGAGTTCTGCTTTGATGGAGGTGCATATTCATATTCACCACTTGGGAAATGGGCAAGCAAATCAAATAAGGCTTGACTACCGTTTTACAACTTTTACATCATTAGTCAATGTTTTTAAAACCAGTTTGTACAGCGAACCAGATGCTTTATTGGTCCGCTGGATTTAAGAACCGGATAACATCATAATTATATATATATATATATATATATATATATATATATATATTATATATATATATATATATATGATGTTATATATATGGGAATGGATCCTGAGAAAACCAATAGTTATGCGAAAACCAAAGAAAACCACTGAAACCAATAACATAATTCACAACTTCTTTGTTCATTTAATTGTTTAAAGGTTATTTAAGTATTTGTCACATATATATTGAACATAAATACAAGAATGAAGATTCTTACGTATACGTAACACTATGCCGAATGAAAAATGGTTACGTATACATAACGTATGTGTGACATATATATAAAACTATGTTACGAATTTCATTTGACTTATACCCTTATCTATATACACATACACACATATATAGAGGGTGTTGATAAAAAATCTATATATTATATGACCGGTTTCATTTGTTTTCGCTAGTTTTCACAAAACAATGTGGTTTTCTTACGATACCTCCTCTTATATATATATATATAATTCAATTTAAACATTTTATATGTGTATTTTATAGTTATATATAAAATTTAACATAACATTATATCCAACACTCTAATTTGTTGTTCAATTCACTCATTAAAACCATTAAAATTCAATTCAAAAGAATAAAAAAAATGAAACTGTTCCAACCCCCAAATTGTTCCCGGCCCGACCATCGAATCGGCCGGTCGAACCCATCAAAAACGAATTGGGCTGCTCAAATTGGCCCACCGCCAACTTTCGGTGGGACCGGCCAAACCGGCCTGAAACCACGTCACCAGTCATAACATGAGTGGAACAAAGTCACAAACTACTCTCTAGTGACATAGTTGTTAACATGTATTGTAATTCGGTCCAATATGTTTTCTTCAAGCAATTATCCAAAAACCCAATAGACATTATGTTGTTATTGCTAGGCCTGTTGAATTTAGCTCGTAAATATTTATTGTATATGACACGGTACGGTTCGGTGCGGTTAATACAATTTTCGAAACCGAAACCGCGAGTTCGGTTAATACCATTTTTTTAACCGTAATTGCAACCGGAATTTCGGTTAACCACCGATTATGGTTAATTTGCGGTTAATTTCAGTTAATTGACCAATATATTTAACATATGCTTTTAAACCAAAATATTAACTAATAAATTATTGTTAGGCTAGGTTTGAACTAATTTTATAAGGGTGTGCACGATATGGTTCGTTTTTAAGATCTTGCCAAAACCGAAAACGAGGTCGGGGTGTGCATACAACAATGTCTGCGCGCATTTTGAATTGCTTCTGTTTGTTTATGATGTTTCTTCAATACATAAACGAATCCACAATGTAAATATATTTTTATAAATAAGAATTAAAAGTATAAATATATGAAATTCTAGTAAAATCATGAGGAGTTTTGTAAATTTATTATACATTAATGACATTCGGTTCGGTGCGGTTAATGCGGTTAATTTGCACATTAAAACCGAAACCGAACCGCAATGTGCGGTTAATCGGTTATGCCTTAACCGAACCGTCGGTTAATTGTTCGATTCAATGAATTTGGTTTGGTTAATACGGTTAATTCGATTATGGTCGGTTAAATTGGTTATCTGCTTAGTTAAATAATTGTAAAGTCTTTTTACAGACATTACAAACTTCACTCCTACTTAATTAAATAATTGTAAGTTACTATAGTACAAAGACGTAAATTGTTAGTATACAAATAAATAAATGTCAGATCATATTGTTAACCGAAAGGATGCTTTTACATGTATTTAGTTTGTATAGTTGGCTATGGAAGGGTAATATAAAAAATTACACTATATTTACTCTTTACATATATATGGGTGACATCCGATGTAATTATTATTACAATATTCTAGTGACAACTTATAAACTTTTGCTGATCCATATATGTATATCAAATTCACCAAATCCAATCAATTAAGATCAATGACAAATCATTTAAATCCTTTCAATTCACTGTTATTATCCATTAATTTCACATCTCCAATTCCACCTCATCTAATCACATTTGCATGCATACATCTTCCTTAATCCTCTATCACCAAGTATGTCCTAATAAACCTACCTTGATCGCTATTAAGATTTTTCATGTATGTTATGTCATGTAGTTGAGATTATACCATGCAGAGCATGTGATTTTAAAATACATTGAAATTAGACATTTAGAAATTTGACTATAAATCATGCCCGAGAAAAACATTAAACTTTGAGCAATGAAACAACATCAAGAGCTTTGGACATTTAATTTGACTACATCATGCCCGAGTCATAATGCAATGAAACAACATCAAGAGATAAGAAAAACGAAAGCAAATAGAAAATCTAATATTTGTCAGTTTGGCGTACAATAAGCCTTGTTTTTGGCTTAGTACGCCAGGTGGCGTATCATACGCTATGGTAACGGCTTGCCGCAGTTTTGAACGGCTTTCAATGAGGAAATCAACGAACATTTGAGAGAACTAAGCCTTGGAGACTTAGAAATAAAGGAAACAATGACTTTTGAAGTTCAAAGTGAAAGATTATCAACACTTTTTGCAAACTAATCATCTGAATTAAATGAACATCACCTTTGACTAAATCAATTGTAGTCACAACAGGCGTAGGAGTTTTATCACATCATGTAATACTTGATTTATGTTTGTTGCATGAATGTCCATGTAAGACTTGATTTATGTTTGTTGCATGAGTGTTGACACAAATTGAAATATTTGCTTATAAAGTTCATGTTTGTGTTTGCAATTTCATATTCTATATGACTTCGAGTATAACTCGTGTGGATCCCATGTTTTGTGGGATTAACTCAACTTAAAAGTAGGATAAAGTAGTTAATGTTCAACTAAACTAAAACAGAGTCGAGATTAATATCCTGTTGAGTCATCTTATATTGCTTCAACCCGTTTGCACAAACTATTATTATGTGAGATAACATTACATCATATATTTCAATAGATTCTCTATAGATCACCAACAAAACTAGCCTACAAATTTTTACCAACAACTCGAACTATCAAGACAACATCGTCAGTTAATACATGAACATGTTTACATCATTGTATAATTCAGGTCTTAATTAAGGAAAACAAGTATCATGTCTCAATGCAAAAACCTTTCGTGTCAAAAGTAGAAAACAAAAATATTTTGTGTCAGAGAAAGAAAATCATAAAACTTTTGGGGCTATTTTGCAAAGAAAACAAACTTCATAAGAACTATAGTAATCTTGGAATATTTATAAAAGAAACTAAAACCCTAACCAGCATTCATCCCCATTTCCACCGTTCTGTCACTCCGCCGTGCCTCCGCTCACCGCCACCGCCACCGCCACCGCCACCACAACATTCCTCAATCAAACGTTAACTAACTCTAACGTTAGTATACGATAAAAGGTAATCATTCTGAATTATCGTAACAAAATGTCGTTGGGTTTTGAGATTAGGGTTTAACGATTTCGACTCATTAGTTCAGGTAATTTATAGTGGTATATTCAATAGACGCTTTTCAGTTGTTTAGGATCAATGTTTATGCGGTTATTGTGATAATATTTCAACTAATTTGTTTGTCGGATGGTTCAGTTTAGAATCGGATCAGATGGTTGTAAGTTTCTGTATTTGGGATTTAATCTATTTTCTTCGTTTGACGCCTGTAACTGGATTCAATATGAATGTTTATGTGTTTATTATTATCTGCTGAAAAATTATTTAGGGTTTTGCTACTGAAGGGCAATGGTTTGAATTCCCAAATGGTGTAGTTCAATATTTGGTTTGTTTTGAACAGGTGAATATTGAAGTTAGTAGAAAATGCAGAACGATGAGGTTATATGGCAAGTCCTCAGGCACAAGCACTGCAGTTTTATGACCAAGTGAGTCTTTGAGCTATGGTTATCAATTCATTTACTGTAGTACCTGATATGTTTGTCTTTACATTGATGAGAGTTACTTGCGTGTCAACAGTGTTTTTGATCCAATATTAGGGGTGTAATCTGGGATATTTACCACTGATGTTGGTGTGTTGTTTTTGGTTTTAATGATTTGTTAACAGAATTACAGCTGGAATTTTTTGTCGGAACCCTTACAATTTAACTGGAGTTTGTAACCGGAGCTCATGCCCACTTGCTAATAGTCGTTATGCTACCATACGTGATCATGAAGGTACTGCTTATATCATGGTTGTAGATCTCTGTTTTGATATTGATGATTCTTGTATGAATGAAGCTGATTTTTGTTGCATAACTTTATTTATTGCAGGAGTCTTTTATCTGTATATGAAAACTATAGAGAGGGCTCATATGCCAAATAAGTTATGGGAAAGAGTCAAATTGCCTCGCAATTACGAAAAGGCACTTGAAATTATTGACAACAATCTGGTATACATATATTTTGAATGTTTTTTTTTGTTTTTTTATTTTTATTTTTATATTTAAGTTCCAAAATTGCAATCACTTTTTTGGAATGACAGATGTACTGGCCCAAGTTCCTTGTGCACAAGGCAAAGCAGCGGTTGACTAAAATGACACAAATGCGAATACGCATGAGGAAGCTTGCCCTTAAAACAAGGTTGGCTGATACCTTAGTTTTTCTAATTCCCAAAATGATGATTATGCTATCTGAAATCTGTTATTGACTAGAGAGGCAACTTATTATATTTTTCCTAAATGCTTATACTTTTGTAATATTTATCCTTTAAAAAAGCTAAAAATATTATAGATATAGTTGATTAAATTAAATCGCTTACTTGTGACAGTTTGTTTCACAGAATGGTTGAAGAACACAATGCACTGAAATGATCAACGTATTACATAATTAAGTAATAACATTTTTCTATTGTTTATTAATTGAAACTGATTATTATAAGTAATCGTCTTGTTTATGTAATGTCTAAATATGATTAGTGTTTTGAAAGAATAAATATGATATTATGAAATTTAGAAGGATATATATGTTAATTAATCCTTGAGTTAAATATTAAAAGAAATTGAATATGTTGCTTTAATTGTAATAAATTTATATAAACTGTTCTCTTATGGCTGTGTTCAATTATATAGGGAAAAGATAATGACAACTCCTAGAAAAGAAAAGAAGCGAGAAGCTAGAAGAGAGGAAAAGGCAGAGAGGGCTGCAGTTTTAGAAAAGGTCACGGTTTTTAAAACCGTTTATGCTACGTTTAGATTTTTGTAGAACATTTTTGCAGTTCTAACAAGAAGACTTTTCTACAGAATATTGAAAAGGAACTGGTTGAGCGTGTAAAAAGAGGAATGTATGGTGATGTATATAATTATCATACAGAAGCGTTCACTAAATTTCTTGATGAATTAGAGGAACCAAATCAAGAAGAGGAAGAGGTTGGTCATAGGATCTAATATGATTCAATAATTCATTCAGAACCATTCATTATTTTTTTTTCTGTAAAATTACACTACGCTTTTTGTCTAACAGGTAGTAAAAGAATTTGTTGAATGGGATGAGGCGTATGAAGAGGAAGATGATATGGAGGATTTTAGTGGTCTTCCAAATGAAGGAACTGATGTAGGCGATGAAGATGGTATGATTCTTATTGTTCTGTGTGTAATTAATGACAGTTTATTTTTCTTAATATCTGATTAATTAAATAATACCAAGTGTAGGATCATTATGACATTAGATGAGTGCTATTTGCTTACAGTTTTACCTAAATTCTTTTATTCTTTATGATGTCAAATGTCAGATGAGAATGATGACGATGACGATGACAATGACGACGATGATGAATCGGAAAAGGTGGTGGTGGATCGAAAGAGGGGGAGGCCAGATTCCAAATATTCTCTTAAGAAGAAGGAGAAAGATGCTAAAAAGAAAGGAAGAGTGCTTGTTGAGGTACATATTAGTTATATTTCAGTTGATATTTCAAATAATAACTACTTCTTGAACTCATGATCTCATTGGCTGTACCAGTGAGTGGATCTGGAGGTTTATTTAAGTCTCAAAAAATGGGTCATACAAAAAAGAAATTAGCTAAAAGAAGAACATGTCAAATGGGTTAAAAATTGCTCAAAGTATATTTTTAACTCATGCAACATCCTTAATCTTTTTGTAATCTTGATTAAAAATTTTATTATTTCTAAAATATTGTTGTTAGGATAAGCCAACTTGACGTTTAATTCACGTGACCTACAGAAACATGTTTTGACCTGTTATCTAACTTATCACATAATTAAATTAGCTAAAAGGGGATGGGTCAAATGGCTCCTCAATCATTTTTATCAGAAACAAAGATTCTTATTGTAACAATACTGTTCTATACATAATTGACTTGTTTATTATATAAAAAATGTAAAAAAAGACAAATAGTTTTGGCAGGGTTAACCCAACCCAATTTAGACTTAAACATGATCCGTTTAACAACCCGTTTGACCTGCTTATTGAGCCACCTATATATGAATGTAAACTGATGATGTGTCGATTCGGTATAGGTTGAACATGAAGACACCGATAGAAGGCAGAAGGCAACTGTATGAGTATGAACTCGACTTTTGGCCCATGAAAAAGACCTGAAAGGATGTTATCATGTGGTGATTAATCTGTTGTAAAAGTTTTGATCTCTTTTTTACTTTTGACTTTATTATTTTAAGATTAGTTATTACAGTCATTTTGGAATTAACAAGCACCAATGATGTGTTTCTAATGTTTGAAATTTTGCTTTTGATCAAGAATCTGGTTTATATTGAGTTTTATGTTTTTGCTCATGTCAGCAGTATGCTTAATCAGTTAACCTGAGTTTAGATAAATTATTACACCATTTTTTATATACGAGTTCTTGCGGATCATGTATTTAAACTTTTTCAAACTTCAACAAAATCTAAAAACGTCTCCAATATGCATATGTTAGAAACGCGACAAGTGTGATAACATATACATCAACATCTAGCAATGACCACTACTCAATTCTACAAACTAAACTCTTTAATTTTTAATGTTTCAAGTTGACAACAGTACTATATACAATATATGTTTTTAACCTAGTAAATTTTTTACCCTGAGTTTTTCTAATAAGTTTCATTAGTTAATTAAAAAAACTAGTTTGTGATTATGTTTTATTTATTTTTTCTTTTTTGTCATGGTATAAATTTTGTGAAATGAAGTTGATAGAAACTAAAAAACAGTCGGCTTGATTCACTGAAACTAAAGAACAAGAACAACCCAATTCGAGCAGGGTGTAGCTCCAAATACAAGGAACAATTCCAAAATCTAATACTCATGCCTACCTCTAAACATAAACATACATAAATACTAAAACATAATCCTAACTAACTGCCCAACTAAGTCACTAACCCCTCTACCCCACTTACTTACTGCCTTGACTGCTTCTAAAGGTACCCGATAACCAATTGGGACTGTCCAAAAGTCATTAGAGGGATCTTTCCTATCAAAATGGAAACCGTTGGGTCGACCCATGGGTTCGTATCATTGCTTCGGCCCCAGAGAAACGATTTGTCCTCAAGTCGGGTAGGCGAAAACAGTTTTGTCCTCTCGACTACTTGTTCCTCGAACGGTTCGATAGTGAGATGGTGAAACATGGCAGAATTCAAAACCCCAGGTGACACCCCCTGCAATTTATATTCTTGACCCGCGATTGTAAACATCAAAAACATTCTCTTCCAATTGGCCTGAACGGTGTTGAGGGTGGCTAACCATTGTATGCTAAGCACTACATCGGCTCCTCCTAATGAAAACGGGTAAAAATCTTGGGTGATTTGAAGATCCCCGACTTTTAAAACAACCACCTTGCAAATTCGGTGACAACTAATAACATCTCCATTGCCAATCCGTACACCGAAAGGAGGCACTAATTCTGTTGGTATCTGCACTTTCTGAACAAACGATTCACTCACGAAGTTGCGAGTAGAACCACTGTCAACCAAAACCAGTACCTCAGAAGAATTAATGCTACCGTTCAGAATAAGGGTGGGTGTTTGGGATTTCCCGAGGATGGCATGTAGGCTGATTTCAGCCATCTCCTCCTGATTAAGCAGATTTTCTTCCCTAAAAGTGATTGTTTGACCTTCTGTTTCAGGAGCCGCTTCCAAAAGCGGAAATTTTCCTGTTTTGCAATGATGTCCAGGTGCGTACTTCTCCCCGCAGTGAAACACTCTCCCTTAAGAAACCGAGACAGTTGGAAATTTAGTGAGAAAAATATGATTTCTCACTCATTTTGGGACATTAATAATTAATTGTATTTGCTGCAATTAATTACCAAATCATTTCGTATATGTTTTTCTAAGTGAGAGGAACACAACGAATTAAACCGTGTCCAAAATGGAGCAAGATGAATGAGATATCGATACTCAAAGTTGTGTGATTGAAACAAAAAAAAAAAAAAAAAAAAAAACTGTGAAAAACTGAGTGGAAGTTGTTGTCCCACATTGGTGGAATGATAAACTATAAATTAGTTTATAAGTGGGACTTTTCAAGGGATTGTGTTCCCACATATGTTGAGGGACACCCAAGGTCAAGCACAAGGGTGCAAAGCACCCAACGCGCACGGGCTCGGGCGCAATGTGTCGCACTTTGCACTTCGCACTTCGCATCGCCGCGAGCCGCTTGAGTGCCGCCTAAATATTTTTGATGTGTTGACTGACTGTTGAACTTTCGTAACAGATAGTCTGTTCGCTTTTGTAACAGACAGTCAGTTCACATCCCTATTAATAACTCGTGAATTAACTAAGGGATGCTTCAGTTCCTAACTGCCTCAGAGTTCACAGCATATATACAAGACCTGGTGTCTTGTGCAGGATTACCGGTTTACATGTTCCACAACACACAGAAAGAACAATTTCTAGCTTTCTCGCAACTTCGTGCTCTCGTCTCAGGTAGTGGTTTCGGGTGCTAGGCTAACTCCGGCAGTACTTCTGCTCCGGCTGTTGTACCCTGGGAGACAGACGGGATTCACCTGGGTGGCCCGCAATCTGTTTTAAGGGACATCTGTTTAACAGAAATCCTCAGCCATAGTTTCTTTCGTATTGTTTGATCATTCCGTTTATTTTTTAATGTTTGTTTCTTTCATATTGTAAACAAAGCACTTTATCAAGAAAGTATTTATTTTATTTTACGAACGATATTCCTACAAACTTAAAACAGAGACTCAAAACATTGTTCATCTTATGTTTTAAAAATTTATACTTTGATTTGTGTTTTGAAAACAACTTTGTTGAAAGGCAACATATTCTTGATTTGGAACTGATTTGTTTGGTTATATCGTTTCAGAAATGGCTTCTGCTTCTACTACATCTACTACATCTAACTCCACTATGGGACCATTGATTGGTTCTGATGCTGCTCGGGCTGTGGCTAGCCATGCTGAAAAACCAGAGAAATTCTTTGGTTTGAATTTCAAGAGATGGCAGCAAAAGATGTTATTTTACTTGACTACCTTGAACCTTGCGAGGTTCTTGACTGAGTCTCCTCCTACACTTGCTGAAAGGGCCGATGCTCAAACAGTGAGGGCACTTGATGCTTGGAAACATTCCGAGTATCTATGCCGTAACTATGTGTTGAATGGCCTTGAGGATACTTTGTATAACGTGTATTGCAAAATAACGACTGCCAAAGAATTATGGGAGTCGTTAGAACGCAAATATAAGACGGAGGATGCCGACATGAAGAAATTTGTTGTCGCCCGTTTCTTGGACGATAAAATGGTTGATTCCAAGACTGTGATCAGTCAAGTCCAGGAGTTACAGGTTATACTAAGTGACATTGCCTCCGAAGGAATGGTTCTTAGTGAAACATTTCAAGTGGCTGCCATGGTTGAAAAATTTCCTCCTAGTTGGTCTGATTTTAAAAATTATCTTAAACATAAACGAAAGGAGATGACAATTAAAGACCTACCGTATGGCACACAAGGGGACTCAAGTTGCTAAGGCAAACTTAGTTGAACATGGTCAATCCTCCCGGGGAGGGAGAACCGAGGCAAGGGTAAGGTGTGGATCTTTGGCTCGAAAGGGTGGTGTGAAGAAGAAGGTGGCTCCCTTCAAAGGGAAATGTTACAATTGTGGTGAAGCCGGTCACCGGGCCGATCAATGTAAGGCACCAAAACGTGACAATGCAATGATGATAGATGATGGGATGCCTCTTATTGCCATGATCTCAGATCTTACAGCAATGAAAGAAGAGGTGTATATGGTATCTAAAAACCCTAAAGGTTGGTGGGTGGATACCGGGGCTACTCGCCATGTTTGTCCCGATAAAACTCTCTTTAATACGTTTAAAGAGTTGAAGGGTGATGATAAGCTGTACATGGGAAATGCAGCAACAACCGACATCAAGGGTGAAGGCAAAGTGATCTTGAAGTAGACTTCGGGGAAGGATCTTACTTTAAGCAATGTTCTTTATGTTTCGGATCTGCGCAAAAGTCTTGTATCCGGGTGGTTGCTAAACAAGTTTGGCTTTAGATTAGTTTTTGAAAGTGATAATTTTGTTTTGTCAAAACGTGGAATTTATTGGAAAGGGCTATGCCCAAAATGGTATGTTCAAACTTAATGTAACTGCTATTAAGAAAGATATGAACTAAAACTACTTCTTCTGCTTACATGATTGAGTCTTGTGATTTATGGCATGGTCGTCTTGGTCATGTTAATTTTAATGCAATATGTCGATTGGTTAAATTAGATCATATCCCATCCTTTTCTTTTGAATCAAACTCAAAATGTAAAACGTGTGTTGAAGCCAAACAAACAAGATCATCGTTTAAATCGGTTGAAAGAATAACCGAGCCCTTGGGCTTGATTCACACTGATGTGTGTGATTTCAAGTCAATTCCCACACGTGGTGGAAATAAATATTTCATCACTTTTATTGATGATTGTACAAGATATTGTTGTGTATATTTGCTAAAAAGTAAGGATGAAGCAATAGACAAATTTGTTATGTACAAAACTAAAGTTGAGAATCAACTTAACAGGAAGATTAAAATTTTAAGGAATGACCGAGGCGGTGAATATGTCTCACCATTTGCTGAATTCTGTGCTCAAAATGGAATAATCCATGACTATACTGCTCCTTATTCTCCACAACAAAATGGCGTTTCAGAGCGAAAGAATCGTACCCTTAAAGAAATGATGAATGCCATGTTGTTAAGTTCTGGGTTGAGCAAGGATATATGGGGGGAGGCTGTTTTGTCAGCTACTTATCTTTTGAATAAAATTCCTTTCAAGAATAAGGATGTTACACCTTACGAGTTGTGGATGGGTAGAAAACCATCTTACAAATTCTTGAAAGTGTGGGGGTGTTTAGCCAAAGTGGTAGTGCCACCACCAAAGGTTCAAAAGATAGGACCCAAAACTGTGGATTGTGTATTCATAGGCTATGACGAACATAGTAAGGCATACCGATTTCTTGTACATGAGTCGAAGAATCCTGAGATACACAAAGACACGATAATAGAGTCGATTAATGCATCTTTCTTTGAAGATGTGTTTCCTTGTTTATCGGCGAGTTCATCAAACCCTATTGATGAGATTGTTGATGGAAAAGAACAATCAGAGGCTGAAGAGGTAAAGCCAAGAAAAAGCAAAAGACAAAGGATTGAAAAATCCTTTGGCTTACTTATATGGTTGAAGGTGAGCCTAAAACCTATCAAGAAGCTGTAACTTCTTCAGAAGGACCTCAATGGAAAGAAGCCATCAAAATGAAATAGAGTCTATCTTGCAAAATCATACTTGGGAGTTAGTAAATCTTCCACCAGGTTGTAAAGCACTTGAATATCGGTGGATATTCAAGAGGAAGATAAAAGATGATGGCTTAATTGATAAGTACAAGGCAAGGCTAGTGATCAAAGGGTACAGACAAAAGGAAGGTCTAGACTACTTTGATACTTACTCGCCTGTCATTCGAATAACCTCTATTAGGTTGGTGCTTGCAATTGCGGCTTTACGGAATTTAGAAGTACATCAGATGGATGTAAAAACCGCTTTTCTAAATGGGGATTTAGATGAGGAAATTTATATGGAGCAGCCTGAGGGCTTCTTTTCTCCTGGCCAGGAGGGCAAAGTGTGCAAACTTGTCAAGTCCTTGTATGGTTTGAAGCAAGCACCAAAACAATGGCACCAAAAGTTTGATCAAGCCATGCTTGATTCTGGTTTCAAAATCAATGAGTGTGACAAATGTGTATATGTGAAAGATACACCCAGGGGTTATGTGATATTATGCCTTTATGTGGATGACATGCTTATCATTGGGAGTGATGATAACATGATTAGATCTACAAAAGATATGTTGAAAGCGAGATTTGACATGAAAGACATGGGTTTAGCTGATGTGATTCTTGGAGTAAAGATCATTAGAACCCAAAATGGTCTTGTGTTCAATACGGAGGACACAAGTGTTACTCGAACCCCGGTTGATACCACTCATCATCTATCTAAGAATAGAGGAGAGGGCGTTGCTTAATTGGAGTACTCAAGGATTATTGGCAGTCTTATGTATCTCATGACTTGTACCTGACCAGACCTTGCATACACTGTGAGTAGGCTAAGCAGGTACACTAGCAATCCAAGCTCTGAACATTGGAAGGCTATGACAAGGCTTCTAAGGTACTTGAGATACACAAGGAACTATGGACTGCATTATGGTCAAGATCCAGCTGTTGTGGAAGGATATACTGATGCAAATTGGATATCCGATATAAAAGATTCCAAATCCACTAGTGGTTATGTGTTTACCCTTGGGGGAGCGGCTATAGCTTGGAAGTCATCCAAGCAAACTGTTATAGCCAGATCAACAATGGAATATGAATTTATCGCTTTAGATAAAGCTGGAGAAGAGGCGGAATGGCTACGTCAGTTCTTGGAATATGTTCCAGGATGGCCAAAGCCTGTGACGGCTATTTGCATACATTGTGATTGCCAATCAGCAATTGGTAGAGCTCAAAGTACAATGTATAATGGCAAATCAAGACATATAAGACGTAGACACAATACGATACGACAACTACTCTCAACTGGAGTTATTACTATTGACTATGTGAAGTCAAAGGATAACATTGCGGATCCGTTGACAAAAGGCTTAAGCAGAGAGTTAGTATACAAGTCGTCGAGAGGAATGGGACTAAAGCCCTTGGAGTAAGTGTGTATGAAGGAAAACCTATCCTAGAAGATTGGAGATCCCAAGATCTAGGATCAATAGGACAACCTAATTGTACAAACTAAGGTCACTGTGGGGGAGTACCCCAAATCATAAAATGGAAATTGAACATTTCCTAGTCCATTCCTAAATTTAATCAGTGATAGCAAAGAAGGTTAAGCCTATGGCTTTTAATGACTTGTGTGAAGCCACCTATATGAGAGAGAAGTGGGGTCGCTTCGAATGGATTTGTTGGGGCACAAATCCTAGAGCTCTTGCAGAACCAGGCTAGTGGTCTATGACCATAACGGACACAATAATGAGGGGCTAGCCAGATCAAGGAGAATGTTGTGTGAAGTGTAATAACGTCTACAGAAGAAGGGGTTAGTTCAAAGACATCGAGTCTACTAATCGCTAGGAGACTAAGTATGCTTCACAAAGGAAGGTTCAAAGAGAATATCTACCTATCCTGCAACATTCAACTGCTGAAACTATATCTTGATGCTTGAGTGCAAAGATCGATCTCCATTCATGTGGGGGATTGTTGGAAATTTAGTGAGAAAAATATGATTTCTCACTCATTTTGGGACATTAATAATTAATTGTATTTGTTGCAATTAATTACCAAACCATTTCGTATGTGTTCTCCTAAGTGAGAGGAACACAACGAACTAAACCGTGTCCAAAATGTAGCTAAGATGAATGAGATATCGATGCTCAAAGTTGTGTGGTTGAAACAAAAAAAAAAAAAAAACTGTGAAAAACTGAGTGGAAGTTGTTGTCCCACATTGGTGGAATGATAAACTATAAATTAGTTTATAAGTGGGACTTTTCAAGGGATTGTGTTCCCACATATGTTGAGGGACACCCATGGTCAAGCACAAGGGTGCGAAGCACCCAACGCGCACGGGCTCGGGCGCAATGTGGCGCTTTGATGGCGCACTTTGCACGCTCGCATCGCCGCGAGCCGCTTGAGTGCCGCCTAAATATTTTTGAAGTGTTGACTGACTGTTGGACTTTCGTAACAGATAGTCTGTTCGCTTTCGTAACGGACAGTCAGTTCACATCCCTATTAATAACTCGTGAATTAACTAAGGGATGCTTCAGTTCCTAACTGCCTCAGAGTTCACAGCATATATACAAGACCTGGTGTCTTGTGCAGGATTACCAGTTTACATGTTCCATAACACACAGAAAGAACAATTTCTAGCTTTCTCGCAACTTCGTGCTCTCGTCTCAGGTAGTGGTTTCGGGTGCTAGGCTAACTCCGGCAGTACTTCTGCTCCGGCTGTTGTACCCTGGGAGACAGACGTGATTCACCTGGGTGGCCCGAAATCTGTTTTAAGGGACCTCTGTTTAACAAAAATCCTCAGCCATAGTTTCTTTCGTATTGTTTGATCATTCCGTTTATTTTTTAATGTTTGTTTCTTTCATATTGTAAACAAAGCACTTTATCAAGAAAGTATTTATTTTATTTTGTGAACGATATTCCTACAGGGACTGATCTTGTGAAGGGGCTGCAGTGGAAGTGGCAACTGATGAAGAAAATTTGTTGTTTGTAACCTCACTCGAACTCTAACCGGCTCGATTTCAGTTCTTCTTTGAGCCCGTTTAGAAACACCCCTAGTAAGCAGTGATCGGGCCAGTTGGAAACCCGTGCTGATTTTTTTGTGAACTCTTAGCGATACTCCTGGACGGTGCCGGTTTGTTTGATGGCACACAAGAATTCATCCGGATTTTGGAACTCAGCCAGACCGAAGTTTTTATGCAAGGCATGGACGAGCTCTTACTACTAGGCAATTGACTGGTCTGCAGATAGCCAAGAATACAAGTCCAGCGCCTCCCCTTCAAGGTGCATAGAGGCTATATCCACCTTATCTTCATCTGAAACATTGTAGTATTTGAAAAGCTTATATGCTTTGAGTATCCAGCCCCGGATCACTGAAAGCCGGTGTCGGTACTGGTTATGCTTCCACGGGGACTCACCATCTTCAAAACGACTGGAACTGCCACTGGACTTGTCCCTCGCTATTCCTTGTGATTTAAGGGCAGCCACATCTGCTTTGAGTGACTCGAACGACTCCAATCGTGCGGCGATTGCCACCAATCGAGCGGCAATTGGATCGCTTTGGCCGCTGCTGCCATCGGGATTACTCCGGGTGTTAGGTGCCATTTCAATTTTCCCGGCAATGGAACCAACTGATAGGAACTAAAAAACAGTCGGCTTGATTCGCTGAAAATAAAGAACAAGAACAACCCAGTTCAAGCTGGGTGAAGCTCCAAATACAAGGAACAATTCCAATTCTAATACTCGATGTCTACCTCTAAACATAAACATACATAAATACTAAAACATAATCCTAACTAACCGCCACACGAGTCACCAACCCTCTACCCCACTTACTTACTGCCTTGATTGCTTCTAAAGGTACCCAATAATCAATTGGGACTGTCCAAAACCGTTGGGTCGACCCACGGGTTCGTATCAGAAGTTGTATTTAAAATAAGACATTTTTATGGGTATCATATATACTTATAATCTTATATCGACTACCCGTAGCGTGTTGATATTATGAAAAATGAGACGAATTCCGGTCGAAAAACATCATTACTGTTATATAAATGCCTTCTATCTATTTTTGTTCTTTCGAAATGAATCGTCATAACTTCGTATATTTCTTTTATATACTTAACAATGTTAATTTCAACGGCACAACACATGTAACGAAAACGCGCCAGATCCCGCGTACTTTAAATTTGTATTTTGGTTTTCCAACTTTTCTTGTTAAAATAAAGTCATCATCCCGCCGGCGTCAAAGTCAAATGTTTGACGAATGCCTGAAAGATTGTAACTTGCGACTTTACTACAATAACGCTGAATTGATCAAAACCTGCAACCATTTTCAAAATCAGACACCAAAAATGGAGGATATCGTGAAGGTAGACGACGATGCCGATGAAGCCAACCCTGAAGTTATACGAATTCTAAAGAAGTCAACGGAGGAAGTCGTCGACAGAGTTCAACTCTCCGGCCTCCAGTTGAAGTTTCTACCGGAAGAATTCGGAAAGCTCACAGCTTTAGTTCATCTTAATCTCTCTAATAACCATTTACAGGTTTTAATTGCACTATTACAGGTCTTTCATATATTATTGTGTAGTCTTTTTGCTTTGTGATCATATTTTAGTGGTTGTTTTATAAGCTGTATGATGACTTTGTTTATGCATACCAAGTGTTTGTTAATATGCTCAAGAGAGGAGCTTTTGATCTTGATGTAGTCTGTTTTTCACTATGATCATATTTTGATTGTTGTTCTATGCTGTATAATAATAACCTTGTTCATGCCTACCAACTGTTTGTTGATATGCTCAATAGGGGAGCTTTTGATCTTGATGTCTTTATTGTTAGGTTCTCATACTCCCTGTTTGATTTTCTTGACTTTGATTAGTTTTTAACTTCTGGTTCGATCTAAATTTTTCAAAATTTTGACGAACTTTGTTTGCAATTAGGTTTGATTGTGTTGAACTTTTGGGTCATTGAATATAGTTTCTTTTGGAGGAATTCTGAAAGCTTGTTGCTTTCAGGGACGGGACTATGGGAGGGTTAAGAGGGCCTGCTGACCTGTCACTAGAATTTGTCGGTTTTTTATGCAAAAATAATAATTTTATTTTACGAAAAACATGACTTGAACACTTTCAATGTAATTGGTAGAGAAGAAAATCTTGCGATGGCCCTATCTAAGGAGCTCTGGTTCTGCCACTAGTTGCTTTATTTCATCTCAATCTCTCTAATAGTCACTTACAAGTTTTGATTTTAGTTCCTTCATGGATTATCTATGTACAAATTGGATTATTATGCAGTCCGTTTTTTACTCTGATCATGTATTAATTGTTATTGTAAACTGTATAATAACCGTGTTCATGCCTACCACCTGTTTGTTAAGATGTTCAAGACCAGATCTTTTTATCTTGATGTCGGTTCTCTTACTCTCTGTTTGATTTTGCTGTCAGCGATTAGTTTTCAACTTCTGCGTCGATTTAGATTCCTCAAAATTTATAGGGATTTTGTTTGCAATTAGGTAGTACTTTATAGGACATATTCTAGTATCACTTTGGTGCCTACTAATTGAAACTTGTGTATGATTCTTATAAGTTGTAAACAAGGTGATTCAATATCTACATGGTTTTATTTTTGTTGTCGAACAGGTGCTTCCTGATTCAATTGCGGGGTTAGTGAAACTCGAGGAACTTGATGTTTCATCCAATCTTTTAGAATCCTTACCAGACTCAATCGGGTTATTGACCAGTCTCAAGATCTTAAATGTGTCCAGCAACAAACTTAACACCCTACCAGAAAGCATTGCATTTTGCAAGTAATAAATTCAAAACTTCGGCCTATATATACTTGTGGTAGTTTATATACTTATATCTCAACTTAAACATTTGTCTACAGGTCATTGGTAGAATTACATGCAAGCTTCAATAACTTAAAATTCTTGCCAACAAACTTTGGTTATGGGCTAGCAAACCTTATAACACTCTCAATCAGCCTCAACGAAATTCGTTTGCTTCCAACCACCATTAGTGAACTCGAATCTTTGAAGTATCTGGATGTTCATTTCAATAAGCTTCATGGCATTCCATCTTCGATCGGGAAGTTGTCGAATCTTGAAGTTTTGAACTTGAGTAGTAATTTCAGCAATTTGACAGCATTACCCGACACAATAACTGATCTTGCAAACCTTAAAGAGCTTGATCTTAGCAACAATCAAATCCAGGTTCTTCCTGAATCGTTTGGTCAATTGCAGAATTTGACCAAACTGAACTTGGATCAGAACCCAATTGTGATTCCTCCTATGGAGATTGTAGTTGAAGGAACTGAGGCTGTAAAACACTTCATGGTTAAGTGGCGGCTTGAACGTATTGCTGCAGAAGAGCGTAGGCGTTTCGTTGAAGGAAATGATGAGAATCAGGGTGGATGGTTGACTTGGGGAACCAGTATGGTTAGTTCTTATTTTGGTCAAGGTAAAGCTTCTGGTAATAAAGATTCATACTTGGATCAGTTGTTGTAAGTTTGTAATATGTGGAAATGAAAACTTTGAATTTGCTTTAGACTGAGGTGAAAGTGAGTATAATGTTAACTTATGTTGTATAAACAAGTGATATAGAATATAATGTTGTTTTAAATCTGATTGCTACTGCCTTAAAAGCAATTTCACCAGTATTTTAAACCCGACGAATTGACTCACAGGATACAATGAGATAACATATGTAGAATGTTGAACTACCATGCAGTACACATGTTTTTAAGAACGACATGCTCCAACCAACAAAGGATGGCAGTAGGTTGGGTTGAGACAAATATTATCATAGCGGATTATAAATTTGTATCTCATACCTGATTATAAAATTATATCCCTTATTAGTTTCATACCTGCCAGATACTCATTACTCATTAATTATTGAGCACACGAGCATACCTGTTTATGTTCTTATGTGGTTAAAATTACTAGTCTATGATGCTGATTACTTGAAACTCAATCTTAGAATTAACATCAACAACCAACTTGAAATATAAAAAACAACCATACGTCTAGTAATTCTATATAATATTAAGTTTCTAACAATTTAACATAATATTTTCTAATATATATATATATATATACACACACACATATATATATACACACACATACACGTGAACGGGTTCAAGTACTTTCCAGACTAGCAAAATTTTCCTAAACTAATCCTACACACAATCCCATACCCCAATACTCGTGGTGAATGCTTCGAGTTTTACTGTCAACTTCACCAATAAACGATTTTGATCAACCAATATAACTCATGGATGCAAGTTAAACATTATTTACAAAACAAACACCTCATATATTTGATCAATGATACCATGTTTTTATCAAACAATATACAATATATAAAACATTACATTACCTTTTAAGACTCGATGCCATATTATTTAGATGATATTCAACCAAAATAACAAGTGAGTGCTACTAAACGTACAATATTATCATAAACTTGACGGAACCAATAATAAGCAGGTGTTGCTAAACGTGCAATGCTCTCACAAACATGACGGACCCATCACGATTAAATAATTAACTTCCTACGAATATGTATTATAGAGATGTACGTTTAGCCACACCCATCCAACATACTCTTGAATAATCATGTGTGCCAGCTCATTTTCGAACCCGACACTTTATGTGGACTGGAAACTACACGACATCCAAACATAGATGGGAATCTTGGAACAATCTTTAGATGGAACATTTTGGCTCATGGGTTTCGGTTTAATTATATCGTTTAGGAATCTAATTGAAGGGTGAGAAATGATTTGGCGGCAAAATGTTCAACTTTACACGATTCGATTAAAGATTTAAAGGTTTCCCACCGACCAATTAAACCAAATTTGAAGAAGTAGCCAAAAGATTCTCAATTGAAAAGAAACCACCATTGACGTCTGTTCTTTCCTTCTTTGTTCTGTTAACTGTTACCCTATCTTTCATTCATCTTTTCTTTCTCATCAATTCCCAAATGGGTATCATTACAAAAGCCCTATTTTCAATTGGGTGTCCATCAGAATCCATCAAGATCAAGAATTTCAAAAGCAAAGGTGTAATCTTTATGTTTCTTGTGCAACTTTATCCATCAAGAATTCAATCTGTCTCTTTCTAGTTGCTGTTGTTAAATTGGATTAAACAACATTTGGGGTGAAATTGTAGTGAAATCTTTTATCAATAAAGGTCAGAGTGTAGGGTTTTGATGTTCTTGTGTTTGTATGTGTGTGTAGCTGGAGTGGACAAGAGAGAACCCATTGGTGAAGAGAATAAGATTGTGGAGGTGGTTTGGGACATTGAATCAAATGCCAAGAAATGATTATGTGTTTAATGATTACAAAAGTTTGCCAAGAGTTTTGCTTTTTGAACCTGGTGGTTCTTCTGCTGAGGTATTATCCTTAATCTGTATTCTTAAAACACACATACATTTCCTATGTTTATGTTGCAATTTAGGGAGTGTTTGGTACTGCATTTTGTAAGTTATTACATGATATGGAATAATCAGAACCCGATGATCAACGGCTGTAGGATGTAGTGTTTGGATGTGCTTCTGTTTAAAGATGTGATCGTAATATATATGAGTGTTTGGCAAATTTTGTTTGTTTAAGGATTTACATATGAAACAACATGATCACAATAATATATTTTGCAGTTGATTTTCTGATTTGATTATTTGACGCATAATAATCAGATAATCATAACTATATCAAACAAACACCACCTTAACGACAAATCATTGTTATTGTGGAAATTTTGGTACAGGTGTCTAGGTGGCAAGTATGATAGTTGAATTCTACAATCCTTAAGAAACCATTAAGTTTTGCAATTTATAGTGGTCTTTATGCTGTTTTTTCACAAGAACTTGTTATTTATCTGCACTGAAAAGCAAAATACAATGTCAACACTGAAGTCTTTGTATTAAGATAATATTTCTTTATCATAAAAACCTTACAAAAGCATTAGCTTTGTTTACATGTTAAATCCTGTTGAAGCTGGATTTGTTATGTTGAATAATGCTATATGACCTACAAGAATTTTATCACATGCATAATTTTCTTGGGTTTAAATTTGATTGTGGATATTATTTTATACCTTGGTAATTTGACAAAGCATCGTTTTAAATCATTGCTAACATACATAAAGTTGTCTAAAAAGTTAAATATTGCTAGATAAGTTCTAGCAAAGAGCAAATTGTTATATGTTTAGATTATCTTCCGATGCATACAATGAGTCTTTTATACAAAATCTTGCTAATTTTGACTGTTTAACCAAAGTTCAAAATTATGCTTAAAATACTGAAATTCCCTGCCTAAGATAGCTCATTAATATCTAAAAATAGGCAAACTTCGAAAATTGAGTACAGTTAAAGAGTGGTGACCCAAAAGACGGAATATGGTCCCTTGTGGTTGGGCGAAGGCAATCCTTTGTGTATAATGTGGAAGCTTATTTGCAGGTGCTTCTCTATGGTGGGAAAGTGGTGTCATGGAAGAACAGTCAAGGCGAAGAACTGCTTTTTGTGAGCAAAAAGGTCATATTTTGACCCGTTACACATACTATACACAAAGCAGTTATACAATGCACGCGCATATGTGTTCTAAGTTCTAATATATATCCATGTATGTCAAACATATATTTTTGGGATTTATAACCTTGTACTCCATCCTTAACAAATGAATTATGTCATGCTCTGTAGGCTTCTGGAAGATTTCACAAAGGAGGGATCTCTCTTTGCTTTCCACAGGTACACCATATTGAGCATATACCTAAAAATGGTGCTTAATTTGGGTTGTATATTTTTATCTCCAACAAGTGAAATCGGTCCCATTAAGCTTAGCTAAAAATGAAACTAGTATACAGGTTGAAAGTTATACAAAGCGTATTCAGAGGCAGGCCTCTTCATATTTTTCTTATAATCATATATATTATTATTTTTAAAGTTTGAGAACATGGGCAAAAAAAATGTTGACGGGTCGATCCAACCTGTCCATTTGTCACCTCTAATTTTCTTCTTTTTTTCTTGGTTTTTTGAATTATCATGCTTTTCTAACCTTGCAGTTCGGTAATATGGGAATAAGGAAGGATATTTGTTCATCAAAGAACAATGTTAAGTCATTAAATGACATCCCCTTGCGTTTATCTCCTACTGGGAACCCGTCTTCTGTAGATCTAACCTTAAAAGCATCATCAAATAACTCGAATATATGGCCCCGTAGGTAATATATATCAATCGAAACATGGGTTTCATACGTTTTTAACCATTTATCTTGAATCTTGGGCTACTTATATTTAACTTCATGCAGCTTTGAATTGCGCCTTCATGTTTCTTTGGGTCCAGACAAGTTGACCATAACTACTCATGTCAAGAATACAGATAGCACATCCTTTCCGTTCACATTTGCTCTACAAAATTACTTTTTAGTGTCCGATATCAGGTTAGCTTAGTGAATTTTAATCAAAGATTTGAACTTTAATAGGTTTCATCGGGTTTGTGACGTGCGTTTGTGTTTTCAGTGAAGTGAGAGTAGAAGGATTAGAGACACTTGATTTTCTTGATAATTTGCAGCTGGGGAAAAGGTTCACAGAGCAACCAGATGCCATCACCTTTGATGGAGAGGTTGATATTATATACACAGTTACATACATATTTGCATATGATTGTGATTATTTTTGTCATTAATATGATATTCTTTTATAGGTCCATCGGGTTTATACAAGAACACCGGGTAACATAGCCATTATAGACCATAAAAAGAAGAGGACAATTGTGATCCGTAATGAAGGCCTCCCTGATGCTGGTATTCTTTAATATTATTAAACTGTATTTCCTAATTATATTCTTCTCTCCTTTAACTTCAGTTGTCCTGTCAAAATGCATATTTGGGTTGACCAGCCTAAATCATTTAATAAATAAGTCGTTTTAGTTACAAAATATCTTCAACCAGCCGACTGGTTTAACCTGTTTACAATTTTATTACAACGAGATAACCCATTTACGATCCATTTACCCCGTTTAAAACTTTAGCACAACCCATTCACAACCTGCTGACCATTTTGAACTGGCAACCTGTTTATATAACGTTTTACATGGGTGCATTCTTTAACTTCAATTAAAATCTCAAGATTCATCTTTGAACCAAAATTTGTGTCTTTTTTAACTCTATAATCTGTGTCACTACATATATTGTTTACAATGCACTGTTCTCAAAAGTATTTGTTATAATAGTGCATTTCCGCGTCAAAAATCTAGATCTGCCACATAGATTTTTGCCTTGTTTGACTTAAAAATTCAAGTTAAACTTAAACCGCATATTTTTGTGCTCTATGATGATAAGATTCACATTGAAAATTCATGTTCTTCAGCTATAAGCTACCGTCAAAAAATAGTTTTTTTTTCTTTACTTCCAATGAATCTCAAACCACATATTTCTGTGCTCCTATGATGATAAGATTCACATTGAAACACAAATTTGCCCTCCTTAACTTCAAGATTCATTTTTCTACCCGTATTTTATCTCCTTTATATTCAACTGTAAAATTTCGTATCCTTTATTTTCTTGATCATTACAAAACACAGAACTGTGGACACCATGGGACAATGCATCAAAAGCAGCAGCGTCTGGATTTGGTGACAAAGATTACAAGACGATGTTATCAGTGGATTCTGGTGTTCTTGAAAACGCGATCAATTTAAAACCATTAGAAGAGTGGAAAGGATATCAAGAGCTTTCAATAATCCCTTCAAGTTATTGCAGTGGCCAATTGGATGCTAAAACTGTAGCATTTTATGCCAAACCTTAAAGCAGATATAAAGGTACCATTTAACTCTTTCTTTAAGCTATTGCTTCTTAAAGTATTCTTCTGTCTAAAAAGTCAAAAGGTCAACCTTTTATTTTGTTATATTTTCTATATCTCAGGTTCAAGTTATGCATCAGGTAGGTGGTTAGTATTTATATAATTTGTTCCTCATATGATTATTCTGTTATGCTATAACGTTCTCTTAATAAATATGTCCCATGTGTTACAAGTAATGTGTATATCTTTCAGTCAGCTGTGTGCAAATGTTGTAACTTGTAAGTAAAAATTGCTATGAATAATACACTATAGGAGCCTTCAGTGTGTAGTCGAGTTGGTTTTGAAGATGAGAATCTGATATCGGGCTTAGTCCCTGACATTGCACAAAAAGCAACTTTATTTATCAGAAAAGGTTTGTGTGATGTTTACTTTGGTTGGACCACCATTCGACCGAATTGCTGAGTGAGTAATTTCCTCTTTTCTGATGGCTTGAGATGGTTTTGTTGTGTAAATGATTGAGAGCTCGTGAGCCACCTGAAATCAGCTCGTAAAAATCTTAAATCGAGCCAAACAAATAAACCTAGCTTCATGTAATGAGTTTGATACTTGTGATCAAACACGAGTTGATAATACGTATAATTTTATACATATTCAAAATAATTATGGGTGTGTATACAAATAAAATTTTTAAACACTAAATGAATCAAGCTTGAAAATTTTCTCACCATGAGAACTAAAGCTTTGGATATGAAGCTTAAAACGAGACATCTGAATTTTGTAACGTTAAACGAGCTAAACCCAAGCTTTGGCGAGCTCAATTTCAGTTATTTAGCCGGGTGTGATTGTTAGAATTCTTATATTCCTACTTTAAAAAGTTAGTTTGGTTAATTTCAAAAGAAGGTACAATTAACATATCGTAACGTGTTTATGAACCTTTTACAAGAACTTTTTATATGAAACATTTTGGAGGTCAAAATTCTATAAATTCTTTAATGCTAAACTCAACCATCATTTACAATTATATTTATACTTAAAAAGCAAGATGACGGATTGTCACAGGTCTTGTCACGTGTCACCTGCCTACTAGTTGTTTCAAATAAAATTTTTCTTTTTTTTTGGTTTGGCCGCATTTATTTTGTCAACTTAAACATAAGTTTCTGAAAAAAAAAAATTTTATTTGGTCTAGCGCGGATGGCTAAACCCATGTGTTATTGCGGAGATGCCTAGTTTCGAATCCCATAGGTTTTATCTTTTTTCATTAATGAGTTTTTACTCTTCAAGAACTTTATAGTATATTATTTTCACCCCTAAGTTTTTAAAGTTCCGGATTACCCTATAAAAGTTTACCTAAAAATTAATTTCTTGCAATCGTATTTTTGTTTGAACGTAATCGGAAACGACTGGGGTCAAATATAAAACGCTTATGTGCCTATTTTTATATACGTCTTACTTTCAATCTTTATGCTTTCACCCCCTAAAACTTTTTAAAATTTGTTTTGTGTTTACTTTAGTTCAATTTACTTAAAAAAATATTTCTTACGTTTGTATGTTTGTATATATGTCAGTATAAATTCGAGTCAGTTTACATTTAAAAAGTTGGGAAAGAAGTCGGGTAGGTCAGTTGTAGCCTATACTTTATCACGTTTTTATATACATGTCGGTATAAGTTTGAGTCAATCTACGGTTTGATGTAAATTTTGTTTGATAAACGAGGCGGTTCAAATACGCACGTTTTCCATTTGCCTGTGTTTTAATATTAATTTAGTTCAAAAAAATCAAGTCAATTATAATCTACAAATTATCACGTTGCGTACTACGAGGCCGCAACGTGCGACGGGTAATAAAACTAGTTCAACTCAAAAAACATGTTTAAAGCTTTGAATTACCGGTGGGTATAAGAACAGAAGGGTGTAAGTTGACAATGAGGATATACATAGGGGTAGAAACTGTAAACTGAGAAAAGAAGAGGAGAGGTCGCTATCATGTGGATATGTTGTGGTTTGTTATCTGCAAGTAAACATTCTGACGGTAATCATGTGCCACGTGTGGTGAGTATTTTGTCTCATATGAATATTCATATTCATAGGGACAATCATGACCGTCCGATGTATGTAGGTGTAGGTACCTAGTATATGTCGGCCACTCGTGCACTTGCGGCTTTATCTGTACATCCGTTGACTTTCTGACCATTTCATACACACGCTCATAACATAAACATTAATGTAGGTGTTAAAAACTTAAATTGGTAACGTAAATGTGTTGGGGTCGAACCTTGTACAAACATAAAAATGTAACACAACCTTAACTCAACACTGTATTAAAATATAAGAAGCTTTTGTGTTAAAGTTTTATTCGTGACAAAAAAATAGTTTTAGAATGAATCAAAGAGTTTTTTTTTATTTAAAGTGAGGTTCTGTTGGTAAAACGTCTACTCGTTATTTCAAAGGTTAGGGTTTAAATTTTTATAAGATACAATTATAAATGATTAATAGGAAAGTGAAAATGAAAGATATAGTTATCATTTACATAATTATCAATGATTTACACCTTATTTTCTTTGTATGAAAGCTACTTGCGCATTTACCTCAATATCGTATCTGTTAGCTAATTCGAATGAAAATTAAGTTTAAATCAATGACGATTATACAAGTTGGAATGTTCTTGTCAATAGAAAATTAAAGTTAAAATGACATTAATAGAAGAAAAAAATATATGCATAATTATATATTATATGTTAATAAGTCAAGGTTAAATTATTAAAATTCAAAAAACTGAACATCCCAATGATAGAAACAAAACCACTTTAAGCACCTAGAATTTGATGATTTTAGGCTCGTGTCAACAAAACTATAAAAAGTCACCACTAAAAAAATGAAGTTGTTTACAACCTTGAATTCAGCATTAGAAAAAATTAAACTTGTTTAAAAGCTTGAATTCATCGTTAAAAATATAATTGCTCACTCTTACAGTGTCCAGCTTCTTGCTAGCTATTTATGTTTTTCAAAAAATTGAAGGCTATTAAAAAATATACCACAATTTACTAATTTTAAACGTTCTTTTTTAATGAAAATTAAGGAAAAGAAGCAGAAAAAGGTAAAAAGAATGATATGATGATGTTTATTGGGCAGAGAAATAGGTGGCGGCTCGATGTTATTTTATGTATTTCATATTACCAGACATCATCATTAATCTTTTTCATCTTTCCCATCAGTTTATTTTTTTATGCTGATTTTAGAATAATTTTAAAATATGTTTAAAAACAATTTCCGAAAATGTTGAAGAAGAGTAAAAAACCAATGAGGAATGAACAAAAGCCAGATACGTTTGTATTTTACTCTTTATAAATATAAAATAAGTGTATTTATTAAGGAAATATAATCAAATTATAACCATTATTTACGATAAAGATTAGTACTATAGATTTTACGTATATAATAACATTGTAACTAATGCATTTTACTATCCGACAGTGGAGGGTAGGAAAATGGATGCTTAGATTGACAGACGTAAAGACATGATTTTAGTAAAAGTGACGAAATATGTATTGGCGCGAAAAAAATTAAGGCCTTAGTGGTGACAATTGGCATGTGGCAGCGATCGAAAGGGTGTGACAACTAGTGTTTTAAAAATCGCGACTAGCCTACGATTATCAGGCGAATAGTCGCTGATCAGAGGTTAGTCGCTTCGATTTCACCAAATCAGAGGTTCTGGCGGTTGTCGGTCAAAATTGGTCAAAGCCGGACCAAATCGTCCTAATCGGTGGTGTTCTGGCGACGATAACCCCCAGATTTCCCATTCCGGCGCCGGATTTGTGGATTCCGGCAATTATTTGTGACTCCAGTGACGGGAACGTGAGAAAGGGCAACCGGCTGTGACCGGAACATGGGAAGAAAATATCTGTTTTATGTTTAGGGTTTAACGATTCAACTAAGTTTGTGTATTTTTACATTTAACCCCCTCAATATTCATCAATTGACAAATTATTCCTCAAACTTGTAAATTAATTCATAAAAAGGTATAAAATCATACATAAATTTGAAAAATTATACACAAAAGTCTGATCCCATTAATCCCGAATAATCCTCATTAATCCTGATTAATCCTTAGTACTTACTTCACTGCCCGACTATGGGTTAGCTGTTTTTACAACACTGATAACACTAGACTTGTACAATAAGAATACTCTATGGATGGTGAGGACTCTTTTCATCCATCCAAAAGTATGTCAAATAAAGAAAAAAAAAGAAGTTCTTGTTTTCAGATTCTAAAAAACTCCAAAAAATCTATTTCTTACTAAACCTTTTGATCAAGATCAAGCAAAACTTCGTTGATCTGTCTTTCTTGTTACTTTTATTTAGATTTTATGTTTATGAAATCTTGGCCAAACGTATGGAGGTATGAGTAATAGGTTGTAATGATATGAGTTACGGTCGCCATGATATGAGCACAAATGTGCGGATGGCGACACAGAAAAATAAAAATAGATGCGTAATCTAAAGATATGTTCATATGTTCTCGAGGTAGAACGAGTGCAAGAAGATAAAAATATATAGCCATACAAAGGGACAATGGGATAAAATGGGTGACAACAACGCATGAGATTAGTTAATAGAAAATTGATGATAAAAAAACCTAAAACGAGTAACATGATGAATATCTAGGTATACGAGGGGTACGAGCTTAAGTACAAAAACTTCACATGTTCAGGTACGAAAATGATATTTGGTAATAGCACTGTAATCATCCAAGATCGATACCACATGTGTTTACAAAAATCAAAACCACATATTTATATTTATATGTACAATATTAAAAGAATATAATAAATGAAACTTGAAATGTCTTAAAACAAATATCAACTGAAGTTATTACAAAAACATAATATTTAAAATTGTAATTGATTATTTGACATTTCAAGTTTGTTTAAGAAAAGGGTAATGATTAGGGTTATGGTAATAACAATTTTGAAGCCAACTTTTATTCACCTCAAATGATAAAACTATGGGTGATCAGACAAATCGGCCCTGGACGGAAACCAAATAATGCTAAAAACAAGGTCCAAAGACCATACCTACTTTGACTATTTAGGTTAGTCTTGGGTCGTCCGGCTAAGTTAATATGTTTTCTCGTTCAGCTCCCTGGATCCTCACCGCTATAATAAACCGAAATTTATTATATCTAAACTTGTATAAAACCAAACGTACGATTTTACAAATACTTTATTTTTAACTGCAAATATACGACACTGTTTCAGAAAATAGATGTTATTTTAATTGGGCCAATCAGTCTGTTTCTCAATCAGAAATACTCTCACAACACTCTTACAAAAAAAATTTATTTTTAAAAAATATCAACTGTTTCAACTGTAAACATTTTGTTTAAAACGAGACTTAAACTCACACGGAGAGTGAGAAATGTTCCGAATGTGCAAATAGTTATATTAATGAGGTAACAGAAACTTGAAATCTAGAAAGGAGTTGAAAGCTTGTCAGAGGGAACAACGCATGGAGAGTGAGAAAGTGAAAGGTGAGACTTGAGAGGACGTCCATTCTCAACATCCCTTACCACCTGAATTGCCATGAACAATATTTATAAATATTTACAAAAATAAAGGATCACAGGTTTAAAGTGTTTTATATATATAAAAAGAAGGTTTTGTTTGTAAATATTGATAGTTGTATTTGCAATATAAAAGGCAAATACCATTGTTCATCTCTTACATATATTATCAAGCATCTTGTTTGTCACTTTTGTTTTAACACAAAACCTCCACATTATAATAATTAGATTTTTTCCTTCTCGTGTTGTGCGGGGATTTCCATCATGATCTCAAATATTAAAACGCAGATGTCAAACATGATGTAACGTTTGTCGGTGCAACATAAAACCTCAAAGCATGTAGAAAGGTAATAAAAAACGCCGCTACGACTTTCACTCCGCCGTAATACCCCAACGCGTACTCCGCCGTAAAAGTGGCATAATCATTGGTTGAGCCAAAAAAAATAGAAAAGCAAAACAAACCACAAAATAAAGAAAAACAAAAGTTACATAACTAAACTCTAGCAAGCCGAATTCGTGTTTACAGTACCAAACTACCTAGTGTTTGAGCTGAATTAAAAATTACAAAACAAAAACAAAACAAAAAAGAAGAAAGAGTTGCTACCTAGATTCGAACACAGGTATATTAAATTAAAACATAACTTTCTTACCACCACACCAAATCGCTATTAGACTACTGTTGTTTGAAACAATAGCATTAATTCTGTTTTCGGTTTGACTTTTGTTAGTTATATATTTAGTCATTAGTTATAGTAATTTTAAAGTATATTTTGGCATATAGTTTGCATTTTATAGCCATACAAAGGGACAATGGGATAAAATGGGTGACAACAACGCATGAGATTAGTTAATAGAAATTGATGATAAAAAAACCTAAAACGAGTAACATGATGAATATCTAGGTATACGAGGGGTATGAGCTTAAGTACAAAAACTTCACATGTTCAGGTACGAAAATGATATTTGGTAATAGCACTGTAATCATCCAAGATCGATACCACATGTGTTTACAAAAATCAAAACCACATATATTTATATTTATATGTACAATATTAAAAGAATATAATAAATGAAACTTGAAATGTCTTGAAACAAATATCAACTGAAGTTATTACAAAAACATAATATTTAAAATTGTAATTGATTATTTGACATTTCAAGTTTGTTTAAGAAAAGGGTAATGATTAGGGTTATGGTAATAACAATTTTGAAGCCAACTTTTATTCACCTCAAATGATAAAACTATGGGTGATCAGACAAATCGGCCCGGGACGGAAACCAATTAATGCTAAAAACACGGTCCAAAGACCATACCTACTTTGACTATTTAGGTTAGTCTTGGGTCGTCCGGCTAAGTTCATATGTTTTCTCGATCAGCTCCCTGGATCCTCACCGCTATAATAAACCGAGATTTATTATATCTAAACTTGTATAAAACCAAACGTACGATTTTACAAATACTTTATTTTTAACGGCAAATATACGACACTGCTTCAGAAAATAGATTTTATTTTAATTTGGTCCATCAATTTGTTTCTCAACCAGAAATACTCTCACAACACTCTTACAAAAAAAAATCATTTTTAAAAAATATAACTGTTTTAACCGTAAACATTTTGTTTAAAACGAGACTTAAACTCAGACAGAGTGAGAAATGTTCCGAATGTGCAAATAGTTATATTAATGAGGTAACAGAAACTTGAAATCTACAAAGGAGTTGAAAGCTTGTCAGAGGGAACAACGCATGGAGAGTGAGAAAGCGAAAGGTGAGACTTGAGTGGACGTCCATTCACAACATCCCTTACCACCTTAATTGCCATGAACAATATTTATAAATATTTATAAAAATAAAGGATCACAGGTTTAAAGTGTTTTATATATATAAAAAGAAGGTTTTGTTTGTAAATATTGATAGTTGTATTTGCAATATAAAAGGCAAATACCATTGTTCATCTCTTACATATATTATCAAGCATCTTGTTTGTCACTTTTGTTTTAACACAAAACCTCCACATTATAATAATTAGATTTTTTCCTTCTCGTGTTGTGCGGAGATTTCCATCATGATCTCAAATATTAAAACGCAGATGTCAAACATGATGTAACGTTTGTCGGTGCAACATAAAACCCCAAAGCATGTAGAAAGGTAATAAAAAACGCCGCTACGACTTTCACTCCGCCGTAATACCCCAACGCGTACTCCGCCGTAAAAGTGGCATAATCATTGGTTGAGCCAAAAAAAATAGAAAAGCAAAACAAACCACAAAATAAAGAAAAACAAAAGTTACATAACTAAACTCTAGCAAGCGGAATTCATGTTTACAGTACCAAACTACCTAGTGTTTGAGCTGAATTAAAAATTACAAAACAAAAACAAAAAAAATAAAGAAGAAAAGAGTTGCTACCTAGATTCGAACACAGGTATATTAAATTAAAACATAACTTTCTTACCACCAGACCAAATCGCTATTAGACTACTATTTGTTTGAAACAATAGCATTAATTCTGTTTTCGGTTTGACTTTTGTTAGTTATATATTTAGTCTAATTTTAGAGTATATTTTGGCATGTATTTTGTATTTTTTGCATGTATTTTTCGTTTATTCTATATAATAGTTGTTTTGGTGGAATAAAATCTACTTTGATGTGTTTCTGTTGGTTTTGTAGGTTTGATACGATCAGGATAGGAAATAAAGGTTTGTGGAAACAATAGAGATGTTATTGAAGAAAATCTAGAATTTTAAAGGGTGTACAATAATTCTTAAAGTTTATGAATTATTGTTGGAGATGATTATCCACATATTTATTTTAAAAAAAAAAGATAAACAACAAAAAGGCCTAAAAGTATGGATCTGGAAATTAAAGGAATGGATAAATAGAATAGAAAAGGGGATTGGAAGAGATATCTTGAAAAAAAAAAACTAGGAATTAAGGCACCTTGATCGACAACACTGCAGAAGAAAAAAGGATTCTTTTGTGATTTCGCAATTTTTTGGAAGATACTTTGATTTTTTTGATTTTGGTTTGTAAGTTTTCTTTTAGTTTCATTAACCTAGTCGTTATGTCCGGCTATGACACTTTTAGTTTCAACATGAAGGATTAATTTCTTTGATTGGTTTGAACTTATGTGAAACGTTTATGAGATGTTTTTATTTTAATGGTTTGTTTGTTTGATTCTTTATCTTAAACCCAGATCTAATCCGGTATATATTAGATTGTTAGTAAAATTGGCCACTTTATTAATTATTCTAATAAGGTTCTTCAAGATTTAAAACCCTAATCAAGTTTTGATTTTTAATAAAAGGAACAATTAACGGTTTGAGTTTGTCTATGAATTCATTCTCGTTATAGAATCACACAATCTAGTTAAGCATACCGAACGGCATGTGTGCTTAATTATTATTGATACTTCTATCATTGCAACCCGCACGCTAAGATCCGAACGGCGTGAGCTTAGAGTAGCGGGTTGGCTCTAATCAACGAACTGTGATTGATTAGACAATAGATAGAGTGGATGTCCGAACGACGTGATGTCTAGTATCGATACAAATCATTAATTCAAAATAGTCATTGCACCGTAATCGTTGATGATGGTAAGCCGAATCCAATCAAGAAATTACCTTAGTGTTGGAATTAGTTTTCATATTTGAATTTACTTCACAATTTAATTAACGTATTTAGTAATTTCTTTTCTCAATTAAAAGATACAAAAAAATATCAAAATTCGTTTTCTGGCAGAAGCTTAACACGGCCGCGTGGAATTTCCTTTACAGTTTTGACACGCCCGTGTCAGCTTGCTAGATTTTTTTTTACTTTTTGCTATTTACTTCTATTTTAGTTTTTAATTAAAACTCTAACCTTGTTTAACTCATAACCAACTATAGTAATTGTGCTAAAACGTTTTTGGTATAAAATAATTGACACGTATTCTTGATGACACAAACCATACTTCCGCTCATAGTATTTTTAGTGTTGCACGTTAGGTTAACATGACCACATGAGCAAAGGAGCATATCCATGGTTTGTCTATTGCGTCCTTTCCTTTTGTCGAGGCTGGTGAAGCGTACAAGCAGAAGTTCTGATTCGATGCCACTTGATTAGGGTTATGTAATTGGCGCGGGGGGGGGGGGTACATTATTTTTAAAAGATAATTTTGTCAAATAGATGTGTAACATATTAACGAAATTAATGTTGTTTGATGAAAATAACAATTTTTTAAAATCATTGGAAGACATTTATAAAAATAATAATAATAAATAAATAAATATAAAATATGATCACCTGATAGATAAGAAAACGTCAATTCACTCTAAGTTAAATTATGTTATAACTTAGATTAATAAAATCAAATACGTCTATTTATTATATAAATTACTTATAGTATTATTGTTATAACTAAAATATTAATCTAATATATAATCTCTCTCTGTGGGACTGTGGAGGTTGATGGTTGTAGTACAGTAGTCGTAATAAAGCCACAGCGATCATGCCTAACAAACCCTCGACAACCCCATCCAATCTCACAGTCCTGAATTCAATTCATGCTTCTCGTTTGTTTACTTCACAATCCTAATTAAATATTTTAATTATTTAGATTACCTTTAAAAATAAGCATAATAAATATGATACTTATGTAAATAACTAGTATTAAGCCCTCTCGTTGCGACGGAGGTATAAAATCGTGCCAAGTAACATTAATGTCGTATCACCGTCACTGACAACCAACACCGGAAAAAATCGTATTAAAAAAAAAATAAAACGAAAAAATATAAAATCGAACAGAAAGTAGACGTAAAAATGTTGAACCACGCACATAAAACATAAAACATTAAAAACTAAGTTGATCTAAGACCCGTGCGTTGTGCTGGAACCGTTTATAGGGGAAAAGTTAAGCGTAAATATTGAACCACATGCGCACGTTGCGTTGTGTCAACTCGTAAAACTCGTAAAATAGAAAAATTATAAAATATGAAAAGTATAGGGGACAAAGTTGAAAGTAAAAAATTGTAGAGGTCAAATTGTAAAAGATATAAAAGTATTAGAGCTAAAAGTACAATTTTAAAAATAAAAAAAACAAAGGTACAACCCATTATACATAAGGTACAACACTTGATGCATAAAAATATTAGTAATTAGTAATATATATAATAGATGACTTTTTTTATTTTCAGATAATGAAATACCTGATTCACCTATTTACTTTACATTCTCGTATTATCAATAATTTCTTAGAATAAAATACGATGTACCATCAACTTTTTTTTTCAAAGCATTTGAGTGTTTATTTTCTTACGAGGGAATGAATAATGTATACTAGAACATGGTTTAGACCGTTGTGCCAAATGACACACTCGATTGTCTTTATGGAACATAACATTTGTGAATGACTACTATTGGCTTAGAGCATCTGGACATGGATCGTGTGGATCATTACTTTATGTGGTTTGTCTATCGTTACAGAAGATGCATTATGTGCTCGCACCATTGTTTGTGTGTTCCTGATAAATTTTTGTTGTTAGGAATTGTATCCTCATATACACAAGTCATAGTTTGAAGTAGGGACTTCGTTAAAGGGCGTAAGTTATTAATCCCCCAAAGCATCAAAGAGACCTAAGCCTTTTGGATCCGGAACTCTAAAGAAAGATAAGTCATCTTGAGCATGTGCTTTAAAGATGAATTGTTTTAGCGTATAGTTTGTGTGCCTAAGTGTGTACTCAGAGGTGTTACCTTTCATCAATTTATTTTGGTGGTTCGATGTAACTTGAGCCAAATAGGTAATTACCTATAGTAATTTAACCCGACCACCTTATCCAAATTCGTTCATTTAGTACTATAAGTCTTTCTTTTATGGATGGAACGTTTGTTCAGGACCACGGGACGGGCTAGGGTCCCGCTGAATTATACCTATCTAGTCAATCCCGCCATAAATCTGAATATGATAAGTTTCCAAGAACCGCATGAAATCAAAGTGTTTGTTAGATGTGCTATTACAAAGTTAATTGTAGTCACTTAGGTCCGGCTGGTGTGATTGTGAAATTCATCACACCATACCTAAATTTAATTCTATTTAAAATAGTGTATGGTTCTTAAAAAAAAGAATTAAAATAAAAACTTCCCCTTAATTTATGATATTTGAATTTCTTTCACTTTTGTTCTAAACAAGTCTCACATTCTCACACCCATTTGACGTCTATATAATCGTCTCGTTACCCGTCCCATATTTTTAGAGTTTTTATTCGTCAATGTAACGAAGAGTTTATAACTTTATAAGGGGCGAATATGAAAGTAGTGTTATAGTGAAGGGATGATAATTGGAAAGAGGAGTAATTAGGGGATGAGCTGACACTCTGACAAATAATATTGTTAAAATCTAGTTTGCCTCTAACTCAAGTGACTTTTTTGACGCCACAAACTTCTTCACCAGCCACCGCCATTCTCCAAACTTTCCTCCCTTTTATAAATTAGAGAAAATAATAAATTTTTATATTTTAGATTATATTTTTTATATTTAAACATTTTATATTTTGATAGTTTTAAACACGTTAAATGTATCAGAGCTTTCACATTTTATTATTCTCTATCTTTTTAATTACTAGGCATGTAAATGAACCAAACATTTATAAACTATTCGGCGAGAAATTGGTTTATGTTCGTTTATTTTAGAAAATGAATGAACATGAATAAAAAATTTGTGTTCGTTTAATTAAATGAATAAACATGAACACATGTTAATAAAAGAGTATTATGTGGAAATATTTAAAACATGAGTGTATTATGTTATACTAGAAACTTATAAGTTTAGTAAGATTTTAATTTCCACTAATACACCTAAAAGTCTCAAAATGATCATTTAAGAGGGGTTTTTTGTGTTCTTTTATGTTTGTTCAGTTATGTTGGTTTATTATTGTTCATATATGTTCGTTTATTATTGTTCAACTGTGTTCCTTATATTCGTGACGAACAAAGACGTTTTTTTTACTTAATAAACGAACATAAACAAAAAACCATGTTCAATTATATGTCCGTGTTCGTGTTTGGTAAAAGTTAAATGAATGAACATGAGCATGCTAATGTTCATGTTTGTTCGATTCATTTACAGGCTTACTACTTATATTAAAAATAATGTTTTTTTTTTGTCTTTTCAACTAAATAATACATTTTATATCATTATTATAATATTTTTTCTCTCATCAAATCACAACTACTTTCAAAAAATAATTAAGATTTAATAGCGATTAACAGTATCTTACCAAGTATACAGATGAACGTTAAAAGTTTATCTATCACCTACTCACAACCATTGTTTATAATATAGAAAACACACTCACAATAATATCAGAAATGAGATTTGAATCCTCTCGATACTACATAATAATTCTATACTATATGATAAAAAAGTAACTACAGATGTCAAATGCTACTTTTTGTTTTTTCTAAAATTTTTTTTTCTCTTCTAAACTAATCTATTATTTTAGTCAATTCTTTTATTTTAAAAAACTAAATTAATAATTCATCTTAGTTTTTATCCATTGATTTTTGAATTTCTTTTTATTATCAGCTTAAATGTTTAATCAATATTGTTTTAAAGTATACATACTTTTATAGCCTAATTGGATTCAATTAAAAATTATAAAGAAAAACAGTTATTGATATATATATATATATATATATATATATATTAAGGGTTAGTGTGATTTTGGAACAATCAGTTTTTATTTTTATACAGGTCACCTGATGTTATATTATTGAAGGAAGTATTTACGGATTTATAAAATAATAATGCAACTATTTATTTTCATTATAATACTTATAATGTAACTTAATTGTAAGAAGTACTTATACATTTTTGAATGATATCTTTTTTATATTTTCTACTTGTGTAATATACATGTTTCTAACACAGTATTATATAAATAAAAATTTATCGGTTAAGGTTATGATGAAGAGTTACGACTGCTCAATTTAATTAAGTAGAAAATAAAATGTATACAAACTAAGTACATCGTGAACATATATTCAAATTTAAGAAAAATTACGGATATTAATGAAGTGAGTTTGAAAATAAAAAAGAAAAAGTAAAAATATAATATATTTGACTTAGATCGGTATTGACTAAAATTTATATTTAGCCATAGATGGAATAACCACGTGCAACGATGTACTCGAATTTTAGAAAACAACGTATTTAAAAGATAAAAAAAATAACTAAAATTAATTATAAACATTTTAATATAAAAAAATAAATAATTAAGAGACTTGTACGAAAAAGCTTTCAAGAACATATATGATTTGACTAGAGATTTAAATCTCTTTAATTTCTGATAACTGATTTTTAAATATATCCACGAAAAACGTTTTCCACACAACAAAATTCCATTGTAGACGACATAAGTATCATGACATACTACCAATTATATTGCATACAAGAGAATAACAACAATAAATTACCGCATATGAAAGCTTAATGTTTTTGTATTTGACGAAGCAGAATTTATAAAGTACTAGTTTTAGTTACCCATGTATTACACGGAAGTGTGAATAGTTAATTATTAAATAACATAAAAATAAAAATAAAATCAAGTGTGTTATATATTAAATAAGACATAACAACTTTTGATTATAAGGTCACAAATGAACAAAAACATCTTTGTAAACTACATTTGTATTAACATTAGTAGGATTACACTCATTATCTAAAGCTAAAAACTTTAATTCATCTTTACTCTTAACTTGTGATAAGATGTCATAAAGCTAATCATACGTAAAAATAGACTCTTTCAAGTATAAAACGACATTTGACAGAGATTGACTTTAACTTTTGTTTATTGTCATAGTGAAATATACAGTAAAAAAAAACTGTCTTCTTTTAAACTTGAAAGGAATACTTTTGACGGGTCAAAATATTATGTGTGTGTGAGAATATTAATATGAAAAATTAAGATTTAAATAATATACCCGAAAAGTTATGTACAATAATTAGATCAATTTCGAATTATTTTGACCCTGTAATCAAATATAAAGATATAGTATTAAATCGGGTTGGATCGGGCTATAAATGTTCGTAATATTTCTGATTAGTTGTTGATTATTATTTATTTAATATTAACTTTAGTAACCCGTGTATTATACAGGTTGAAAAAATAAAATATTAGATATAATAAAATTTTATGAAGTAAAAAATGATAATCTAAAATAAAATATGATTAAAATTACATATGAGTAATAACTAAAAATAATAAAATAACGATATCAATTTTTAAACTTTTGTTTTTAAACTTTCTTTCCAAAAAAGTTAAAATTTTTTTTCAAAACAAACCGTATTAAAAATGTTATTTTTAAAATTTTTTGTTATAACTCCTAATTTTAATTATTTTTAGTTTATAAAAAATTTACTTTTAAAAATACCAATTATAAAATATTTTATATTTTAAAAAAAGTTAGATGTTTTAGAAAAAATTTTTAATTGTATAAAAAATTGTTTTCTAAAAATAACATTAATAAAAGATATATTTTTTAATTATTAAAAATTTAATCTAAAAAAAATTAAAATTATTTAATATTTCTTAATTTAAGTAATTATTTAATAGGAGAGAGAGACGGAAAAATAAACTTATGGGACCTAGAAAATGTGCCAAGTGTCCTTTAAATTACTTTTTTAGTATTATATATAGATTAAAAAATAATTAAAGTAAAAACATGCACACCTGAGAGTATAGTGTAAGTGTTAAGGCAACCAAATATGAACCTAATAACTTACAGAGACGAGGGTTTTGTAGACAAAGTTAGCTGCTTTTCTGACCTACAAAACACACACACATACACACATTGTGACTTTGTGAAATATGGGCATGAGACAAAGTCATGTGAATAGTGAAATGATGCAAAGGTGGTCCTCAAGGATGAATACCTGTTTAGGGTTTATGGGAGGTGCTTTTGAAAATTTGAAACCCTAGTTTTACTCCTCAGTGCATTTATAACGCGCCGTTGTTGTTAACCTTGGTTAACACGATGGTAGATGATGGTTGGTGTAGAATCGCAAGTTGGCTCCTCCCTTTGGAAGAAGGGTTAGGGACATGAGAGACATTCCAAGACTAACGTGAAGTTTTGGTTGGTTCACATAAAGCTAATACATGCTATGTTAGTAATTAATGTATTTTGAGAGCTCGAAATGAATAGTTTTCATCAACAATCCTACTTTTATCCCCAAGTTATTCAAAAAATCTAAGTTGTAAAAATCCCTATAGTAAAGAATAAGAAAAACTTTAAAGGATAAGTCATATTGGTGTAACTCTAATTATAATTTCGGTAACATGTAATCTTGAATATTGATGCTAGTTTGTATTATACTTTATTTCTATATATTCATTAATTGTTAATTGAAAAAAAGAGAACGAAAATTTCTCCCCTACAACTAACTAGGGACAGGTGTTAACATCATTTAGTTTAGCTCATGGAAAAGGAAAACCTAATTATTAATTTCATTTACTATCCCAACCCCTCGATTCTAGACATCTTATTAAAACATATAAAGTTATTATTGGAATTTTATTATAACTAGAATTCACCCAAGTATACGAAGCCGTTTAACTTAAAATTTAAGAATCTAAAGTATAATTTTTAATAGATAATTTATTATTGATATTTTTAACCTTATTTACTCCGGTTATAAAAGCAATCACTCTCATACTACCAATAATTTTACATTTGATTTTACTCACAAACATACTATCTTTCTACGATCAAATACAACTTTAGCCTTTTCTTCTTCTACGACGAATTCATACATTGTAAACTTATTCTTAATTCTATATAACTTGTTCACGATAACACTAGTTGCTAGAAAACCTTGTTTTGCTTAAACACATCATTATAATCTTATAAATATGATATAACTTAGCTTTAAAAAAAACACATTAAATTTATAACACCACCACAAAGCCTTCTGCATTAATCGTAGCCCTATGGCTTCCCAAATAATAGGCCGTGGGTTCGAGTCTCGCTTGATACACAAATACTTTGAATTGAGTTAGAGAATTTTTTTACTTGTGGGTTTTCTCTTGAGTTGGTAAAGGGTTCAGTCCCAGCTGAAAAACGAATTATGGGCTTGATTAAAATAACAAATATCCTTCGTAAACAGAATCGTATGATTTCCGATTTCCGTTTAGAAAAGAAAAAAAGATTTACAACACCAAACAAGAAAACCAAACCCTAGAACTTGCAGAGATCATAATTCATAACCACAAACCACCCCGTGCATGCAAACCCATCCCCATCGTACTCCATCTACTCCACAACGTACAACCCTCCATTGCACACCTCCCCTTCCACCCTCCCTATAAATACCACCACCATCATTCCAAATTACAAACCCCAACAACAACAACAATAATCATAATATCATTCTAAACACCATCACCTTCAAATGGAAGAAGCCATGAGAAGACTCGCCGGAATCCCACCACCACCGGACTCCACCCTCTTCCCACCACCCACCACCACCGTCCCCCACCGCCCCACCACCACCACCACCACCACCACCACCGTGCAACCAAAAGACACACACACAAAGACCACAACACCACCGCTACCATGCGGTACCGCGGCGTTCGCCGGCGGCCATGGGGCCGATACGCGGCGGAGATAAGGGACCCACAGTCGAAAGAACGACGGTGGCTCGGCACCTTCGACACGGCGGAGGAAGCCGCATGTGCGTACGACTGCGCCGCACGTGCCATGAGAGGCACTAAAGCTAGAACAAACTTTGTGTACCCCCCAATCGACGGTGATCATCTCATCCATCAACTCACCTTCAACAAAACCCAATCCCCACCGTTCATTCCCCCACCCTACCCTAACCTCCCTGCACCGGCGCCACACCCGAACAGATCATCACTGTTTGATGATTGCATGATAAAATCTAGTTCGTCTTCATCGTACCGCAACTCTGCTTTGTCGAGTTGTACGTCGTCTACTCACGCTTCGAAGACTTGTACCTCGCCGGAAAGCAATCATAACGGTGGTTCCGACGAGTTCTTTTCACCGGAGCCGTACAACTCCGGTCTGCTTGATGAGGTGTTAACCGGGTTTTACCCGAAACCGGTTAAACCGAACCCGAAACGGATATTGGAATCGACCCCATTTGGGTTTTTGTTTGAGAATCATAATGGGTTGACGTCTACTTCAAGTAGCACTACAAATGGTAATTTGAATCAGTTTGAAAGGAGTTTTAATGGTGGTGGTGGTGGTGGTGGTGTGGCGTTTTACGGTGGTCCTACGGCGGCTCCGGCGGGTTTTCAGGGTGAAAGTATGTTTGGTGATGTTCTTCAGTGCCCTGAGATTGTTGGGTTGTTTGCGGCTAGAGTTCAGAATTAATGTTTTAAGGATATGATATGAATTGCAATTTTATGGTTTTGTTAATTGATGGATGATTAGTGGGATATGAGATGATTAAGTAGTTAATTGCGTGTCTTTGATTAATGGTGTTTTAAGTTTAGAGTTTAGATGGGGCTTGTAAGTTGGTTATTTTGTGGATATTTGAAGAATTAGTTACTAGCTTTATATATAACTTTTGTTATTTTATGGATGATGAATTCTATTTAATTTTATTTTATGTATTTTCTTTGTTTTTAAAAATTCAATTTTGCGTCTTGTAGAGTTGTTTTGAGAAACCATTTCGTTCAAATCTGCTTTTTATAAGCTCCTTGATAATATAATTTGATATATTATATATTTGTCGCAAAATTTTAATTTTAATAGTTTATATATATACTTATAATGTAATAGATGAAATTTTAGCTTTAGTTTTTGACTTCATTTCATCACTCAAAATATGATTATGAGTAATATGATTTTTGAGTGTAAACATTTTTATGATTATGTGGAGTGAGTATTCTTTACAACAAATGTGAAGTTTTGTATTTTTATTAAAATCTAATTTATCTTTTAAGTTTTATGTTAGTTTAGAACTTCAAATGTGTTAGTTGATTCGTATTGTTATAGATTATAACTCTAAATGAAGTATCTTCTAGATTGTTAGCTATAAATAGCCACGGTAGTACGTAGGAATTTGTTTAGAAAAAGAAAATTCTTTTTCGAACGAAATTTGGAAAAGAATTAAAATGGGGTTTGGACTTTGGAGTACCTTCTGAGATATGGGAAAAGTTGATGGTTGGATCTTCCCTTTTCATTGATTTGACCTTTTTAAATAGAAGTGATAAACTAAAAGTTTGAAAGCTTTTTGATCAACCCCTTTTCTAGTTTGTAACAAATGATGATGGCGAAATCTTTTTACTTTTTATTTGGATTCACTTTTATTTTAATCAAAGCAGTAAAATATATACTACTTTCTGAGGGAATGTACATGTTTTGCAATACACTTTTATATAATCTAGGAAATTAATATTCCTAATAGTTAATATCAACCTCAATAGAAACTCTTGGGTCGATGTGAAAAATAAAGGATGAGGTTGTAAACGTGAAGAGATGAGCGAAAGGGGGCGTTCATGAAAAAAAAATGATGGGTCGTAAGAGGGTGTAGGATATGGGTTTTACTAATTTTGATATTAATTCATAAAATAATAATAACATTATTGATGAGAAAACACCGTAATATCGCATAAAAACCGAATGTACCAGATAATATACTTTTCATGAATTGAAACAAATTCAAACCGAAGTTTTCAGATAGAACTACTATCATTTGAATTTTGAAATCACAGAGATTCTTCACAGCTTCGCCTACGACTACACAATAAACAAATCAAAAGGTGAAGTGGTGGTTAAAGATTTCTATTTGACAGAGGTCACTTAAAACAAATTTCACGTATCTTCGTAGACGAAGGCGTCTGTCTTCCAGGATACAACAACCGAAACAGTTTATCACTCCATCAATATGAGATAAAACCAAACACTTTCACTTATTCCATCAACTTTTAGCATCGATATCTCATTAATCTTAGCTTCGATTTGAATATAGTTTAACTCGTTATGATCCTCTCACAAAAAATAATACAATCTCATTAATATATATAAACAATTATTAATGTCCAAAACAAGTGAAAACCATATTTTTTACTAAAATTTCCTATAGAGGGCAGGAGAGAAAAGCTAAGGAGAGAGGCAATGCTAGCATGAAGGTGCCCAAACTATTCTCTCGTTAGCGATGTTCTAGTAAAAAGGTTAATTTAGTTGGATTTACAGCTTGATGGTTATTTTAAATTTATCATTTGATATGAAATTTCAAATAAAGTAGCTATAAAATTTATCATTTAATGTATTTATTTTACATGCTATCAATTTTTAAAATTTAGTTAACAAAAAGGGTGATCAATTGATAAGGACTTAGAGATCAGATGGACGAGGTACAAAGTTTGAAGAACTTATGAGTTATGTAGCTCAAGAGCTTGAACATTATGATGAATGGTTAAGATTGTAAGAAACTTAAATTTTACAATTATCCATCCTTATATATACATATTAAAACACAAACGATATAGATTAAAGAACCTCTTAAATTAGAAGAACCAGTTTGCTAGTTATTTTGCTTCAATGTATCTTTATTTCTTGATTCATTGTGGCTTCAATATGACTTTGTGTTATGTCGATATCTTCACTTCAAATCAGAGGACTTTTAGCGATGGAAAGTTCCATTGGTAGGGGCCTGTTCACTGATATATTGTCGGTGAAGGTTCATAAGAAAACTGGCGTGGGTGATAGTTTTAAAGATGAATCAACGAAAGACTTTATTCAGGTAACCACCGGTGGATTGTTGATAAATTAAAACAAAGAAAAAAAATGTTACTTATTGACAGATCACTGCCGAAATTAACAAGAATAATAAAACGTTATCGTAGTACCACTGTGTTTGATCAAGTATGAGAATGTATAACACGCAATCACCAATTGAGTACCAATCAGGCAATCACAAGTAATAGTTCATAGTAGGTTTCAAAGGGGATCATTTACGAATCACCATACTTTTTAGAACATTGAAATAGAGAGGATTTACCATAGTAGATTATTAAATGGCTAGCTCTAGTAAATCGTGTATTACACGGGTTGAATAAATATAATATTAAATAGATTAAGAATCATAAAATAATATACTAAGACATGATATCATTGGAATTATGTATGAGTAATAACTATAAGGAATAAAACAATAATATGAACTTTTAATTTTTTTTAGTTTTTTAAAGATAAATTAAATATTTTGTTTCAAGATAACTCCCTATTTTAATTATTTTTGTTTTATAAAAATATGCTTACTATAACTCCCTATTTTAATTATTTTTGTTTTATAAAAAGTTTACTTTAAAAAAACCAATTTTAAATATTTTGTAAAAATAGTTTATTTTTTAGAAAAAAATTCTTAGAAAAAAATTTTTCTATAGAAATAACATTAATAAAAATATATCTTTCTTAATTTATTAAAAAACTAATTATAATATAAAAATAAATAATATTATTAGTAATTAATGTAGTTAATTACTAGTAGAGAGAAGCGGAAAAATTTTGATGAAAATAAATGTAATGCTGACATATGGTACACCTATTTACCATTTTATTAGAGTAGAAAGATTTAAAAGACTATTAATCTTTCAAGGGGGATCATTTACGAATTACCTAACCTTTTGGAATATTGAAATAGTTCATAATGAAATTAATTAACCTATTCTACTAAAGAAAGAAGTGTCATGAACTCATGATTATGATTTGTGAGCCCCAATCTCCATCCTAAATTCCTAATCACATTTACTTTCTAGTTCTCATTTCTCAATTCGCACGATGTCCCTTATGGGCCTATCTAAAAGCCCATGGAATTTCTATCCAAAAGTGCCGGAAGTAGTGGGCCTAATGGCCCATAACTATTTATTGGGTATGCAAGATAAAAAAAACGGTGTCCAAAATCTAAACGATGTGAACTTTAAACTCTAGTTTATTGGGTTAAAATCTGTTCATGTCCTAAAAATCAAAATTAATAGCAGATCATATATTTAGAATTTAACTATTATTTGATTTTTATCAATTTCTATTTTGATGTTTTATTAAAATAATTCTAATACACACCCCTTAAATAGAAAATAAAGTTTGATATCTATTTTTGGTAATAATGCGTCAAAAGATAGGTCAATTTATTTTAATACGTTTATTTTAAAACAACCAATTTTAACCAAATCGTGTCTTGGTTAGAACCCTTTACCACCCGAACAAAATTGACACCTTTTTGAAACAACTGATTTCATATGAGTTTAGTTTGACATTTTTGCTGATGTCTAGGGATGGCAAAAAAACTGAAGCCCGATGAGCATACCCAAAACCCGATACATATAGGACGGGTAATACGAGGCCCGACTACTCGAAACGACATACCTATTTATACAACATATACCTGAAGTACTTTATTTTCAGATATAAAAACAAAATACTAATTTTTTTGGATATGAAAACAAGATACTGAATTTTTTTGGATATTAAATATGTAGTTTGGATATAAAACTTTATGATATGAAAATATTCGTTGATAATTTGTTATGACTATTTGAATGCAAAATTTTAAAACACTTATATGTTGTAGTTGTTTTGAAATCTAAAATAAGAAAGTTTAAGTAACTTGTTGTAGCTATATTTTTAATGTTAAATTTACCAAATGCAGATTTTATTGTAGTTTTTATTACACGAAATTTTTTAATATTTAATATTTAAAATGGTGTACTTAAATATATAAAAATAAAATTGTATAAATGAACCTGATAACCCGACAACGATTTGGTCGATACCTGCGAGTATGTCCGCAACCCGATGCTAACGGGTATACCCTGATACCTGTGGGTATGCCCGATACCCGCTGGGTAATTACCCGTCCAATACCTGACGGTTAATGGGCCGGGTATGGAACAAGATTTTAAAACCGGGCATGGGCTTGGGATTACCAATACCGTGATACCTCTTGTGGTTTTCATTTTACTCTTACAAAAGCAGTATTAGGTTTCGTAGACTGGTATAATTGCTTGAAATGGGAGAAGATTGCTATGGTCGGAATGGTATACGACGAGTACATTCAAAGGGCTCTTGCTTCCAAAAAATTGGATGAGTTAAAGAATAGTTAACTTTAGTGCCAATAAATGACTGTCAAACACAAAGGTATTAATTAGAGGAATCGAATCTACAACACTTTTGGTGTTTGGTTACGATTGAACCACCATGATCATGATTTTCCCTTGTGGGTGGTTGACGCCCATACACTTTGATGCTTTCAATTTTCTCACTTTTTAGTTGTTACTATATATATTTCGAATAAAATAAACGCATATATTACTGTAGGATTGAGTAAATAACTCGCAACTTGTTCATATACAAGTTTGTTAAATCTTAACCCATTTTAAGTCGAGTTATCTTGTATTATTGTTAGAGTTTGAATTAATGTTTGACTTGAAATCAACTTTTTTTTTAACGACGATCTTTGTTACCATGAAAATAATCTTCAAACATGCACATTGTAAGATTTGAACACACAATCATTTAGTTAGGAAGCACATCATTTACCACCAAGCTATCCCCGGAAATGACTCGAAACAATCTGTTCTTTGTTTCAATAAATTAAAAGTTTAAACCAAAAACAACCATTATGTCTTTTGAAATCAATATTTTTATATCTTAAACAAAATAATGAAAGAAAGATATATTGGATTTGGAAAAGCATGCAATCTTTATTCATATGATACAACACAACTCTCTTAAATAAACATTTGCCCTTTAATCTTTTGTTCTTTCTTAATATTCCATACATAATAACTATTAAAAATCATATATCCTCTCAAGTTCACAATATTCTGCACTTCCTTTTCTTTTCTATTTTAAACACACAAAATATTAGTGGAATATTCCATAATTTTTTATTAAATTATGTAAAATAAATCGTTATATCTTAATTTTGAGATATAAAGTAATATTAATATATTTTAAAACAAATGATATGTTGGTTGTAAGAAAGCATGTTCATCTTTGTTCTCTTAGAAAAGTAAATGAAAACCTGCAAGTACGGACCAAAGACTTAACCTCTAAGCTATTGATGTTGGAAAGGATGAGAAATACTGCTTTAACCTTTAAGAAGTTGAGGTTAAATAACTCAGCGTCACGTTAACCAATAAATATCGTGTTGAGTTTGGATTCATATGTCAGACGTAATTTTTATTTTTATTTAATTAAGGTTGTATCAGCTAACCCACAAATACGACTTAATTAACACCTTGATATAAAAAGAATTAATTGAAGACATCTATCTGAGGTAAATAACGTGCCCGTTGCTTTCTTCATCGTCCTAAACATTCTATAACTTTTAAAAAAAGATACACAAAATTATATATTCTCTCATGTTCTAAGATTCCCTATTTTTTATGTTCGGATAATCATAAATAATAGTGGAACATTTCATTTTGCAAGTAAAAGCGAATATGGTCCTTGAGTCATTTAAGCTTGTTATTCGATTGACACGTTTTGTTAAACATCAAGATTGCACCAATACTTGCAATATATCATCTTATTTTATTTATATCCTTTCCATAAACATATTTTTTTAATAACTTAAAAACGTGTTTGTTTTATTAAAAATATATTATTAATAGCATAATTTTATGAAATATAAAGCTTTTCAACACAATAGTTTTTTTTAAATGAAATTTTTGAAGACGAAAGTTTAAAAAATATAATTATTATTTTATTACTCGATGTAATTAATTATAAGTAGCTTCAATCATATTATATCTTAAAACATTATTTTATAATTTTAAATATTAATTAATAACTTTTAATTTATTAATACATTCTTTTAAACTAGTAATCCATACCGGAAAAGAAAATGTAGTGGAGTTGGTGGCCCAGTGGCAAAAGCATTGCCTATTTTTTTTTTTTTTTTGAAACGATAAATTTGTAACACTGTTTCGGATAATAGGTGTTATATTAATCGGGCTCACCTATTCGTTTTCCAGTCGAGACCGCACCCTCAATCCGTTCAGGAGGAAACTCATTACTGAGAAAACCTCTGACTCAACTCTGAGCATTTTGCTCAGATTGAGATTTGAACCCATGATCTTCTAATAATTACATGTCATGATTATATTACCTTAACCAGTTAAGTTAAGAATCATTAGTAAAAGCATTGTCTCTTGATACACCATAATAAAAGAGGTTCAAGTTTAAATATTGACAAGCTTAGGTTTTAATAAAAAGAGTTAATTACATAAAAAGTTCATGTGCTTAGGCCTGTTTTCACTTTTGGTCCCCAAGTTTGAAAAATTACAAGGTCGGTCCACATGTTTGACAAAACATAACAAAAATGGTCCCTAGCGTGGATGGACGTTAACTTTTTTATTAATTTTTAAAATAATAACCAAAATACCCTTCTTTAAAACAAATCCAAGTTAATTTAAATGTGTGTATGGGCCAAATTACCCCTCCCTTCACCCATTCATAATAGACCACACCACCGGTGCACTTTTGTCGACCACCACCGGCGACCGCCACCACCGGCGAAATGCAGCAGTGACCACCGGCGAACCGACGAGATTCATCTATGTTTTACCTTGAATGCGACAGCGGATTCATAGAATAAATCAACAACCCGACCCGATTACCCGAATCCACTCCATCACACCTTCATCGGAGACACCCGTTCAACCACGTCATCGTCCTCCGTGGACACACCAACTCCGGTTTCGATAGATTATTACGGAATTGGATGGTGTGTTTTCTTGTTTTGGTGGTTGTGGTGGTGGAAAGAGGAGGAGGGGATGGTCATTGAGTTTGAGCTCTAATAATGGAGTTAATGGTGGAAGTAGATTTTGTGCACCATATAAATTCAAAATAAACAGGGTGAACCGACCAAACACCAATTGGAAATCTCCGACGATGCGTGGGGAGATGACAACAACGACGCGGCTGTTGGCTAACACTCGGAGTTTTGCCTTAGACGAAGATGAAGGCAGTGGATGAATGGGTGGGGTTGGCTAATAGTCGGAGGAGCAGGCGGCGGTGCGCTGCGATGCGATGGCGGTGTTGGGGCGACAGTGGTGAGGCAGCCGCCTACGGGAGACAACGTTGTGGTGGTGGTGGTGAGAATTAGTGGCGGTGAGAATTAGTGGCGGTGGGACTTTTAGCGTGGTGGTGGTGGTGGGACTTTTAGGGTGGTGGTAGTGGATCGGTAAAGTTAAAACGTTAAAGGTTGAAGATGAATTAGTGGGTGGGTCCCACTTTTTTTAATTAAGTATTTAATCATTTAATTTTTTAATAGCTAGGGGTATTTTGATCATTTTATAAGCATTTAACGGAAAAAGATAACGACCATCCGTGATGGGGACCTTTTGTGTTACGTTTTGTTAAATCTGTAGACCGAACTTGTAATTTTTTAAACTTAAAGAACGAAAGTAAAAACAGACATGATCATATGGATTTTCATGTAATTAACTTTAATAAAAAAACGAGGAAAAAAAAAAGTGGGGTGGAAGACAAGAGAAACGGCTCCTTGTATTCACTACCACCATTCATGAAACCACACACAAATTCACACGCTTTAGAACACGCACAACTCTCACACATATGTATATGTATATGTATATGTATACACATGTAGAGAAATATATATAGAGTTGAAGAACACCTCACGACAGCTCATTAATCTCTGTTATTTCATTCATTCTTTCTGATTTTAAGTTATCAAAATCGTCAGTTTCTTGATTCGTTTTCACCATTTGGGGTTGATCGATTTGGTTCACAGAGAACTAGGGTTTCAAAATGGCGATGATCAATTTTTCAAAATTTCTCGACAAAGTTTATTTAATGGCGGAAGGTGGATCTCGTTATTGTTCTAAGAAGTCCGACGATATCTGCAGTGATGTTTGTGATGAGGTAATTGAATTTGATTAATTCATTCTGAAATTCCCCCCTTTTCAATCTTTTTTGATTTGATTTAAATATTGAGTGTTTAGGGTTTAAACGAAAATTGAATTAAGTTCGATTAACATATTCTTTGTGATTTTCTTTTCTGGGACTGAAAGTTGTTCGATTTGAAGGTGAATTAGCGGTGATATGCATTTGACTTCCTACTTAATGCCCTAATTTCGTCAAAATTAGGGTTCTTTCTGTTGTGCTTTTACTTTAAGTTTTGTTGAAAAATTATAAACCGTAGAAAAATTTAGGGTTCATCAGTTTTTCTATCTTTCAATCTTTTAATCAAATAACGAGCATCCCCCTGCTAACTTCAAGTGATCTTCATGTTCTTGAGATCTTTATGAACTGAATGATATTAAGCTCAAAAAAGAAAATTACAGTCAAAATTCTTAAATAATCTTAATAGAAGTGAACAATTGGTTTGCAGGATTCAGGAAAATCTACAACAATGTCAAGAATTCGTTGCATTCTTCGCGGGCTTGATATGAAAACACTTGTTTTTCTTTTCGTTTTGATCCCAACGGTTATCTTAGGTTTATATGTTCATGGGCAAAAAATATCATACTTTCTACGCCCGTTGTGGGAATCGCCACCTAAACCGTTTCAGGAAATCCCACATTATTACCATGAAAATGTGTCGATGCAAAATCTTTGTAAGCTTCATGGTTGGAAGACCCGTGAGTTCCCAAGACGTGTTTTTGATGCAGTTTTGTTTAGCAATGAAGTTGACCTCCTTACAATAAGATGGCATGAATTGTACCCTTATGTTACTGAGTTTGTGCTTCTTGAATCAAACTCAACTTTCACTGGTTTACCTAAGCCTTTGGTCTTTGAGAGTCAACGTGAAAAGTTTAAATTTGTGGAACAGAGATTGACTTATGGGAAAATTCCTGGGAGATTTCGTAAAGGGGAGAACCCGTTTGTTGAGGAAGCGTATCAAAGACTCGCGTTGGATTATCTTTTAAAGAAAGCTGGTATTCAAGATGATGATCTGTTAATTATGTCAGATATTGATGAAATACCAAGTAGACATACTATTAATCTGTTAAGATGGTGTGATGACATACCTCCTATTCTTCATCTTCAGTTAAATAATTATTTATATTCGTTCGAGTTTTTTCTTGATAATCATAGTTGGAGGGCGTCGGTTCATAGATATCAATCAGGAAAGACAAGGTATGCCCATTACCGCCAGTCGGATGTTGTGTTGGCGGATGCAGGGTGGCATTGTAGCTTTTGCTTCCGTCACATCAGTGAGTTTGTTTTCAAGATGAAAGCTTATAGCCATGTCGATAGAGTGAGGTTTAAGAAATTCTTGAACCCGAAAAGGGTACAAAAGGTCATCTGCAAAGGTGCGGATCTGTTTGATATGCTACCCGAAGAATACACGTTTAAAGAAATCATCGGGAAAATGGGCCCCATCCCGCATTCGTATTCAGCTGTTCATCTTCCTGCTCATCTTCTAGAAAACGCTGACGAGTACAGATATCTTCTACCAGGAAACTGTGTAAGAGAAAGTGAATAGAACACTAAAATCAATATCAAGAATGTTATTTTCGGTGTAAAGTTTGGATCTTTGAAGTTTCCATACACAACCCATATCGGGTTTGACCAAAAAGATAGCTGACCTGGGTTCAAATCTCGCGCTACTAACATCATTCTTTCAGAAACGTTCGGTATATAGGGTGATATTGTACATAATCTTTTAGGGTTTGCTTCAAATCCAAGACACAATTTCAAGATTCATCAGGCATGTGAATTGAAGTAAGTTTGAGATCTCTCTATCTGGTTTTACAAAATCTTGAATCTTGGCACAAATCGATTAAACATTATTGATTCAAACTATGTTACATATTTTTAAACTCATGATTTGTAATTAGGGGTTTGTCCATTGATGATATATTGTTTATAGGGGATGACAGATTTGTTGTTTGTTTTATATTATTTTATTTGTTTTTACCTGACAAAAATACATTCTCTAGTCTACTTAAATTCACCACATATGTATTTTGTACTCTGTTGACCCACGACCATTTGGTTGGGAAGTACACTTTACCACTAGGATGTCTTCAACGTTTGTTTTATATGTCAACTGTTTCTGTATACAGCTATGAATATTAATAATATAACATTGAAACTTCCGAAGACAGAATGATTGTTGGCATGAAGAAGAATCTGATGCCTTTGTAGACAGATTATTGTTTTGAGGGTGGCATGATGTGTGTCCTACATATACAGATGCTACATTTGTTGGTAAAGAAATCACCAAATTTGACAGCAAGCATGTTGTGTTGTCAATTGCTGGCATAAATGTGAAAGTTGGTTCAGATTCCTTGTTCATGGCTCATGTTTGGTGTTTGGTCAATCATTGAATGCATTTGGCATTTCAAATATTAGGTATGTTTGGTCCATGTTTTAACGGCTAGATGCTTTTAGGTGTTTGGGGTTTGCTTTTAATTGTTTATTTGTCTTTTCTTGGTGAAATAATTTTGTTTAAACTTTAAAATATAATCTAATGTCAGAGAGAAAGAGGAGTGAGCAAAGTTGGCTCAACCTTTTTAGGCCTAAAGCAGATTTTAAAATCATGAGTGATTGTCTCCATTGACATTGTAACACCTTTCAATTTCTCACTCACATTTTATCTCGACTATGATAACAACTTTCTTTATTATCTCGTTGTGCTGATGCCTCATCTATACTATCTTATAAAGCATCTTTATTATCTCGTTGTGATTGTCTAGTTTTGTGATTTGAGATGATTTTGGGTTGTGAAATTTGAAAATTTCTTACTTTTGACTTGTCATTCTTTTCTAGATGTTTTTTTAGCTGTATACAGTTAATTGTTTTTATTTAAGTTTGTGTTTTATATATATGTTTTTTCTTAAAGCAACACAAATTATTATTATATTATTATATAGTTCTTCTTATTTGTAGTATAAAAAACTAATTTGTTTTTCTTTTATCCAATTGTTTCGAATATGGCACCATCAAACCTTTAAACTCAGATGCACTTATATAATTAACTGAATGCATCGTTATATATGTTTGCGTTAGCACTTAATAAAACGGACATGCCACTATAGTGAATTTAAACTTAGACGTTATTTGTGCATTTAAACAAATTATAATAGTTAATCAAACATAAGAATTTCAGACATAATTATAGATCAGACACACTGATATATACACATGACTTAAAACTCGTTACAACCTTGACTTAACTCAAAGTTTGGCAAACTTGCTACAACCTTGACTCAAACTCAAAATTTGGCTACATCGTTTTAGTGGGTTTAGACCTACTATTATAATATTTGTCACACAAAGTGTTTAGCACATTAGCCCTTTGTCTCACACATTGATCCTCTATAAGCGTTTTAGTTGTTAACCATTTATGAGTGTTTTTAGCTTTTCAACTTTTATACCAAGTGTACCACAAGCTAGCATTTCATATTTATAATCGACTATTTTTACTAGAAGCAATGTTAAAAATCCATGAATCAAAAACTCATTACAGATATCCTTAACTTGTAAAGTTTCACGTACTCTTTAAAGTTCTTGACACACCTAAAACAGACAAGCATATTACAAACCATCGCAAGGGGCGCTCCCCTTTAGGGATGGCAAAATAACTCGAGCGCGGTGGGTATACCGAAACCTGAAACATATGGGACGGGTATACCCGAAGCCCGATGAGTATTGGGCCGGGTATGAGATTAGTTTTAAAAAATTTACGGGTATGGATTAGGTAATGCCCAGCCCGATTACCCGAAATCACATACCGTTTACCCAAACATATACCCAAAGTTTTTTACTTTTGGATGTTAAGTATGGATTTGGGATATAAAACTTTATGATATGAAAATACTTGTTATTAACTTGTTGTGTCTATTTGATTGTGAAATTTTAATGCACTTATATGTTGTATTTGTTTTGTAATCTCGATAAGAAAGTTTAACCAACTTGTTGTAGTTATTTTTTATGTTAAATTTACCAAATGAAGATGTTATTATAGTTTTCACTAAATGAAATTTTTTAGAGATGATCATATTCATTATTTAAAATGAGGTATTTAAATATATAAAAATAAAAGTGTGTAAATGAACCCGACAAGGATTGGTCGATACCCGCGCGTATGCTCGTAACCCCATGCTAACGGGTATACCCAATACCCCCGGGTATGCCCGATACCCGATGGGTAATTACCCAACGGGTAATGAGCCGAGTATGGGACAAGATTTCAAAAACATGCATGAGCTTGGCATTACCAATACCCCGACCGAATCCGGCCCATTGTATATCATTGTAATCAACAATGTACCAAACCTTATAAAATTTTAATTTTTCTCAATAAGAATGATATAGCATGGGTATAAAAATCAGATTTATTAGCACGTTTAAAATTTAATAAAATTATAAGATATCCATTACCATAACAAGAACCATAAGCGCACTTAGCAAATATCATCCATAATAAAGCTACTAATAGAGTCAATGGATGATAGGACGTAGGTAAACTTTACCTCTATCCTAAGGGATAGAGAGGCTGTTGTGAAGTCCTATCCGATCTTTTACCGACAACACATTGCACTTGATAATTAATTTAAAACAGATGTGTGTGTGTGATTAAACAAACAAATCATTGCTGAAATCAATGATAGTTATAACCGAATTATTATAATACCAAAGGAGTAATACATTGTTTAAACTCTAGCACCTAAGATGAGCTCTTATAGGGTAGCCTATCATTGTGTTCACCATGAACACAACATATGCACACACACATAGTGAATTACAAAATGAAAATTCCTATTGTACAAAATATGCATCTGCAAAAACTTTCACAAAGTTTTCACATAATGCCAGTTCTCGCTTTTCCTTAAGTTCGCCTAAATCTTGTGAGTTCTCACATTATTTAGAGATGTAGCTTTCTTTGGTTTTTTGCTTATCACTTGATATTGTAAACAGTCGTTTCTAGCGAGACTTCGACTCCAATTTGATTCAACACAAACCATAAATGATACCGAATAGACACATGCTCCATACAATAGACATATTGAGTGTTGCCTCTAATGGAGCACTTAAGAGACCTCTAGATACATTATTCAAAAGATAATCAAACAAGTATGATTAGAACTTGGTATCACTTTTGTTACATCTACACTTAAATTTAGTATTTAAAACTAATTATTAGACCTTTAGTTTAAATAAAACATCTTATATTCAATATAACTAAGTAATGGATAATCCCTATCAAAACAAAACGTCAAATACCCTCTAAATCTTGTAAAAATCCACTAATATTATCGACCGAATAACGCTTCGTGGTCTAAAGAGGGTACGAATGGGTTGAACCCACTAGCTCATGAACCAAAAACTACCAAACCAATTAGACCCTCCCTCAACCCAACAAGTTCGAAACCTAATAAAAGATGTACCCGGTGCTTGATTAGTTGACTTGGCTCTCGCTTTCATGGTCCGGAAAGAGGCTAAATCGCTTTGCGATCTGATGTACGCAGTCTTACTTACACTTTGAGTAGGATGTCGTTTTCCATTTGGAACCTAGTAAATTACCTTTTTACCCTTAGATAAGGTTGCCCATAGATCTTGTATATAATAATTTTTGGCCTCTAAAATCATAAAACTATGCAATCTATAAGAAATAAACATATAAATAATCTCTAAAACACTATTGAATTCTATCAGGTGTCACCCAATTCGCTTCATGATCTGTAGTTCCAACGCCAACCGACTTGTAATAATCCTTTTCTGCATCTGCTACACGATCTTGGAACATTTTCCATTCGTTTTTGCACCTCTCTCTCACCTATCAACAAAAGATTTGCCCATGAAAATGTACATTTTTTTTTTTCTAACAGGTAAGTGTCCAATTGTATGTGATGAGAAAGAGATCCATGTCATACCCCTTCCCCTGGAGTTTTTCCATTCTCTTCTTTACCCTATAAAGAAAACAAGAAAGATTAGAGCACAATGGCACCTAAATTTTTAACTACTGCTTGTGCCGGACAGATGGTCTTTAAAAGGTTATAATAGAAAACCAGTGAGAGATATTCAAACCTCAAACCTTAAAGGCTCATTAATTTTTTTAACCATGTACTTACCATTGCATCACCCCTTAAAGGTTCATTAATCTTACAACGACAATTTAGGAAATATGCTGATTACCTGGTTTCCAAGCGAAGGTACGCCTTGATGAACAATCCATTGTGCATCCACAACTCCAATTCTTTCGTATGCAGGCTATGTTATTGAAAATGAAAAGTGCATTTCTTATTAACGACTTGAAGTTTCTTGAAAGACAAGCAAATGTAAAATAGCGAAAAAAACTTAAAAGGAAATACGTCAAACAAGATGAAAGTCACTCGTGTTTTGATGCTTAAAACCACCTAAAGGCTAAATCACTTTTTATAATAATGCTATCATTCAAGTAATACATTTATTATGATCATATTTGACACACAGTTTTCATATTAAAAAGTTTAAAGAAAAGAAAATCGGGACATAAAGTGTTTCAAGTCATTCTGTCCCATCAAAAGAAACCATTTTGAGTTGAGCCAATTTTACCCCACCACCCCAAAATAAAGAAAAAGTTAAACCACCTTTAATAGAATTTCCAGTAAACAACGACGTGAAATTGTTTTACCTCGATACACTTTCGTAGGGCAAAGTCAAGACCCCATCCATGAACCAAGTCATTCTACATTCACAACCAATTGAAGCATTAATTATTAAACTAACAATGAAGTTATTTAATAATTAAGTCATAGCATGTGCAATACCTGAATTAAATGCCACACACAACGCCAAGCTTCCCGAGAAAATACTGGAGCCATAATCTCCACAAATCTGTACCCAAAACCGGTAATTAGTAAAGTTAAAAACTGTTCAATACTCCGATCAACAAAATTTGCAACATTTATTCTTTTTAGTTGGCCAAGTTTTCAAGGCCAGATTACTTATTTTCCTTGACATTTTAATTCATTTTGCACATGTCAAACACTTGTATAAAGCTATAGCCAGGGTCACATGTTGTGATCATAGGAGTTAAACCACAATCTGACTATGGAAGTTGACCCTGTTACAATTAAAATCCAAATCAAAATGGTTTACACAATAAAAAGACCAACACAAAATGGTCTTAAATTTGGCAAATATCAATCTCGAATACTGGTGTCACAAAGGGAAAACCTGTCTTTTTAATGAAGGGTCAACACCAGCGGGGTCGGGTCGGGTTGACCAACTAATGCTTTTCCTACATGCTAAGGAATTTTTATAATAATAAAAGTATTAAATATGACTACAAAATCTACTCTAAAATATTACTCCCATTTCTCTGACTCATGATTTTGGAAGTTATTATAAAATTGATACGCTTTGTGTGACTTTTAAACCATTTGACCATATTTGCTTTTTGCTAAAAATTTTGGTTTCAGCCAGTTGAGCCATTGGAGATAAAAATATAACCCACATTGACTCAATTTTAGGTAAACGGTAAACTGTCACCCCTAATCTTGAATTCCATATTAGCCTGTTTGACTCAAGGAGTGAAAGTGTATAACAATTCTACATAATTTCAAATTTGTATATACGCTGCGCATGGAGGCAAATGTGGGTCATTGCACCAACCCGGTTTCTCCTCAGCTTCCCTAACAAATGAAAAACGAACACAAAAAAAAAATCACTTATTCAATTAGAAATATTCGGATACATCATACAAAAAGGTTTTATTTTTAAATAGATACACAGATGGTCAAAGTGTTGACTTACATGTGAACTTCAAGATCTTCTTGTCTCATGGTCATCTGCCATGTCATACCCTTACTACTTGGATCCAAACCAGGCTGTGATATCTCCAATTTGTGCTTCCTCACAAGCTTAATGTATCTGAAACATATATATTTAAAGAACATAAAAGGTCAAAGTAAAAAATATGAGTAATCAAAAAGTTGCATAGACACCCACTCTTCAGCATCAAAATTCTCAACTCCTAGATCTTCGTCCCATATAAATATGTAATCATATGGCGCAATAATGTCTGGATGCAGAAATCTTTTTGCATACCACCTTTGAAATCAACAAAAAGTAAAAGATAAAGCTTTCGTACTACCTGAATCTACAAATAAAATAGTATAAACAGATTTAGTTTCTTTACCATTTTGTTTGCTTAGGAACACTTATGTGGATGGCTTGTTTTGACCATTCAAATTCATCCCATTCAGTTGTTCGGCCATCATAGTGGAACAAAAGGATTGTGAAGTTGTCTGAAAACTGTAGAATCAACGCCATTAGAGGCAGAGATATAGGGAGGCAGAGTGGCGGAGATAAAGAGAAAAAGGCAGAAAGCTGACCTTTTTGACTGTTTGATCAATGTTATCTTTCTGATTATAACCAACAGTGAAAGTTACAAGATACTTTGGTTTGAATGTTAGATCCTGCAAACCAAAACACAATTAAATGTTTGAAATTTTAACGAGTCTCCAAGATACTGTCATTTGAATGTTAGATCCTACAAACCAAAACAGCAAGTTTTGACCATAGATATGCTGACCTCACTAGGTCTACCATATAATCTTCTAGGATAAAAGTCTGATTCGGAAGCAATTATAGCCGGAGGTAGTCTTTCTGCACCACGTGGGTTAGTTGAGACGAAAATCTGCATATATTGACAGATTATCAATAGTTCAATACATTGTGTCTTATAATTGTATATCAAGTCATTAATGATGTTGTGATTATATCTTTATGTTATCTTGATTATCTTTTATTCTATGAATAAAAAATTCATAGTTTTTGTCTTCTAATATATATCGTTATATTATTAACCAATTTTCATATTCATTCAACAATTACACAAATAGGGTTGATATGGTAGTTAGTGTCATTCATTCTGTTTATTGAGCATACAAACAACATTTTTTTCACACTGATTATTCTAGACTGACCTTTGTTATCTAAACAGTCATACATATAGGTGAGAAAATGGGCGGGTTGTAAAACTGGCAAAATATTTAAATCATGTCAAAACATATCAATTCAAGCACACCAACATTTTGTTATTCTTTTCATAATTTCATAAATAGTTCACAGCTAATATGTTAAACACAATTGTAAACAACAATTGTACACACGAATAACTTGATTAGAAAACTAAGTTTAAACCAAGTTTCGGAAAACTATAAACAACATTAATTGTCAAACCATATTCCTAGTTTCTTACCTCTGAAGGATCATCAATTGTTTGAGCTTCAGTTGAGATGTTGTCCCTCGTGACAGAAATCACATTTAATATTGTCTGTGTAGATCGGCCAGAATTTATGTCACCAAGGAACGTATCAATTGAAGGTACAAGTTTGAGCTATCAAATTTGAACCACCAAATCAGTTGCATTAACATAACAATTCAATTCAAAATATGTTAGAAATGATACAATCTAGTTATCAATCTTGTCTACACAAAGTAAATTATTCTTTACAATTTTTAAGTCAAATACTAAATTTTGATTCTCAAAATCACATGGACATTTTTTGGGATAAAGGTTGAACGTATCTTATACTTTTCAATCTAGATATTGTCTGCACACAGTAAACTATTGCAGAAACAATTTTTTATAGGTTTCAATCTAGTTACAAGTCTAGTTATCAATATTGTCTACACAAAGTAAATAACTCCTGATATTTTAGGCCAAATATCCTGATATTGTCAACTTCGAAATGTAAAATGCAGACACGTTTGGGATATGGATATAGGTAGCAATAAATACTGTTTGTGGTGAAAACATAGAAACCATAAGGATGCAGTATTATCTTGAACAGAAACCATAGAAACCATCAGTATTGTCTACACAAATTAAAAAGATCTTGAACATTGTGAAGTCAGATATAACTACTTTAACTTTCAAAGTCAAACGTGTACTTTTTTGGGGTATGGGTATAAATAAGTACCCTTGGCGGTGAAAATCCAGAAGCAAAAAATTATATTATATAGAGTTCGATATAGTTATCAATATTGTCTACAGAAAAGTAAACGACTCTTACCAATTTTGCAATTAATCATGATTGCTAGGACTATCAAAAGTCAAATGCATACTTTTTTGGGATATAGATTGAAATACGTACCCTTGGTGGTGCAAAAGTAGGAAACGACACTCCAATGTAGAAGCCAAAAACAATACCAACCGTGATTGTCACAATAGCCCTCATCAGTTCATTTGGTTTTCTGAAAATTGCATCATGAACATATAAGAAACACATGATAAGATTCATCAACAAATTTTTAACATAAAAATTGAAAGGGATAAAAACTAAAAAGAAACAAACCTACGAATAGAGCTTCCCCTTCTTTTATATTCTTCAATTTTCATGGTGTCAGGACAAACTAAACTCCAAAATCAGTTAGCATTCTACGGTAAAACCCAAGCATTTATCAAGAAATGACAAAAGGACAGCTCAGATTAGCACAACAAGATCTGTGTATACCTTAACAACACTCAAGAAACTGCTTTGAAAGTTACAAAGTTCGTCAAATCAAACAATAAATCAACAACAAATAGACAATTATGGTACTTTGAGGATCAAATTAGAATCCAGACCAGCGTTTATCGTTTTTCGCTGCAACTCTCTCATGAAAGCACCATTAACTAATAGATCATATGCCTGAATGCAACCTAATTTCACCCAATTGCTTATTTCAACAAACGATAGAAAGATTTTGAGCATTACATCCTCGCACCAAAATAAAGATAAACAATCAGAACAAACAATACAAAAGGCCTAATTGCAATCTTGATTGTATTCTTTAACCAAATTTCACACAAAAACAAACCAACTAAGATGCACACAAGACAAACTATATGATCCCCCTCGAATTTTACCATAGACAACTTTGCATATCAAGATCAACATATTCCCCAAACCCAGAATTAAACCCCACAAACATTTTTTTTTAAAAAAAACCTCATGATTGAATCAAATTGATGTACAACAGTTATAAAAACATATCAGAAACCCTAATTCTTGAATCAAACTAAAACAAGTCAATTTCCTTGCATTCAATTCACAGAATCATTCCCCATAAACATACAAAACCCTTATTCTACAGTATTCATCGCTTGTAATCATTCACTGATACATCAAAAACCACACATAAGTATTAAGTCATCGACTTTTACATCAAATAGTACCTGAAAACTGATCTTTACGACGAACCCACAACTATTTCGATGAAATTGATGTGGGTTTAACAGCTTTAATCCTAAAGATTTCGTGAATCAAAAGATTGTCTGAGAAATGTGATGAAAAGAGGGAGATCTTGTGAGTTCTTTAGCGATAACAATTGGGTGTTTCAAGATTATTGCTGTAACTGAAGCGTGCGTCTCGTTGGTGGTGGTGGATGATTTCAAGTTGCTAATGATGGAGACAACATTATATTGTAGTATTTTAGAATGCAATAATTTGGACGACTTCAAAACCCACTGTTAATAATGATCAAAGGGTATTTGTCGTTAGATATTTATAAGTTATTCGGCCTTCCAAATATAACTTTTCTTTTGGATCATGCGTGTTAATTATCGTTAGAGTTTATTATTTTGTCAAATAAAAATATGAAATTTAAACGTTACACTGTAAGTAGAGTTGATTTTGTTTGTGGGTTGCCGAGCTGAAACAAAAAAATTGATATGAATTTAAGGATGATGTGGACATGAATATCACGTTGATTATGTGAATCCAAACATAACATAAGTTTTCACGGGTTGGTACGAACAAGATTCGTTTAACTTGAATTTTATTATTTTTATCATATTGATATCGTAAAATAACAAATTTTACAAAATGTGTATGGAATAAGTACGTTAACATTATAATTTATCCTTTATTTATATATAATTTTAACTTAAATAATACAATTAGTTTAAGTAATGACATAAAGCACCTTTTATTTAACTTTTGAGTAAATTACATTTTTCGTCCTTTAGTTTTTTAACAAATTTCAGGTTTCGCCTTTAAACTAAGAAAATTATAGTAAACGTCCTTTACGTTTAAAAAAACTTGCACTTTTCGTCATTTCCTCTAACGGACGTTAAATTTATCCGTTAAATTCAATCATGTGTCTTGCACATGAGGGTGATATGGTCATTACCTATTCATTAAAAAATAAATATAACAAACACATCTCTATCTCTTTACCTCTTCTTCTTTTCTTCTATTCTCATCTTCTCCCTCCCTCCCTCCCCCAAACCCTAACTGAGATCCACCATCCCTTTTTGAAACTGTCGACCACCGCTCACCACCACCCATCCCCTTCGGCAAGCTCACCTTCCTCGACGCCACTAAAGAACCTAAGGCTGAATAATGTCCCTGATTTCATAAACCTTAGATCTGATAAAGGGGATGGTGGCTTATGGTGATGGAGGTGATGATGGTGGTTGTCGGCCGGTAATAGTGGTGGTTTATGGTGATGAAGATGGTGTTTGGTGGTGTTGGTGATGTAGATGGGTGATGGAGGTGGTTAATGGTGATGAAGATGGGGGTGATGGAGGTGCGTTATGGTGATGAAGATGGTTTGGTGGTGTTGGTGATGTAGATGAGGTGATGGAGGTGGTTTATGGTGTTGAAGATGGGGTGATGAAGGTGGTTAATGGTAATGAAGATGGTGTCTGGTGGTATTCGTGATGTTTATGGGAGGTGATGAGGTGGTTTATGGTGATGAAGATGGGGGTGATGTAGATGATGGTTTAGAATTTGTTTAAATTTAATTTTTAAATATAAAATGTCGATGTTGCCCTCACATGATAAGCACATGCACCCATTTAACGTCAAAAATTAACATCCGTTAGAGGAAAGGATGAAACGTGTAAACTTTTTTAAACGTAAAGGATGTTTACTGTAATTTCCTTAGTTTAAGGACGAAACCTAAAATTTGCTATAAAACTAAAGGACGAAAAGTGTAATTTACTCTTAACTTTTTTAGGATAAATGTGCTAACCGCGTCCACCAGAGAACCAGAGAAGTTGAACGGATCACGGCTTGTTTAGTTGCTTATGTTCGCAGGATAAACCTGAAACTGGCCAAAATTTATTTAGACAAAATCCACATATTTTATTTACGTTTGTATTGTGTCAGAAATTCACAAACCTATTCCTTAATTGGAAAACACAATCACATATAACACCAAACTTAAAACATACAAAACCAACCACAAACAACAACCTAAAATAGCGACGAAAAGAAAATCACTAAAAAACACAAACAACCAAAACCATAACATAGACACAATGTTGTAAGTGTTTTCGTGTTATTACGATGTGTGTATGAACAAGTGAGAAGAGTATGTTGTAAGTGTTTTCGTGTTATTATGTCAGTCACACAATGGTAAGACGACTCAGTTGGATCAACATCACCAGATACTTTTATAAAAAACACACAAAAACCCGTTCATCTGATCTTTTAAGACATTTCTCACAAGTCAACTTATTTGTCATAATGTGTCTCTCAATCTAACTAATTATAAGCCAAGATATGAATCTACTCGGCTACCATCCTATTCGATTACAAGTTTCCATCGCCCATCGGTTCTACCTCATTCATCTTCGGTCGTATGTGACACAAGGGTTGTATACAAGATCTTGGTAATAATGTTGAAAGAAATAGTTCTATTTTAAAATAAACATGAACCATTTTATTATTGAAATAGGTGATCCACTATCAAATTTGCTATGAACTAACTTGTTTGTCGCAAATAAAAATGAATTACCTAGTTATTAAATAACTCTAATACAGTATTAATCTAATAAAATGGGTATTTGGCTCCATTTAACCTAACACCCTTAACCACAAAGGTAAGGTGAAACTTTTTAATCTAAACCGGAACCAAATAACACCCACTAACCGCCCAATTGGTTTGGTTAGACTGGGTTCTTTGGTTCCGGTTAATTTGATCTTGTGGTTCAATACTATCATCTTCACTTGTTTCTGTGGCAAGCCATCTTTAATGGAACAGGTGGATCCGAGAATGCCCCGTCAACAACCTTACCGTAAATCCACTTGTTAGCGGCCTCGGTGAAGTGGATCCCATCCCAGAGGATCCGTGATGACGGATCTTTGCAAGACTTTGCCATCACTATTTTTTTACCTTTCACCATTTTCGAGCTCCCGCACCTCTTTGCATTGTTAAAGTTGTATCTTCCGCCGTGCCCACAACACACCAAGAACGGATCCCCGAATCCTTAGAACCAAAGTTGATAATATTCACCGCTCGTTAGTTTTCAACAGATTGAATCGGGTTATATTTTTATTCAAGCTGGTTAAACGGATAAGACTTAAAAGGATAAACAACTTGAAAGTCGTTCAAAATGTATTTTAAATGCACTCATTCTATTAAATTACTTTATAAAAAAACATATTACCATTGAAAGAGTGTGCGAGGTTAACCTGACCCATTTCAACTTTCAATATAGGCTAAAAGCACTTCTACTTAAAATGAAACGTGATTGAAAAGATAACAAGGTATTACCGAGCTTTTTTGCTTGCGCGATAAGTGAATACTTGACTGAATAGATATCAACATAGGTAATGGAGGCCGAATGAAGTTCCTTTCGGAGCTGGATCACGGCTTCCTTGAGTTTCTGATTGAAATACTGTGAAACACCATTGAACGGGGCAGCACAACCATGTGGATCCACCTGCGCCGCAGTGATCAAGCGCGTATCCATGATATAAGGCAAGCAACCAACTGGCCCTGTGTTGTGTATCCAAAATGTTCTGCCACCTAGAGCATACACTTTCTGTTTACACATTGAGATTTAAGAACACGTTAATTAATAATCTTACATGCAGTTCAATAACTCACCTACTAAAGGGGTGTTTGGATAATCATAATAAATTAATTAATATAAATGTAGGGTTGTGTATTGATCGGTTGGGTTTGGTTATGGGTTAAAACTTAAAAACATATAACAACGGTTTTTTTTTTTTTTTTTAATTTTTTATACTTTTTTAGTTTTGGTTATAATTGGTTCGGTTAGTTTGGTTAGCCGTTTACCTGTTACTTTGGTGAATTCAAACTAATTTCTGTTAATAATTTAAACATATTTTGGATCAAACAAACTAACAGCAGCAATTAAATTTATGAGGATAAAAAGCGACAAGTCTTATGTTATTTGTAACCATTAGAGAAAAGTTTTCCTGACACAAAACATATTATTTACAATAATACGTTGTATTGATTTGCTTAATTTGATTATTTATAAACATATAACTTTAACGTAACAGCAAAATTTGGTTATCATAAAAAGTTTTAAGGGGACCGGATGCTCATTCGATTAGTTGTTTCAGTTTGGTTTTTTCCGGTTATTGAACCTAAATATTATTTAGATGTGTGTACTATTTGAAGTTGATATAATCCAAATGATCATTGTGTTTATTAAAAATTATTTAGTAAGATTTGAAATCGTAATAATTAGATAACGTGCGAGTTTCACAACACAAATCCAAACATCTGTAAGACGGGTATGAGGTATCTGACCTTGATGGCAGACGTAAACTGTGATATAACGTCAGGTACGTATGCTTTCACTTGTTCGGTAGTCATATTAAGTTTGTACCCAGCGGTGAGATCGTTTTGGCCTATATCAAAAGTGTACAATGCACTAGAAAACTTGTACTCTTCAGGGAAGAGGTTCTTAAAAATGTCACCTGCAGCATAGTCATGTCTTATTGTTAACACATGATGTACAAGACATTATGTAAAATGAGACACTATGCATTAGTGCTTTTCACAAGTTGAACTAAGTCGAGTCAAGGCCAGCTCAAACTAGACAGAATTTGATAATTTTTTGTACGAGCCAGCTCAACTCATAATTCGAGTGACCCATCCTCAGCTCGTTCACAAACTAGATTGCTTTCAAGCGGGCTTTAGAGTTTAGACCACACTCTATTAAAGATAGTACCTTTTTGACGGATTATTTGTGATCTTCTGAAGAAATCAGAGAATTCGACATACTGAACGTCCAAGGAAATCGGGCTATACCCGCTTTGGAAAATGGTAGTGTTTTGACGTCGAATTGTGGACCCAGCCGTGGCATAATTGGCTCCATGGCTGAAATTTGTACCCATCGAATCCAAAAATGGACTCAAATAAGGTAATCCTAAACCTTCAGCTGAAAATTAAAAGAACAAACACTCAATAAGAAAAATTAGCAATAAAATTAACACAACAAAAATCCTAAAAATTGCTTGGCAAGGTAATAACCGGTGGAAACTATTTATATACTACAACATTTTTCTAGATTCTTTTACTCATACTTTAATTTGTATCTATTGTATTCCTAAGATTATTACACATATAATCAGCATGACTTAAAACACAAAATTTTAATTAAATTACTATCACTTTACCATTAAAATTTCTTATTAAAGACTATCTTTCTAGATTATTCAAAGATATAACTAAATTCAAATCTTATAACCTATAAAAATACATTATTAAAAAATACAAAAAAAACTTATAGACGTATCTTTATAGATTATTCAAAAGATATACCAACTTCAAATCTTATAAACTAGAGTTAATTTCTATTTGCTCCCTAAGATTTGATAAAAATAACTATTTTCCTTCAAAAGATTAGAAACATCAATTTATCTGCAAAAGTTTCATAAATTATTTCGATTTAAGTCCAAAAGCTTCATAATTTTGGATTTAAGTTGAAACAACTAATGAAACTTTTGAACTGAAATTGAAACAAGTTGTGAAACTTTTGGAGGTAAATTGATTTTTATAATCTTTTCGATGAAAATGGTTATAGGGAGCAAAACCGAACTTAACTCTGTAAACTATAATATTAATTATTAAAAAAATATGAAAAACTATACTACAAATCAATTATATGAACCAGTTCAACCATCACTCGTTAAAAAAACGACAGGTCTAACCACTATCTGTTCAAAGTTCAAACCACATGTTGATGTCCGGTACCCGATCCAAGCGGTTTACGAATAGTTTTTGCGTTCAATCTCTACACAATTAACCTAACCTAAAGTTGTACCAATACAACAACAAACACAAATCGTAAAACTTCGTGTTTTCAAAAAACAACAAATTCGAATTCCAACAGATCAAAACTATCACAAATTCACTATACTAACAATGCTAGTAAACAATCGATGAACAATTACGTACCTATGAAATCGATGAGAAGACGACCATCGCTCTGACGTCCGGCGGGAGAGTGGAAGAAGGTTTCGCCGTGCGGCGGAGGAAGTTGTCCGAACACCGCCGATAAGCCGCCGGTGTCGGAATTTGAGTCGCCGAAGTTGAATATCGCCGGAAAGTTGCACTCCGGCGAGGATAATGTGGAGATTGGGAGGAGTAGTAATGTGACGGAGATCAGTAGCCGGAGAATCGGAAGCATTTTCCGACGATGAGATCTCGTGAGTTGTGAAATTGAAATTGAAGATGCAAGTGGAAGTTTGAAATTGTGATTTGTTTTGGTTGATGATAATTGATATATAACTTTTTAAATTGGTAAACTCTTATCACAATAATAATAATTATAATTTTGTTTTTATCTTATACATGTTTGGAGTTTTGGACGTAAAAAGGAGGTTAATTTGAAAAGTAATAAAAAGAGCATTTTTTATACTAAAAAGCATATTCGTCCATGAAATTTAGAGATTTTTAAAATAGAGTAAATTATATTTTTCGTTCTTTAGGTTTATTGTAAATTTTAGGTATCGTCCTTAAACTAAGGAAATTACATTAAACATTCTTTATGTTTTAAAAAGTTTACACGTTTCATCTTATTCTCTAACGGGCGTTAAATATGGTCGTTAAGTCAGGTCACGTGCCTTGCACATGAGGGTAGTTTGGTCTTTTTACCTTTAATAATAAATATAAAATATTAAAACTCACCCCACCCCGCATCCACACCTCTCTTTCTCTCTCTACCCCCTCTCTCTCTCTCTCTCTCTTCTCTCTCTCTTTTTCTCTCTATCTTCACAAACAAGAACACACCACCACCACCCTTCCACCGCCACCACCCGCCCACCGCCACCGCCACTGCTACCACCTGCCCACCTCCACCACCACCACCCGCCCACCGTGTCCACATCATCATCATTATCGATCACAAAAAGAAAACCCTAGACCCTTTTTTTTTTCTTTCGCCATGCCACCGCCACCGCTTCGCCTCCTCCGCCATCGCCTTCTCTGTTGTCATCTCCGACGCATGCCTTCACCATCCCTACCTCTTCACATGTTTATCACCCCCACCCCACCACCAGTTTACTCCTATTTACCACCCCCCCACCTTCATCTCCGTCACCACCCCCACCGATGAATGTATACGACCAATGAGTTGATGCTTTCTCAGTAAGTGTGGTGATTTTTTCATGGTTTTTCATGATGTTTAATTTACTAGAATCAATTTAGGATAAATGTACTGATAGCCAATATATATGTTGCATTATCTGTATATGGTGGGCCTAGTGGCCATATGGGGTGACGGTGGACGGTAATATGGTGGTGATGGCATGGCGGTGGTGGCGGCGGAGTGGTGGTGGTGGCGGTGGAGGGAGTGTGGTGGTGGTGTTTTTTAGATGAGAGAGAGAGAGAGAGAGAGAGAGAGGTAGGAGAGAGAGAAGAGAGGTGTGGGAGTGGGGTATGGTGAGGTGGGTTTTAATATTCTGTTTTCTATTATTAAGGGTAAAAAGATCAAACTACCCTCATCTCATGTGCGATGCACGTGACCTGACTTAACGACCAAATTTAACGCCGTTAGAGGATAGGATGAAACGTGCAAACTTTTTAAAACATAAAGGATGTTTACTGTAATTTCCTTAGTTTAAAGACGATACCCGAATTTACAACAAACCTAAAGGACGAAAAATGTAATTTACTCTTTAAAATATGTGTCGCCTCTTATTTTTTTATTCTAATCTCTTCATTTAGTTTTTATTGTTTATTTTCTCTTGTTTTATTAATTATTATCGTTTACCTCAAAAATGATTATTCAAGTGTGAGGAAATAATGATATGAGATGAATAGGGATTGGTATATTTAAGTTTCTACTAGTATAATGATCAGTACCATAAATGTATCTCCTTCACCCCACGAGGTACTTATTGAACCCGGAGAGTAAGATGTCCATCATCCTTGGTAACTAAAATTTTTAAGCCAAGGAAATAGTTATTTTCTTTCTCAAAAATAAGAATGTGGAGATTATTACTGCACTAATATATTGAAAATATTTAGAGTCATATTATGCATTTCATGTTTAAATTGATGTTCATTTTAGAACCGATGAAAATAGGTTAATGTATTTGTATATATTGTTTGAAATATGATGCATGTAGGACAATTTACGAACCTAACATATAACAGTCACATACCACATGTAGTTTAAATGATGAGTTCACCTTGTATAGTTGTATGAGTATGCAATGCATTTTATCTAGCCACCATGTCCATTCATCCACCTGAATCATAATGACATAACTCTAAATAACACAAAACCAGAAACATTAAAGAAAAAACTATACATTTGTAATTGATTGTGGCAAATCCCTGTTTGTTAAAAGTTGATTTTCTTTACTTTAGAGGTGTATTTGTGCTGTTCATGATTAATGACTTGTTTTTTTTTCCTGAGAACTTAAAATATAGACTAGTTTTAACACGTTTTTATAGTTTTATATTTTTAGTTATAATAATAAGCACATTATTATGGCCCACGTTTTCATAATCTGCTATTGGTCCCAACCCAATCTGGTCGTTCGGTTAACCGGCTCGTGAAGATTGGCTAGTATATGTGTTATCTTATATAATACTTTTGTAGCAAAATTAAGTTAAATTGACTCTGTGGCCTAATGGACAAGGCGGTGGTCTACGGAACCAGAGATTCTGGGTTCGATCCCCAGCAGAGTCGTCAAATACATTTTTAAAATATTTTTTTTAATGCTCATTTATAGAAAAGTTTCATAAATCTGATTTAAAAAATAGTATTTAAATCGAAAGGTTAATGGAGAACCAAGCCGTTAATCAACGAGAGCAGAATAAAATCAACCAGCACCACGAGAATGTAGTCTTCATCTTTTGCAAATTGATTGGCGCTTTAGTTCTCTAAGACGATACTATCTAAGAAAATGAAGTACACTTAAATCGATAACCCTTAGAACGATTGCGAAGCTAATCAGTTGCAAACTAGGCTTGGTAGAGCACTACATTGGATGGAAAGGGAATTGGGAAAATAATGGATAGATGGGATAAACAGGTTAAAAAGGAATTAAAGTTGTTTTTGTTTATTGTTTCTTATACTCATTTTGATGTAATTCGCATCATTAGGTGTTTAATAACACCATATGCATTTTTCTTAATCGTAATTATCTAGATCAGGGTAATAGATACATGTAGGAATAATTAAAATATATTAAACCAATTTAGCCCAAACTTAAGTTCTCGAGCTAATAAAATTATTCGAAATTTGAGCGCAAGCTTTAGATATATAGGTTGAATAAACCAAAACTTTATCACAAGCTCATCCTCGACTCTACTTGTTTACACTTAGAACAGAAATAGACTCCTAAAGCCTAAAACTCATGAACTATTTGTCTTCTTTATTTAGCCCCAAGGCCCCACATGAACCCTTTAATGAGACCACCAAGCCCTCCCAAATAAATTCTACCATAGAATCTTTCAACATAGGCATGGGACAAATAAATCTTTCACCCATAAGAAGTAAAAACTATGACTAGATTGTCTCGCATACAGACTCACAGAAAGAATCAAATTAACCAAACACATGTTATGAATGCGAGTCCCTGTTCCACAACCATAAATGTCAACCTAAATAACTCAAAAAGACATGGATAAAACGATGTTTCATGAAACTTAAAAACATAACATAAAACATTAAACTAGGATACAACACGATAAAAACACTATAAAATAAGATGAATTTGATTAGATAGAAACAATTCAATTTCTAGGTATGTTCTTGATCATATCCATACAAACCAGTCCCAAAAGTAATTAAGATGAATAAACAAACAGTTAAAAGCCAATTATCCCATTCTAGATATACAATCAAAATTAAGAGTGTTTGGGTAACAACATATTAAGATAAACTTTGTTCTTTTTTAGACCAAATTAGAGAAGCTTTACACACCTCTTCAAAGTTGGAAAAACATCCTCTTTTTTACTTCATTCTACTTAATTTGAAGTCGCAAAAAATTGTATTATTTTTTCTTCTCTTCTACTTGCCAAACACCCCACAATCACTCTCACCATCTATCCCTTGAGTTTGACCTGCCAACAGAACATACAATCATTAATATCACAACTTGATCTACCATTCATCTATATGTTTAGACATTTAGTATTGGTTTGTTTATATATGCTTTATATAAATCAGCTTTATTTGATAACCAGTTACCTTAAAAATCACGGAACGCGACCAATAGGATCATGCAAAATGAAGTGTGCTCTAGGAACTCTACCAGACAAACTCAAGCACTTACCAGCATGCCGCCCCCAACCCTAAGGTTAATCAAAGGTTTTTTTTATGCATAAAATAGCAACGATATTGTAGTAAGCACTATGGAAATTCTCTAAATAGCAACATGCTATTAGTTTTTCTGCCTAAAAGGAAAACTTTTGCTGTTTTTTCTGTTAAATTTCTGTTTTAGCTTTAAACATTTTTTGTAATAATAATTAAAGTATTCATATATAACTGTAAGTAATAAAATAATGATCTTTTTTTTTATAAAAAAAGGCCCATAGAATTATACAACAGAAAAAGACAAACCGACAGGTGAAATTTGCTACTTTTGCAACAAAAAAGGTTAGGTTGGTTGCTGTTTTAGAGAAGGTTGCTAGAATTAAGATTTGGAGCGTAGTATCTTGCCATTTCATGCAAAATAAAAACATAAGATCAAATGTACTGGTGGTTGGTTGCTAGAATTAAATTTTGGAGCATAGTTTCTTGCCATTTTATGCAAAAAAAGCACAAAATTATTTGTACTAGTGGTTGGTTGCTAGAATTAAGAGTATAGTTTCTTGCCATTTTATGCAAAAAAAAAAACACAAAATTATTTGTCCTTGTGGTTGGTTGCTAGAATTAAGATTTGGAGCATTGCATCTTGCCATTTTATGCAAAAAAACACAAAACCACATGTATTAATGGTTGGTTGTTTGTTCTTGAACACCAAGTAGTCAAGAATACACAAGACGCTAATATTTTTATCATGAACTTTCACACTTTTATTTAATCCACGTCATAGCTGACATGGACCACATTTATTGATGATTGCTTACATGGACCATCATAGCTGACATGGACCAAATTTATTGATGATTGCTTACATGGACGGCCATATAAGCTTACGTTTTAACAGGTCAATCATATTTGGTCTGCCACCTGACATCGAGGTTACAAAATGAAAGTATATTGTATTGTTTGTAAAAATTATATGCTACCTTGTGTGGTTAAAGAAAGATTTTAAAGGGTAATATTTCTTTAAAAGGTGTAGGTTTCATACATCAGTAGAAATGTGATGTTTGGATCTAAAAATAGTCAAGAGCATACTAACCAAAATTCAAAATGTTAAAAATTCTTTTTTACCAAATATAAATTTAGCGAGAACGCATACCTGCCAATGTCTCTGTTGCCCAAAAATCCTCTATTATCCCTTCCACCAGCAAAACTTCTTCTGTCATCACCGCGTCTCATCCCAAAATCACCACGGGACCGGGGCCTCTCTGAAAAGTCAACACTTCTGGACTCATCAAATGAGCCTGATTGAGAAGGTGGTCTTTCTTGAAAGCCCGCTCTTCCTGGCCCAGAACCTGGTCTTTCTTGGAAGCCTGAGCTCAATCTTCCTGCACCAGAACCGGGCCTTTCAATTGTTTTTTGACTAAACCGAAGTCTATCATCAAGATCCCGGCTTAACTGTTCCAGTTCCTTTTCTTTTTCAAGTATTGTATTGCGTAAACTGGTTTGATTTTCAATCGATTCTTTCTCAAAATCCATTTTAAGATTATGTATTTCTTCCTTCAAATTGTTCTCTTCATCTGTCTCGGGCCTGAAAAAGTAATAGCCCTTCAGATATCAAAACAGAATTAACCATCTACATAAAAGTTTTAAAAGGTGAAGAGAGAAATCTCTACTAAATAGAAGAGGGATCACACAGCAACTTTGAAAAACTTCTTAATAAAATATAATATTAAAGTGCACTTAGTGACTAGAATGCTTGTTAGTTGTTCTAAGTTTTGTACAGCCTTGACAAGAAGCAACTAGTGTGTTAAATCATAAAGTGCAAGTTACATATAAACAGACTTCTTTCACATATATATGTTTGTAGTCAACTTGCTTTTAAAAAACACACCTCAAGTACAAGGCAATAGGGAAAATCCACAAGGCCTAGAGGCTGTGCTTCATAAACATGTTGGTAAACACTAATTAGAATTAGGGTCTTGTAACCAAAAACTCAAAAAGGTGAAGAGATTATGATTGGTTTACTTGATAAAAAGACTGATATGTAAAAGATATGAGACAAATGCAGCTTTTGCTTGTACAGTTGTACATAATGATTATTTGATTGTACACAGGACAACACTTCATGAACGTGAAGCGCTCACCTCACGCCTTGGCTTTCAGGATCTAAATGCCTTGAGCACATCACACCATTTAAAACCAAGGTCGTGAAGGTTCTATCAATAACCACGCCCAATTAGAAATACTCTTTTGTTTAGGATGTACTCCAACTATATTAACCCATTTAGGTTCAAAGGGTAAAGGAGGGGAGAAATACACAGCAATTTAGCTAAAAACTGTTGTTCAGTCCTGCTAAAAAAAGACATGGTTCACTAGCAGTACGGAACTCTGATATAATCCAAGGAAAAACAGTTTCAAAAATAAAATATAACTTTTAATCTAAATTGAAAGCACTTTGTTAAGATAAAATAACATCTTAACCTAATTTCAACATAGTTTAAACTAAGAGAGTATTCGGAGCTCTAATCAAGCCCCTTAACCTTGAATGTTATCGATCCACAGATAAAACTGAAATTAAGAACATAAAAGAAAACTGAGTGAAAAGATACAAGTATCAGAATTCAAATATACGTCATACCAAAGCTTAAAAACTTGACCATCTTGCCAGACAAGATAAAGAACAAACAAAGCACAGCATTGACATAAACTCTAAAGCTACATCTAAGGAATTAGTCGTATCAATAATCTATTTATGGCAAAATTATAGATGATAGTTCTAAAGCCACGCAAAGCCTCAAATTAGAGAAGTTCTGACTCACGTATTTTCAAACAAACATAAGCTAAATTTCCCAACATGCCAACACCACAATGTATATCACCAGCCAAAAATGGAATATTAAGTATTAACAAATCAACTATCTGGTTATTGAACTCAAAAATATAAGTGAGTGTTTTAGTCTATAAATGCTTTTCATCCAAACTAATATAGTATATTAGTATTTGAATCAAGTCTAGATTTATGTCAAAATCGGGATATGGAGGAAGATGAAGTCCAGTGATCCAAAAATTTTGTGATAAACAGGAACTAGTCTAAATGGGTTCACCAAACCTTATTGTGACAAATTGACAATAACATGCTAGAAAACAATGTGTCTTCACAACTACAATATAACAATCTTCAGAACCCAATAATGTGAAATTCATATGCATGGAGTGGAAAGATTGAGGGGCAGTACCTTAGGTACTGACTTACACTTTCTCAATGCAACAAGGGATACCAAATTAACACTGTCAATATGTTCATAAAAAACTTATTGGCAAAGGAAAATACTTAAAGGATCATAACCTGCCAAGACGGCGTCTCTCGAACTCTAAATCGATCTTCCGATAATCAACACCTTTCTCCTGAAGCAAAACCTCTCTAGGTTTAGCATCACCAAACGGATTCACCTTCGCCCTTGGCTTTTCTAACCCCTGCAATGCTAAAGACACATCTGCTGAACTAGCAGACTGTGCACTCCCAGGCCTGCTGTTAGAATGAGAGCTTGTGGGACGACTGTTGATTCTCTTAGCTTCAAGCTCTAAATCAGCTTTCTTCCAGTCCAAACCTTTTTCAGCCATAATCTCTTCCCTAGGCCTAGCGTTCCCAAAAGGATTTGGTTTATTAGCCTTGGTTACAGTCTCCATCGGAGCACTTTCACCTTTAGGTGGATCCAACACCAAATGACGACGTTCTGTAACCCGTTCCTGGCTAACTCCCCTAGTCCAACGGTCAGGTTCAGGTGCACCGGAGTCACGAAAACCAGAACTGAAAGTTGAAGATCTAGCAGGTGATGGTGCTATAGGCTTCTTGTTCACAGTCCAATTGTCGATCTCATCAGCCCTAGAAAAGCCCCCTCCGCCGGTGCTAACACCGCCGAGAGAATTGTAGCGGTTAGGTCTACTGCCGGAATCAAACGACGGCGTTTTCTTCGTCATTGCCCAATTATCAACCTCATCAGCCCTAGACGGTTGATCGTATTCCGATGTTCGAGAAGGCGGAGCTCTCCGATCATCGTCAAATCCTCCGTACGATCTCCGATTACTCCCCCAACCGTCTCCATCCGCACCTCCATCTCTCATCCTAGGCCCTCCGCCGGAGCGTCCACCTCCGTACGACGAGAAACCACCGCCGATCCTCCCGTACTGCATCTCCTCCGCCGACCGCTCCTTCGGACCCGTCGGAAGCTGCATCATCTCCACCGGAGTCAATCCTTTATGCTCACCACCAATACTCCAGCTCCGCTCCGGCTCCGGCTCCGGCCATCGTGAACTCCTGCAACGTCATCTTCGTCTTCTTCTTACCTTTTTTACTGCTCACCGCCTCTTTCAAGCTCGGATAACTCTGCGGTGGCGCTGCCGCCGCGGCAGTGGCCGCGGCTGCGGCCTCCTCCGCCTCCGCTCGCTCCGCTTCCGCCGCCCAATCGCCGATTTTCCCCCATGCTCTCGACATTCTAGATCTGTAAGATCTCAAACCTGACAAATTGATACAAACAGATTCACGATAATCAGTAGCTAGATGTGTATCGTGAAAACGATGATATCTCCGGCGTACGGCGGAGATGTGTGGTGGTTGTTTGTGGTGGTGGTGGTGGTAGCGATGGTGTAAGAATAATAAACAAACACAACTCTGTTGCTAATATGCGGTTTTCGGGTGTGTTTTAAATAGAGAAAGTCTTCGATGATAATAAAAAATAAGAATATACCCGGTTTAAGTCTTGCTCTAAGTAAAAATATATTATAATTTAGCAATTAAAAGTAATACTTTTTAAGTTGTTTATTTTCTTTTGAGAAAATTGTGAGGTGTGTTTTTTTAACGAGAAAAGGATACATGAACTCGAATAAAAAATATATTTTTTCTTTTTAAACAGCGAACGTATAACCCTGCTTTGAAATATATGTGTTATTTTAAATCGGGTCTACATATTCGTTTTTCAGTCGGGATCACACCTCATAGAAAGAAACCCACAACTAAAAAACAATCCGACTCAACCCTAAGTATTTTTACTTTGAGTGAGAATTGAACTCAATGCCTTTCTATATTTACATGTCTTAATACCTCACCTTATTATATATGTGCGTGTCTTCTTTATATTATAGACAATGATTTTGATTGTTTGTAAGTAGAGGATGAAGAATATGTTACTGTTCATTTTATATTTAGTAAAACATTATTCATCTCTATTATTTTATAATGGTTGTAAGCAGATGATAAAAAAAATATAATAATAAAAAGATATAAAAATATTATTTAACTAAAAAAATACAAAAATAATTATTTTTAATATAATTACAAAAAACAAGATAAAAAATAAGATGTGAATACTATTAACCGTTTAAATTAAAAAAATTCGATAACACGTGTAGGTGTTTTAAAGTAGGGTCGTAGATATATTTTTATTAAATAAAGTGTTTGATAAGAGAAAAAGAGGGAGTGTGAAGTTGACGCGTGTGGTGGAGCGTGAGATGCATGATCCAATGGATAAAGATTTACGTGTGATGGTAGCCGTTGGATGGTTTCAGATTGCATTTGTGAGAGTGGGGATGTGATGTAGGAGGTTTTGTTGACGTGGCGATTTCTTATTTGTCAGGAGTGGGTGCAGAGTTGGTGTGTGTGGAAAGTAGTAAGTTGTCAAGGCTAAGCAACAGTAACAGAGGGTGGTTTTGATGAATTACATTTCTGTCCTTTATATTGGTTTATGCACAGTTTGACCCTTATTAAAGAAGGGGTTGTAATTAATACATCTTCTTCTATGTCTCTCTCTACATTGAGATAGAAGTGAAGGATGTCATAGTTATCAAAGTTAGATGTTTAATTAACTAAATTAATTGAGATAATTTTATAAAATAGTAATAAGTTTTAAGATTATTTTAATTAGGTCAGTCGTAAAAAAATTTCCAATCAGATCACTTATAACATTTTTTTTTGTTCTGAACAAATCACTGAAGTTTTAGTATTACTCTAATATGAATGATAGTGATACAATTAAGGGAAACAATGTTTGTGAAGATAAGAAAACCATAACCATAATCATTCCTGATACTTGTTTGAGAAAGTCAAATTTGGTATATTGGAGTCCTAAATTTGTTTAATACATGTGTTTGTGAAATCAACAATAAACATCAATTACTAGCACAGTTTATTATCTATGTGAAGTGAAGGCTATGTAGACAACTTCTTGTTCATGTGGATGTCTTTTGTGAAATGGAGCTCCACTCTATCAATTTTGACCGCTTTAAATACAAATTCATACCATCTTTATATTATAGGCTTCTTTTTTTCATGTCAACTTTTTTAACACTCAAGACATCACATCATCAAATCTTTACACATGGTGAGTTTTTTATCTTTCATTTTAATTTCACATGTATGTGTATTTTAAACAAGTTTACAACTTTAATATGCTAAAATCATTTCCGGTTGGTTAAAGTTTTAATTGTCCATAGGAATGCAAACGGTTAAAATAAAAAAACGTTAGGGATGCAAATGATAATTTACTCTAATATATATATTTCAAACTAATCAAGCCTTTTATACACTGTTAATTCACTTTTTCATAATAGTAGTGTCTCATTTTGTATGAGTTAAATCTAAAATCTATGAACTTGTCAAAATGTTACTAAAATTATTAACATTTTTTATTTTTCTATTTTTGCATGCGTTTTTAACGTATTTAAAGACCAAAGTAGTGCTATCTCTATTTTTTTTTAAAATTTGGTCTGGTACTCTAGTATATATGATATCAAAAATTTTTATTGAAGTAGACAAGCTAGTTGCCTCCTCCTAATCTTGCCTTCCTTTGGTGCCCTGGAAGTGTGGGTTTGTATGTTTCTTGGGTCTTTCTCTTAACTTTCTAACTGCATTTTGATACTTTCGTTTTTCCTTAGGTGAACTGATATGTAATTGCAACAGTGATTGTATATGATTGCATATATATAAAATTTTCTCTTGCTTTTTATTCTTGTTCGTTTTATTTTTGTTAATTCATTTAATTTTCAGATCAAGCTTGAGCCTTAAGTCCTTAACTAAAATGATCCTTCACCTCTCGTTAAGCAACCTTAATTAACCTATATGTTAATTTATCAAGCTTATGAACAGTAAGGGATACAACCATTAGTGCATTGGGTAACAAGTTTGATGTTTTATGTACAACCAGTAGTTGCAATCACCTATGTAGGAACCTCTGAAGTTATGAGGCTGATGCAACCAAAGGATACCAAAACAACCAAGTCTTCCAACATGCACTAAGGAACAAAGAAGAACTAGTTTCGGAAGTTTTACACACTCAAGAAAAATGCTAAGTGTAAAATCTTCCGAAGCCAATGTTCAGAAGAAACTACTGAGGAAACTTTACACTAAGTGTCAAGTCTTCCGAAGCCAAAGACTCAACTCTTCCGAAGTTAAAGATGAAGTCTTCCGAAGCTCTCAAGACAAAGTCTTCCGAAGCTGAATAAATACAAGACTGATTACCTTTAGAAGAGAGAGAAAACCATCTTTTTCCATCAACTTTATCATAAAGCAACCATCTGTCCGCTGCACTCTGGTGGTTCACCAACTATCATCAGTTGGTGAAACTCCCATGCTTTATGATAAAGTAGATAAGGTCTTTGTCTACAAGTTTCTAAAAGTCAAGTGAGCTATGGCCTGTCATAGTCACTAGTCAAAAGACAATCTGTCTTTTGACTTTAGGCTGATCTTGTTGTCTAGATTAGTCACATCCAACTGTCTTTTTGCATATTGACGGTTGTAGGTTTAGTATAAAGAGTCAAAGTTCTTGTATTTCAAATATCAGTGCAAACACTTGTAATAGAACTGAAGAAGCAATATACTACTACCTTGAAAATATTTTCTTGTGTTCTTGCTCTTACTTTACTTGTGTTGTGCATTGTATCATCTGTTAAAGTTCTAAGTTCCCTATTTGAACTGTTAAGTGATATTAATATCCTTCTAAGTGTGTTAACTAAGTTTAGAACCCTCTAACGGTCCTGCATTTGGTATCAGAGCATTCTAGCTCTTGTTTGCAAGATCTCACCATCTTCAAAACCTCTTAGTAACACACATCACTTAACTCTTCAAATGGCAGCTATCTCCAAAGCTGATATGGAAACTGGAACATGACAAAGTCCCCACTGATCACTCCTGAGGATTTTGACACTTGGTGTCAAAGAATGGAAGGCTTTATCAAGTCTCAAGATTCCAGGATGTGGGAGTCTGTTGTAGATGGACCTCATGTACCATGCACCTCTTCAGCTGTTGCTGGTGGGGCATGATACCAAAGGAGAGGGCTGACTTTTCTGATGAAGACTGGAAAGAATTGACATTGATTAGAAAGCCATGACGGCCTTCCAAACTGCTCTTCCAAACTCCATCTACAAGGTTTCAAGAAGTGCAAGACCGCTAAACAGCTATGGGATGCACTGAAACTGATGTATGAGGGTTCAAATGAAGCCAAGGAGAACAAGAGGATCTCCTGAAGCAGCAGTTTGAAAATTTCACCTTCAAGACAGGTGAAACCATGACTCAACAATACTTCATGTATGTGGATATTTTGGATCCTAGCTGATGTTGGGTACTATTTGAGAACAGGGATATTGTTAGGAAGTTCAGCCCTCCATGTGGTTGAAAGGGATAGCAGAGAACTACACATCATCTCATCTGCTACCCTGAGACTTCACAAAAGGGCCCTTTCATCACCTTCCCGGAGACACCAAGAGAGAGCTACATCCAAGAAGTCCTTCCAAGAGACAAGCTCCTCTCAAGCTTTTGTTTCCATTGATGAAAGTTCAGGCAACTTTCAAAGGGATAGCAGAGAACTACAGCATCATCTCATCTGCTACCTGAGACTTCAAAAAAGGGCCCTTTCATCACCTTCCGGAGACACCAAGAGAGAGCTACATCCAAGGAAGCCCTTCCAAGAACAAGCTCCTCTCAAGCTTTTTCTCCATTGATGAAAGTTCAGGCAACTTTCTCTTACTCTTGAAGACCTGGTCTGCATCCATCCAGATGATCTGGTACATGGAGATAGTCCAGCAAATGGCTCTTCTACTCACAGAGCCCAAAAGTTCTACAAGAGGACTGAAAGAAGGTTTCTAGGCAATGCTGCCAGTGGCAAGTTTGGACTGGACAAAAGCAAAGTCAAGTGTTACAACTGTAACCAGATGGGACACTTTGCTAGAGAATGCAAGGCACCTAAGTCAAATGGTGGCCAAGCTTCATCCAGGCCAAACTACACTGAATGAGGGAACCAGAATGAGAAGCCAAGACAGCAAGCCGCAGTTGCTGTTGAAGAAGGAGGCTTTGACTAGAGCTTTCAAGCTGAAGATGCATCTCCAAACCAAGCACTCATGGCTGACCACGATGAAGCCAAGGTACTTGAACATCTTTGCTCTCCTGAATGTATTGCTAAAGTAAATAGATACAGGTCCTACAACTTGGAAATGAGATCTGATATTGAGTCTTTGAATATTTTAAAAGCTGAATTAAAAGGGCTGAAAATGACTATAAACTTAAAATAGAAGATCTAAGAAAACAGTTTCAACTCTTAAACATAAGCAGACAAACAAAGGACTCAAATTAAGGATCTCATTACCAGTTGACTAAATGCAGGCTGAGCTTGTGATCAGCAAAGCCAGGGCAGAAAAAATGGTTCTTGAAGAGGAAACCTTCAAGAACATGATATCCTCATCTCTGCATGCAAAAGTATGTTATCAGAACAAGCAGGGACTGGGATCTAGTGAGATAGCTCCTCCATACTCTCTACTATCAGTTAGATCTCCAAGGTGTGGAACTGGTTAAGATGAGCTTCCATCCATAGACCCAGTGATGAAGAGGAGAAGTGATGGATAACTCTGAGGTGAGTGAAGAGAGTAAATCCAAAAGGGTCACCATGCTCCGAAGGAGGAAAAAGAAGCTGGTTTGAGCAAAACCAAAAGAAGAACTGATCAGAAGAGCAAAGAGAAGATCAAGAAAAGCTTAAGAGGTCAAGACCACCTTTGATCCCAAACAGAAACAAGTATTTGTCTCTGAGGGTTCAAGTGATAAAAGCTGAAGATCCTGCCAAGAATTCTAGTTTCAAGGGTTCTACTTCAGCTTCAACTCACTCAAGCACAAGAAGAAGATTGATCAGCTGGTGTCACTGCTACACAGCTGAACCATCCATTTCTAAAAGCAAGCTTCACCCTAAGAAGCCTGCTGCACATCTAAAAAGGTGAAAGAGGAAAGGAAATGTTCAAGCTCAGTTCTTTGGAAAAGAAGGCTCTCAGAAGAAAGATATAGACTGTGTTATGTGTGGTAGTACCTCACATCTGGCTAAGGATTGTCAACAATCCAAAGGGCACTATCCACATGATCAAGAAGAAAACTTCTGAGAGGAAGAAGAAACAAATAGTCGGAAGGAAAATATGTTCCTTCGGAAGCTCCAAAATGAAGAAAAAGGCAAATGAACCATTGCTTCGGAAGGAAAATTGGTCTCGAAGAAAGGAATGATCCGAAGTACGAGGCCTGCTACAGTGAAAGCCAGATCTTCCGAAGGATCAGTCTCCAAAGCTTCCGAAGCCACAAAAGCTTCTGAAGCATTGAAGGTCAAGCCCAATCTTTCAAAGGTGGTGTGGAAGATGAAGGAAGACCATGTGGCTAAAAGTTCATCATCAGAAACAGCAAATGATCCCCAAAAACCTGAACATAGGATCTATTACTATTTATTGCCTTTAACTCATTCTAATAAGCCCAAGACCAATGAGGCTTGGGTTTCCAAATGTACTAAATCATCTTTTTTTGTGCAGGGACAGCTAAAGACCAACAAAAATATCTAGATTGTTGATAGTGGCTGCTCCAGGCATATGACTGGCAATGAGTCCTTGCTTCAAACTTTGAAGGATTGATGGAGGACCAGTTGCTTTTGGGGGAGATGCAGGAGGTACATTACTAGCAGGGGCAAGGTTACAAATGGTAAGCTCAGTATTGAGAAGGTAAACTTTGTCAAAGAGCTTGGATACATCTTCTGAGTGTGTCCAATTTTGTGACCAAAAACATCATATGCTCTTTACTGAGCATGAGTGCATTGTTCTCAAGCCTGGGGTTGACATTCCTCTGAGCATATTTTGCTTAGAGCCCCCAAAAGGAAACATGTACAAGATGGACTTACAGGAAGCATCTCTATTGGAGAGGTTTCTTGCTTCTATCTAAAGCAAATAGTGATGAGTCTTTCTTTGGCATAAGAGAATATGCCATGTAAACTTTAAAAACATGAAAACTGATTAAGAATGATTTGGTAACTGGAATACCAAAGAAAGAGTTTATAAGTGATGACCACTGTGTTGCATGCCTGAAAGGGAAGCAACATAAAGGGTCTCACAAGCCAAAGAAAATAAACTCTATCATACTCCCCTACACTTGTTACATATGGATCTGTTGGCCCACCAGTGTAATGAGTCTAGGAAGGACCTCATACTGTTTAGTGATCACAGATGATTTCACAAGATTCACTTGGGTGTTTTTCCTTAGAACTAAGGATGAAACCTCTGAAATCTTGAAGAATTTCATTCTGGAAAATGAGAATCAATCTGATCACAAGGTCAAAATCATAAGATGTGATCAGGGAACGAATTTAAAAACCAAATCCTTGATACATTTTGTGAGAAGAAGGGTATTTCAAGACATATAGTGCTCCCAGGACTCCTCAGCAAAATGGTGTTGCTGAAAGGAGAAATAGGACACTTATTAAAGCTGCAAGAACTATGTTGTCTGACTCTAAGCTGCCCATCACTTTCTGGGCAGAGGCTGTCAACATAGCCTGCTATGTGCAGAATAGAGTTTTAGTAGTTAAGACACATGGTAAGACTCCTTATGAACTGTAGCACAAAAGGAGCCATTTATAGGTTTTCTCAGAACATTTGGATGTCCTTGCACCATCTTGAATACCAAGATCAAATAGCTAAGTTTGCTGAGAAATCAGATGATGGACACTTTGTTGGATACTCCTCTCAGCCAAGCTTATAAAGTATACAACTCAGAACTAGAATCATTGAGGAGTCAGCCAATGTGACTTTCAATGCACCACACCTGTATGAAGGTTCTGGTCCGGATTGGCTATTTGATCTTGATTTAGTTACCAAATGTTTTAACAAATATTGTGAGAATGTTTCAGGATCTATGAATAACAGGTCAACAGAGGATCCTGACCCAAGATTTGAGCTGAGAGGACCAAACAGAAGAACTTCAGCTCCAATGGTGACTAACCTATCATTGAGGCTCCAATCTGCACAAGCATGACAAATACTGCTGATTCAACTGAATTACCCTCAAAGTCCAGTTCAGAGGCTCAGAATTCAGGTGAAGGAACCTCTAATGTAGGAGGAATGGATGGTGGTGACAGTGATCAAGAATTTCTTGATGCTGATAACACTCCATTGAAGACAACATCAATGATGTCACACACTCATTGGATCAGTTTCTCTTGAAGTGTGCTGATGTGGTGGGGGACTCTTCTTTGCCAGATCAAAATTTCTCTAATCTTGATCTGTCCAACAACTTGCTGTGATCCCTCAATTCAGGATCCACAAGTCACATCCCACCACAAACATCATTGGAAATGTTGACTCAGGGGTAAGAACAAGAGGACAAACTCATGACAGCCATGTTTGTCTACATTCTTGTTTCTTATCTCAAATTGATCCTAAGAAAGTTGATGAGGCTCTAAAGGATGGAAGCTGGATTGAAGCAATGCAAGAAGAATTGCTTCAAATCAAAAGACAGAAAGTATGGAACTTGTGCCCTCTTCCTCAAGGGAAGATTGTCATAGGTACCAAGTGGGTATTAGGAACAAGAAGGATGATAGAGGGATCATCATCAAAAACAAGGCTAGACTGGTTGTCCAAGGATACACACAAGAAAAAGGAATTGATATACTGATGTCTTTGCTCCTGTAGCAAGACTTGAAGCTGTAAGGATATTCTTGGCTTATGCTGCATCCAAGGTTTCAAGGTCTACCAGCTTGATGTGAAGTGTGCCTTTCTTTATGGGGTGATTGATGAAGAAGTTATATTAAACACACCTGGCTTTGCAGACCCAGATCATCCTGTTATGTCTGCAAGCTTGATAAAGCCCTTATGGACTACATCAAGCTCCAAGAAAGTGGTATGAGACTATCAACATACCTCTGCAATCATGGATACAAAAGAGGTACTATTGATGGGACTCTCTTCATCAAAGATACAGGAAATGACACATTGCTAGTTCAGATCGATATCATCTTTGGTTCAACTAATGCAAAGCTCTGCAAAGACTTTAAGCTGATGAAGAATAGATTTGAAATGAGTGCCATGGGGAAACTCAATTTCTTTCTGGGTATTCAAGTGAAGCAAGTTGAAGATGGCATCTTCATAAGTCAGTCAAAGTATGTTGGACATACTCACAAGATTCAAGATGACTGACTGTAAGGTTGCAAAGAACACCATAGCCAGAAATCACTCCCTTGGTCCTGATCTTGAGGGAGAGTCTGTTAAGAACATCTCTACAGGGCTATGATTAGGTCACTTATGTATCTTACTGCTAGCAGGCCTGATATCATGTTTGCCGCATGCATATGTGCAAGATATCAAGCAAACCCCAAGATGTCACACCTAATCACTGTCAAAAGGATTCTTAGATATCTCAAAGGTGCTCCAAATCTAGACATTTGGTATCCAAAGAATTCAGACTTTAATCTGTATGCTTATACAGATAGTGACTATGGTGGCTGCAACATGACTGCAAAGTCCACATCTGGGGGGTGTTAGTTTCTTGGTGGAAGGATAGTCTCTTGGCAATGCAAGAAGCAATCCTGTGTGTCTGCATCAACTGCTGAAGCTAAATACATTACTGCTGCAAGCTGTTGTGCTCAAGTGCTTTGGATTCAGAATCAGATGCTTGACTATGGATTCAACTTCAAGGAGACTCCCTTCCATATAGACAACAACAGTGCTATCTCTATTACAGAGAATCCTGTGCAGCACTCAAGGACCAAACACATCAACATCATGTATCATTTGATTAAGGATAACTTTGAAAAGGGCTTGATAAAATAATCAAAGTTAACATAAATGACCAATATGCTAATCTGTTCACACCTCATAAGCCCAGTTCTCTTTGGAAGAAAATAAAATTTTAAACTGATATTCCTTAGAATGATATAAAATTTTACTTTCGGAAGAAGTGAAATTGTCTTCGGAAGAAATTTATGTCCTAAAATTCCTTCAACTTGTTTATCTAAGATTTACCTTCGGAAGAAATTCTTGAAGTATCTTCCGAAGCTTAAGTCTCTTATAAACAATTTAATGTATTAAGAACAAATTTCTTCCGAAAGCAATTTAGTCTCGGATACTCATTTCTCTTCCGAAGTCAAAATTTTCAAAATTCTTGGGGTATCTTCTAAGCATAATTTACTTTCGGAAGCTTTGTTTCAATCTTTCGAAGCCACAATTGTCTTCGAAGTTATTTTCTACTTCCAAAAAACTACTTTTTGGGGCGCTTTTTGAAAGTAGGACCCACATCCGGATTTCAAAGTTTATCTTTTCAATTAACTTTGTCTCAAATCAGTGTATATCTTTCCAAACGGTTCTCTTTCATCTCACCTCTCTCATTGATCTTTAACCTAACTTACCCCCAAATTTCATCTTCTTCTACCTTCCTTCACTACAAAGCTTCCAAATGGATAACCCTGATCATCGTAACACCCGGGTTTCTCCATGCACCTGCATAGGCAACACAACCAAGTTGCTCTGTTAGACCCTGAGACGGATCCAAGCTTCTCAAACGTTTGTAGGTTTCTTTCTTTGTCTCATTACTACACCTCCTTACATCGATCCTCCTCTCTATGAGGATCAATTTTTGAGTTCTGGCGGACCTGTCAAGAGGTTACCATGGACGGGGAAGAAGGCACTGTCTGCCACAGTGCAAGGGAGGACACTGTTCCACTCCAGCCATCATAAACACCCATCTTCAGCTGGATGATGAGAAGGTGAAATGTCCTTTCCAAAGACTGCTGTAAACCATTCCTTTGAGCAGATGAGATATGAAGGAGACTTCTCAGTCAAGACCTTCAAGAAGAGAGGGTCTCATACCAATGGAAATACCTCCTCCATGTCGTTATCCACAGCCTATCCACACAAACATGGAGGATGGGACCAGATTCCAGAAGACCTTTCCTTCATTGTCCATGGGATGGTTCAAGGGGTCAAATTTAGGTACTCTCAGTTTGTTTTTTACAAATTTACTTGCAAATTTGGACTCCTTAGAATATTACATATTCCCCCGGTATGTTCAACACATTCTCAACTGTGAATTGGGACCACAGTTGAGGGAACATGCAATATTCTTAAACTTGCACATATGAGGCTTGGCATTTTCAAAACAATGAAAAAGCTCTGTTGGGTTCTCAGGGTAGAAACAGCCCTAGTTACGAAAATATTCGAGCTCATTGCTCAGGGTGAAATCCTAGCAGCACCAGCTAGTGATGAACCAACACCCTCCACTTCTCAACCACCATCAAGGCCAAACATTACCATCACTTACACCAGAAAATCCAAACGAACCCCTGCACCTGCTATTGAGCATGTACAGCCCCCACATCTAACCTACACAGGAGGAAGTGGACACTAGAGCTCCCACTTCCCTGAGGAGCAAACCACTCCCATCTTTGCAACTATCAGTGCTGAGGTTTCTCATGCTCAGCCTGATGAGCTCACACCCTCTCAAAGCCCTTAACCCATCACTCTGAGTCTCAACACTCTAATGATCAACCTTCAGGGGAAAGTTACCATCCCCAGCCTTGATTTAAATCACCACTTCCTAGCCTTGACTTCTACTCTGATGAAGATTTGGGTTCAGTGAGTACCATGAGTCTCTCCTCTCTTCCTACACTCAAGGAGTGATGAGTGTTTTCCTGCCTCACCCATCTCTAGCCCACATCAGACGTCCCAAACTGAGGTGGATCTTCAGATTGTCCAGGAGATCCATGTGGCAGAGGCTATCACTGTTGCCAGTGATAACATCACTAGGACTCTACCATGGCAACCCAACCTCTTGACACTTCTCTTGAAGATGTCTTTGGGCAGGGGAAATCCAGTAGCCAACAAACCTATGCTGGTGATGAGGGAGAAGACTCAGGTCCATCCTCTCTTCCCCCTATGATTCTTCATCTGAAGATGAGGGGAGTCTGCAACAAAAGATGCACAAACTTTCAAACATGTGCACCTACTTTGTGTCAAGATAGCTCATCTGGAATCTCAGGTGACTATCTTGCAGAAAAGGGTCAATGACCAGCAACTTGAGATCACCGATCTCAAGGTAAGCTATCTGAGAGACCAATGAGATCAACTCATCCATGTCCATAAGAACCTGTGGATGTCATGGATCAATCTCCCAGCTCACCTATGCAAGAGGGTGATGCTACCAAAAAAGGGAGAAAATCCTAAAATCACAGAACCTGGGAGTTCCTCTCAGAGTATGCACATAGAGGACTCACATCCCTCTTGCAGTTGTCCATACTCAGCAACCTCCTCTAGACAGTGATCTATATTTGTTAATACTATAACTGTTTGAGGAAGGAGTACCAAGAGCAATGTTTGCCCCTTCTGAGAACCCAATCTGGGGTTGGGGGTATGACAGTGAAAGGAAAGCTCTTGTACTCTCTAGCTCAGGGTCAACTAGACTTAAACATTTCAAACCTGAGTTTCTATGAGGGTATAAACTGGTAGATCTGGCACTTGTCAACCCAAGCAATACAGACAAGCTGCCAGATACTAGCCAGTAAAATTCAAGATTGGGTGCTGAAAGAATTCAAAAGGAGATCAGCACTATATAGACAGAGGCTGGCAGTGGAAGCCTTGGTCAACTGGATGTTAAGGGGACCCTAAGATTAGCTTCAAAGGGAAAGCCTTGACTGAAGGCCCAGAGGCTGAAACTGTGAACCTTGAGACAACATCTCCTCCAGCACCCCATACCTCAGTGAGGCACCAGTGGTGATGGTGCATCACAAACCTCTCTCTGGCAGAGCTTGTCTGCTGAACCAGTAATGAAGCCAAAGCTCTCCTTAGCCTGTGGCAGACAAAGGCAAAAGAAAACTCACTGATGAGGAGATTGAAGAAGAAAAAAGAGAGAGGAAGAGGAAGCTAAGGGGAGAGAGTTTTAGTGGTTCCCCAGGATTTATGCAAGCTGTAATCAGGGCTGCCCCTATTCTAAACACTCAAGAAGATGAACTAAGGGTAGCCAGACTCAATTATCTAGGGACCAGGAACTACAATGTTGATAAACTCATCTCTATCCCCTTGGATGAGTTAATGAACTGGTAGACCAGAGCTGTCAAAGGAAGAAAGAAAGCTGAGGAGCAGCCTTAACCTTAAACACAAAGAAGAATTGAGGAGGAAATGGCTTTATAAGGACATTCCTATTCTCTCCCCAGTTCAGGAAAGTCTTGAGGAAGAGACTGTGGCTGTTGAACAACCTCAAGTAGTTGATGAAGAAGAAAGATTAAAGATGATCAACTACTTGAGTGCCACAGGTCTCTATCAGGCACCAACACTTCTTCCCTTACCATATGACTACATCTTATTTGAATATTACAAGCAGCTAGAAAGAGAGAGCTAAAAAGAAAAACAAGCTGCTAGAAAGAGGCAAAGGGAAGAGATTGCTAAATCAAGAGCCATCATCCAGAAAAAGTCTGAAAAAGTCTGCAGATAGGCAGAAGATGATGAGCTTCTTGAAGCTTTATGGGTTCTCCGGAAGGAGGCTTGGTCCCATGTCTCTATCTACAAGGATGAGCACATAAGGTGATCAAGCAGAAGATTAAAAGGAGAGCTTGTGGCTCTTCATTCATCATCAAGTCAAGCTCAACCTAAATTTGAGGTAAAGGTGGAACCTACAGAGACACACCACCTGCACCTAAAGCTACACAACAGCCAACTTCATCTTCTAACCCCACAAGGGTTCTCCTCCCTCCTCCTCTGAACCTAGGATGAGAAGATACCAACTGAGAGGGAATCCACTGAAGAACCTGGTAGAGCAAACAACCCTCTCAGTCAAAATCATCTGGGAGAAGAAAGAGGATGGCCAGAAGAAGATCTTCAAAGAAGAAAACAGAAAGGCATCCTCCTCCCAACCTCAGGATGAGTCAGAACATCTTGAGGAATTGCATGTAGAGGGCTCTCAACCAACTCCCATCATAGTAGAGCCTCTCTCTGTTGGAAGACCAATTCTATCCTGGGCATTCAATGAAAACCCAGATAGATGGTATGTCACTAGAGATCAGGGAGAATAACATATCTACTTCACTAGTGACATGCTTGAACTCCCTCTGCATGATCTCTATAACATAAGAAGGTACTTCATGGGTCTGAAGAATCCTGATCTGCTAATGAAGAAAGGATTTCTGAAGATTCTTATGTGGACTATCCTAGTCTGAAGACCTCTTTGTTTTGGTAGCATCAGCCTAGGAGGAGTTTGTAGGAACCTCTGAAGTTGTGAGGCTGATGCAACCAAAGGATACCAAAACAACCAAGTCTTCCAACATGCACTAAGGAACAAAGAAGAACTAGCTTCGGAAGTTTTACGCACTCAAGAAAAATGCTAAGTGTAAAATCTTCCGAAGCCAGTGTTCAGAAGAAACTACTGAGGAAACTTTACACTAAGTGTCAAGTCTTCCGAAGCCAAAGACTCAACTCTTTCGAAGTATAAAGATGAAGTCTTCCGAAGCTCTCAAGACAAAGTCTTCCGAAGCTGAATAAATACAAGACTGATTTACCTTTAGAAGAGAGAGAAAAGTCACCTTTTCCATTAACTTTATCATAAAGCAACCATCTGTCTGCTGCCCACTCTGGTGGTTCACCAACTATCATCAGTTAGTGAAACTCCCATGCTTTATGATAAAGTAGATAAGGTCTTTGTCTGCAAGTTTCTGTATTTGTTTCTTTTTGGACTTTTGTAGTAGAAAAGTCAAGTGAACTATGGCCTGTCATAGTCACTAGTCAAAAGGCAATCTGTCTTTTGACTTTAGGTTGATCTTGTTGTCTAGATTAGTCACATCCAACTGTCTTTTTGCATATTGATGGTTATAGGTTTAGTATAAATAGTCAAAGGTTATTGTATTTCAAATATCAGTGCAAACACTTGTAATAGACCTGAAGAGCAATATACTACTACCTTGAAAATTATTTTCTTGTGTTCTTGCTCTTACTTTACTTGTGTTGTGCATTGTATCATCTGTTTAAAGTTCTAAGTTCCCTATTTGAACTATTAAGTGATATTAATATCCTCCTAAGTGTGTTAACTAAGTGTTTAGAACCCTCTAACGGTCCTGCAACCTACCCCCGCCGCCCCTTTTACTCCAATATGTTCTCCCTTTTATAAGTGTCCTGAGGGAGAGGGAGAGAGAGAGAGAGAGAAGATAACATGGTTGCTTGAATGGTGGGCCAGCGTGTTGATTGTTTTCTACGAGCCTAACCTTTTCTAGGAAGTTTTTGCTTTGATCCCTAACTTTGATATTAACGTATTGTTGGCATTTAAATCAAACACACTTGCCTCTTCTCGATGGTGATGAGCTTGCTTTCATTTGAGACCCTGTTTCTTGCGGATTTATAAAGAATGTGGTTTTTCTAGAGGGTTTTCTGGTATTTATGTGTGTTGATTGCTAGCTCTATGATGCTAAGCTTACGCTCAACTGAGAGATTTTGATTACCATGTATGCAACCTATTACCTTTTTTGCAATAGTTTGATGCCCTAAATGGTATATTTGCATGTTCATCGAATAGTGTTACCAATTATCAATGATGATGTGCTTGGTCTCATCGGAGACTCGATTGTTACAGGCCACAAATTTTGTTGGGTATTTACGGACCGTGGGGTTTTCTGGATCATTTCTGGTCCGTATGGTGTTAGTTTAATGTTAACTCCATGAGTAAACAACACTGGGCGAAGCTTGATAGATGATGACGATACCAAAAAGAGCCGCTTATGTTTCTTGTTTCGGCGTGGCAAACAGAACCCTTGTAGTCGTAACGAACCTCTGATCTAAGCCTTTTGATGTAACTATCCTATGGGTTAATTTGCAAATGGAAGGTAAAGTGAATTATAGTGTTTTTTGGATGAATGGCGATGATGATTAAAGAAAATTGATTGCTTTATTCTTTTGACGTGGTAAATGTATTGTTTGCAACCATAAAAAACCATCATTTATGAGCCTTTGGGTTAACTGCACATCTTTAAAAGAAAAGTCGGTTTCTTTGTGTACGAAACGAAGTATAATGGGTTGCAATTATCATTACATTTCGAGCATTCAAGGGGCTTTTGAGAACCATCGCGAGGAGTTGTCGCGTGGATTGAATGTCATGTGGCCCTTGTAGATGAAATGGTTTTCTAGTAAATTTCTGGTTGATCAATTACTAATTATGGGTGTGGTTAAGTTCATAAGGCATGATAGAAATCATGAAAGGATTAATGTGTAAAAAGTCTACGATTAAAATCCTTACATTTGATATATTAAAAGTAAGCATAATTTAAAAGTAGTACTACTTGTGTATGTGAGTCGTTATTCTAAAACATAACTCATAGACATACGTCATTATTTGACGAAAATAGACATATTTCCTATGCACTTTATAGGCAGCGAAGTTTACTTCGTGTTAGCCAATGAGTTTTGTTATAGATACACCGAATAATTATTAGAGTAAGTTACCATTTGCATCCCTGACATTTGCCTATTTTAACCACTTGCATCCCTACAGTTTTAAAATTATCATCCCCCCTGACTTTCATTTTTATTTCCATTTGAGTCCAACACACTAATGCCGTTAGATTCTTCCGTTATATATATCTCTCTCTCTTTTCTCCCCATCCACACCCTCTTTTTATCCTCTCTCTCTCTCTCTCTTCTCCCTTTCTATATCCACCACCATTACCACCGCAATCACCGTAGTCGCCACACCACCGCCGTCTTCGCCACACCACCACCGACATCGCCGCACCGCCACCCCGCCACCTCCACGACCAGAAGAACCACCGCCACCCTTATCTCTTCTCTTCTCTTCTCTTCTTTGTGTGTGTGTGTGATCGGTATTCCACAACCACCAAGATGTGAAATTGATGTTCTAGATAAGTAAATCTAGTGGTAAAAGGGTGAAACACGGTGGCGGCCAAGGGTGTTTTGACAAAAATCGCAGATCTAGTAGTGATGGCCAGCTATGGGGGTGGAGATAGGGTTTTTGGTGGTGGTGATGGCTGGTTGTGATGGGGTCTGCAATGGTGGTGATAATGGCTACGATTGTGGTGATGGGTGTTTGCGGTAGTGGTGGTAATGGGGGCTGCGGTGGTGGTGATGGGTGGTTGTGGTGGTGATGGTGATGGGTGGCTGTGAAGGTGGTGATAGGTGGCTGCAGTGGTGGTGATGGGGGCTGCGGTGGTGGTGATGGGTGGCTACGGTGATGGGTGGCTGTAGTGGTGATGGTGATGGGTGGTTGTGAAGGTGGTGATGGTGATGGGTGGTTGCGGTGGTGGTAATAGGGGCTACGGTGGTGGTGATTGGTGACTACGATGGTGGTGATAGGGGGTGTGGTGGTGGTGATGTGGCTACGGTGGTGGTGACGAGGCTGTGGAGGTGGTGATGGGGACTTCGATGGTGGTGACAGGGACTAAAGTGGTGGTGATGGGACTACGATGGTGGTGATGGTGTGGTGGTGGTGATGTGGCTGTTATGGTGGTGATGGGAATTGGTGATGGGTGGTGATGAGGGCTGTGAAGGTGATGATGGGCAATTGTCATGGCGGTGATGAAGGGTAGTTTAGTCTTTTTAACAATAATTTTAACATGAAAACCAACGGTGTCAGTCATCTGGACTCAAATAGAAATAAAAATAAAACGACAAAGACTCAAATGGAAATAAAATGAAATGTCAGGGGGCGAATGACAATTTTGAGACTGCAGGAATGCAAGTGGTTAAAATGCACAAACGTTAGGGATACAAATGATAATTTACTTTAATTATTAATATAAATTCTCTCTCCCTCCCACTCTTTCTATAAATATACAAATACATATAAAAAGAGACAGAAAGTAAATGGTGTACCAATAACACAAATAGATGTATATAGAGGTGTACAAACTGATTTTTTTTTTTTTTAAATTGTACAAAATGGTTTATTTTTCAAACCGGTTTAGTTTCAACCCGGTTTTTCATCAAGAATCCTCAAACCGCTCAAATTGGTTTGGACAGGCTTGTAAACCGGTATTTTTTAAAAACATACGTTTTTATACCGGTTTAACTGAATTGAAACCAGTTTTTAGTACTGGGTTACAAACCCATATACAAACTGCAGGATCGGGCTACAAACCGGTTTAGTTTCTTTTACACCTCCAGATGCATACAACATACATAACCTATGCCGCTATGCGGTTGGCCAAAGGGGTACAAAACAAAGCACCACTGTTCGACCATCTCACACGAAGGTTTTATGGGGTTTTAGAGCCGCGGTGGCGCACGGCGGTCCTTTCTCTTTCCATCGATTCACTCTGCATACTTGACAAATGGAGACTCAATTGTTAAGGATTCGTTTGACGTTCGACGATTGTTCACTTCTCACCCCATCACAACGATCCAACGGGATGAACAACAGCTGGATTCTAATCGAACCTAATCGCCATCAGAAAATCTTCGACGTTTGCCATCATCTTCTCCACCAGTTCAACCTGCGCACTTCGTGCCCTAACGGCATCCTCCTTTTTGTAACTCTCTATATCTCTATCTTTCTGTTCACGCCTATCTGTCTATTTTGATGATTCAAGTGCTAATACAGTAGTACCTGTTTAGGGGTCATTAGGAGGTTACCTGGTTCATAGCATCTGAATGATTATAAGCTAACCTAATACCTATCGTTTAGTATTAGGGTTACCTTTTAACCATTTGCATTAGGTTACCTCTTAACTATTCGGAGGTTATAAACCATTAAGAGACCTCTTTTAATGAACCATTAAGATGCTACCAAACAAACCCTTAGTTTAATAATCGCGAGTTTACATCAGGAGAGTAAAAAAGAAAGGAAACCAATTTTCTTTTCTTTCTCTTCTCTTTCACTTGATTTTATCCTTCATTTTCCTTTTATAATTAGGAAACGCAGCTTTTTTGCTTTCGTTTCGTTTTCTTTTGATAAAAAAACTATGAAATACAACTGCTTATTTACTTTACTTCCACTTCCTTTCTTTTCTTTAATGAACTCGTTTCTTAAATGAACTCGGGAACACGCTGGTAATGGAGGCAGCTAATTTGTTTCAGAATTATACCCCCAATCTGTCTATTTTAGGTCTGCATTTAACTTTTGAATGTCAACATTTGACATGCTACTGATACTCCATACGATTTGTAATGCAGAACAAGTAGAACAATAGTTGGAAGTTATTAGCATTGTAGTACTAGTGGTTTGTAGATTATAATAGGTTTTAGAGTTTAGAATCACAAAAATGAGGAAAGTGATGTTGGGATGTGTAGGCTTCGGCTGGGGCGTGGGCACATGCAAGAGCAGCCGGATCTAGCTCGGCTTGTTCGTCCGTTTAATCTTTTGTCATTTAGTCTATATATACTGATAATATGTACTTGTAATTCCTAGAGCACAGAATAATAATATAAACTCTAGTTGCAATAAGTGGACGTAAGTCACACAACTGAACCACTGCAATTTTCATGTGTTTTGTTTTTTGTTTTCTGATGAGTTCTAGACCTAATATGTGATGTTAATCATGTTACATTTAGTAAACACTTCATAGACATGTGATGTTAATCATGTTACATTTAAGTAAACACTTCATAGACGGAGGTTAATTGAGATTCTATTGTGAATCTTAACACCAACGTAGTTCTACCAGTACTTCTTGTTATAAGGTTAAGGTTTGTAAATCATTACCTGGGTAAATTTTGTAAATGGCCTTGAGTTTGAGGTTGAAAACAGTTTATTTGATGTCAAAACTATCATTCCTTTTTGTGTTGGACTTATCTATTAGTATAGAATTATCTATTCAGTCATTAGCATATGATTTGTTGTCACTACAAAGAACAAACTGTTATTAAGATATGAATTGGATTTCATAGATGTTTTCTCCAGGTATTTGAGTTAGTTCTATCCAAATTGGTTCCAATGTCCCATGTGTTGTCTGCATCATTCAAGGCAACAACAAAATTGTCTTCCGTTGAAAAGTTAATCTTTTCTTTTTTGTATATATACTATTTTCTGGTTTTTTGCATTTGGAAAACACCTATTATTGATGACATGGATTCTGATATGACCTGAGGCTTTAAATCTGAAAATTTAGTGATTTTACCCTTTCTGTTAATAGATAGTTAAGATTAAGCAACCTTTACCTCTTGCAGATGGAAGGATTTCTGTTACCACCATATGAGTCGACTCGAATCTTGAAGGATAAAGATATTATTTGGTTAGCCTTACATTTGACATTCTACTTTGTTCTTGACAAATGTGTAATTAGTTGTTTGATAAGTCAACATGCGTTTGTTACTTCAGTGTGAAGAGGAAAGTGATGGCTTTGCCTGAAGCAATAGAGGGGCAGATGCATGTGATACGCTTAATGAAGAAGTCAACAGGAGAGAACCTTTAGATAATGGCGCACTATTGTTAGCAAATGAAGAGTTTGATAAAGAAACTGGAGGATACCAAAGTGAACCTGAGGATGCTGAGGTGGAAAAGTCGGAAGACGAACCTTCACCTAAAGAAACAACTTCTAGGAAAAGAAAAGCATCCTCAAAACTTCGAAATTCAAAGTAAGTCATGTGATTTTATGCCCCTTTTGTCTTTGGTTTAGATTTGTGATACACTTAGGTCATTTAGGCATGTAATATAATATAGGGCTAATTGCATAAACAGGTAATCGGCTTTGGGATAATATATATATTAGCTAACAGACCGTTTTTTATGCGAGGAAAAAACCATTGAAGTATTACTAACCATGATTTTGGGTAACCAACTTTCAAATAATTTGATTTATGTGATGTGACAGTTGGCATTTTGGTTACTATGTTGACTTTTCTTTATTGACATGGTGTCTGAAGCAAGTTATCTAAGGTGATTACCTTAAAGCAATTTATATATTTATTATATATATATTTTAAATTTTATGGTTTTTTCTTGCCTACAAAATGTAGGTTACCCAAAACAGAACTCGAATCAAAGTGAGGCCTATAACGTGTTTTACAGTGATGGGTTAGATGCTACTTTCTCCATCCCATGAAATTGCAACGATTCGCTTTTTGGGATGCCCCAAGTAAAGCGTGGCATTTCTTTTTCTAGATAAATATTCAATGTATAGTCACAATTTTGCTCATTAGCAACCATTACAAAATATTTTTGCATTTATTGTGGTCTACAAGATTCATTTAGTTGTCATTATTTCAAGACATTTGAGAACTGGTTAAAGAAATTCATTAAATTATGTGTGAGTTTGCATGCCTCAGTTACATATGCTTGCTTTTGTGAATCATAGGAAGAAGAAACACCGATTGGTTGTAGTGGATGGTGTTGAACATGAAGTTGCAACACATGACAACGAAATTAATAACGATGAGTGTCTTTCCATGAAAATCATTAACAAAAAGATCAAACCAAACAAGGAGAAGAAGAGTGGTAAAAGTGAAACAATCATTGAAAAGGTTAAATCTTCTTCTAAGGTGAAGAGGTAATTTCATAGTCTTGCCGTTGTGTATGCATATATATTAAACGTTTTCATAGTCAGTGCTGATTTTTTTCAAGACCCCTTACAAAAGTTTTCATTTGTGAATCATAGGAAGAAGAAACACCGTTTGGGGGTGGTTATCGGTGATGAAGATGAAACTGTTACAGGTGAAATTGACAAGATTAGTAATGGTGAATCTGTTCTCAAAAAAAAGAGTAGCAAGAAGAAGATTAGACCAAATGAGGGGATTAAAAAGGCAAATACCGAAACAAGTGACGAAAATATTAAAGATGATGTCGGAGGTGTGAAACAAACCACTACCACACCTGATGGAGCTAAAAAGGTCATTTCACGATACTGTGTTTAGATTCAGTTTTGGGAGAAAAATGAATGGTGTTTCGTCAGGTGGTTAATAGCTAGTGGTCAACTGGTTCTTAAATTATTTATGGTCTCATAATAGATGGATACATTATTGTTGTTTTTATATGATTGTGATGCAAACATTAGTTGCAAACAATATATGTAAAAAGCTAGTGGTTGTGCTTTCTTTGATGTGAATTATCTTTTTTTATTTTTTTTTGGTGTGAATTACCAGGGCCCTAGTAGAAGTGCTAGAAGAAAAAAGGCTAAAAGACTATGGAGGCGGGAACTTGCTAAAAGTTCACATAATGTAAGTTGTTACTTTAAAGTTGAGGTGACAATTTTGACCCAATTACTTATTAATGGGTCCCCTATTGTGAGTGGGATTTTACTGGGTATGGTTATTACTTTTTAATGGGTCGAGTTAGGTTATGTTTTATTTCTTATGACTTACGAGTCAAATGGGTAAAAGACCATAGCTTAAAGGAAATGGCTTAAATGGGTGATAAGTTGCTTAGACTGTATTTTAATGCATAAAACCTCCTAGATCATTTGACTTAGAAAATAAACCATTATGGTACTAAGACGACATAGTGTTTACAACCATATTTGATACAATGGTTATTTATAAAAACATGTAGGAAAATTTGAATTAAGAATGTTTCTGGATTCTGGCCAACCCAATCCGTCTTAAAACTGTAGCAAAACCACCCATTATAAGTAATTTTTCAATGGAATGATAAAGAACCTTGGGTTTTCAGCCTTGTTTGCCCATTATCAGTAGTATCTCATCGCTTTTAATCTTATGTTGCAGCTTAATACCCATGTGGAACCAGAAATATTCAAAACAGAAAACAAGGAGGCTACTGACTATTCAGAGGAATCAGAGGGACCCGTAAGTATCGAAAAGTGTTTCTGGCCAACCCAATCCGAACAGCCCCTTAAAACTGTAGCAAAAACTACCAGTTTAAGTAAATGAATGCTAAAAAATCTTGGGTTTTTAGCCTTGTTTACCGATCATCAGTTATATCTCATCACTTTTAATCTCCTGTTGCAGTTTAATACCCATGTGGAACCAGAAATATCCAAAATTGAAAACAAGGAGGCCACCGAAAACAAAGAGGCTACTGACCATCCAGATGGACCTGTAAGTAAATTATATTTGAAAAGTTAATTTCTAAATAACAGAATATGTGCTTTATTCCTTGGTTCTAAGATATGATATCTCATTATTAACTGTACACGTTTCTTTCTATTTGCAGTTAAAGCAGGATCAGGTGCCTGCACAAGTTCTACATAAGAATAGTATAGAACAAAAAGGAAGAAACCATGATGATAATGGAGTAACTAAACTTGTTCCTTGTGTAGTCAGGCCAGGACATATTCGCTTTGAACCTCATGATGAAGGCATGCACAGTCTAATATAAATATTTAATTAATAATCCAACATTTTTATAAAAATATAATTGCATGCAAAGTTTGTATGTTTTGTACAAAGGCAGCAAATTTGTTCTGATTGGTGATTACTATTAATAGTTGCAAAACACTTTTTTTCTTTCATAGTTATGTTGTCAAATAGGTCATGTTACAAATATACGTTTACGGTTTTAATCCAATTAGCATGATGACTATAGAAGTCTTAAGTGAGATGATAATTTAATACGTACATGGTGGAATGCTACAGACGTTCTGGTAGCTTGTAATCATTTAATAATTACTTTATTGGATCCAGTTGTCCACCTGTCATTGCCGAGTGCTAAGATAACACTGTTTTTGTTTCTTGCAGATGAAGATGCAAAGCAGAACAAAGTACCAGATGTACGCTTCCCATTATTATAACTTTATATAGATATTTGTTGGTTCTTAATTTGTTCAATTTATTTCACTCTTATTCAAATTTCATCTCATTGAATTTTGAGTTCTGTTTCAGGTAGCTTTTCAGTGGAATGGTATCACCAGCAAGAAAAAAGGTCAAAAATGGGGTTTAGAAAAGTTTTCAACATCTAAAAGAGACGAGTCTCAGAACGCAACCCAAGAACTTTCCACAATGTTGACAGTAGACACACAAGTACTTTCGATTGACCTCATTGCCTTTGATCAGCTCCCTCTTTGCAGCTCACCTAAGGTCCCTTTCCCTCTCTTTACACACACACACACGTGTAAATTTAAGCACCTTGTGGAGGACCTTGACATTGAATTTCTGCTGTCCCCGAATGTAGTAGTAGTTGTAGAGGTATCAATTTTTAGTTTTTGACTCATGTACTTATGAATGGGTCAATTCAGACTATGTCTTATCCCTAACAGAGTAACAGGTCAAATCAAAAATTAACTTAAAAGGAAACACGTGAAACAGATTGAAAGTCACAAACTGAGTATTTTTTATTGATAACACTCCTAAATCATGTTATGATAAGAATCAAATTTGTATGGAAATAAAATAACAACTGTAGTCATCTCATAATCGACAATTGACGTGCTAATGTTGTTTCTGTCCCCACGGCTCATTTTTACCTGTACAATACTACCCTTTTTGACCTGTTGATCAACCTCCCAAGTGACTTTCTTTTCTAATCTTAGAGTGGTCATACATTTTCAGGAAGGTGATGTCATTGCGTACCGTGTTGTTGAGTTATCTTCTTCTTGGACCCCTGAGCTCTCTTCCTTCAGGGTAAGCATTCACAGAAACGATGATTAAGCAAGGAAGCCATTGGGCATTGTTCTTTGTATTTTTATAAAAATGAATTTTATTTACAGGTTGGAAAAATATCATATTATGATGCTGATAACATCATTTTGATGCCAGTGCCAGAATTTCCCATTGTATTAGATAAACTGGATGATAATGGCTTTGACAACTCTCTTTATAAAGAAGATGGAAGTTTAGAGGTAATTAAAAAGCTTTCAGAAGCGTCACCTCCTCTCCTGTCCCATTTCTCCGGCCTGGAGATGGCAATGTCGGTCCATTTACTTATTAGTAGGTTGATTTGGGTGATGTTTAATTTCTAAAGAGTCAAACAAGGTAAAAGGAAAGGAGTCAAAATAGTCTGAAGATGTTGAAAGTTGTCCAAAGTGTATATAGTTAATGCATGAGCTTCCTAAGTCATTTTGTTCAAGAAAACAGACTATCAATGAAAATTCTAATCCTACGTATTTAGATTTGCAACGCAAATTGTTCATGGTTAATATTGAAATTTAGGATAGTTTTGGGTCAAACCCAGGCCATCCCATTTTTGATCCATACAGAGAAGTTAAGGTTATGCTTTTTTTTTTGGCATAAATTGCCCCTTTTTAGTGATTGTACTTTTTTGTATCTTTTTGAAAAAGATGGGGTTCTGTCCTGTTTGGGTCATTATGCGGGCTTGTTAAAGCTCCTTTTTTTCTGTTTGGGTCATCATTAATATCCTGGAATGACCCAAACATTTAAGAACCATCTTACAATTAGCCAAATGTACAGAAAAATACAATGATGAAAAACATGACAAAAATGAAAGTACATTGGTATTATATGCAAAAAAAACCCAAGAGGTTACCTGCTCTGAGATGTTACCTAACCATTTTGCCACCTCTAGTCTTGCCTATGGATAAACTTTTGAATCTTCAGACACAACTATAGTGTTAGGATGGTTTTACCCTCTACCACTTTAGTTATTTGCTTCACCATTTTAAGTTGCGTGAGGGCCGATTTATCCAAACACCTTAAAGAAGTATTACTTGTCTCACTTGATGCTTTCTGTGTAGATAAAATTTGCAGCTCTTGCTGATGTGCGTTGTCTCAAGCAAAGTAATTCAGATGCTGCCAAAACAGTCAGTAATGGAGTTAAGCAAAATGCTCAGGTTGATGAAAAGAATGGGGCATCAAATTTGATGTCTACCAGCAATGGTAGCAAGGAAAAACTCTCCAAAGATCCAAGTCCAGGTAAATTATCTAACTTTTTGATGCTCGTACAAACAAAACTAGTAATGTAATTAGAGGTGCAAATATGGGTGGGTTAGTCAAAAGATGGAAATTTTGGTGTGGGTCAGTATGAGAACCACTTTGTGTACAGAAGTTGCAAACTCTTTATGAACAATTGGTTTGTCAAATTATTAAATGATCTGAATACTGCATGTGGAGGCCACCGAAGCATACAACATTCTCTTTAGAAGTTTTATTAAGGCCACCTGTATTGCAACTTTTCTATCTGAGTATCAGCTACACAATAACCCAAGTGTGTATATGCTTCCATTTCATCAAGTCCATCTCAAAACATGCTGGAATATTGTAAAATGACAAAAAAAAAAAAAAAAAAATTCTAGTTTCTTTCTCATCAAATCATTGCTTGCCCGATAGATTGTCACAAGCGTTTTTGGTCTTTCTACAAAATGTAAGTGCGTTATGTCATGTTTTAAGCAGATTTGGTATAGACAAAACTCAATACCTACTTGGATGACCTATAAAGGTGGTTTTACTGAAAGAAATTGAATATATGGGTTACCTCTACATACATCTACCTAAACTTAAAATCTATAAAATGAATTGTGATGTATATCGCTATTAAAAATACACTTTGGGAACTTTTGACAGACTTCTTCTTTTTTTGCCACTCTGATTCACTAGAGATTAACACAATGTGAATCAACCCGTTAATAAGTAATCGGGTCAATGTTGCAAGATGTAGATCAAGTATTAAAGACCCAAAGATGGATGCATGTATACTCATGTTATCGTGGTAGGGTAATGCAATGTACTTGGCAAATATTAACAATTGATTGATTTGTAATTATTTTCTCGACCAGTGGTAGGAAACAAAGAAGGAAATACTTGGAATGAACTCGAGCAGCTTTTAAGTGCAAAGAAATCAGAATTGCTGGAAACCAATGAAGAGATGAAAAGAGACTCCGGGTGGAACAAATGGTCATACAGAGCCTTAAGAGGTAGCGCACTCGGTCCAACAATGTCACTATTACGATCAAAAAACGACATTTAAAATAACTGCAATGTGGTTTATATCTATGTAGTGATTTATAACTGGTCTAAACTTAGGTCCACGGAAGATCTGAATTTTGAGACCTTCAGTTCTACTGTATTTTGTAGAAAGTAACCTCTGATCTTGAATTTTGCACTGGATTACACTCGACCCAAGTCGAAATTGGTTCAGTTTGCCTGCTTGGTATAATTTGTTCCATTTGTATATCGGTTGTTTTTGCACGTTCTGTTCAAAACGTTTTCATGAGCTTTCTTGTTTTATGGTTTAGCGGTTATAAACATGGCTGAGCGTTAACTGGTTTAGACTGGCCAAACCGGACTGAGAATGTAATATATGTGCCGGTTTGTGGTTTATCGTTTGAAGGATCTTGGGTTTTCGCTCCAGTCCAAAGCCGGTAATGACCGGGACTGATGGAAAGACAGGTTGTTGTGTCTAGTTCAATAGCTAACTCAAAAGATTTACTTATCCTGTTGGGAGATCATTGCCTTGAAGCTAACTTGGGATCTACATAGTTTAAAGAAACTGTCTCTTAATAGAATCTCAAAGGGTTCTAAATAGATTTGACTCGAGTCAGGCTGAAAACGTCTTAAGTCGTCAATGTAAAAATACGATGGGAGGGGTATGACAGCATTTGGCGCCTCAGTCACATATCCGATTTTAAACAGGGTTTTTTTTATCCATCACGAAACGTACATTGGGCCTATGTGCATGCCCATTTATTAATATATCTAATTAAAAGGATTATTTGATTTTAATAATCCTAACTTTTATATATTAGTTGGGATTAATCCCAACTCAGCAAATGTTTACGAACGCTTTTAATTTTGAGCTTATATATTGGTCAGGATTAATCCCAACTCAGCAAATGTTTACGAACGCTTTTAATTTTGAGCTTATATATTGGTCAGGATTAATCCCAACTGAGAGTTAACACCGTTAGTTTTTTTTTATGATGTGTACTACTTATATAGCCAAAACACTAAGCAGAAAGTTGAAATCAACCGTCGGGTTCGTCAATCTGAAACTTTTGCAACCTAAAAACCGTCAATCTTCACCTTCTGATTTGAACCACTTGACTCGTTAAAGGTAGATAAGTGACGATGGATGCTAGACACTGAAAAAATGACCTAATAGAGGTTAGGCGGCGGCGGAGTTGAAAAATGGCTCAAAGTTAACCTCATTTCATTAAAAAAACTAACGAGCGTTAACTCTCAGTTAGTAAGAGATTGTTGAAGGAAAATAAGCTTAAAGTTATTAGTGTCTGTAAACATTTCTTGAGTTAGAATTAATCTCGGCCAATAAATGAATATTGAGATTATTAAAATCCAATAACCCATTATAAAACCGGGTCTTTTATCCATCGTGAAATGTACATTGGGCCTATGTGCATGCCCATTTATTATTATATCTAATTATAAAACCGGGTCTTTTATCCGTGATGAAACTTTAGCATATCATTTTGTCATAAATTTTAAGATTATATAACATATTAATATATTTGTGTAAATGAGTTCAAATATTTAGACTGGTATCATCTAACAATACCATATGCCCATATGTTTCAAAGTTCTAGTGATTTATAGAACTAAATCTAATGCCTGTATCATACAGTACATCCCAAATGTTCCGGATTATATCTTTGGATTTTGTTTTTTCATTTTCATCCATGCTTACTATTTTTGAGTTATGACTCATTTTTTAAGAGATCACAAATTTCAAATACTATTTTCTGTATAAAACTGTTTATTTATCAATCCATGTCGTTATATAACCTAAAAATGGTACACCACTCTAATTTGAAATGTAGTATAATGGAGGTAATGTGTTATGTGAAAATTTATAAAATAATTTTGTTTAAAGAGATCAAGAGGATGAAAGAAACTAATAAGGTAACGCTTAAAGTGACATCTATTTTTAAAGTTAAATTTGATTTTGTTATTAAAGATTTAATAAAAATATATATACATATTTTTAATTTTAAAAACATCAAGTTAAATTTGATTTTATTATTAAACATCGTCTATGTTTTTTTATGAGCGTATTTTTCCGCATAGGCAACAACCCTTCTCTCTCTTCCACCTTACTTCATAGGTTGTTCTTACAGCTATCCCGTTGGAGAAGATCTTACATTAACGCATATATAACGTATGTCACGATGAAGTCTTGTGGACAAAATATAAACATCGATGAAGCATGTGAGAGCTTGTCAAAAAATACTCATCAACTTAACAAGTGCATTTGATTTATGTGTTGTGGTACAACAAACAAGTCAACGACCAAGCTAACCATGGTTCTATCAGAATCATTTACAAACCGAGCCGGTTGGCTCATTTACAACAAGTTTTTTTCAAGAAAGCTTCGAGCCTTTTAGAGCCGTGACCGTTGACTCTATCTTAAAATATGTTCAAGATCAAAGTCCCTTTTCCGATCGATTTCTTATATACAGTTTACCGTTATAGCATAATTTGTTCACTCTATCTGATGATATGTATATCTTGAGATACCCAGTTGGATATGTATAGTGCTCTTGTTAGACATTGGTAATGCCCTCCAAGTGTTTGACGAAATGCCTCTATTAGACTATAGAGTTTTCATCATTGACTATAACGTATTATTGGTGTTTTGGTATGCTACTTATGTTTTGAATTAGTGAAATTGTGTTAAAATGCTATGATCCCTAAAGGGTATTCTTGAAACTTATTTACATACTCTAGGTTTATATGTGGTTTATGTAAAGTTAAAGTCATTAGATAGATTGATAGACTTTTGCAAGACATGAATAAGATAGGAGTTTTGACTGATATGTGGGCATGCAATATGTATTTGAATGCTTTATGTTCTGGAAGTGAAGTTTTTGTATGGCTGAAATCCTGATGAAGTGAGTTACACTGTAGCTATTAGCGATCTAACGAGGGCTAAATGAATTGATGAGGCTGTTGAAATGTGGCAAATGATGATCAAGATAGATTTAAGACCAGATGCTATGCTTATAGGGCACTTGTTGTAGGTTTGTGTGGTATTGAGAAAGTTGATTTAGCTTAAGTAATTAACAGTAGATTTCATGAAACTTTATTTCAGTGCGCAGGTGTGTAATGTTCTAGCTCATCGGTTGTGTAAAGCAGACAGACTTTATAAAACACAAACGATTATGAGCTTCATGAGAAAAAAACAGGTGTCCTCCTGATTTTGTTAGTACAATGTTTCGTTCAGTCGTTCTTGTGACAAATTAATGTGCAATCATGCTGAAAACCTGACAAAATTAGTTCAACGAAGCGGGATGAAACTTGTTAGTTACATACTAATGGTGAGAAAAATGTAAGTCGAAGGTGTGGTTGATGTTGCAGCGTATAATACCATCACCAGATCACTCTGCAAGGGTTCTCGGGTTAAACGGCCAACGAGTTAATTGAGAAAATGAGTTAGTTGGGAATTCCAATCTACCAAAGCTTCTTGTTAAAATGACCAAGATTTATTAACCAATCATGTGTTGTACACAACGATTGTTGATCATATGTGTCAAACCAGGAGAACATCGATGGCCCGCACGATCTTTTGTGATACGATTGAACATAAATTTACCCAGATGTTGTTTCTTATAATGCTATAATTTGTGGGTTCTGCAAGGCATATAGGGTTTGTGAAGCCATGAATCTTTTTGAGCTGGTGAAAGTTGAAGGCTTGCATCTAGATGGAGTGACATTTAAATTGATACCGGAGGACTTTTACAAGAAAGTAAGCTTGCATTGGCTTGTTTGGTGAGGGACCAGATGATGAGTTAGGAGTTTAAAAGTTTTTAAAATCAAACCACTTCCTCAACAAGTTTATTTTATTATTTTATTATTTTTTTTAACAATTGACTTCTTCAACAAGTAAAAATTTTGAAAAAATTGACTTCCACAGCAAGTAATTTTTTTAAAAAAACAATCGACTTCCCCAACAAGTATATGTTTTTTAAAAAATTGACTTCCCCAACAAGTAATTTTTCTTAAAAACAATTGACTTCTCCAACAAGATGGTATTTTTATATTGATGCATCTCATGAGATCTAGGTGTATAAATAAACAAAACATTATTGACTTTTATGATCTAAATTCTTATTAGCAACTTCAATTAAAATATAAAACAAAATTTGAATTTAAAATTAAGAGTAGACTTGGGAAAAGCTATAAATACCATTTGACAGCTTATTTTCAATATGAAAAACCATTTTCATATAAAACTCTATCTCTGCTATCATCTATTCACTTCCATCATATTCTGATCTCTGAATAACATCCTTGCATACAGATATGTATCGTTAACCCACATCGCGATGGAGCCACTTGGAGACGACGAGCTTCTCTACATCTTCGACAAACTTTCAATTTACTACATGCAACACAAAACATCATTCGCTCAAGTTTCCAAGCAATTCATGAAAGTTGCATGTGTACGCTTATATTTGTTAAACAGTTGTTTTCCTGAACTGCTATATGATATCTTACCGTCATCCCCTAATTTGAGATACTTTAACTGTTCTAAACCACTTTCAAACACCTACCTAAAACTCTTAGCACACTCATGCCCCAAGCTCCTAAGTCTTAGATTAGTGCAAGATGTTGATTCTTCTTTTGATGTAGGTGAGTTTGATTTTGATGATGATGGTCTTTGTGCAGTGGCGAGTGCTTGTAGTCGTTTGCGTAACGTGTCTTTAAACAGGAGGTTACATGTTGGGGATGTAGGAATTGCGACCCTTGTAACATCATGTAAGAATTTGACTGAACTGAATCTGGAAGGAGGCATTCGTGTCACAGATGAATCCCTCAAAGCAATTGGAGAATCAGGTATTCGTAATTTGAAATTGGTTGGATGTTATTTGATTACTGATTTGGGTTTGGAGTATTTGGCAAATGGGGATTTGAAGAACTGTTTGCTGCATCTTACAGTGACTGAATGTTATGGGATTAGTGATCATGGTATAATCCACTTGAAACAAATGGTTGGTCTAACTGAGCTGAAATTATCAAAGTGTGGAGTTTATGTCACTGACTCTGCAATTGTGGCCATATTATCCCAACTCGCAAACATTGAGATATTAGATTTATCTTGGTTGATAAATGTAACTGATGTCTCCTTGCTTGCTATTGGTAGCAAGTGTTTAAAACTAAAAGATATTTATTTGTCTGGTTGTGAGGCCATAACTGCCGAAGGTTTACGAGCTTTTTCTGGTCATCAGACACTAAAAAGACTTGTGTTGTTCTCGTGTTACAATTTTTCTTGGGAAGACGTTGAGTCAGTTGCTCTGACTTGCATGAAGTTAGAATATCTTGGGCTCATGAAGAAAATAAAGACGCCAATGCCAGAGTCAAGTACCGATTACTTACAAATTGGGCGCTATTTCTGTGGAATAGACTGGGATGAAGATAGTGACACTCTGTTTTGGTAAGAGCTACAACAAGAACAGTAACTTTTTGTGCTACAATATGTTTATGCTTTGCTTTATGTGTATGCACTTGACATCTGGTAGTGCTGTTATAAATGTTGTTATTTTTTCTTATCGAATATTAATTATGAAACATGTTTTCTGTTTACTCTTTTCTTGGTTGAAATCTACCTGTCTGAATCCTGTTACAAATATTATATTTGACTTATTATTTGTCAGCCTCTGAAGTCTCAATGTATGAAATTTTTTGTGTAGTTTTAATATGATGTTTTAGGCGGGTTACACGTATATCTTCTTTACCCTTCAAGGCTTGGCAGAGTCATGTAAATGGGCATGATATTTTACAATTTTAAAAGGAAGATTATGAGATTGCACCAAATTTTTAATTGTGCTCACATGTTTTTTGACCCAGTGAACCCAACCCAACATAATGAAAAATGTTAAATAAATGGGTAGCTTCCACATCCATTATAGTTAAAGAAAAACTGAAAAAAATGAACATAGAAGTTTAAGCGAGTCGACCAAACCCAAGTATCTTATTTGAACCCGTATTGAAAGCAACTCGTTCAATATTTTGCAAATATGAATTCGTTTTGACCAACCACCCAATTCCAAACAAACTAACCCGACTACCTGAGGATCATATTTCAACTCATACTTAAAACGACCCATTCAGTGTGAACCCACTTTTACCTACAACCTGTTCCAAAAATGCTTCTTGATAACATGACAGAAATAGTTTTGTTACCCGATCATGTGTCGTACTCAACGATTGTTGATCATATGTGTAAAATCAGGAGAATATGGATAGCTCACGTGATCTTTTGTGATATGGTACGCCATAATATCACCCAAATGTTGTTTCTTATAATGCTGTAATTAGTGGGTTTTGCAAGGCTTCTAGGGTTTGTGAAGCCATGAATCTTTTTGAGCAGATGAAAGTTGAAGGCTTGTATCAGATGAAGTGAAGTTTAAATAGATATTGGAGGACTGTTACATGAAAATAAGCTTGCATTGGCTTGTATGGTGTGGGAGCAGATGATGAATAAGGAGTTTAATCTTGTAGAGATATTTCAGAGGCTTTTAATCTTTTATTATGCCATCAATTCAAAAGATTCATCCAGCATAAGTAATGGAAAAGGTATGTATGTTAATTATGCATGATGCATCATTAGTTCATAGACTAATTTTACATCAAAGTTTGCGCATTTAAAATGTACAAATTAAATGTCAGGCTGATATATGTTATTTTAACTTTGGAATTGAGTAGAAAACCTTTCAAATACATGCCACCTCAAACACTTCAAGTTAGCCTTAGTTGGCTTGTTGCTACCATCATATTTTAAAAGCACTTAAGGTTGCTTATCAAGGCAACCAGGTTGTAACTTCTTGTATTAACTCATTGTTACATATGGTTATTATTAGTAGGCAGACCAATATAATTTTTTACGTTCACTTCCACTTCTCTACTCAAAACGATTGGAAAACGTTGACAATAGATACCCCTGGAGATGGTCTAAGCATTTTACAATTTTGTTTTTTCCTCAGTTTTTGTGATGGATTCACAACTGCTTCACGATAGAAAAAAATGTATAAAAAATAAATCTTGATAACATATGATCATTTCTTCTGTCGCTTGGGTTGGAAATCTAATGGTAAGAGTTAAGACTTTTTAGACTTCAAAACTTCAAATTCTAGCATTGAGTAGATTAGGAGTTGGTGTAGTGTTAGGGGAGAAGTAGATGAGTGTGTGAGTTGTCATTCTGAAAAAAAAAAACATTATCTCTTCTATGAAAAATAGACATCATAAATGATGTCATAGTTTTTTTATGGAGTTGACTTCCCCAACAAAAGATAATTTTTTAAACAATTGAATAATTGACCTCCCAACAAGATAATTTTTCTATACAGTTGCTTATATACAAACATCATTGACTTTTATGATTTAAAATTTTAAAATTTGAGGACTTTGGACATATATGTATGCCAGTTGACAGATTATTTTCACAATTAAAAACCATTCTCACACAAGAAATTGATCTCTACTATCATCTTCTTCAGTGACATAGGCTTTCAAGATCTCGTATTACTGTTTGTTCATCATATTGATGTTAATACATTAGTATACAATTTTTGTTTTTAATCTTTGAACTTAATCTCTGCAATAGTGTGTGTTTTAAAGAGACAGTCTGCATACCGATATGGATCAATAACATTGATCACGATGGAGCGACTTGGAGATGACGAGCTTCTCTACATTTTCCACGAAATTCCCTCTCCCATCTTAAATAAAAGATCATTTGCTCAAGTTTCCAAGCAATTCATGAAAGTTGCATACATTGGCTTCAATTCATTACAGCCATTTTCCTAATCTACTATATAATATCCTACCATCATCCCCGAATATGAGATCCTTTTATTGTCACAAACTACTATCAAACACCCACCTAAAACTCTTAGCACAATCATGCCCCAAGCTGGAGGACCTACACCTCACATTACTGAAACCTTGATCATTCTACTGAGTTAGATTTTGATGATGATGGTTTGTGTGCAGTTGCGAATGCTTGCAGCAATTTATATGTAGTGTATTTAAACTGGAGGTTACATGTTGGGGTTGCAGGACTTGTGTCCCTTGTAACATCATGTAAGAATTTGATACGACTGTATCTGGAAGGATGCATTCGTGTCACAGATGAACCACTCAAAGCAATCGGAAATCAGGTATTCTTTCTTTGAGTTTGAAGGGTTGTTATTTGATTACTGATTTGGGTTTGGAGTATTTGGCAAATGGGGACTTGAAGAACTGTTTGGAACACCTTGATTTGAGTGAATGTGATAGGATTAGTGATCATGGTGTAATCCACTTGAAACAAATGGTTGGTCTAACTGAGCTGAAATTATCTGAGTGTGGTGTTCATGTCACTGACTCTGTGATTGTGGCTGTAATATCCGAACTCCCAAACATTGAGATGTTGGATTTATCTTGGTTGATAAATGTAACCGACACCTCATTGCTTGCATTAGGTAGCAAGTGTTTAAAACTAAATAACATTTACTTGATAGGTTGTGAAGCCATAACTGCTAAAGGTCTATGCGCTTTTTCTAACCATCAAACACTAGAAAGACCAGTGTTGTTCTCGTGTTACAATTTTACTTGGGAAGACGTCGAATCAGTTGCTATGACTTGCACTAAATTAAGATATATTGGGGTCATGAAAAGAATCAAGACGCCAATGCCAGAGTTAAGTCACGATTACATACAACTTGAGCGCATTTTGTGTAGGATAGACTGGGATGAAGATACGGACACTCTGTTTGGGTAAGAACTACAAGGAGAGTAGCTATAATGCTTCAATATGTTTCTACTTTGGTACATATTGCAGTGCTGATTTTATTTCTTGTTAAAACTATATTTTCACAATGCATACAGCATTTAATAAAACAATTTTGTGAGCAACTATGTGTGGATCACAGTATTTTTTTGTTTCATTTATATGTGTTGGATAGCCATTGCTTTCTATTAAAAATACAGTAAATCTAATCAATGGCATCATAATAAGTAGGTTTGTTTTCATAAGTTTCACTCATCTACAATGCCTTTTCGCCGCAGCTTTAGTACCTATAAAAAATAGTTTTAATAAACAAGCAAACCCAACCCGACAATGAAAACACTTAAGATTATAGTCATAACGTACAATACAATTGAAAAATAAAAATAAATAATAAGCAAACGAGAGAAAGTCACTTAGTGGTTTGAGTGGTTAGATGTTGTACTTTTGAAACAATATAAGTTTAACTTGTAAGCTAGTTAAAGCTAGCCAATCCAACTATCGTATGTTAAAACGTACTCAAGCCATTTCATGTGAACAGGTGGTTACTTAGCCATTGAACCACACTTACAAAAAATAGTTTATGGATTGCCTTAATGCAATTGAACCAAATCAAATAACTTTTCTCTCTCCACAACTTTGCAATCAGGGTGAGGTTGAAATCGATTTAAACTTCTAACACCATGACGACCTTTGTTATTCGGTTTTATTTTACCACATTGTCATAACCTGAAAGAAATTTCATTCTAATCTCTCCATTTCCTTCTTGAAGCAATTGTCAAATGATGATGGTTGAAAAATATTGTATGTTAAGTCACCAACTTTAGATCACATTTGGTTCAACATATTATCATGATGATGTTTGGAATGTACTAGGCAATTCCATACAACTCCATCCATGTTACACTCTTCAAAGTAGCTTCTTTATTACAATTCATTCAATTGTACCTTCTCTCATGCAACAATTTACTTTCACCACTCTTATGCAAGAGCTTCAATTCTCCACGTTCTCATGTCTTTAAAATTTTCAACACAGTTTTTGGATTATTAATAGATAGTGTTAGTTATATTTGTAAACGTTAATTATCGCTATTTTAAAGTATATTTAGCATATATTTTGTATTCCTTACATGTATCTTTCGTTTATTTCATATAATACTTGTTTTGATGGAACGAAATTTACTCTGGTAAATTTCGGTTGGTTTTGTAGGTTTATGCGATCGGAGAGAAGAAAAAAAGGTTTGGGGAAGTAAAGAAAATATTATTAAAGAAAAATCCTGAATTTAAATAGTACAGATTAATTCTTAAAAGTTTAAGAATTTTAGTTTTGTGGGATGTTTATCATTAAAATCTTATAAAATAACTTAAAATCAAAGCTTACAAAGGAGAAAGAATTAGTCGGAGGAAGAAAAAATAAATAGAAATCTAAAAAAATAAAAAGGAAAAGGCATATTGGAAATGGATTGGATGCCTTCTAGTCGACGAGCACATGGAGAAGGTAGAGATCTTTTTTGGTGGACTCTATCTTTGGAAGACATTTTTAATTGTTTTGGGGTTTTTGATTAGTAAATTTTTAATTGTTTTGGGGTTTTTGATTAGTAAATTTTTATTTTAATTTTGGTTTAGATTAATCTAGTTGTCATGTTCGACTAGAACAATTATAATTTCAACATTAAGATTTAATTTTTCTGATTTAGATTTGAACTTATGTCAATCGTTTATGATGTTTTTTTCTTTTAATAGTTTGTTCATTTGATTATTGATCTTAACCCTACATATTATATTGTTAATGAAATTGATCAATTTATTAATTTCTCTATTTAAGTTCTTCAAATTTTAAAACTCTAATTAAGTTTTCATTTTTGATATAAAAAACAATTAACGGTTTGAGTTTGTCTAAAAATTCATTCTCGTTATAGAATCTACAATCTAATTAAACATACCGAACAACATGTGTGTTTAATTATAATTGATACTTTTATCATTACAACCCACACTCTAAGATCCGAACAACGTGACCTTAGGGTAGCGGGTTGGCTTAATCAATAAACTGCCTTGAATAGACATAAAATAGACTGGATATACGAACAACGCGAGATCTAGTATCGATACAAATCATTAATTAAAAATAATCACTACATGATTGCATGAAATTTTCTTTACAGATTTAACACGACCATGTCAGCTTGCTAATTTTTTTTTTTTACTTTTTACAATTTACTTCTAGTTTTAATTTTTAATTAAAACCCTATCTTAATTAACCCATAACCAATCAAAGTTCCCATGCTAAAAACATTTTTGATATTAAAATAATAAAAATATATCCCTGAAAACGCGAATCCTACTTATGCTCATATTATTCTTAGTGTGTTCACGATAGGTTCATATTTTCATTATTTATTAACTGGATTCAACACCATATAACTTAATTGTAAAAATAAACATGGTTGTAAAAATAAACATAGTAGGTGGGGTACCTCCTAAGGATTAATCGGGATTAATCGGATTGGAAATTTATATATAATTTACATGTGTATCTATGTATATGTATACATATATATAATTAAATTCAAAAAAAATTCAAACATTAACATATTTTGACCAATCCTAACCAAAATTTGACTGATTTTAACAAAATCTAGACAATTTTGATTGATTTTGAAAGAAATTTAACGATTTTTTACTGATTTTGACCAATTTTGACCAATTAGGTCCGATTTTTTCCGACTACGACTGATTTTTTCTGACTAAGACGGATTACCGGTTAGCCCTTTGATTATGTGAAAACACCAAGGTTGGTGGCAAATTTCCGATTAATCCCCGATTAATCGGCGACTAGTACCGATTTTCACAACACTAAAAATAAATACTACTATAAAAGCATAATATAAAAACTAATGTTGAAACTTTTAAAGAAACATAAAAACAAATATATGAATGATGAAAGTAAACTATTACAACTAAAATATTGTTAATAATAGTTAAAATACAATTGAATGAAGCATATATCAAAAAACAAATCTGCAGAGTTGGTCACAAAAATTCACAGAGTTGAATGAAATCACCAAGTAGATTTCAACCTCAATCGTGAAAACCTGTTAAATCATGTTAACACAAATGTGATCCAAATTAAAAGCATGATCTTTTCAGGTTGCTGCTAAATGATAACTATTCATGAAAGTAAGGCTGTTCAAATAGCTCGACGTTCGAAACTCACTCGAAACTCGTTCGAAAAAAGCTCGAAAAGTTGCTCGTTCGATTTTGGCTCAGTTGTACACGAGTCGTGCCGCTCGGTTCGGTTTGTAAACGAGCCGAGCCACTCGGTTCGGTTTGTAAATGAACCGAGCATAAGCCTTTAGCTCACTCATTGCTCGATTTCACTCGAATTATTTATAAATATAACTTTTATATATTATATATATGTAATATGCTAGTTTATTATTTAGAGTTTAAAAAATTACCATTTTAATTATTTACTTCTTAATCCTAGCCCCCTTTTAACTTTTTTAAACTATCATTTTTTGAATTTTTATATACTTGTTTAAACATTACATCAAAGCGGGTAAGGTGGACGTGAGCATGGCCACAATGGAGGTTGTGGACGTGAGTTTCACCATCATTTATTAAAACTCGAGTTAAAACTTAAACTTATTTTGTATGTTTTCTTTTGTTATATTGTTAAATTTGAGTTGAAACTTGAAACTTTTGAATGCATAATTAGTTTTGTACTAGATTGCAATATGAAACCGAGCCAAACCAAGCAAAGACAAGCGCTCGGTTATAAACTGAACCGAGTTCGAGCGAGCATTTTTCGCTCGATTTCTTAAATTCGAACCAAACCGAGCGGCATGGTTTTGTGAACGAACCGAGTTCGAGCGAGCCTTCGTTCGGTTTGGTTTGGGAATAGCCCTACTTGAAAGTATCTACTAAAAGTAGTAAAATGAAAGTGAAATGCTATTTGTGCTAGTACCAATAAACCATTATGCATATAAAAGATGAAACAGAGATTGGATCAGACTTCTGGCTTGGATTCTCTTTAAAAAAGAGAATTACATAATTGCGCACTGTATAATCAACTTCGATCATCTGGGGAAATAGTCATCACTTCCAATCTATGTTTCATCTAAACTAAAATAAAAGTCAAACAAATTTTTCTTCAAATCTAACAAGTAAAACACATTTTGATCAAATCAGCATCAAACAATCAAACATTTGGATAACCAAAGAGAGAAATTATAACTTATGACATTTAATTGATTCAGATTTGATAATTTCAGCAAGTGAATAATTTATCTCCAGATCTAAAACAGATATAGTCATCAGCAAAAGCTATTACCAAACAGAGTAAAGGAAATCAGTATATGGATGCAGAATCAAAAAAAAGTTATTACAGTTAATGCAATAAGTAACACAAACCCTAAAAATAGGGAGCTTTAAAATGGGAATGGGTAACATATTTGGTGAATCAACTATGAGCAGATGTGCAAGAAAACAGATAACTTTGATGTGATTTAATACACATCAAGCTGTTTAATTCTAGCAATGATAATCGTCAAGTCAAATCCAACATAAAAACATAGAATAATTGAATCAAAACAAGATAAAAAAAACTATGCCCCAAAACAAGAAGATATTAGAACTAGGCAAACAAAATGAATGGTCTGCTTTTTTTCTTTTTAATCATAAGTCAAATCCAAACACTAAGTAAAAAAAACAATAGTAAGATTATTATAAATGTCATCCAATAACATTGAAGCACAACTCCATTGACAAGGAGAAGACTTAAGCAGAAGGGATGATCACAAAGAATATTGATGTGAGCACAAATAAAATCCTGAAGACGTATTCAAACAAATCAACAGGAAGAACTTATGTGCTAAGGTGTTTATTCAAAGGTACAAATTGCAAAACAAATAAGATAATACCACATAAACAGTTCCAATGATATTGATCACTCCACACATATTATCCTTTAAACAAAGAAAGTTACCTAACACCTCACAAAGTTTATCAGATGAGTTTCACTAATTTAACAGTAAAACACATTCTGATTGAATCAATAATCTTAGAACATCAGTTGATTCAAATTTTGATGAATATTTTCTCCGGATCTGAAACGAATATAGCTCATTAATAGAAGCTAAAACTACAGAAACTGTAAACTCAGAACACGGATTAAATATAAATATAGCATCGGCTCATACACAGCACCTATTAACAATCAGAGTGATGGTAATCAGTATTTCGATGCATAATCATCAAAAATTTAAGAACAGTTTCAGTAATCAGTAAGATAAATCCTAATTATTTTCAAATGTTAAAGATAGAAGACGTACAGATTTGTTGAATCAAGTATGAACAGATGTGCCAGGAGACAGGTAACGTCGATGCGATTGAACACACATCGAGCTGTTTAATACTGGCGATGAAAACATTCAATCTATGCTCCGGATACTTGAAGTTCTCTCATTCGATTGTGAGAGATTTCACCATTATGAAGCAACAACACAGATCCAACAATTGAAATAGAGTAAAAGCAATTTAATCAATAAACTGAATCGCAACAGGAACGTAAGAAGATTCAAAATCACAAACGAATAACCTTAAAAATCGAAGATGTTTTAAGAAGAAAAAACGGATAAACTCCAGTGATGAACGGCGTAACGGCGCCGACGAACCGGTGAAAGACACGATGGTGATGAACGTTACCGTTCGGTGGAAGCGGTGGCAGCTGCGGTGGCAGCTGCGGCGGCGATGAGGTGGTAATGCCACCGTAGAAGGGTGATGGTGAGGGTTTAGGGAAGATGTGGTTTTTATAGGCGCACAGGGGCTTCTAACGGCATCCTAAAGACCTAAACCCTAATATTTTTGAGTTAATTACGAAAATACCTATCTAACGGTCTGATTTATGGTATGGGCCCTAGGCCCTTGTTTCCAGAATCTTTCTTTTGGGCTCGAGGCAGGGCTGTAGTGTTGTACATCCAAACTGGTTAGATAACGAAAGAGAAAGCCCAAACCAAAACCTTTTGGAACCTGTAGTCTGTAGATAGTGTAGAAACTAAAAGTTAGAAACTATCCGTTAATAATCCATCTTTCATCTTCATTTTTATAATTATATTAAAAATTATTATTATTTTTTTATTAATTAAATAATATTATTTCATACATTTATCATTATTTTTTCTATCTCATCCACTTACAACCACTTTTAAAAATAATAAAAAATTTATGGGGTTGTACCGTGTAAATAAGAGAAAAAAGATAATAAACGTATGAAAAAATATTATTTAATTAAAAAAAGAGTAATGATTTTTAATGTAATTATAAGGATGGAGATGAGGGATGGATTATGAATGCTCTCACTCATAACCACTCACAACCATCTCCTATAATAACGAGCATTCACTCATATAAAAATAAAAAACAGACTGTGAATGCTCTTATATCCTTTTTGTTGAAACCATTTCGAAACCAGTTTAACCGAACTGAACCAACCTAAAAAACAAAACAAAGCTACTTAAAAGCGGTCAAAACCCCGATGATAGGTAACAGGTTTAAACCATAACAAGTTTGAAACTCAGAACGGTTTGACTTTTCGTTGATCAAATCTAACTATATTAGGGTTTGGAACCAATTTGTACGCATTGAAGTTTGATATATGAATGTTTAATTATAACATTAAAAAAGAATATAAAGAGCATGTAATTTTTTGAATTTCATGTTTTGTTTGTTTTGTCTTTTTTCTAATCGCTTTATTGTTATTTTTAAATATGCAAGAAATTAATGTTTTCTTCATCAAGTACAAAAATACAAGTTCTAAGATAAATTACGATTGATGAAATTGCTGCTTTCTTGAAAACATGAATGTAGAAAGCGTTGTCTATAAATTTAAGAAAATAGTCATACGGTTTCAAGCATTGCAAGCATGTTTCAAGCGTTTCTTATAAAATTAACAAAATAGTCATTACTTTCTCGAAAACATGTTTCAAGCGTCTCCTATAAAATTAAGAGAGAGAAAACCATAAAGTAGAAGATCTCATGGCTACAACCACACCATCAGCCCACTAGCATGGACCACGCGCTGTAGCGTGTTGTTCCACGCATGGGTTTCAGCCAAATCCGCCTCACCTGAAGCGTGAAGACCACACCAATCAACCTTAAAATATGTCTATGTACATCACATTTGCTATTAAGTACTAACACCAACATGATACATTTAATTATTTGTCATACAACTTGCATATAATTATTAGTTTCATATTCAATATCCATTGACTGATATTAACCAAAATACTATTAATATAATATAACATTAACGCCCTAAAGCATGTAACAAAATAATATAAATTTATATAGTAGATTATTGAAAAAGTATTGAGTCGTTAAGTTTGAATTCCATACGTGGTTATTCTTTAATTAATTACGGGGGTACTAAAATTAGGGTTGCAAATGACATAATGAGAGACATTAAAGCACACACTCAACTTCGGTTGAGAAGTAGAGGGAAAATGGATGGTATAGAATGGAAAAATTGGTGCTTATGTGTCATCTCATTTTGTATTCTCTCTAGCAACTTGCTAGTTCTTTCATGAAAGTTTTTGGATGTTAAAAAAGCACGGGGATACTATAAAATTTATAAATGTTTTACATCAACACATTAATTGTTTTTCAAATAGCATGTTAGATGTGTCATCCAGACATTAATAATTTGATTCGTTTATAAAGTTTCAAGTAATGAATAAAGAAAGTGTTAGACAGGTCAAAACAAACTAATCCCGTAATCCTCCACGTTTGATCCAAGCTCAAGAATTGCAACCGTTTTGACCCGTCATCCACAACCTATGTTTAACACTTACCCGTTTGTTTCACCGCCTCATGATATCAGTTTTGACCATGTGTGGTTCATATTTTAGACTTTTTTTTTCCCTGTGAGTCAGCCTTGTGAACAGTGCAGTCAGCCTTCAACGAAAGCCATGAAGCTTGATCCTATGTCATATGAAGAAAAAAGCTATCAAGAATTTTTTTTTAAAAAAGAGAAGTGGATGATTAAATATGAAAAGAGCGATGACATTCTTAGGTTGTTCCTAGGCGTTTATGTTCAAAATTTAAATGGTTAAAGACCATGTTGGATAGCTGAAGCCTGAATTACCCTTCTTGTTTTGTAATTGTGGCATCCGATTTTTAGCTTCACTTATGCATCATATTACAGTTTATGACCCATTTCAATTACACATTAAGGCCAATATGAAAGAGAGCATCAAACACATATGCCACGCTTTTAGTTCACCATTATAGTTTTGTTAGTATTATTAGAGGAGCAATTTTTTATTTCAACCTGTTTACTAATCAAGAGGTCGATACCTCAAACGGGTCAAACTTTAGGTTGTAAGTAGTACAACATATATTTTAGAGCATACAGATTACAGCCTCCTAAATCACTTTACTAAAAATTCCGGATTATTATTACAATAGTATAGTTTTTCTCATCACATTTAACACATTAATTATTTATAAAAACATTCTAGAATTACGGAAAGAGTATATACGGTGTCAACCCAATCTTCCAGGCAAGTTCGACCCCTGCTAAAAAAATTTACGTTTTAACCTACTACCCAACTCGACCCTACTTGCCACCTATAGTTAGGATTGTCATCAAAGGTTAGAAAGGGAAATGTAATCTACTTATTGTCTATTAACTATGCTAAGTTTTTTTAAGTCCTGCAAATGTTCAACCTAAGTCTATGGAAAAGTTTTTATATATAAATAGAGACAATGTGTCGCCATAAGTGTCCATTAAAAAGAGAATATTTGTCATTAATGCGACATACCTGTTTCATGAACACAATTTTAGAAGTATGACTACCTGTTTCGAGAACACAATTTTAGAAGTATGACTTGTATCGCTGAGCTAAGCCGAACATGCCAAGTGTACCACCAGTGTGAAGCATCACCACTTTTGCACCCCCTTTTCTTTCATGTTGACTAAGTTGACTTGCTAACTCCCATCCAGCCAAAGTATATATTGGATCCCACTAAAACACCTGTTTCTTGAGCAATTTGTTGGCATGCTTCTATTTCCCCTTTCAACACATTACCAAATCTGGATTTTGAGCAACAGAAAATAAACTTAATGAAAAGAAATAAAGAAAGGTAGAAAGGTTTTATCTCTATTTGGGTGATTTTGCGGTAACAAGCTCTGAATTTGTTTTTAAAAGCTACTTCAAGTAGCTTATTTTTCTGAAACAAATTCTAATGAGGCATACTTTCTTGGATGCTGACGCTCCACCCAGTTTACAAGTCCGTTATGCATCATAGGCAAGTCAAAACATCGACATAATTCAGATATTAGACTTTGTTCCTTCATTTTGTACCCTTCAACAGTGTCAGCCAGCATAACCGCAGTTACTTCCCAGGGGAGTCTAGCAGAAAACAGAAACATTTGTTGATGTTATACTTTACAAATAATTAAACAGTTCAAATACAAGAAAGACAAACATATAATCATGTCATCCAAGCTTCTTTTGTGTAATCGTTAACTGAAGAATAGGGAATAATACCAATTGGCTGAGTTTAATTCAGGAAGTGATATGTTGATTATATTCATCCCAATTGGTAATTAACCTAAAGGGATCACGAGCTTACAATAAACTATAAACTTAAATGATGAGAACATACCCTAAACATAAGGCTCCAATTCCTAAACCAACCGCCGTTGTGCCAGTACCAGCATCTACAATAATTTTCAGAGGCTGATCTTTTCCAAGTATATGATCTCGTGACAAGTACCGTACAAGGCGAATCAAGCCTATAAAGAAAAATATAATCAGTCAAAACTTATAAAGACAAATCAAGCCATAATTAACAGTTTTTATGAATAATTAGTGATCCAAATATGTTTACATGGAAATGTTACTAAATCGGGTTCCTTTACAGAAATATAAACATACTTTCACTGCTGTCTTGTTTTCGTCATTGTACTCTTTTTGTACATTTGAGTCCTTAAGATATGACTTTTTGTCAAGTTTGGAACTGGGTCATTATAAGGACTTGCTGTAAAACAACTAAAGCAGGACAATATTGAAAGTACAATAGCACTTTATGCAAGGAAAGAACCTATTATTTAAAGAACATAATTTGTGAATAATATGATTTAGAAGATTGTATGCGCTAAAACTTGATACTGGACTGTTTTGAACCTGCTCAACACCTTCCCTTTTTAGCTAAAAATTTTGTTTGACTCTTTGAGATTAAAAAACGATCCAAACCAACCCATATTCATGAGTGGATCTTTAGCTTCCAGATTGGCACACTCAAATGCACTTGAAGTTTACCTGGCAATGCAATGGCATCTCCTGCACCTTCATTAATAATTACTGTCTTTTTTGAGTTTGAAGACCGTCTGTTTTCTATATCTAGAAAATCTGACTTCACGGCATTGTGATTTAAGGAAGCCTTAAGTAAGTCATCAAGGCATACTACACTCCCACCTATTGAATTGGCATGTGATAATAGCATTTCTTCCCTGTTAGCATATATTGATCTTGGAACATAAGTGACGTTTCCATATAACATGGAAATTAAATTGTATCCTGTTAGGATTTGAGGTTGTTCTCCACGTAAAAGCAAATGTGCCTTAAGTCCCCTTTCTGCACAAGAAACAGCTAAACAAACACACAACTGAATATCAAAAACCGGCTTTCAAGTGAATATTTGTAATCAAATAGAAGTTTAAATAAATCCAAAATCAGAGTTGATGAACATGTTTAGGGGGGGTGTGGATTTGCAGTTTAGAACTGATCTAGCGACATTTTGGTGTTTGAACACAAAACCTGCTTCGGATAATTGATTATTTGGATCAAGTAATCAGTTGTGTAACCAAATTCAAGATACATTTGTTTCCATGTCACAAAATCAGAGTCGATAAACATGTCACAAACTACATTTTCAGTCATTTTTCTTCATCAAAATGTGCAAGACACTTGAAAATTTGATTATCTGATTCTTAAACTTCAAAAAACAAAAGCACATCCAACAGTATTTTCCAGAACCCGATTCAGTGCAGCTGGTTATCTGATTCTAATAACTCAGTATCACATAACCACTTTCAAATCGCACATTCAATCACACACCCTAAATAGCTTCAAGTGAGGTATGCAACATACCAACAGCTGCAGCATGTGCACTCTGGCAACCTCCACATGTAACCTATAAAAATGATGTAATTGGAACCTCAAGACATCATTCCTAATACAAGATTTTCATATTACACACATTAGACATAATCAATGTATGCAGCAGTTATGTGAGCAATTGATCACCACTCACCCAATCCCACCTTTATCGGTTCCTAAATGATCTTCAACAAGCGGAATGTGCACTCTGGCAACCTCCACATGTAACCTATAAAATGATGTAATTGGAACCTCAAGACATCATTCCTAATACAAGATTTTCATATTACACACATTAGACATAATCAATGTATGCAGCAGTTATGTGAGCAATTGATCACCACTCCCCACCCAATCCAACCTTTAATCTTGACATATCTTGAAGTTTAGATTCATATAAGATTTTATCTCACCACATCGGTTCTAAATGATCTTCACAGCGGAAGCAGTGCATCAAGCTTCCTCACCTTGTTACCGTTCACCAGTGGATGTAACAAATCATCACGAACAATATAAAACGACGACTGATCATCATGCCATTTTCGTACATTCTCACCCAGAGAAGGATGTGCATTGTTAGAATATGTAATATTCCCAATCGATCCGACATGCTGTTGAGTTTGTAAACTAGAAACCTTTATTTGGTGAATTTTAGTATCTGGATTCATCAATGTCCATCTCCTATTCAACATTTTCAGCATAAACTCTTCACTACTCAAATCGGAACTACAGATAACCTGAAAACTACATACCTCATTAAATTTATAAAAATTGTTCAAATTCAAAAACCAAAAGCGAATCAACCGAAGCAGATGCAAATATGCGACTAACATAAACCAGTTTGAGAAAACAAAACAACATGATTCCCGATCAAACATTGCTGTTTTCGATAGAAATTTCATGCATATTCGCGTAATAATCATCGAGATAATATCACTGTGAAATTTACAAACATGAAAGTAATTGCGTACGAACTTGAGGAGTAATTGAAGTGCATCCTGAGTGAAATTCATGTTTGATAGATAAAAACGGAGGGTTTCTTTGAAATATAAACTTCATTTGGTGCTTCAGTCTTCTTCACTTGCCCTAGAAACGAGTAATTTACCAGACGTTGAAGATGATTGAATTCATGTGGCTGTTATATACATAGATAGAATGTATCCTTTTACTTTTGCAGTATGATCCGTTAGGCCCTTTATGTTTGGGTGATTGACTTCTACAACATCTTAGCTTTTCTTTTTTAAGTTTTTATAACAATAAACACTTGTTTTCAAAAAAAAAAAAATAATAAGTTAAGAGTAAATTACCGTTTCCATCCCTGACATTTATCCAATTTAACTGTTTGTATTTCTATAGTTTTAAAACCTTGAGTCGTCCCCTATTCTTTTAATTTTTTTCTTGTTTGCATCCTTGTGGCTGACGCCGTTAAAATAAAGGTTATACATGCAGATGATGAATGTTTTTAGTGTACTCGAAAGATTACACATGGTCATGTATATAAGAATAGACATTTGTTTGTTATTGAGTTGGCAGATAATGATGATAAGTTCACATACATCATCCTTTGATAGAAGAGATTATAAACGAGGAGCGTCACGTTTTAATAAACACATATTCTTATTCCATTATGCAAATCATCGGGTTAATGGATACAAAACCCCTACCATTTTAATAGATTCAAGTCAACCAATAATTTCATAATGAGAAGTTAGCAAATCAATTGAATTGCACTATGACATATGCCAGTTTATAAGGTTACTAGCTAATGGTAATCTTTGAGTTGTGGACTTGTGGTCTAATGTCTTTAGATTTTAAAAGGAAGTTACACATGAGTTGAGATTTCTTCCTTTGTGTTAGTTAATGAGACGTGGTGGAGGGGTTAGTTCAAATGATAAAACTATTTGAAGTTAGAATGGTGAAACTTCCTTTGAGATAAAAAATTAGTATTGCATAAGCCTACTAAAATTAGCATTGCATAAGCCTACTAACAATTTTGATTATGTTATTCACACACACGCATGCATATAGCACGATATCTATGTTTTTGTTACTTTTACTATAATTATATATAACAACATCAGAGCCGGCTTAACTCTTTTGAAGGCTCGAAGTGACGTGTAAATCTGGGGGCTTTTCCAATGGTTATTGTTAAAAACTCACATCCTTTATTCAATCTTAGAAACAACAATAATATACTACAAAGTTTATAGTTTGCGAGTAAACTATAATATATTGGTTTCTAGTATAATTTTCTTTTTTTTCTTTTTGAGGTACTTAGTTTGTATTTTTAGTTTTGATTTAACATGGCAGCGACACAAAAGCTAATAACTAAAAGTAACAACTATAATCCTGGTAGCAACTAATGCTTAATTATAACAACTACAATCAAAGTATCCAATATCCAAGCATGGAGTAGCTTGTATATTACCTTAATCCCATTAACCAATAATCCAAGATTGTATAATTATAAAACAACATATATTGCAACTTAAATTGACTCATTCATATATAGTTGATTGTTAATTAAATCTATTATTAAATGGTAACTCAAACATCAAATTTACTAATCACTATACCATATTGTAACGCCAAATCATTTATTCAATGGTTACCTAGCGACAATAGTCAACAGGTTGTAATTTCAAACCAAATACCTATTCACTAAACAAACTAAATACCCAAATTCAACCAATAGTAAATAAATGATTTAGTGGTAATCTCTTTAGCCTAACCACCAAGTCGCTAACCACAAAAAGCATAATGTAATTTATCATTTAATAGTCCTAACAGAGTCAGGAAATTATAATTCCAAACTCAATCAATCAAATTTGATATTGAAATTTCTCACAACTTGTAACTCAAATCATGAAATCAGCACATACCTAATTTGTTGCTCACAAAACCATTGTTGTCTTCCGATTGATGAACATGAGTTGAATCGGCGGCAAAGCGACAATGATTCCGTAGTATTTCGACTTGGAACCCATCGGCCCCGCTAACTTGTTCTTATTTTGGTAAATGATGAATCGATTTTGGAGGCGCATTTCGGTAATGGATTTGCCGAATCACCGCTGTACTTGGACTTTTGAATACAACGATTTAGCTTCACGATTGGATCGACTTTGGACTTTTGGAGGTGCTTTCTTCTTGGGTTCTTTTCCTCTGCACTGTATAGAAACATACACCCAAAATAATTTGGGCCCCTTAACATCGGGGCACCAAGCGATCCGCTTCCCTTGGACTACATGTGACCGGCCCTGAACACGTGCATAGCTTTTATAATGTAACATACATCTACTATATTAATTATTAAATGAAAATTTTCATACTTATATAGATAATAGACAAGCTTGAGATCTAGTCAAGTTTGGCGTACAATGCTCGACTTCATGCTCGTTTATTAAATGAGATTTAATTTAAAATAGAGCTCGTTTAAACTAAACTTGATTTAAATTTTTAGCAAGACGATCTCAAATAGTTCATGAATGATTCAATTCATTTCCTGCCTGACTGTTCTCAAGGCTAAATTCAAATGATTAGATTTTTTACTTTAAATCTTACTTATATACATACATATATGGTTAATGGTTTAACTGTTTAACCTTAGGGTCATTGACTCATTGTCTCCGGTCAGGCTCAATATTCCATAACCATTATTAGAAGGCACCTTTTATGCTCTAGATTTTCGTTTATATGGTCATGGTGTGTTTTTGAATGGGCTTGTGCCGGTGGGCTCTTGTGCCTCACAAAGTCACAATGACACTCCCTTAATACCCTTTTTTTAACCCAAAATTCCTCATTAGGATTTTTAATTGATTAAAATCATGGTAAAATATTATAAAATATTAAATATATATTAATGGTATAAATGAGACTGGTAAATACTTTGAAAATTCTTCTGTTCACTAGCTAATACATTTTTAGTGATCACATAAATGATAAATGATGTATTCACTATAAATACGTTTCATATGTTGTAGTTGGTTTTCTTGAACGATTATTTATATTATTAAAAAATAATCTTCAAACCTATACATTCCAAAATTTGGTTGACTGGGACATTATTTACCGTCAAATTATCTCCTTAGGGCACATGGTTCTTAATTATCCTTTAAATAATTGGATTCATACTAAAACTTTTATACTTATTAGTGAATAAAGTAGTTTTTAAATATCTAGTAGCTATAACTTTAATCTAAGATTATAACATTTAATTAATTTATTATATTTTTAAACTACTAAATGAACAATCTAAATAACGTAACCATACAACCATTTTAATAAATTGTTAGTCATAACTTTCATTGATTTTGTTTGATCTTATATAAAATTGGACGAATTATTTGCAGCGTTTCTATTATTTATTACCAAGACTTATAAAGCTTCTGGTGATAACTGGTAAATAGTATAATTTTCATTTAAAAAGACTGTAAGTTCTAATGTTCAAGATGCAAGATATGATTATCTTAAGTTTAAAATTTCTACATAGTACTTTAAGAAAATAACAATAACTTACTGATAAAAGTAATAATGGTAATAACTTACTGACACGAAAGAAAATTCACGTGTAAACGGATTTCATTAAATTACTTCTTTAATGTGTGATCGAAGAGCATGTGTGCACTGGTGAGAGAGTTGTAACACTCATTGGGATTGCAAAACTTGTAGCTAACTTATCCCCTTCATTCATAAATCATAATTGCGTTATTTGTATTTTTATTTACTCTTTTCATGCATTTTTTCTAGGATCAGCTAGTCATAATATTTAAAAGTATAAAAGTTTTGTGTTTAAATTTTATTTTAAACAAAAGTATTCAGGGTTGAGTCATGTGTTTTTTTTTTCAATTAAGTTTTCTTCTGAAGAAGTTGGAGAAGCGGTCCTGATTGAAAAATAGATAGGTCGGTCCGATTAAAATAACACATATCTTTCGAAGTAGTATCGTACATTTGTCGTTAAAAAACCATGCATTTCTTTTTCGTTTATTGAGTTTTTAGAAGTTTAAAGTCCAAATTTTTTTATATAGAGTTCTTTAGCTTGTCATTTTGCAATTTTAGGTTTTGGTTAAAAACAAACAAAACCCCGGCAAGTAACAAACGAAAGAAATATATTTCACAGTAAGGGTGGTGTTTCCAACACAAATGCGACATAAAAATAAGTTTTGAATTGTTATATTAGCATGTTAAAAAACGTGTTGTATTAAAATTCACTTGTTAAAACCGTTTGATTAAATGGAATGGCCTACTAGCCTTTTACGACATGTTAACCATTTATTACAACCCACCAACCTGACTAACACGTTCATACATTGATTACTACCCGTCAACCTGTTTGATATGTAAAGATAAATAGATTGAAAATGGCGTGTCTGAGGTACAAGTTTTTCAATGTGTTCATGTTATGGTTGATATGTTTTGCATGAATACAAACTAGCTTTTCCTCCCCTACGCGGCGGGGTTTGGTCCTTTTTTTCCCGCACTATGCGGCGTAAGTTTGTTCGTTATCGCATCAGTTCGTCGAAAACTATAAAAGCGAATAACGAAACTAGGTATAATGATACCAATACAAACAATAATGTTTTTTGCTCATAATCAGTTCGGTTCGTTATGATACCGCAAAGATAACCGCACTCGCGATAGTTTATGATACCAAGAAAGTACTACTCGATTTTAATTAAAACTCTCTTTCTTAAAAAAAAATATTTCGAAACGTTGTCAAAAATAAAATAAAGTGAGTGATGCATTCTTAATAAAAAAAGTTAACGAACGAAAGTTATTAAAAAAACCAAAATTGTTAAAAAACAAAATCGGTTAAAATAGCAACTTACATATGACAAAAGGGTTGAAAATAAAAATAAAAGAAAAAGAAAAGAACTAAAACTATTAGACCTTTTGTGTTAAAATTTTAAAAAACCATAATTATATGGCAAAGTTAAAACACCCTTAAATTTTACTCCTCCTCATTTGCTTTAAGCATAATTAATATGTTTTTGTCTAGTGCGAAAAATTCAAACCACCACTTGAAACCCATTAACCAAAAAATTTCCAAATGTTTTAGAAAAGTCAAGTTTTTTTTTTCCATCTAAAAGTCAATAAACTTTAGCTAAATGTTTCATTGTGTAATATTTTCATGAATGATGATAGTTTTTAAAATTAAACAAGTAAAATGGAATATATAGAATCTTGAAGACTATTTTTTTCGTTATCGTCTAACTTTATAAATTCATTTAGATTATAATTTTAAGTTGGAAAAATAAAGTGACAAAACTAAAATATAGAAGATAAAGTTAAGATGGTGTTGTGTTTATTATTATGTCACATATGACCTTATTTTCTTAATTAAGCCATGTTACTCTTCTCATCTTGTGGGGTACAAAGACTAATGTACGCGTAAGCCCCAAAAGAGCTTCTCAGTAAGTCACTCACTCAGTATTATTAATAAATATTATGTTTTGGTATTATTATAATACAACAAATACTAATATCTGAAATATATTAAATTATAAAACTTAATACGTGTAAGATATATTATTTATTATAAGATTATTATAGAGGGCTTTATATTATTTCTGCTTCTCAATACTGGTAACATCATTATTTTTAAAAGTTACCTTTTGTCTTAATGGGTCTTGATATTTTTATTAAGGTGCGGATTTTTTATATTAACATAATACGAAATTCATGTGTTAGTTTTATATAAAAACTTTTTTTCTGGACGATATTGGTGGTTAGGATTATAAACTAGATTCAATCCTTAAGTTAGTACCATTTCAACATAAGGTCTGTTGGGATTGCTTATTTTGTTGAAAGAACTTTTGAGGAAAATGATTGATGTGAGTGTGCATGTGAGTGTGTGTCTGTCACATCCGAGCAGAACTCGCCCTTGCCAAGGGCGGGTTCTCCTCCCCACTTTTACACCACACATTTCACCTACCGTATTCACCCACGATTTATATATTTAAACCAACGAAACCATATGTTTTTCGATCCATCTTCTCACACAATTTCAATATAATTTTCTCTGTATTTTCATACTTCATTTCAAAAAAAAAAATAAGTTGGAGAATTACATCAGGTCCACTAAATAACGATTTGTTATTTTTGAGTGGTCAACATAAAGCTGATTATTATTTTCGAGATCCAGAAAGCGATGATGTGATGATACCAACGCATGTGACACAGAATGTTGATAATACTCAACTTCCTCCTGTCATTTCAAAAAAAAAAATAAGTTGGAGAATTACTCAGGTCCACTAAATAACGATTTGTTATTTTTGGGAGTGGTCAACATAAAGCTGATTATTTTTCGAGATCCAGAAAGCGATGATGTTGATGATACCAACGCATGTGACACAGAATGTTGTAATACTCAACTTCCTCTGTCACACACGTTTACGCAGAAGGGGTAGAGGACGAGGGGGTTGGTCGACAAGTTTTGATGATAATGGAGCAACAAATATGATAGAACAAAGGGTTTCCACGGAACAACAGTTCAACTCCCCCTTTTTAAGCCAAATGGGTAACCAAGATTTTTTTTACGGTGGTACCTCAACTACTCAGTTTTCACAATCTATTTTTACATTTTAATCTATTAGTTATAAAAATGCAAACTTTAATAATGTATTTTACCTTTTATCTTTTTATCGTGGATGCATATAGTAGGTGAAATTTGTGGTGAAAAATGGGAGGAGAACCCGCCCTTGGCAGGGCGAGTTCTGCCTCGGATTTGACTCTTCACGCACTCATATGCACACTCACATCACACACTCACATCACTGCACAGAACCCGCCCCTGGCAGGGCGGGTTCCCCTGAAGTGCTACACCGACAAGACTTTCCCTCTTGTCAAATACCTCCTCGGAAATACCCAATTTTAAAAAAAATTCAAAAAGTTAATAAGTTGTTTTGTAAAAAGTGTTTGGTTTAGCTCATTAATGTAAAATAACCAAAAAGGACATTCTGTTAAAAGTCAATAAGCTGTTTTTTAAAAAATATTTGGGATTGTTGATTTACTTTTTGTAAAAATCAATACGTTGTTTTCTATTATATACTTTTTTTTCATTCTTGCAAATTGAAAAAAGATTATGAAATATATAAAATAAGATTTGTTTACATAATTTATAAAAGATAATGTCATACTACATTCATCTCCATGAGATTGTTAAAATAACACAAAAAATGCACGATGTTATGAAACTAATGTCATACTACATTTGTCTCCGCGAGTCCATTAAATCTTGCGCAATTATATCTCTTATTGCTGCCATATACGTAACATCATGATCCGAACGATTTGTAGTTGGAAGTTCTTCATTAATATCATTTGTAGTACCACCTTCTTTGGGATTGTAAGATTCTTGTTGGGCGGTGTTAAATGCTTCATCAAAGCTACCGGCCTTTCTAATAAATTATGGATCGCCATTGACGCTATCACAATCTCACTTGGTGCTTGTATGTATAGTTACATGCATATCTCTTATAACGCCCATCTAGCTTTCCACACGCAACGCCAAAGTTCTTTCAATAATGCGGTTTGTTTCAATCCATATTGCGGTTTGTTTCAATCCATAATTAGTACAAGATCTAACCATAATTGCTTGAAAATGGTACGTCATTCTAAATATTTCATAATCTTCTAGGATGCCCATTTAATATTTTAGTTATAAACATGTGCCCTGTTTTTGTTGACGTGTGACATTGTCTTCTTTTATCTTGCAAGTCACGTGCTATTATTATCCCTTTAACAGCTATTGTCAAATGATAACACATAATTTAAAACGACAAATCATTCTTTCATAAGTAACATAAGGAGCTCCATCTTTGCTTCATGAGTCGTTGGATACATAAACGCTTCACGATTTGGTTTTTTGATTAAAGCACGCAAGACACGTGAATAATCTTTAGAACCTTCTTCAAAACCAGGAAAAGTGATAACAATGTCCATGCAAACTGCAATTGTTGGGGAGGCAACATTTGGTGGAAAAGTTTGTGTGCTTTTTGTTGACAAGGCATTTAATACAACATCTGGCTTGTCTTCGAAAGATGAAGTTTTGCTCTTGGTTGAACGTTTGTTGCTAACATCCTTAGATTTTTTTCTTTTACTCGAACTATTTTCAACATAAGTAGGAAACAAAGGCTCATCATCACCTAAACATATCTCATCGCTGTCTCCTTTTCCCTCTATATTTTCTTCACATCCAATACCGCTTAAATTGATATCTTTTTGAAATTGTAATGGATTCAAAGCTTGATCTCCTACGGCAACCGAATCCCGAAAAAAAAGAGCATAATGCGTCTCGAAGATGTCCAAATTTGCACCCCTGAATTTGGCAAAGTCTTTATTTTCCTACAACATACAAAGATTAATTAATGGATTTCAGAATGTAACCATAACTACAATTGATTAAAAGTAAGAGTAGAACTTACCTTTATTTTCTCCTCCCACCACTCAGGTGATGCATCGATTAAGTTTCTCGTCCCACCAATCCTAGTTTCAAGCATCACTAAGCGATCATAAAGCTTCCATTCTTTTTTCATGACCTCCCATTTGTTTTTAATCAAAGGTTTGCCAGTTTTTTCATACATGTTTTTTTCTATATTATCCCACCCAAGCTTATTAAAATGAGTACCGGGTTTATTCCCTCTTCTAATTTCAAGCAAGCATGAATCAATAAACTCTTTGTACGTAACATCATCCCACAAAAATTTTGATTTATTCCTTTTAGTTGATGTTTCACAATCCATTGAGGTAAGTGTTAAAGCCACAAAACTTTACTTGTTCCTATCAACAATCATAAACTCAAGTTTAAAAAGCTTTAAATCACACCAAATGAGATCGATATATAACTTTTATCTAATGATAATTGAGAAATAGCACACACCATCAAAAGGGAATTTTTGAACAACAATCATAATAATAATTGAGGAGGCAGTTCTACTAACAGGAACATCAAGGCATACTTACAGGTATAAGATGTCTACATTACAAAAAAAGCATAAGATGTCTACATTACAAGTTATAAGATGTCTAAAACACAACTGCAAGGTAACTTGACTATACCCAAAAACAAAATCTTTGTTTGGCTTTCTTTTATCATTCATTGCAACTTCAAGTGCCCAAAAACAGAGAGTGAAAGCTATCAGATACATAATTGAAATCAGATACATTTTCCCACTTTCTTCAATTTGCAGCAACCATAAAACTCAAACACATAGGCATTTTCCCACTTACAGCAATTGAAATCAAGGCATACATACAATTGAAATCAGAAATCAACAAGTAATGATCGAGAAAGTCAAACCTGTAGCAACAAACGATGATGATTGAGAAACTCGAACAGAAATCAAGTGTAGATCAACGATAACATCTTCTTCAAGTCATAGCCTTTCTTCGCAACATCTTCCTGAAATATTACCGAATTTATTGACGATTTGTAGTCAATTGGTTGGTGAAGGATTAATGGGGAGGTGGGTCGAGTTTATGGCATCGCAGGTTGATTCGATGGCGCCGCAGGTGGGATGGCAACGCAAGGGAAGAGGATCGCCATTAAAGGCGATATCGGTGAGCACAGCGACAGATGAGCAAAGCAGGGGTTGTGAGGATCACCATTAAAGGCGATAGATCGGTGAGCACAGGCGACAGATGAGCAGAGCAGGGGTGCAAGGATCGTCATTAAAGGCGATAGGGTCGGTGAGCCAGATGGGGGTATCGGTGGGGGGGCAAAAGGGTAAAATGTCAACTTTTCCTTCTTAAAAGTAAGTATCCATTAACTTATCCATTTTAACTTTTTAACCTTTCTTTAAAGTTGTTTTTAAAATGACTTATTAATTACCCAAACATAAAAATTAACTTATAAACTTTTTAAAAATTAATAAGTTATTTGAAAAGTAGCATTGCCAAACATGGGCTAAGTGAAAAATATATGATGACAAAATATGCATGTCTTGGTGTGTTAAATGGTCGAACTTTAATGCTTATAATATTGTATTACCTTACATAATTTTTTTCATCTATGAAAAGTACAATGGGTTCTTTCTTAAAGAATTTAGCGCATTTTCCCTATTGCGTTGTGTGGTTGTATCTTTGTTCTTTGAATGATGTATTACGCTTAGAGTGTTCACGATAGGAAGCCTAGTGGATGGCTCCACATCAACATGTCCCTCACGAATTGCCCTATCATCTCGATAAAATCATGGACCACAACACTTTTCTTTCTCCTCTATGTCACATACTTCGTTTATTCCCGCATGGACAACAACTTCTTTTTCCTTTTATTATCACATGTGCATCAGTTAGTCCATCGTTCTTCCATCTAAAAGTACTTGAAATATATATATTATATATATATATATATATATATATATATATATAACTTTACAGATGGTCTTATGAGTAAGGTTAAGACATAATTATAGTCCATTCTTTTTTATGTTGTGTGGGTCATGAGTTTGATTTTCTTTTACATTATCAGTTATTGATTACCTCTTGTGCCTTATTATCCAATTTCATATGAGGAATGAGGAATTTTTTTTAATTGTACTTTATATGATGAGGCCCTACATGATTTTTATAGTCAAATTATTGTATTATTCGGACTTTTCACGTCTACCTAAATTATGTATACATGTCTCATGTCAATCGTATAACCCGAAGAGTCGAAGACATAAGTTAGCGAGATATTTCATCGTAAAACAAATTAAAGAAATTAAAATAGCTCTAATTATGTATAAAAATATGTTTTTGTAGACTGTTAACTTTTATGATGTGTTTTAGGATAAGAAAAACAATTTAGATAGAATAACTCAAACACACTCAAAATAACTTATTGTTGTATTAATACGAGATAAACAAATAAACAATTTTGGAATACAATCACAAATAATGGTATACACGACACTGCTTATGAATTGAATAGTTCTATTGTATAAGAAAATAATATATTACGATTAAAAATAATTATATCTACCAAACCATACAAATTGAATCTCTTGATTCATATGTTTCTATTAGGGTTCATAAATGAACTCCATAATACTAGTTTGTTTAGTAGACATAAATAACAAATTAACTGAAAATGCAAAACTTGTATCATTTCCTAATAACTTAGAAAAAATCAAAACGCCAAATGGTACTTAAGACTAACATCGAGAGCCCTTCCTGCACCGGAGCACACCTGCATTAGCTGTGATTGAGCCCACAATGGAAGATGATCTTGCACTCAAGCTTGACGCCCTTGCATAACTCTTGGATGCTCCTGCACCCGATGGCGTAAAATATGCACCGTTTAACATGAGGTCTCCCTCTGAGCGCCAATTCCATTTTTTCCACTCATCCTCGGATGCCTCCTCTCGTTTTGTCACCTATAAGGTAACATATAAATTCTATAAGTGATTAAAATGATTGAAATATTGTTTTGTTAAATATATTGCAAACTCTCACTTCTTTGCTATCATGAGAATCGGGAGCTAGAAATCTATTCCCTTGGCTATTGATTGTTGGTGATGCACTCCCTCCAATTGCATACATCTCCCAATGAGTGTAGTCATTGTTCACTACATGAAAATATCCATGTCTACATCTGCATTAATAAAAAAACAAAGTTAGCATAAAGTGATTTAACAATCCTTTTTAAAAAGATTAGTAAAAATTAAATTCTAATTAATACATGTAACCCTTTTATCTAAATGGATCAACTGAAAATGTCAGATTGTAAATAGTGTAATCAATGTATAAACGGGTAAGAAATAAGATTGACAATTTGACTTTATGAATTAAACTAGAATCTTTTATAGATTAAGCGGTCAACACGTTATTTTGTAACCAATGGGAGCAAGACTCGTTTATTAATGGGTGTGATAGGTTTACCTATTTACGATCCAAACTCATTATGTTTCATTATGTTTGTGTTTAATTATACACACATGTGTGTGACGATGCATTGAAGAATATAATATCAATATGTATAATATAAATTTTTCACAAGACTTACCTTGGCATCCTTTGTACAAGGTCTTCACCAAAATGGTTAAACGCAATTGTAACTTGCATATTCTTATCTTGAATTAAACTATCACTATGCCCAATAACATGACCTTATCATGACGTGTCATGTAATTATTGGATATCGTGATGGCAGTAGATCCATGTATGGCATCAATCAAGCCATCGTGACAATTAGCCAATGAACAATGATCCACCCATACATGACTTCCACCAAATATAGAGATCCCATCGCCATCTGACATTGTTCGCCACCCATAATGATCTGGTGCGTCACGAACATTAGCATTGCCACCTTGCTTACAATCGTGTATATTGATGCCATGTATGATGATGTTTGTCGCGTATTGGATGGTGATGCATGGTCCACCCGCTATATGAACATTGGCACCACGACCATCGATGGTCTTGAATGAATTCATCAAGAGTTCTTCTTTAAGTTTGATAGTCATGTCATGTGCAAATATGATCCATAAGGGTTCATTTTGGATCACACCATATCTTAAAGTTCCTCGTTTAGGGTTCATTGGGTCATCGTTTTTAGGGTCTGTCACTACGTATATTTTACCATCACGTCCTCCTATAGCGTGTTTTCCAAACCCGATTGCACAGTCGGCTAACCGTTGACGGTGTTTTTCCCAATCCTTGTCACATCGCCAACAATCATCTATTGGATTTCCAGTCCCACATGATAAAGATCCCATGTTCTTCCTAGATTCATTTATACTCCTGCATTAATCACAAACAAATCCATCTCAATGCATTGTCATATAAATTTTTTGCATATTAAATAAACTTACATTTCCCTCCTAGTAGATGCGGGTAATTAAGAGTTTTAAAATATTATGTAAAAGTACATGTTTTTATCTAAAAAGTTGTATTTTTTTTTCCTTCTGAAAATTCTCTTGTTATGTTTTTTTTAAAAAACAAGTTTTTCTAAAAAAGTGCATATTTTTTCCTGTAAAAGTCAAGATTTTATGGAAAAAAAGGTTTCTATGACAAAAAATCATGTTTTTATGAAAAGAATCATGGTTTACAAAAATATCACAAGTTCATGAAAATAAATCATGTTAAGATTCCAATATTTTACATAGCAAATTTAACAACTTTGGATGAGTAAAACGTAGACGGACTCTCGTGACCCTCCCTCGATTCGACGAATGTATGAAAACTAAACTCATAAATACAAGTATGATATAAGTAGCTAGGTTATCCAAGTGTACCTATGAACATGTTGTACTACAAGCATAGGATCTTGTACATGTGAAGACAAAGTGGAAATAGGGGCAAGAAGAGCAAGAATGAGAAGAATAAAGTTTGTCAACCCCATATTTTTCTTCCCTCTTGAGAGATCAAAAGAGAAAATGAAAGAATGTGTGTCAAAGGTGAGGAGTGAATGAGATTTTAATACTGAAATTCTTGATCAGAGTGCATGCAAAGGCACACGCACCTTCACCCATGCAATCATAACTCATCCAAGATAGAAATATTAAAAAATCCTAAACAAATGGAAAATTAAATTGTTAGTGTATATATTTTTCGTGTAGATCGGTATAAATAATGTATGTTCATATCTATTTTGTATCTAGAGAATTAGATTTTGTTATAATTTTAGTTGTGGCACACTTATGTTGCATCTTTAATTATTGGTTTGCATATTAAAGATAATAAAGTTTAGAGCAATCTTTTCATGAACATACGTGTGTGTCATATATAAATTAAATGGACCCTTAAATTCTTAACTATTATGATAATAAGATTTTGTTTAAATTTTGAATGTTAAATGATTGAAAAAGAAGAAGAACATGGCCTTTAAAACGGAAATTATATATAAAACAGTAGTTTATTGGATTAGAGATAATAAATGAAAACTAGTATAAGAATGCAATGAGATAAAATAATTGCAAAGCAGCTCTTTAACTATTGATTAACATTAACATTGAAAATGGCCAAAAAAGGAAAAACCAAAACGCTAAAGGATTCTTATGTTTTAAGGATTCTTAAAGGAGCGGCGGCGAGAGTAGGAGTGGCGGTGATGGGCTGTGTGTTTGAAAATGGGGAATCAGATCTGCGATCTCCGTTTTCTATAATCTGAAATTCTTTTTTGCGGCGATATGTCGCCGCAATAAACCTGTTGCGACGACAATTTTAATTAATTTAAAATAATTAAAATTTGTTTTTAATTTTTTTTGCGACGATTTGTCGCCGCAAATAATAAAAGGTAAAATAAATAAAAAAGGTCAGAAACGAAAAAATCAAAAATGGTTTTTGCGACGAAAGTATCGCCGCAAATATGTTAGCGGGAAATTTTCCCTCCTAAAAGAGAATTCAGAAAATAAAAGTAATCTTAAAAATATTATTTGCGACGAGAATGGATCGTCGCAAAAAATATTAACTATTTAAAAATTCAAAAATAAATTATATTAGACTATTTGCGACGATATTGTCGCTGCAAAAAAGAATTTTGACTACAAAAGTCAAAAAGTAAACTATCTTTTTCATTTAGCGTGTTTTAAGAAACGAAACTCTTATCGCCGCAAAAAACCATTTTTCTTGTAGTGACAGGCATAGTGGTTTAAGGGAAGACAACATTTTACTAGTTCATAGAATAATAAGAGTGTGAATGGTTGGTTTGGTTTAATCGAAACCAAAAAGCAATATTTCGTTTTTTAGTTTTTTAAAATCATTTGATTGTGGTTTTTTGGATTCCTGGTTTATAGATTTTTTTTGGTTTCACTTGGATTCGTACACACCCCTAGTTCATATATTTAGGGTTTTATTAAATGTGCTCACAATTGCATTTAGTATAAAAAAATCACTTAAGTTTCAATTCTAATTTTATAAAGAAAATTACAAGTCCTAATTTAAAAATAATAACAATAATAATAAGCGGCCTAAGGGAAAGATATATGAACTTAGTTACCATTTGGTGATAATTTTTTTAGTTTAACCTTTGATAGTAATTAATTGCGAAGGAAAACATGAATAAATAATATTTCATTGCTTCATTAAGTTTTTTGAGATCGTTTATTGTAACAATATGGGACGCAACAGGTTGTATCTTTGATACCCAAAACATAGGACCCTACAACTCTTGATGACTATCGCCCAGTTAGTTTGTTTGATTGGTTGTATGTCAAAAACTATTTCTAAAATTCTTGTCACTTGTTCCAATAAAGTAATTAAATCAGTAATAGGCTTAGAACTATCAACTTGTATATCCAGAAGGAACATTCTCGATGAACATATTACGATCAACGAGTCTTGTCTCATGGGCTAAAAGACTCAAGACGAAGTGCTCGGTTTTTAAAGTCGAGTTCTAAAAGTGACTAACACTATAAATTGTAGTTTCATACTACTTATGATGGAGATATATGATTTTGAGGAGAAATGAAGACATTGAATTTCGGGATACTCGAGGTTCGGTGGAGATTGAAGTGTGACACATGAGGCAAACACTAGCACACGAGCAGAAATAGGCAGAGCCCGAGGGTGACGACCCCGAAGTGTAGGTGCGGCATCATTAGCCTCTACCACCACCACCAGCGTACCATTACCCATCGCCACTGCCGTCACATGGACCATAGCCACAACCACAACAGCCTTAGCCTTAGTTTTTATAATACCGTTTGTCCTATCATACGACTTGCTTCATGAGATGGATGCCAGGACACATGAGACGCTTGATCTGGTAGGGATAGCTGACGTTAAGTTAAAGCATTCATACACTATGTTGCGGTAGATGATGGAGTTCATGCACAATTAAGCTTGCTTTTAAGGGTTGCCCGTACCTGATTTACCTAATCTACAGGATTTGGATCAGGCTCTGGCCTGATAGTTTGTTTTCGTACATGTTTTTATTTATATTTTTGACATACAAACTTGATGTTGTAATGTGTAAAACTATCCTTTTGATTTACCCCATTTGTTTTAATTGTTTATTTGATTTTTATCATCAAATAGGCTATATTATTAGACAAGGTAAGGTAAATGAATAGTGTAGTACGAGTGGTTTTAGCATCAAGATACTACTTTTTCATTTTATTTACGCAGAAAGAGAGAGAAAGAAATGCGGTGAAGTTGGCAGTGGAGAGAGAGTGCGTTTCGGAGAGGAAGTAGTGGCGACCGTCTCCACCATCACTGTTAGGCTTAGAATTAGAAGAAGAAGAAGAAGTTGATTCCAAATCCAAGCTAACCAATTCGATTAGCTAAGTATCCATTTATACTTCCGATAGGCCGTTGGCCGTTAATTTCGTTACAACGGTTTACAACGAATAAGAGCCTATTACAAACAAGTCCAATACTATGAACATATTACATTTCCAGTCCCTGACTTATTATTATACTAACAATACCACTCCCTTAACAAAGTTTTTATCCTTAAAAACAAAAGTGAGGGAAATGAAGCCAAAATTCATCTTCAAATTCCCATGAAGCCTCTGTGTCGGAAGATCATTCCAATGAACCAGCACCTGGGCCGCAGCCCGATTACCACGTTTAGTCACCCAGCGATCAACAACAGCTCGAGTTTGCAGAATGAACCTTGACGCAGAAGGCAATGGAGTGATAACATGATTAACACCATGAGCAGCTTTTAATAAAGAAACATGGAAGGTATGATGAATCATAACATTCGGTGGAAGATCCAATCGATAAGCCGAACGACCACACTTCTCAACAATAAGAAATGGACCATAATAGTGAGGACTTAACTTCGTATTGTGATGCGATTTAAGTGATATCTGAACCATGGGTTGAAGCTTAACATACACCCACTCACCCACTTCAAACGACCGCTCAATGCGGTGTGCATCCGCAAATTGTTTCATGCGATTTTTGGTTGTGTGCAAGTGACGTTTAAGAGACTGAATCATCGCTTCATGATCACGATGTAATTCATCCACAACTACTAAAGTTGTCTCACAGCTACATAAGGGATGTGAATGCTAGGCTTATACCCGAATAATGCCTCAAAAGGGGTCATATGTATGGCTGAGTGATATGATGTATTGTACCACTGCAGGACCGTTAAAAAGGGACTTTGCACTTAGTTAACACACTTAGGAGGATCTTTAGGATCACTTAACAATTCAAATGGGGAACTTAGAACTTTTAAACAGATGATACAATGCACAACACAAGTAAAGTAAGAGCAAGAACACAAGAAAATAATTTTCAAGGTAGTAGTATATTGCTTCTTCAGTTCTATTACAAGTGTTTGCACTGATGTTTGAAATACAAGAACCTTTGACTCTTTATTCTAAACCTACAACCGTCAATATGCAAAAAGACAGTTGGATGTGACTATCTAGACAACAAGATCAGCCTAAAGTCAAAAACCAGATTGCCTTTTGACTAGTGACTATGACAGGCCATAGCTCACTGACTTTCCTATTACAAAAAGCCAAACAGGAAACAAATACAGAAACTTGCAGACAAAGACCTTATCTACTTTATCATAAAGCATGGAGGTTTCACCAACTTATGATAGTTGGTGAACCACCAGAGCATGCAGCGGACAGGAGGTTGCTTTATGATAAAGTTGACAGAAAAAGTGTCTTTTCTCTTTCTTCTAAAGTAATCAGTCTTATCTTTATTCAGCTTCGGAAGACTTTGTCTTGAGAGCTTTGGAAGACTTCATCTTTAACCTTCGGAAGAGTTGAGTCTTTGGCTTCGAAAGACTTGACACTTAGTGTAAAGTTTTCTCAGTAGTTTCTTCTGAACATTGGCTTCGGAAGATTTTACACTTAGCATTTTTCTTGAGTGTGTAATACTTCCGAGGCTAGTTCTTCTTTGTTCCTTAGTGCATGTTGGAAGACCTGGTTGTTTTGGCATCTTTTGATTGATCCTTTGGTTGCATCAGCCTCTTAACCTCAGAGGTTCCTACAAACTCCCCCTAGGCTGATGCTACCAAAAAAGAGAGGTCTTTAGATTAGGATAGTCCATATGAGAATCTTCAGAACTTCTTTCTTCATCAGTAGATCAAGATTCTTCAGACTCATGAAGTACCTTCTCATGTCATAGAGATCATGCAGAGGGAGTTCAAGCATATCACTAGTGAAGTAGATATGTTGTTCTCCCTGATCTCTAGTGACATACCATCTATCTGGGTTTTCATTGAATGCCTAGGATAGAATTGGTCTTCTAACAGAGAGAGGCTCTACTATGATGGGAGTTGGTTGAGAGCCCTCTACATGCACTTCCTCAGGATGTTCTGACTCATCCTGAGGTTGGGAGGAGGATGCCTTTCTTGTTTTCTTCTTTGAAGATCTTCTTCTGGCTATCCTTTTTCTTCTCCCAGATGGTTTTGACTGAGAGGGTTGGTTTTCTCTACCAGGTTCTTCAGTGGATTCCCTCTCAGTTGGGATCTCCTCTCTCCCAGGTTCAGAAGAAAAGGGAGGAGAACCCTGCTGTGGGTCAGAAGATGAAGTTGGCTGTTGTGTAGCTTTAGGTGCAGGTGGTGTTGTCTCTGTAGGTTCCACCTTTACCTCAACTTCAGGTTGAGCTTGACTTGATGATGAATGAAGATCCACAAGCTTTCCCCTTTTAATCTTCTGCTTGATCATCCTTATGTGCTCATCCATTGTAGATAGAGACATGGGACCAAGCCTCCTTCCATAGAACCCATATAGCTTCAAGAAGCTCATCATCTTCTGCCTATCTGCATACTTTTTTAGACTTTTCTGGATGATGGCTCTTGATTTAGCAGTCTCTTCCCTTTGCCTCTTTCTAGCAGCTTGTTTTTCTCTTTTAGCTCTCTTTTCTAGCTGCTTGTTATATTCAAATAAGATGTAGTCATATGGCAAGGGAAGAAGTGCTGGTGCCTGATAGAGACATGTGACACTCAAGTAGTTGATCATCTTTAATCTTTCTTCTTCATCAACTACTTGAGGTTGTTCAGCAGCCACAGTCTCTTCCTCAAGACTTTCCTGAACTGGGGAGAGAATAGGAATGTCCTTATAAAGCTTTTTCCTCCTCAATTCTTCTTTGTGTTTGAGGTTTAAGGATGCATCCTCAGCTTCCTTGCTCTCCTTTGACAGCTCTGTGTCTGCCAGTTCATTTAACTCATCCAAGGGGAGAGAGATGAGTTCATCAACATTATAGTTCCTGGTCCCCAGATAATTGAGTCTGGCTGCCCTTAGTTCATCTTCTTGAGAGTTTAGAATAGGGGCAGCCCTGATTGTAGCTTGTATAAATCCTTGGAAACCACTAGAACTCTCTCCCCTTAGCTTCCTCTTCCTCTCTCTTTTTTCTTCTTCAATCTCCTCAGCAGTGAGTTTTCTTTTTCCTTTTTCTGCCACAGGCTGAGGAGAGCTTTAGCCTTCATTGCTTGGTTCAGCAGACAAGCTCTGGCCAGAGAGAGGTTGTGATGCACCATCACAGCTGGTGCCTGGGGTACTGGAGGAGATGTTGTCTCAAGGTTCACAGTTTCAGCCTCTGGGCCTTCAGTCAAGGCTTTCCCTTTGAAGCTAATCTTAGGGTCCACCTCAACATCCAGTTGACCAAAGGCTTCCACTGCTAGCCTCTGTCTATATAGTGCTGATCTCCTTTTGAATTCTTCCAACACCCAATCTTGAATTTTACTGGCTAGTCTGGCAGCTTGTCTGTTATTGCTTGGGTTGACAAGTGCCAGATCTATCAGATTTATACCCTCATAGAAACTCAAGTTTGAAATGTTTAAGATTTCTAGTTGACCCTGAGCTCTAGAGAGTACAAGAGCTTTCTTTCACTGTCATACCCCCAACCCTAGATTGGGTTCTCAGAAGGGCAGACATTGCTCTTGTACTCCCTCCTCAAACAGTTGTAGTATTAACAAATGTAGATCACTGTCTAGAGGAGGTTGCTGAGTATGGACAACTGCAAGAGAGGATGGTGAGTCCTCTATGTCTATACTCTGAGAGGAACTCCCAAGTTCTGTGATTGTTAGGATTTTCTCCCCCTTTTTGGTAGCATCACCCTCTTGCATAGGTGAGCTAGAGATTGATCCATGACATCCACAGGTTCTTGTGGACCTGGATGAGTTGATCTCATTGGTCTCTCAGCGAGCTTACCCTTGAGATCGGTGATCTCAAGATAGTCACCTGAGATTCCAGGTGAGCTATCTTTGACACAAAGTAGGTGCACATGTTTGAAAGTTTGTGCACCTTTTGTTGCAGACTCCCCTCATCTTCAGATGAAGAATCATAGGGGGATGAGAGGATTGGACCTAAGTCTTCTCCCTCATCACCAGCATAGGTTTGTTGGCTGCTGGATTTCCCCTGCCCAATGACATCTTCAAGAGAAGTGTCAAGAGGCTGGGTTGCCATGGTAGAGGTCCTAGTGATGTTATCACTGGCAACAGTGATAGCCTCTGCCACATGGATCTCCTGGACAATCTGATGGATCTCCTGGACAATCTGAAGATCCACCTCAGTTTGGGGCGTCTGATGTGGGCTAGAGATAGGTGAGGCAGGAGCACTCATCACTCCTTGAGTGTGGGAAGAGAGGAGAGACTCATGGTACTCACTGAAACCCAAATCTTCATCAGAGTAGAAGTCAAGGCTAGGAAGTGGTTGATTTAAATCAAGAGGCTGGGGATGGTAACTTTCCCCTGAAGGTTGATCACTAGAGTGTTGAGACTCAGAGTAATGGCTTAAGACTGTTTGAGAGGGTGTGAGCTCATCAGGCTGAGCATGAGGAACTTCAGCACTGATTGTTGTAAAGATAGGAGTGGTTTGCTCCTCAGGGGAAGTAGGAGCTCTAGTGTCCACTTCCTCCTATGTGGGTTGTGATATGGGGGCCTACATATGCTCAATAGCAGGTGCAGGGGTTCGTTTGGATTTTCTTTGGTAAGTGAGGGTAATGGTAGGCCTTGATGGTGGTTGAGAGGTAGAGGGTGTTGGTTCATCACTAGCTGGTGCTGTTAGGATGTCACCCTGAGCAATGAGCTCAAACACTTTTGGGACAAGGGTTGTTTCTACCCCTGAGAACCCAACAGTTGGCTTTTTCAATATTTTGAAAATGTCGGGCCTCATATGTGCAAGTTTAAGAACATTACCTGTTCCCCTCAACTGTGGTCCCATTTCACAGTTGAGAATGTGTTGAGCATACCGGGGAAACATGTAATATTCTAGGGAGTCCAAATTTACAAGTAAATTTGTGAAGACAAACTGAGAATACCTGAATTTGACCCCTTGAACCATCCCATGGACAATGAAGGAGAGGTCTTCAGGAATCTGGTCCCATCCTCTATGTTTGTTAGACAAGCTATGTATGATAACATGGAGGAGGTACTTCCACTGGTATGAGACCTTCCCCTTCCTGAAGATCTTGACTGTGAAGTCACCTTCATATCCCATCTGCTCAAAGGAATGGTTGACAACAGCTTTTGGGAAGGACATTTCACCTTCTTCATCATCCAGCTGAAGATGGGTGTTGATGATGGCTGGAGTGGTAAACAGTGTCCTCCCCTATACTGTGGCAGACAGTGCCTTCTCCCCGTCCATGGTAACCTCTTGACAGGTCCGCCAGAACTCAAGTAATTGATCCTCATAGATAGGAGGATCGATTGTAAGGGAGGTGTAGTAATGAGACAAAGAAAGAAACCTACAAACGTCTGAGAAGCTTGGATCCTTCTCAGGGTCTAACAGAGCAACTTGGTTGTGTTGCCTATGCAGGTGCATGGAGAAATCCGGGTGTTATGACGATCAGGGTTGGCCATTTGGAAGCTTTGTAGTGAAGGAAGGTAGAAGAAGATGAAATTTGGGGGTAAGTTAGGTTAAAGATCAATGAGAGAGGTGAATGAAAGAGAACCGTTTGGAAAGATATACACTGGATTTGAGACAAAGTTAATTGAAAAGATAAACTTTGAAATCCGGATGTGGGTCCTACTTTCAAAAAAGCACCCAAAAAGTTAGTTTTCTTGGAAGTAGAAAATAACTTCCGAAGACAATTGTGGCTTCGGAAGATTTGAAACAAAGCTTCCGAAGGTAAATTATGCTTGGAAGATATCCCCAAGAATTTTGAAAATTTTGACTTCGGAAGAATGAGTAAGTCTTCCGAGACTAAATTGCTTTCGGAAGAAATTTGTTCTTAAAATACATTAAATTGTTTATAAGAGACTTAAGCTTCGGAAGATACTTCAAGAATTTCTTCCGAAGGTAAATCTGAGATAAACAAGTTGAAGGAACTTTTAGGACATAAATTTCTTCCGAAGATAATTTCACTTCTTCCGAAAGTAAAATTTTATTATAATTCTAAGGAATATCAGTTTAAAATTTTATTTTCTTCCAAAGGAACTGGCTTATGAGGTGAGCTAATAGACAACTTAGGACACACAACTTTTAGGAGAAAATTTGATTAAGTTATTTCAGAAAATCTATTCAAAGTTAATTATCCCAATAGCTGATACAAGATATTTAAATCTCTGTTCATCAAAAGCCTTTGTAAACAGATCAGCATATTATTCATTTGTGTTAACTTTGATTAGTTTTATCAAGCCCTTTTCAAAGTTATCCCTAATCAAATGATACCTGATGTTGATGTGTTTGGTCCTTGAGTGCTGCACAGGATTCTCTGTAATAGAGATAGCACTGTTGTTGTCTATGTGGATGGGAATCTCCTTGAAGTTGAATCCATAGTCAAGCATCTGATTCTAAATCCAAAGCACTTGAGCACAGCAGCTGGCAGCAGTAATGTATTCAGCTTCAGCAGTTGATGCAGACACACAGGATTGCTTCTTGCATTGCCAAGAGACTATCCTTCCACCAAGAAACTGACACCCCCCAGATGTGACTTTGCAGTCATGTTGCAGCCACCATAGTCACTATCTGTATAAGCATACAGATTAAAGTCTGAATTCTTTGGATACCAAAGGCCTAGATTTAGAGCACCTTTGAGATATCTAAGAATCCTTTTGACAGTGATTAGGTGTGACATCTTGGGGTTTGCTTGATATCTGGCACATATGCATGTAGCAAACATAATATCAGGCCTGCTAGCAGTAAGGTACATGAGTGACCCAATCATGGCCCTATAGAGATGTTCATCAACAGACTCTCCCACAAGATCAGGACCAAAGGAGTGATTTCTGGCTATGGGTGTCTTTGCAACCTTACAGTCAGTCATCTTGAATCTTGTGAGTATGTCCTGAACATACTTTGACTGACTTATGAAGATGCCATCTTCAACTTGCTTCACTTGAATACCCAGAAAGAAATTGAGTTCCCCCATGGCACTCATTTCAAATATGTTCTTCATCAGCATCTCAAAGTCTGTGCAAAGCTTTGGATTAGTTGAACCAAAGATGATGTCATCCACATATATTTGAACTAGCAATGTGTCGTTTCGAGTTTCTTTGATGAAGAGAGTCCCATCAATAGTACCTCTTTTGTATCCATGCTGACAGAGGTATGTTGATAGTGTCTTATACCACTTTCTTGGAGCTTGATGTAGCCCATATATAGCTTTATCAAGCTTGCAGACATAATCAGGATGATCCGGGACTGCAAAGCCAGGTGATTGTCTAATATAGACTTCTTCATCAATCACCCCATAGAGAAAGGCACACTTCACATCAAGCTGGTAGACCTTGAAGTCCTTAGATGCAGCAAAGCCAGAAATATTCTTACAGCTTGAGTTTAGCTACTGGAGCAAAGACATCAGTGTAGTCAATTCCTTTTTCTTGAGTGTATCCTTGGACAACTAGTCTTAACTTGTTCTTGATGATAATCCCTCTATCATCTTTCTTATTCCTAAAAACCCACTTGGTACCTATAACAGTCTTCCCTTGAGGAAGAGGGCATAAGTTCCAAACCTGCTGTCTTTTGATTTGAAGCAATTCTTCTTGCATTGTTTTAATCCAGCTTCCATCCTTTAGAGCCTCATCAACTTTCTTAGGCTCAATTTGGGATAAGAAACAAGAATGTAGACAAACATGGCTATCATGAGTTTGTCCTCTTGTTCTCACCCCAGAGTCAACATTTCCAATGATGTTTGTGGTGGGATGTGACTTGTGGATCCTGAGTTGAGGAATCACAGCAAGTTGGTTGGACAGATCAAGATTAGAGAAATTTCGATCTGGCAAAGAAGAATCCCCCACCACATCAGCACACTTATCAAGAGAAACTTGATCCAATGAGTGTGTGACATCATTGATGTTGTCTTCAATGGAGTGGTTATCAGCATCAAGAAATTCTTGATCACTGTCACCACCATCCATTCCTCCTGCATTGGAGGTTCCTTCACCTGAATTCTGAGCCTCTGAACTGGACTTTGAGGGTAATTCAGTTGAATCAGTAGTATTTGTCATGCTTATGCTGATTGGAGCCTCAATGACAGGGTTAGTCACCATTGGAGCTTAAGTAGTCTTCTTGTTTGGTCTTCTTAGCTCAAATCTTGGGTCAGGATCCCTGTTGACCTGTTATCCATAGATCCTGAAACATTCTCATAAGATTTGTTAAAGCATTTGGTAACTAAATCAAGATCAAATAGCCAATCCGGACCAGAACCTTTCATACAGAGTGTGTGTTCATTGAAAGTCACATTGGCTGACTCCTCAATGATTCTAGTTCTGAGATTGCATACTCTATAAGCCTTGGCTTGAGAAGAGTATCCAACAAAATGTCCATCATCTGATTTTTCAGCAAACTTAGCTATTTGATCTTTGGTATTCAAGATGGTGCAAGGACATCCAAATGTTCTGAGAAAACCAATAAATGGTATCCTTTTGTGCCACAGTTCATAAGGAGTCTTACCATGTGTCTTAACTACTAAAACTCTGTTCTGCACATAGCAGGCTGTGTTGACAGCCTCTGCCCAGAAGGTGATGGGCAGCTTAGAGTCAGACAACATAGTTCTTGCAGCTTCAATAAGTGTCTTGTTTCTCATTTTAGCAACACCATTTTGCTAAGGAGTCCTGGGAGCACTATATTGTCTTGAAATACCCTTCTCATCACAAAATGTATCAAGGATTTGGTTTTTAAATTTGGTTCCCTGATCATATATTATGATTTTGACCTTGTGATCAGATTGATTCTCAATTTTCAGAATGAAATTCTTTAAGATTTCAGAGGTTTCATCCTTAGTTCTAAGGAAAAACACCCAAGTCAATCTTGTGAAATCATCTGTGATCACTAAACAGTATGAGGTCCTTCCTAGACTCATTACACTGGTGGGGCAAACAGATCCATATGTAACAAGTGTAGGGGAGTAGTGATAGAGTTTATTTCCTTTAGCTTGTGAGACCCTTTGTGTTGCTTCCCTTTCAGGCATGCAACACAGTGGTCATCACTTATAAACTCTTTCTTTGGTATTCCAGTTACCAAATCATTCTTAATCAGTTTATTCATATTTTTAAAGTTTACATGGCACATTCTCTTATGCCAAAGAAAAGACTCATCACTATTTGCTTTAGATAGAAAGCAAGAAACCTCTCCAGATGGATATGCTTCCTGTAAGTCCATCTTGTACATGTTTCCTTTCTTGGGGGCTCTAAGCAAAATATGCTCAGGTGGAATGTCAACCCCAGGCTTGAGAACAATGCACTCATGCTCAGTAAAGAGCATATGATGTTTTTGGTCACAAAATTGGGACACACTCAGAAGATTGTATCCAAGCTCTTTGACAAAGTTTACCTTCTCAATACTGAGCTTACCATTTGTAACCTTGCCCCTACCATTAATGTACCCTCCTACATCTCCTTCAAAAGCAACTGGTCCTCCATCAATCCTTTCAAAGTTTTGAAGCAAGGACTCATTGCCAGTCATGTGCCTGGAGCAGCCACTATCAACAATCCAGATATTTTTGTTGGTCTTTAGCTGTCCCTGCACAAGAAGAGATGATTTAGTTATATTTGGAAACCCAAGCCTCATTGGTCTTGGGCTTATTAGAATGAGTTAAAGGCAATGAAATAGTAATAGATCCTATACTCAGGTTTTAGGGATCATTTGTTGTTTCCGATGATGAACTTTTAGCCACATGGTCTTCCTTCATCTTCCACACCACCTTTGAAAGATTGGGCTTGACCTTCAATGCTTCGGAAGCTTTTGTGGCTTCGGAAGCTTTGCAGACTGATCCTTCGAAAGATCTTGCTTTCACTGTAGCAGGCCTCAGTACTTCGGAAGCATTGCTTTCTTCCGAGACCAATTTTCCTTCCGAAGGCAATGGTTCATTTACCTTTTTCTTCATTTTGGAGCTTCCGAAGGAAACAGATTTTCCTTTCGAAGCTGTTTGTTTCTTCTTCCTCTCAGAAGTTTTCTTCTTGATCATGTGGATAGTGCCCTTTGGATTGTATTGACAATCCTTAGCTAGATGTGAGGTACTACCACACATAACACAGTCTATATTTTTTCTTCTGAGAGCCTTCTTTTCCAAAGAAGACTGAGCTTGAACACTTTCTTTTTCCTCTTTCACCTTTTCAGATGATGCAGCAGGCTTGTTAGGGTGAAGCTTGCTTTTAGAAATAGATGGTTCAGGCTGTGTAGCAGTGACACACAGCTGATCAATCTTCTTGTTGTTGCTGGAGTGAGTTGAAACTGAAGTAGAACTCTTGGTACTAGAATTCTTGGCAGGATCTTTAGCTTTTATCACCTTGAACCCTGCAGAAACAAATACTTGTTTTTGTTTGGGATCAAAGGTGGTCTTGACCTCTTGAGCTTTTCTTGATATTCTCTTTGCTCTTCTGATCAAGTTCTTCCTTTTGGTTTTGCTCAAACCAGCTTCTTTTTCCTCCTTAGGAGCATGGCGACCCTTTCTGGATTTACTCTCTTCACTCACCTCAGAGTCATCCCTCACCTTCTCATCTTCATCCTCTTCATCACTGGGGTCTATGGATGGAATCTCATCTTGACCAGTTCCACACCTTGGAGATCTAATAGATAGTAGAGAGTGTGGAGGAGCTATCTCACTAGATCCCAGTCCCTGCTTGTTCTGATAACACACTTTTTCCTGCAGAGATGAGGATATCATGTTTTTGAAGGTTTCCTCTTCAAGAACATATTTTTCTGCCCTGGCTTTGCTGATCACAAGCTCAGCCTGGCATTCAGTCAACTTGGTAATGAGATCCTTAATTTGAGTCTTGTAGTTTGTCTGCTCATGTTTAAGAGTTGAAACTGTTTTCTCTAGATCTTCTATTTTAAGTTTATGGTCATTTTCAGCCCTTTTAAAATCAGCTTTTAAAATATTCAAAGACTCAATATCAGATCTCATTTCCAAGTTGTAGGACCTGTATCTATTTACTTTAGCAATACATTCAGGAGAGCAAAGATGTTCAAGTACCTTGGCTTCATCGTGGTCAGCCATGAGTGCTTGGTTTGGAGATGCATCTTCAGCTTGAAAGCTCCAGTCAAAGCCTCCTTCTTCAACAGCAACTGCGACTTGCTGTCTTGGCTTCTCATTCTGGTTCCCTCCTTCAGTGTAGTTTGGCCTGGATGAAGCTTGGCCACCATTTGACTTAGGTGCCTTGCATTCTATAGCAAAGTGTCCCATCTGGTTACAGTTGTAACACTTGACTTTGCTCTTGTCCAGTCCAAACTTGCCACTGGCAGCATTGCTAGGAAACCTTCTTCCAGTCCTCCTGTAAAACTTCTGCGCTCTGTGAGTAAGAAGAGCCATTTGCTGGACTATCTCCATGTACTCCAGATCATCTAGATGGATGCAGTCCAGGTCTTCAAGAGTGAAAAGAAAGTTTCCTGTACTTTCATCAGTGGAGACAAAAGCTTGAGAAGAACTTGTCTCTTGGAAGGGACTTCCTTGGATGTAGCTCTCTCTGGGTGTCTCAGGGAAGGTGATGAAAAGACCCTTTTATGAAGTCTCAGGGTAGCAGATGAGATGATGCTGTGGTTCTCTGCTATCCCTTTCAACCACATGAAGGGCTGAACTCTGGTGAGTGTTGGAGCTACCAGATGAATTTTGCATATTCATCTCCATCTGGTATCCACTGAGTATCCCATACAACTCAGTGAGAGTAAGGGTCTTGAGGTTTTCAGTCCTTTTAATGACCACACAGTAGTGTGTCCATTGTCTTGGAAAAGAGGACATGAACTTCCTAACAATATCCCTGTTCTCAATAGTTACCCCAACATCAGCCAGAGTATCCACAATCTCAACATACCTGAAGTATTGTTGAGTCATGGTTTCACCTGTCTTGAAGGTGAAATTTTCAAACTGCTGCTTCAGGAGATCCTTCTTGTTCTCCTTGGCTTCGTTTGAACCCTCATACATCAGTTTCAGTGCATCCCATAGCTGTTTAGCGGTCTTGCACTTCTTGAAACCTCTGTAGATGGAGTTTGGAAGAGCAGTTTGGAGGGCCGTCATGGCTTTCTGATCAATGTCAATTCTTTTCCAGTCTTCATCAGAAAAGTCAGCCCTCTCCTTTGGTATCATGCCACCACTAGCAGCAGCTGAAGAGGTGCATGGTACATGAGGTCCATCTACAACAGACTCCCACATCCTGGAATCTTAAGACTTGATAAAGCCTTCTATTCTTTGACACCAAGTGTCAAAATCCTTAGGAGTGATCAGTAGGGACTTTGTCATTGTTTCAGTTTCCATATCAGCTTTGGAGATAGCTTCCATTTGAAGAGTTAAGTGATGTGTGTTACTAAGAGGTTTTGAAGATGGTGAGATCTTGCAAACAAGAGCCTGGAATGCTCTGATACCAAATGCAGAACCATTAAAAAGGGACTTTGCACTTAGTTAACACACTTAGGAGTATTTTTAGGATCACTTAACAATTCAAATACGGAACTTAGAACTTTTAAACAGATGATACAATGCACAACACAAGTAAAGTAAGAGCAAGAACACAAGAAAATAATTTTCAAGGTAGTAGTATATTGCTTCTTCAGTTCTATTACAAGTGTTTGCACTGATGTTTGAAATACAAGAACCTTTAACACTTTATACTAAACCTACAACCGTCAATATGCAACAAGACAGTTGGATGTGACTAATCTAGACAACAAGATCAGCCTAAAGTCAAAAAGCAGATTGCCTTTTGGCTAGTGACTATGACAGGCCATAGCTCACTGACTTTCCTATTACAAAAAGCCAAACAGGAAACAAATACAGAAACTTGCAGACAAAGACCTTATCTACTTTATCATAAATCATGGAGGTTTCACCAACTTATGATAGTTGGTGAACCACCAGAGCATGCAACGGACAGGACGTTGCTTTATGATAAAGTTGACAGAAAAAGTGTCTTTTCTCTTTCTTCTAAAGTAACCAGTCTTATCTTTATTCAGCTTTGGAAGACTTTGTCTTGAGAGCTTTGGAAGACTTCATCTTTAACCTTCGAAAGAGTTGAGTCTTTGGCTTCGGAAGACTTGACACTTAGTGTAAAGTTTTCTCAGTAGTTTCTTTTGAACATTGGCTTCGGAAGATTTTACACTTAGCATTTTTCTTGAGTGTGTAAAATTTCCGAAGCTAGTTCTTCTTTGTTCCTTAGTGCATGTTGGAAGACCTGATTGTTTTGGCATCTTTTGATTGATCCTTTGGTTGCATCAGCCTCTTAACCTCAGAGGTTCCTACAACCACCACTGGGCCCGAAACCCACTTGACCCATTGTAGAGGAGAATCCATAGTCATGCACCTCGAATACCTCTCAAGGAACTAGTTTAAGACTTCTGTTTGGCCATCAGTCTGAGGGTGATAGGCACTAGATGTAGCCAAATTAACACCTTGAAGCCTCATGAATTCCCGCCAAAAGTTGCTCATAAGAACTGGATCATGATCAGAAACTATGGTGATGGGGTTGCCATGAAATTTGAACACTTGATCAAGATAAATTTGAGCAAGAGTAACAGCTGTATAAGGGTGGGCTAGGGGAATAAAATGGGCATATTTGGTTAATCTGTCAATAATGACCCAAATGGTGTTCTTGCCATGGACTTTTGGTAATCCCGAAATGAAATCCATGGAAATGTCAGTAAAGATGGATGTAGGAATGGGTAAAGGATTGAGAAGACCAGGAGAAGCAATGGTCTCATATTTGGCCCGTTGGCAAACTAAGCACTCCTTGACAAATCTGTGAACATCTTTTGAACATCCCTTCTGGTAAAAACTTTCCCTTAACATGTGTACAGTCGGTTTAAAACCCGAATGACCCCCCAAAGAAGAATCATGACACCATTTAATAATGTTATTATGAAGGGTAATATCTTTGCCTATCAACAACTTTCCTTTTCTAGTAAGTAAATGACCATCCCAATGTCTGTTGGGTACCACTTGTCCAGCTTGTAAAAGTTGGATAAGTGAAGCCAACTGATCATTAGCTTTCCATGCTTGCTGAATTCTAGTCAACAGAGCAGGCTGAATAGAGCTAAGTGATAAGGAGAATAGAGCCAACACAAAGACCCTGGAGAGTGAATATGCAACCTTGTTTTCCACCCCCTTCTTATAAGAAATTTCATAATCATAACCCAATAACTTTGAAAGCCATGTTTGTTGCAATGGTGTAGTGATCTTCTGATCCAACAAATGATTCAAACTCTGCTGATCAGTCTTAATGATGAAATTCTTCCAAATCAAATAATGGTGCCAAGTTTTCACAGCCATCAAGATTGCTAAGAGTTCCTTTTCATATACAGATAAAGCTTGTTGCCTTATGGATAAAGCTTTGCTGATAAAAGCAATGGGGTGCTTGTAAAGTCCTCATCATGGTTGATTCCATATTTTGTTGCACTTGATAATCAAATTAAGATGGATGTGTGCGTATGTGATATCAATGAACATTAAACAAACTCAATCGAATATTATTAATCAAATGATTACAATACCAAAGGAGTATACATCGTTTAAGCTTGATCCACCCGAGGTGAGCTCCCCTCAAGTGGCCTATCACACAAATCTCTGCTCTCTCACCCTCAGAGCCCTCTTACAAAATAAACACACATTCTGAAATACAAAGAAAAAACATCTATATATACTATGCAGATGTTCTCGTGCGAGAACATCAAGTTCTCGCGCGGCAACTTTAAGTTCTCGCGCGATAAGTTCTTCATCAATCATCTTGGAGTTCTCGCATCCTTTTACTTCTCGCATGAATTGAGTTTTTACTTTTCACTTGATATTGTAATCCATAAAGACTAGGTCCTTACAATTCCCCCTATGGATTATGATATCAAGTTATGTTTGACTTCAGTCACTCATCTTCATGAATTATCTGATCCTTGGGTATCTTTCATTTTAGTCTTCCCCCTCAGCTGTAACATTCTCCTAATGTATAGCTTCATAAAGGATATCATATCTGAATCAATCTTGATTACTTACAACTTAAGATGTATTAGGCATATGACATAGAGGTCCAACTTCCATTTTGGATTCCCGAAGAACCTGATTCTTCAATCTGATGACAAGATTCTATGACGACGAACTAGATCATCTAAAGTATTCTTCCCCCTATGTAAGATGTAATATGCCCATATTTTTAGAACAAGAATACCAAACAATCTTGATTCTTCACTTAATTAACCCGTTCGATCATTGTCCCCATCAGTAAAATAAGATAAGCCCACATCATCAATTTTCAGTTCACAAATGACCCGAATCAAATGTTATAAATATAGAATCTTGTGTTCAAACATCACAAAAACCCCTGTTTAAGTACCAAACTTCAAATCATCCGGCATCCTTTATATTTGGGCTGAAACACTTGTTCTAAACCTTCACAAACTAATAAGTTTTCGCATCTAGACAATGTTCTTGTATTTATGCAAAGTTTTCGCAAAAATCAAGTCGATAGTAAAAGTTTTCGCGCGAATGTTGAAGTTTCGCCTGATGAAGTTTTCCCATATGAACTACGGGAACTTGATGTTCTCGTAAAAGCGGTTACCGATGCGAAAACTGCCCAAGTTTTCTCAAAAAGCGGTTATTCATTCAAAAACTTCTTCGAAATCGATTTTTTGTGTCTGAATCACTGCTACGATCTCAATTCTTCAGTTTTTCACCATCATAACTTGAAGATACTGAGGATATTGATGCAAATCATCATTTTAGCATGTAACAAAGTTGATTTCATGTGTGTTCAATCTCGGTTTCATCTTCTTCTCCTTCAAAACAGGTCCATAATCGACCACAACCTTCAGGTCTTCAATCTTCATATTTAACGTCTTAATACAGATGATTGCGGAATAAAAATCCATGTATCAAGAGCAACACCTAGCTCTAATACCAAATGTAAAGTCCTCATCATGATCGATTCCATATTTTGTTGCACTTGATAATCAAATTAAGACGGATGTGTGCGTGTGTGATATCAACAAACATTAAACAAACTCAATCGAATATTATTAATCAAATGATTACAATACCAAAGGAGTATACATCGTTTAAGCTTGATCCACCCGAGGTGAGCTCCCCTCGGGTGGCCTATCACATAAATCTCTGCTCTCTCACACTCAGAGCACTCTTACAAAATGAACACACATTCTGAAATACAAAGGAAAAACATCTATATATACTATGCAGATGTTCTCACGCGAGAACATCAAGTTCTCACGCGAGAACATCAAGTTCTCGCATGACAACTCCAAGTTCTCGCGTGATAAGTTCTTCATCAATCATCTTGGAGTTCTCGCATCCTTGTACTTCTCGCATGAATTGAGTTTTTTCTTTTCACTTAATATTGTAATCCATAAAGACTAGGTCATTACAGTGCCCATCTTGCATTAGGACAGCCCCCAACCTTTTACCGAAGCATTAGTTTCAATGAGAAAGGTTTTAGAGAAATCAGGCAAAGCTAATATAGGAGAAGAACACAGGGCTGATTTAAGTGAATCAAAGGCAAGTTGGGCTTGTTCATTCCATTCAAAAGCATCCTTCTTTAGAAGATTAGTCAATGGTTTGGCTATAACTCCAAAACCATGAATAAACCTTCTATAGTACCCCTGCAAGGCCCAAGAAACCCCTTAATTGCTTAACAGTTGCAGCAAAGGCCAATTCTTAACTACCTCTATTTTATGAGGGTCAGTAGAAACTCCAGCCTCAATGATAATATGGCCCAAGTATTCCACTTTGCTTCCCCCAAAGGAACACTTAGATTGTTTAGCTCGAAGTTGATGGATTCTCATCAATGATAAGACCTCATGCAGATCATTTAGATGCTATTCCCAAGAAGGACCGTAAACTAGAATATCATCAAAGAAGACTAAGGTAGTTCTTCTCATAACCGGTTGGAAGATAGAGTTCATTAAGGACTGAAATATGGCTGGGGTATTGGTGAGACCAAATAGAAGAACCATAAATTCATAATGACCCTGGTGAGTCTTGAAAGTTGTCTTATGGATATCCCCTTCAAACATGCAGATTTGGTGATAACCAGACCTCAAATCCAGCTTTGAAAAGACACAAGCCCCTCCTAGCTCATCCAATAATTCTTCTATCAAAGGAATAGGAAATCCATCTTTGATAGTTGCTTTATCTAACCTCCAGTAATCCACATACATTCTATAAGTGCCATCTTTCTTTTTAACAAGCACAACAGGGGCTGCAAATGCACTGGTGTTGTTTCTTATAAAACCAAAGTCCAGCAATTCCTTAGTCATTTGTTCAATAACATTCTTCTGTGCACTAGGATATTTGTAAGGTTTCAGATTAAGCACCATAGATTCATCTTTCAATCGGATTCTATGATCACAAGCTCTACTAGGAGGTAGACAAGTGGGTATTTCAAAAATTTCAGTAGAATCAGTTAACAACTGAGTCATTTGGTCATTTAAGGTTGAATTGGGTATAGCAATATTATGCTGGAAGCCCTGGTCGGTTTGTAGGCTAAATAGGTGGGCTTGTACCCTATGGGGGGAAGCTTATAAGTAAGAAGACATCTTTTCAATGGTGCACATATTGACACCCTGATTGCTAGTGCCCTTAAGTTCAAAGGGATGTTTATTCACATAAAATTTCATGGTTAGGGTGTTAAAATTCCACACAATGTCATCTAAAGTCCGCAACCATTGAATGCCCAATACTATTAGTTGCTTAATGGAATTATAAGCATGTCTGCTTTAAACCATTTCCCTAGCATGGTCCACAAAAAATCCTTGCAGATTTGTACACAATTCAACTGATTACCATCAGCAATCATAATAGGTACATCAGCTATGGTTTGAATAGGGCATTTCAATTTGACAGCCAATTGTTGACTAACAAAATTATGAGTTGATGTCAACTAAGACTTGTAATTGCCTGGTTCCCAATGCCCCAACTACTTTCATAGTGGAATAAGAAGGTATACCTGTAATTGAATGGAATGAAATGTGTGGATCTTGACATTCTTGTGTAACATTTGCCGTAGGTAGAATAGAACAGCCTGCATCAATGTGCTCACACTCCTCAACTCTATCCATCACCTCAATCAAGAACATTTACTTAGGAGTTGAACACTTATGCCCAGGAGTAAACTTCTCAGAACACCAAAAGCATTCCCCCTTTAATCTCTTCTCGTCAAACTCTTTACTAGTCAACCTTTTAGTCATTCTAGCAGAGTTAATAGGGTTGGCTTTGATTGGTGGGGAGGTTAATAAGGGTAGTTTGGAAGTGGCACCAATATGTTGGTTATAGAAGGGTTTAGTTGCAAGTTTGTAAGATTGTTTGATGGTGACACAGTTACATTGGCCTGATTTTGCAATCTAGCCAAGGAATGGGCTTCCCTGAGCAGCTTAGGTTTAAACAACCTAACATAACACTTGATATCTGGTTTAAGGCCTTCTATGAAAAGGCTCATAACATACTCCTCAAGTATATCAACCTTGTTCAATAACAAGTCAAATTTGTCATAAAAATCTTCCAAATCATCAGATTGATTGACAGCCTTCAATGTTCCCATTGCATCTTCTACCAAGGTAGAAGCAAAGCGCGCCTGAATGGATCTCATATATTCATTCCAAGGGATGTCCATGACAGAAGTGCCCCTTGATTTCACAAAATTATTATGCCATTGAACTACTCGGCCTTCAACATGCACAGTTGCGAATCGGACCTTCAATTTCTCTGGAGTTTCATCAATTGCAAAGATATTTTCGCACCTCTGTATCCAACTCTCAACTTTAGTACCATCGAATTTGGGAAATTTGACTCGTGAGAACCGATTGTTGCTTCGATTGAGTCTAGTTTCGTCCTTCTCGTGATGATTATTAGTGTTTGTCTCCGATCCTCCTTCTCTGTTGCGATTAACATTTGAATTCATCATCTGCAAACTCTTAATCACCTCTGACATTTGAGATTTCAATGATGACATTTCGTTTGACAACTGATTCTTCTTATTCGCCATCTCAGATATCTGCTTCTCTAATGCTGCTTTAATCCCTTCCACTTCAGTTCGATTCCTTTCAGCCGTCGTCTCCAATCGAAGCAAAGATAGCTCATGCTCCTTAATCGTTTTCTCCAGTTCTTGGTTGAGGGTGGTCATGGTGGAAAGGCGATGGTGGAACCACAGAGCTTCGTCGAGGATCGAAAGCTTTAATACCACTGTTAGGCTTAGAATTAGAATAAGAAGAAGAAGAAGTTGATTCCAAATCCAAGCTAACCAATTCAATTAGCTAAGTATCCATTTATAATTCCGATAGGCCGTTGGCCGTTAATTTCGTTACAACGGATAAGAGCCTATTACAAACAAGTCCAATACTATGAACATATTACATTTCCAGTCCCTCACTTATTATTATACTAACAATCACCGTTGCTTACCACTGTCTCGGTTGATAGGATTCGGGTAACATCGATTTCGACCGACTCTAATCGTCGCTTCCTTTCTACTTTTGCTTTTAGGGCTCCTTGATTTTGTTTTGGGTTGTTTGTTGACACTTGCTTTATTTTTTTCTATTTATTCAACACATATAGTGTAAATTTTGATGAGTATTGCTTATATGATTTTAACAGCCCTTCTTGATAACCATATGGCACATATAGTGGCGCGAGGCCCGTATTCCAAACTATCACTTAATTCTCTTTCGATAATTATATTATTGTTTCAATTCACTTTTGATAAAAAGTGTTAATGATTGAAACAGACAGAAGCATACAAGAACTGCTCCTCTTGTAATGCACCTATGAAAACATTCTCAAACCAGTAGGCAACATTGTTTGGTATTTTCAAGAAGAGGAGTTCAGGATTGATCTCCAAATGTTCTCGAGTTTTGCTATGATGGTGATTCTTCAGCTTGTTATTCTTGGAATACGGGCTTCGCGCCACTATATGTGCCAGATCGTTATCAAGAAGGCCTGTTAAAAACAATTAAAAAGTAAACAAAAAATTACATACAACTCGTGGAGACCTACACAACTTGTTTAATTTAGTCATATACGAACTGCATGAGACACGTCTTCCTGATTTGGTATCATCAACAAATACGCGTCTTCATTAAAATAAGATAAGGTGATGTACCACAAGACTTCATTAAAACAAAAGGGTCTGGGTTCAAGTTCTATCAATGATAGAAAAAAAAGTTTCAGGTTGAATCAAATGGTTTACTCATCTAAGGTGAGTTTCCTCAAGAACGTGATCTTGATTCCATACTCGAGCAATAAAAGTGATACGGTAGGCCTGTGGCCTGTCAAACGTCAGTGATCCTTTAACAGTTAAGAAAAAAAATTCAACTCGTATAAATCAATACGACTCGTATAAAAATCATGATTAAAAGGATACTTGGGTGCTGTTTGTTTTTTCTGCAGCAAAATGTCTAAAGTCTGTGGACCACATCTGCAGACATTGCAGGAGAAGAGGTGGACCAAACGTCTGCAGTCTGCAAGAAGAAGACTGTTTGTTTTTTAACATCTGCAGACTGAAAATGCATCAGATTTGACCATAACAAACCCACACACACATAAAACCTAGTGAAACATTAGCATCAGATTTGACCAAATCAAAACAACCACAATATAAATGCATCAGATTTGGGGAAAAACAGATCATCACAAACAAATGCATCAGATTTGGGGAAAAACAGAATCATCAACAACCACAAACAAATGCATCAGATTTGATCAAATCAAAACAAATCATCACATACCTATTATCATAAAATCAAAACCCAATAGAAATCTTGAAGAAATGAATCACCTTGTTGGAATCACCTGTGGCGGAGGGCGGAGGGAGGCGGAGCGGTGGCGGAGGGCGGCGGAGGGCGGCGATGTCGGGAGGGTGGCGGATGGCGGAGAGGAGGGTGGCTCTTCTTGTCGTCGCGATGGCGGAGGTCGTTGCGATGTCGGCGATGTCGGGAGGGTGGCAGATGGAGGAGAGGAGGGTGGCTCTTCTTGTCATCGCGATGGCGGAGGTCGTTGCGATGTCGGCGATGTCGGGAGGGTGGCGGATGGCGGAGAGGAGGGTGGCTCTTCTTGTCGTCCGGTGATGTCGGGAGGGTGGCGGAGAGGAGGGTGGGTCAGTTGTGGAAGGATGTAGAGTTCTGATTAGGGTTCAAGAAGAGGAGGGTGGGTCTGTGTAGATTATGGAGAAGTGGTAAGAAGTGACAAGAAGAAGTTGTTCCACATCTGCACCAAGAAGATCCCGCGCAGACGTTTTTTTAATGAAAAGTCTTCGAAAAATCAAACAGTCTGCAAAAGTAAACCTCTGCGCGTAGTCTACGCGGCACAGACATAAATAATCAGAAAAAGCTTCTTGAAAAAAACAATCAACACCTTGGTGCCAAAATAACGCACGCTAAAATATATCTATCCATGCGATAACGAGGGGCTCTTTTACTCTTTATATTATAACATAAAATTAAATATTATTACTCCAAAAGGAATACGTTTGAACCCATCGTCGATCATCCGATAAAGAATCGAGCGATCGCCGACTATCTTCAAACACAAATTTCTGCCTCCTGATCTGTTCTTCGACACTACTTCTTAATATACTCTGCATACTGGTTCGAAATTCCATCAGTTATTATTATAGTCGCTTTGATTTCAGTTATAATTTGTCGAATTTTGTGTTCATAGATTGATGTCTTTAGGTAGATATTGTTATCTTAATTCATTCACTTGCAAAGATTGGACTTCTTTTGTTCAAATCGATGACTTCGTAGGCCTACAGATTCAGTTTTTGATGGAACATGAAGTTGAATTTAAGGGGAATCATAAGTATACTGAAACCCTAATTTGTGTTATCTGTGAAGTGGTAATTTTCTTGATTTTATTTGATGTGGTATTACATTGCTATCTTTTTTGCATTTACTAAGAGTGTGTAATCTAACAGATTTCAATTAACGTAGTAACTTAAATCCTACATGATTAAAAGTGTTAATGTGATGAATGTGCTTCGAAACACGAACATTGAATGCTTTCTGCTAGTTTTTTTTTTGTGGTCGATGCTTAGCAAATTGTTGTCTTAATATCAGTATATTACTATGATAGTAGAGACAGAAAAAGAAGATACCTGAATCCTAGGCTCTGTGAATTGTTCTCTGTATTATTCAATTGCCTGTCTAAATGCTAATGGTTAAGGGGATATAAACACATTAGCAATGAATTGAACAACTAACCCTCTAATTCTAAATACTGAAGCCATTTTGATACAGTTTTTGACTTTTTGTTTCTTCCTTTTTATATCAGAAGACCAAGCGGACATGAAGTAGGGAACCATTCCTTTGGCTGGTCATCTCATCAAATTCTTTCAGCGTAATGGCATATTAGCCTTGTTTGCTCTCTTCATACAGGAGGGATTTGGATGATAATATTATATTGATTCAGTGTACAGCAAACTCTAGGTATCTCCTTAAAAAAATTCTTGTTGGTTTAGATTTATTTTTTAGTCTGCCTATGATGGATGACTGGTGTTCGTATCTTTTGAGACTAGTGGTTATTGTTTCTATTTTGAAGGAGGAAATGCCTCGCAAAGTAACATACGGAGTCGATTTCGATGACGACTATGAAATTTATGATGATTACTATGAGGACAATTATGATTATAATCATGGCAAAGGCGTAGATGATCATGACTCTGGTAATTGATTTTTTAGCTGCAATATTTTCTTGAACTTTTTAATGGTCATGTGATTCCACTTTACCTTTTGATCCCCTTTTATATGAGGCATACAAGAGAAACTTGATTCACTTACTATTTAAGTGACCCTTGTTTAATCACATTGGCAATGCTGTCGATATATTTGTAATCTTACAGTGACTGAGTTTCGAATGTTGTTTCCACTTAGAGGGTTCTTATTTCTTGATCAAAGACTTAGCATTTGTTAATCAAGTGTAGCTGACTCTTTATCCCGTGTATATTCATTTTTATCTTGTTAAAAAAAGGTTTTAATATTGTTTGACCACAATACCTTTTTTATAGCTTGGGACTCTCCTGAAGTAAAACATGAAATCAAACAAGAAACTGTTCGGCGAAATGTTTGGTGCTGCCCCATATGTACATTTGATAATGAGGATTACATGTCCTCATGTGATATATGTGGTGTTCTTCGCAACCCTTTGATCAGAAGTAATAACAATGGCCAATCAAGTACAGGTATGCATATGCATGTGTAATTTTTTTCATGCTTTCATAGTTGAATCATCTTACAAAGTAAACCTAAATTTAGAAAGAGAAAGTAGAAAGAAATATATACTATGTAACGAGTAAAACTCAAGTACAACACTTGGCCTTATATCTATAGATCAATAGAAGTCAACAAAATACTTGTAGTAGTAAAAGTCAACAAGAGTGGGTAATTGTTATAAGATAAAATGGTTATTGTGGTTAAAAACTTTGATTTGACATATATCTAACAAACTATAATGATTTGGTTTCTTAACTCACTATGGGTTGTCAACTAGTTAATATCTGACAAATTGAATATCTTATTGTTGACATTTTCATCTAATATATGAGCCAGTATGTGCTGAAGAATAATTTGAAATAGAGGGAGCTTACATACCTTTGGAATTAGGACCTTTTTAATTTTAGGTATCCGCTTCATAGATTAGATTTTTTTAATGCAGTTGGTGGCATGTGCACGAATTCTGGAGCATCGGTGATGGCAAAGTCTCTTTTTGCATCATTGGCAAACTTTCAACCACAGAAAGATACTTCTTCAACAAAAGACAACAAATTTTCTCACTTGTGTGGAAATATTCGAGGGCAATTTCATGATTTACACAACACCTTTATTTCTGAAAAAAATTACAAAGCTAACATAGGTTTGCGCATGCTCTTGACATAGATGGCCGTCTATAAGACATTACTAGACCCTTCTTTTATAATGACTAACTTACTTTAGTTGTCCTTGGACTCTCCTGTTTTGACTACCTCAGCCCCTTTCAAGTTTGATATTCCATCTCCGGACGATGTGGTCTCTCTGGGAATGAGATCTCACAAAATAGGTTCCAAAGGTACCGTCTGTAATCAATTTAACACAAAATATATTTTGGAGATAAATAATTTCATTTTGGACAAGTATTTCCAGTGAGCCCAAGTGCCCAACCCCTCCAATCCACCTATTTTGCCACCATCAGTTATTGTAACACAATGTATACCTTAAAAAGCCTCTAAACACTTCAAGTCTTTTAGTTTGTGGTCTAGTCTCCTTCACTGTTTTTTTAGTGGAAGAAAAAGATAGTAGAAGCTGTGATCTAACCTAAGGATGAAATACTGCTTGTTTAAGATTGAGGTTTGTTTGATCGAAGTTTAGAGGAAAATACTCTATCCAACTAAGGCATTTAGTAAAAGTAGATGTATCCTGTGATTCCTGTCTAAGTAGTAAGCACTTGCATATGTTTCCTGAATCATAATATGTTCATGATCAGATAAACGAACCATTCTATCTGTAAAGTTGTTTCGTTTTTTTTATTACTGTTTATGCTTAAAGTAAATCTGAAGTTTTCTTGTTGAAACCTGACATATTCTATTCTTTTCTAATTAAATAGTTGCACCCAACTTGAACAAACCATCAACTTCTATTGCTCCTTCCAGCAAAGCTATGAGCAATGCCAACTCTGGTTCAAGTGCTAAGCCTTCCGCCATGTCTGCACCAATGAATTCAAAGGATAAATTCAATTACATGGAGGAGAACAATCATGCTTCCATCATTAAGACACAAGCAGTTAAGCTTTCCCGTGAATTGGACAATATGACCATGACTGGCAAGTCTGGAAATTCAAAAATTCATAACAAGGAAAAGATAGTACCTCGTGTAGAATATATGCCTGAGAAGTGGATGTTACTTGACCAAACCAATGATAGTTTGACTCAGCTGAATCTGGCTATTGTAAGTTTGCTATGTGATAAATTTTACAATGACTTGTTTAGTAGAATTCTAAGTTGGCGACAATATCATACTTGATATTTGCAGGTTGGCCATGTGGATTCTGGAAAGTCAACACTCTCAGGAAGACTGCTACACCTTATGGGCCAAATATCTCAGAAACAAATGCACAAATTTGAAAAGGAGGCTAAGATACAGGTATTTTTTGGTGGTGTATTTTGTGAGGTTAGGCTTTTCGGTCAAAACAAGTTCGGTTGAAACAGGTCATTTTTCATACAAGTTAAAACAGGTTGGGTTGGATTGGATTGACCCACAAACACTTTTTTGCATATAATATAGTTTGTTCATACGAATAAATGTGATATTATTATTACAACAGTAACCTAAATCTTGAATTCTACCCTTTTGACCTGTTTGGCCCATTTTACGGGTCCCCATTTAGCTATTTTTTATTTGCCCATATGAGATAAAATACAACCCAAAACAGGTTAAAATTTTTAACTCTAGTTTTTTTTTTCTGCTGAACTTGGTTTACTGGATTTATTTATGACTTAATTTTTATTTAAATCAAGGGGAAAGGTTCTTTTGCTTATGCATGGGCATTAGATGAGAGTGCTGAAGAAAGAGAGAGAGGAATAACTATGACGGTAGCAGTTGCCTATTTTAAATCCAATAAATACCATGTTGTGATACTTGATTCCCCGGGCCATAAAGATTTTGTTCCAAACATGATTTCTGGTGCAACACAAGCAGATGCAGCAATTCTTGTTATTGATGCAACACCTGGTGCATTTGAAGCGGGTGTCGATAGTGCGGGTGGTCAAACACGGGAGCATGCACAGCTGATTAGAAGTTTTGGGGTTGACCAAATAATTGTGTGTGTGAATAAAATGGACACTGTTCAATACTCGAAGGATCGTTTTGATACTATTCAATTGCAACTTGGAACATTTCTCCGGTCTTGTAATTTTAGAGATTCTTCCGTGTCTTGGGTCCCGTTGAGTGCCATGGAAAACCAAAATTTGGTGGGATCCGCTTCTGATGCACGGTTTTCCTGGTTAGTTCCTTTTTTTTTTTTAATTTGCTTGTTTAGTTTTCTAATTTCTTTAGATAATATGGTTTATTGGTTTGTCATAGGCTTATAGTGTGGCAGTATTGGCCCATTTATCAATAACTGGGTTGGTTTGGGTTATGTCTTAAGTTCAAAACTGGTACACTAAAAATTACTTAGAAAGGAAACGGGCTAAATGTGTCAAAAATCACTTAAAAGCATTTATTAAATGAACTAAACCTCTTAAATCATTTATTTTTTCAAAAGTTTGGTATTGCTGAAGTAGTGTTACTTTTGCAATCATATTTCGTACGCTAGTTGTTTATAACAAACAAGGAATTTGTGGGACAAAAATGCTTTTTAAATGCGTTGGTTCTAGACCTTGGGTTATCTGTTTAACTTTTAAGAGTTCATACAGGTATTATAATTATTTTTAAAAATAGCTAATAGGAAATAGGTCTGAACTCTGAAGTATCTCAAATCTTTTCTTAATGCATAAAACCCATAAAATTCTTTTGTTCTAAAATTATTATTGAAAACTTTTGAAATTATATTTATCACACTTATATTTTATTGAAAACTTAAATCATTTGGACAAAAAGTGCCTTGGGTTAACCCAACATGGTTCTGTACAAAAGTACTTGTTTTGAGTTTTGACCCATCACCCAATCTATCTATTTTGCCATCCTTATTTGTTTTATTTAGATCACCTTAAATAGTTTGTCATAAATGCTCTTTTAAGCAATATTGAATGCCGAATTTGGACATAATGGAGATTAATTAACTACAAAATAAATGATAAGTTATTTGGTGGTTGTGTTACAGGTACAAGGGGCCTAGTTTGTTGGAAGCTATAGATGCTCTTCAGCCTCCTGCTAGAGAATACTCTAAGCCTCTATTAATGCCAATATGTGATGTCATCAAACTTCCATCTCAAGGTCAGGTATCTGCATGTGGGAAAATAGAGGCTGGCGCTCTTCGCAATGGAAGCAAGGTTTATTCATCAACTATTTAATTGATAATTTCATCATTAGAAAATTAGGAAAAAAAAGAAGGGCTAATTGCGTGAAAAGGTAACCAAATTTTCTTAAAATTTTGTTATGGGTAAAGTAATTTCTTTCCGAATCTTATAAAGATACAAATTTTCAATTTCAGTTTCTACTTTTTGTACTTAGTGAATGGGATTTAAATGCTTAAATGACAATTTTTGGCCATAGGGGTGTGCAATAGACCAAAATCGGACCAGACCAAGTAGATTCCAAATATTTTAACATATTGAAACCAAGATCTGGAAGTGGACTATAAAGTATCAGTTTGGTGTTAACATATTGAAACCAAATAGTTTAGAATCAATTTGGTCCCAAACTGGAGTAAAAAACTTTTTGGTCACTGATTCAAGCCCAATATCTCATGGTGCCACTTCTTTATTTCTTTAATATATATAGTAAAAAATTTGATTTTGGACCTGTCCCGAAAGTTTCGGGTTTGCCCTTCAGTTATGAACTTATGGGTTTGCTTGCTATCCCTACTCTGGCTGGGTTTTGTACACCTCCAATTTGGGCACGCCGCATGTGTTCCTATTTAAGCTAAAAAAAGTGTATGCAGGTCCCAAAATTGGAGAATATGAAAATTCTTTACCTTAATTAAAACACCATGGAAGTTTGTACCGTTTTAGGAGAGAGAAAATACTGTATTTACCCTGAACTAAAATTTGAGAAGCTACACATGTTTTTATGTAACTAGCCCAAAACAGAATAATGCAAAATTGTCAATTTTTACACTTGCTGAATTCTATTAGCTTGTTTGTGAACTTTGATACTATTCTACATGTATAGGTTCTAGTTCTGCCTTCAGGAGACATCGGAACTGTGCGATCACTGGAACGTGATTCTCTGCCATGTAGCATTGCAAGAGCAGGAGACAATGTAGCTGTTAGTCTACAAGGCATTGATGCAAATCTTGTGATGTCTGGTGGTGTGTTGTGTCACCCAGATTTCCCAGTGGCAGTCAGCAAGCACTTGGAGTTAAAAATCCTCGTTTTGGATGTTCAAACACCAATCTTGATGGGCTCACAGGTAACGTTCTTGCAAAAAATGGCAATTTCAGCTCATTACTGATGAATGGCCTGATTTGGGTTATGTTTTATCAAGGGGCAAATTCATATATTGCAAACTGCATAAGAGGTACCCAACTTATGTCCCATTTTCATTTGGGGTGGCAAACTCTTTAGTTGGTTTCTAGGTAACCACTGCCTAGCCAGCAGGTTGCATCCACATGGCATGCCACTTCAGCTGCCATACAGTTGCCATGTAGACCAAATTTGAGTGAGTATTGTACAAAAGGGTGCTAGATTTATGTCTGATTTCTAATTTAATTAGGGGTATCCGACTTAATTATTATTAATTTTTAGGTTTCAGGTTAGGAAAATTGTAGTTGCATACTGAAGAAGTCGAAAAAATCCTCGTTTTCATCAAAGTTGACTAAGTTGAAATTTTTGTATAAATTTTCTAAATTTCATAACATCATATCCATTATTCAAAACACTAATAATTAATAAAATATTTTCAATTTTTTATAACTGCGATGAATAATGAAAGAAACATTATACCCTCATATGGTCCCGTAGAACAATTTGTTTGAAAAATAGTACAAATACCCGAGTTTACTTAAAAAAAGGACTGGATAATGGTGATATTTTTAGTGTTTCAAAAGGGTAAATTTGATATTATGCTATTAGAAAGATATGTATTAAATAAATGGGTAAAAATGTACAAAGCGAACAAGGTAATGTAGCAAAGTTATTCCAAAAGAGTGTATTTTAATGCATCATGTATACACCTCGTAACCTCCACCATACAATTATTATTATATATAACGATTTCTGAGATTATACATTTGTAGTTTAAAAAAAAATAATAAAACACTTGGACAAAAGTGTTTGCAGGTCAACCTAAATCGACCCATACAAATATGACTTGCCTTATACCCATTTTATTTTGTTACCCAACCCACCCGCCCACCCGCCCAGCTGCCGCATCTAGTTTTTATTAATAAGGCTTACTTATCTTTTGTTGTTGGGGTCTACAATTGTGCAGTTGGAGTTCCATATACACCATGCAAAGGAAGTAGCAAAAGTTGCAAAGATCGTGTCATTGCTTGATTCCAAGACGAGTAAAGTAACAAAGAAGTCACCACGATGCTTGTTAGCCAAGCAAAGTGCTATAGTGGAGGTGAGTTTGTTTGACTTTTCTTAGCTTTCATTTTATCTAAAAATAGATTTATCGGAAAATATTTTAGACCAAAATTATTGCCATCTGTTCTCTAATGATACCTAACAGGAAAAGAGGTAAATTTAGATTAGGATATTGCTAGAAATGTAGAACTTCGCTAGTTTCTGGAATGGGGTTTTACATATTAATTACATTTTCACTTGTATACACTAAGAGAGATGACCAAAGCCATTTTTATGTATATTTATAAGAGATGGAGAAGTTTTTACCTGTAGAGCCGTGAAATACGTGAAACTATTTGATTATACGCTACCATCAGAAATAATTTGGAATGTATAAAACTGACCAACGTTTTACTCTCTTTCTTTATACACAAAATTGTTTAGCATGACAGGCTCATGATATTCTCTTACAATAATAATATCCTCAGGTGGTGCTTCAAGGAGAGGTTTGTGTGGATGAGTTTTCAAGTAGCAGAGCAGTTGGGAGGGTATTTCTAAGATCATCAGGAACAACTGTTGCAGTTGGTGTGGTAACCCGAGTTATAGGACGCGAGCGGAATTAGTTCATGATAAAACCTAATTGTTTCGAGTTTTTTTTTTTCTTTTTTCCTTTTTGTTCTTTATAAATTTTAGGTAATTTATCTGAGTGTACAATTTTGTATTGATTAGGTAGTCCTTGTTTCCATGACAAAATTGTTGGAGTATTTATGTTTTGTTTATTTGTTTTTACACTTCAATAGATAACATGTCAAATTGGGTTCAGCTGCGGCAGAGTTTTGTTCACTTTTATTTGTTATTTTTTGGATTTTCTATCTTTAAAGAGGCATTAAAATTTGAGTAGCATTAAAAAAGAAAGTTTTAAGTGACCTAAGAGCATTCACAGTTCGTTTTTTAAATTTATGTGAGTGTATTTTTTATATTATATGGTATGGTTATAAGTGATTGTGAGTGAAGGATATGAGAAATTTATTGTTCAATTTGTATTTTTAAGAAACACTGTTCAAAATTCTATAATGTTTTTAATATATTTTAAGTGATTGTGAGTGAAGGAGAAAGAAAAAATAATAATAAAGATATAAAGAGTATTACTTAATTGAAAAGGAGAGAAAAAATAGTGATTTTTGTGTAATTTATCTATTATAATAAAAGAAGGTTTAAGATGGACACTTGGTGATTTCTGGTTAAATCTAAAGTTATGTTTGCTGTCTCTCTCTTTTATTAAATGAGAATTATTTTAAATAAGTAAACTAAACAATTAAATGATTTATATTATATCTTATCTTAAAGTATAATATTATAATTTATAATTTTTATTAATTTTATTTATAAATTCTTAGATATTCATTATTTTTTTATTTCATCAATGGTTGATGACATGTAATTTACAAAACATTTATAAAAAATAATGATGTTAACATGTTAAATTTATTCCACCCATGTAATACATGGGTTTTTAACCTAGTTATATGAATAAAGATGGTGAATGGGTTGTGCATGCTCTAAACGAAACAATTTAAAAACTGTGTTACTATAATACTATTTTATGATTTTTGCTTTTTTTAAACTTAAATTTAGAACATAAATTTCATTTTCTATAATTAAAGATCTGTATGAAGACGTAATGATCTTTGTGTTCTCTTTTTGAATTTCCTCTGTGAAATATAGTTTTCTTTTTTCTGTTACTGAATACAGAAATATTTTACTTTTTAAAATTTTTATACATATTTTTAAAGTTTACAATTCTTCTGGACACATAAGACAGGATAGTTTGAAAAGAAAAAAAAGAATAATCTAAAGAAATAAGTAAACAAATACTATGACTAAAACCATGAAATTTTGTAGGGTGCAGCCTTGGGTCTTTATTCTGTTCTAACAATTCTTTTCATGTTTTAATAAACACTTAGGTGCTGTTTGTTTTTTCTGCAGTAAAATATTTGCAGTCTGTGGACCACATCTGCAAGAGAAGAGGTGGACCAAACCTTTGCAGTCTGCAACAAGAAGAATGTCTATTTTTTAACGTCTGCAAACTGCTAAAATCACTCAGTGGTGGTATACGGCGGTGCTGGACGGTGGTGGTGATGGTAGATGGTGGGTGGTGGTGGCGGACGGTGGTGGAGGCAGACGGTGGTGGTGGAGGACGGTGGTGGTGGAGGTGGACGGTGGTGGGTGATGGTGTTTAATCCTCTGCAGACTTTAGAAGTGTTTGTACTAAATTTGCATAATGTAGATCTCGCGCAGACCTTTTTTAATGAAAAGTCTTCTAAAAAACAAACGCTTTGCAGATCTCAACGTCTGTGCGTGGTCTATACGACGCAGACAAAAGAGATTAGGAAGAGCTTTTCTGAAAAAACAAACACCCCTTACCCATGATGCATATACACATATTCTTAACTTCCAACTGTATTAACTGCTAAATAGTTTTCCTCATCAATAGTTGTCTTTTCATTGCTAAAAGTCGATGTCACTACATTGTTTATAAACATGACTTTTTTCGGTCTTTACAAATGTTGAAGTTTGGACAAAATACATAAAAGTCATCGGTACTTTAATCTTGTTTTCTTGTCGAAAATCAAAAGCGAATACAATTATCAGAAAGTAAAGCTCATGATAGCAAGACAAATTAGGGGACAGAGTGTTTTTTTGGCAGTGGCAAGTGTTCATTAAGCATGATTCAATATCCATAACCTATGACAACCCAAAGATTGCTACTTAATATATAAACTATTTCTAGTAAAATGACTTGTAATAAAAAAAAACATTAAATGACTACTGAAATTTCACCTCTAAAGTGCAGGTCCAAAATGTATGATATTATATAATCAACGGATGAATTGTTACGCTATAATACAAAAAGTGGACTCAAAGGTTGCTACTTAATAGGAAAAACAATTCAATTAGTACTAGAAAAGGAAAACCATGAAGCCAAAACATTGATATTGGTTTGGTTAGTTTGAGTTTAATTTTTCAACGGTTTGGTTTCGTTTTACAATAACAAAAGCCTATTACTAATCGGTTGGCTCATTATTTGACTCAAGACTATAAAAACCAAACCTTGAACACCCTTATCCATAAATATGATCACTTGAAAATAGGATTATCGTGTTGATAATAACAAGAACGAAGCAAGCACAATCAACAGTGAACAATGGTCAAAAGATCATTATCTCAAAATCTCTATCATTTCAAATCTTAGGTTTCAATCTAATTTTTAAGAATTTTATACCATCATACTTTGTGCCTATTTTATGTATGATGATGCTACATGCCTAAGTGCACAAATAAAGTATTTGGCCCAAACCAATCAGGGTTTGTTCAACAAAAGTCATAACCGGTTTTTGGTCAAACTTTCTTAAGGGGGTTTGAAACCGGATTTTGACTAGTTCAGCTGGGGTTTGATGGGGTTCAAACACGTTTCCACCTATAGGGTCACATACCAATTTCAACCCTACAATTCAGGTCAACTCCCAACCCATTATCGTCAAACCGTTTTAAAATCGGTTCGGTTTCAAACTGGTTACGCCAAAACTGTTTTCTTTGACATCTTGCCTATGCGTGATTGTGTGTGCAAAAGTCATATTTGGGCCATTTCATAATTGGGCCTTGGCCCATGACGGAATGGGCCCAAGCCCAGATAACTGAGGGTGCACCCTAGAAGCCATTGCACCAACAACCACACGAAACCCCCTTCGTAAACCCTCTAGCCAAACCCTCGTGATGAACAATTAGGGTTTCAAAAATCATCATCCATTCGATTCAAAATCAATCTTTTTATGATTTGATCTTATTATACATTTGAAGATGTCGTCTTCATTGATTATTAAACGATTTGGGAGAACAAAGAGTATAACGAAGAGATCTACGAAGAAGTATTTGGAAGAAGCGCTTTACAGGAGACTACTCAAAGACGGTGGATCAGATGTTAGTGTTAGACAGAATTTGAATCAGTTTCTGAAATCCAAAAAGAAAGCTTACAAATGGGAGGTGGATCACACGCTCAAAGTTCTTCGCAATCGCAAGCGATATGCTCCTGCTTTAAAGGTGTTGATTTGATCTCTATATGATGTGTGATGTTTTGATCTAGTATGATGAATTCAGTTACGAGCTGTATTTATCACCATTAGATGCGAACATTTGAATTTAGGTGGATTGTTGTGGAATTAGCTGCAAGTTAAGTTTTGCAGTGTGAGATGAGCTATCAGCTACTTGAAAATGTTACATAATGACTCGTTACAAGTTAATTTGTTTTGCTTCGGGATCTTTAATCTGTTCTGAACGAAACATTTCGATGGAGATTTCTTGATTTTGGGACATTTTTCAAAGACAAATAGGGAGATTGAGGAGCATGGGATTAGGACTTGGTGAAATTATAGTTAATGATCAGTGATTTAGTTTGAATATGCATTTGATGAACTCATTCTAATTTTTAGCTAAGTTACTATGAAATGCACAACCAGTTAGGCAGTTACAGAGGTCAGCTGTACTATTTCACTGGTTCGCATATTAAAGCTTTGAAAAGTTCACAGAGTGAGGTTCCTATCAATATTTTAGGGCAACATATGCAAATTTGTTACTGTATGTTGACTGTAATTAGAAATGAATATAGTTAAACTTCACTGTGGTGATTAGTGCACACTCACTTATTTTTTAGGTATAGGATCAAAGTTATTTTCAGAATTCAAAATTCGATTCCCCAGAACACAAGATCTTGTGGTGTAGAAAGTCATCTTTAGGCTGCTTAATCCGAATAGTTTTGGGGTTGGGAGCAGAAACTAATAAAATTGATGGCTTGGTTTATCTTGATTTTTGAATTTTTAGGTTTTATAATGAGTACCGTGATAGAATATGTTAAAGGTCATGATTATCGTCATTTCCATTTCCATTTTTTTTACAAAGGCTTATGTTTTCTTCTTGTAATTTTTTTGTTAAGTGACAGAATGCATGTGTGAAATTATCTGTTTTTATGGAAAGGATGTTAATAATACACAAAGTAAAACCTGAAATAACACTCCCACATAAGCTTGTGGTCCTGCGTTTTGTCTCTTCTGTTCTTGTGATGGATTGAAAGAAGTCTTGTCTTTTTAGTCCCTCTTAAAAAGTAGCCATTTGAAAGTAATTTATGGTTGAAGATAACTATGAAGTTTTGGGCCTATGGCAACTAGCAAGCCTTATGAACATCCGGAATCATATATTTGAAGCTTGTTAATCATTTTTCAATGTATTAGTCGCATTTCTGTTATTCTAAGTTTTACATAATCTCTATATTGATTGTTGTATGATTTTACAGCTATCAGAAACTATGGCAGAAAGGGGAATGAACAAAACAGTCGGTGATCAAGCTGTACACATTGATCTAATTGCCAAAACAAAAGGAATAAATGCTGCAGAGGCTTATTTCGTTAGTCTCCCAGAACAATCAAAAAACCATTTGACATACGGTCCACTTCTAAACCACTACTGCAAAGAATTGATGATAGATAAAGCCGAGGCTATGTTAAGAAAAATGAATGAGTTAAACTTAACTTTAACTTCAGTTCATTATAATTGCATCATGAGTCTATATGAAAAAAAGGGCCAACCCGAAAGAATCCCAGAAATCATCATGGAAATGAAGGCAACTGAGGTCAAACCTGATATATTGACGTACAATATTTGGATGACGGGTGTTGCTGCATTGAATGATCTCTCTGGGGTTGAGCGAGTATTTAATGAACTAAAGAGAGATGACCAGGTTTCTGAAGATTGGACAACTTATTCCAATCTGGCATCAATTTACATTGACTTTGGTTTTACCAACAAGGCAGAAGACGCTCTGAAGGAACTAGAAAAGAAAAATTCCAACAAAAATCTTTCTGCTTTTCAGCATTTAATTACATTATATGGGAAGACTGGAAATCTAATCGAAGTTTATCGTGTATGGCGTTCTTTAAAGCTAGCTTTTCCCAAAACTGCAAATATTAGTTATTTAAATATGATACAGGTTTTGGTCAAATTGAATGATTTACCGGGAGCCGAAAAGTGTTTCAGAGAATGGGTATCTGGGTGTCCAACTTATGATATTCGGATTGCAAATGTTCTTATAGGAGCTTATATCAAATCCGACTTATTGAACAAAGCTGAAGAGCTTAGAGAGTTATCAAGAAGGCGAGGCGGAAAACCTAATGCTAAAACCTGGGAGATTTTCTTGAATTATTATTTGGAAAGGGGTGAGATTGCATCTGCAGTTACCTGCGTTGATAATGCAATCACAACCGGTAGATCAACCGGTGAAAAGTGGGTCCCGCCGACAGCGGTTGTTCAGAAATTCATGGCGTATTATGAGGGTAGTAAAGATGTTGATGCTGCAGAAGGGTTTGTGGAGATTCTGATGAAAGCTGATGACAATGTTGGTGGTGAAGTTTTGGAATCTTTAATTAGGATTTATGCAGCTGCTGGAAAAACCAGCCCGATTATGCACCGCAGGGTCAAAATGGAGAATATCGAGCTGAGTGATGAAGGTAAAATTCTGCTTGAAAAGATATCGGACCGGTAAGCTTTATTGTTCCTGCATTTAGATGAAATTTTGTTTGGAATGAAAGATTGTAAAAAGATTCATGTGTTGGCTGTTTGCATTTGGATCTTGAAGTAGCAATAAGGGATATACTTATGTGATTTTTGTTTATTTATTTTAGATTTCCATAATGCAAAATCTCATGGGTGTTGAGTACTTGAGTTGGATTCTAACAATTTATGTTGTGTAAGCCTTGCCTACATTTGAGGGTGAGTTTTGACCCTATGCAAATGTTTTTTAAACATTTACTGGTGTATTCACACATCATAAAATATTAAAATAATCAGTGGAAGCCGAAAATTATGGTTGTAGAAGTTAGGGGTGAGCATGGTTTGGTTTGGCTCCGTTCATGAATTATGGATGTTCATCCCCACAAATTTTTGTCTGGAAAACGGTGTCGTCTGTCTACTTTCCTCTGCCAGCTCGGAGCCAAGTTGGCTACAGACGTTAGCCTGCGTTAGAAATAGAGGTGTACAAACCGGTTTATTTACCCCAACTGGTTCGGGTTCAAAACCTAACCGGTTTTTTTGTGAGGGGTTCAAACCGGTTTTTTTTTTCCAAACCGGTTCGGGTTACAAACCGGTTTGGTTCACCGAATACTCGAACCTGTCAAACCGATTCGGACCGGTTTGAAACAGGTTTTTTTTAACAAACCGGTTTTAGGATTGTTTTAACCTGTTTTTAACTTTTCAAACCGGTTTATAAACCGGTTTTGAGGGTAGGGTTACCAAACCGGCGGTTCGGGTCGGTTTGGGACCGGCTTGGGCCAAACCGGTTTTTCTTTGAAACCGGTTCCAGTTTTTTTGGCCGAACCGGTTCCCGAACCGGTTTTTTTGCCCATTTCTAGCTAGAGATGGTCTTACTTTCACCACAAAAGCAAAACAAAGAAACCAATTAACAGTAGAAAATAACAAAATTCTATTTATTATTATGCATCACAAATTGATATATCATAACATATTATAAATTCTTAGGGACATATTGAATTATTTCCACGCTTTCCAAAAATATATAATTACCCCAGATGCTATTATACCCTTTTGTAACATCATAACAACTCAGTTTTTCTGCAACTACAACTATATATCAGACAACGATGGGGTGATGCTGGTAGTTTGCACATCAACCAATTTTATGTTCTTAATAAACAAAGCTTTCCCAAAGCCTTCTGTCGGGAAGTGACCGCTTCCCATTTGAGTTGACGTATGTCAACCCGATGCTTGGCTACTGAATGCTTGCCCTCTATATTGGATCATCATTGCATGATCCGAAGGCTTGAGAACGATGGCAAGTACAAACACTAGCCCCTGATCTTTGGGGTCTTGTAAAAACCAATGAAGCAAGACTCTTTATATTTTGTGAAAAGATCAACGAATGATTATTTATAACTACACGATTAAAATCGATATAATCTATCGAGCCGAGCTCAAGCCCTGCAACTCAAACGAGTTGAGCTCGAGCCTTGTCGTGCTCGAGCTCTCATAACTTAGAAGATCCGGGCTCAAGCCTAGTCGAGCTCAAGTTTGGCTCGTTCACTGCTAAATCAAATATCGTATAAATTGAAGGTCTTGTTGACCAAGCTATGGGCTCGGACCATAAGGCATTCTGCGCATCCTTCATGGCTCAAGCATGAGGCTGATGTGGCCATGCGTGAAACACCACGCCCCTAAGCCATGGACCACGCTTGTGGAGCTATGGCATGAGAAGCTTTACGCTTTTGAAACATTAATGATTGCTTTTACTTTATTTTTTATTAATGTTTTCACTTGGTATATAGTTTGGTTTTTAATTAATAACTTGTGCTCGTTAACTTTTACAATAAATCTAAATACACAATGGTATTTAATTTTTAATGGACATTCTGATATTAATTTCATTGAAAACCGAGTTGGTTTCAAAATAAATTATTTTTTGCTCTCTTAAGCAATTTTGGCAATTACTTGTATCGGTAACTTTAATGAAACATATCTATGCACTTCGATCATCCGATTACGATCATAAGTAGAAATTATATTTATCTGTTTTACAAATGTGTTTTTTCAGTTTGATGTCATGTATTTTTTTATTAAATTTTAATATTAATATTTTTATATAATATTAATCTTATATTAATAATATTTATATTCATGTTGTTTAAACATATAACATTATTTGTATTTAAAAATTAGAAAAATGTGGAGTGAAGAATAATGTGGATTATGGAGTAAAAACCATTTTACAAGAGAGTAGAGAATAATATGACGTTGATGTGACACTAAGAAGTGAAAATTAGGATGTAAACTTTGTTGACATCTATTTTTATTTTATTTGATAAAATATTTTGAAATAAATAAATGTGGTCTTTCTTGTGCTATCGAGCTAGACGTCTACCTTAATGGTAAGAAAATGTGGTTTGTAGATGTGATGGCTTTGCGTCTCACAAATAAAAAGGTCCTACACCACCAGTCCACCATCATATGAGTCCCAACCTAAAATGGCAGGTTGGGCTCATTAGACTCGATCTATAACATCTTTATCTTCAACCTGTAAGATACCCCATTAACCAACATGTGGGTTCAACCTCTCGATTTCAAGCTGAACGTTGAAACTTGTTATCCAACTCACCCACCTCTACTAGATGTGTTAAAACCTTAGAAATATGACATTATGAATCAACAAAGTTACAAAGAGGATTACATTTAATTAGGAAGAAATAATCTATTTTCATTACAACAATTTGACCTTAGCTAATTTATTCTTTTATTATTTATATTTCTATGGGTTCTGTATAGACTAACTAATCAAAGTCGATACAAATTTGATCACATTTGTGGTCTAGTTTGGACAACATAGATCTTCCCATCTCGTACCACACCTTCAATGTCTTGTGGAGATCCATACAACTTCTCGATGGCATCTCCTGCGCGTGCTATGCTCGAGAGAATCGATTTCTGGAAGCTTCCATCAATCATTAACTGGTCGGATGAGTAATCAAGTACAACCTTTTCTTCTTCGTCCATAGGTACACTACACATGAGGAGAACATGTATTAGTATTTATATTTCTTTCCATTGTATATAATATATTCCCATAGTTGGGATAATTAGAAGGTATATGATTTGGTTCCTTTATATTCATCTATTTGTGGGGTGCAATGGTAAGGTTTATGTCATGTGACTTGAAGGCCACAGGTTCGAGTCGTGTAAACATCCTTTTGTAGAGATGCAGCGACACCGCAGACCCCACACGTGCAGAGCCTTGTGCATACTTATCTATTTCACTATTTGTATTGCCAGAATTTTGACCTAGTACGTTACTTAATTATACCATTTGACCCTTAAAATTGTCAAAACAGAAAATGGGAATGCAATTTGGACCCAAGCTCAAAATGCACCCTTTGTGATGCTAACATTAAGGCATATAGGTAAGCTTCGCTTAAAGTTTGTGGCTAATTACGTAAAAAGGTAGTCAACTTTCGCTAAAAAACTTTTTGGGCAACCACGTTTTTTGTTGAAGCAAAAAGGACAAACCCTTGATATTTTTCCATTTCAGGTGACCAACTTCTATTGTTTTGTAGTTTAAGGTAACAACTCTCACAGTCTCGCTTATTTTCTACTTTTGTCATTGGCCTAAAAATTGTCGTTTCAATTGTGGTTTATAGGCTATATCCAATATATAAACAAAATACTGAATGTATTTTAAAGTTGGTTACCGAAAGGTAAAATGTTGGAACTGATATGCAACATTAAAATGGAAATAATTATAGTTTAAAATTTTTCATGGGAGGAATGAAGCAATAGTTTACCTGTCATAAAGTCCTGCACCGGCGTAGCCTTCTAGATCTTCACCATTGGAATCAGATCGGAAAATGATGGATCTTTTTATGAAAAGGCCAATGGGTTTGCTTGGGTAACCCAAAACCTGCCGAATTCAGCATGGTTAATTTCTCTTAGGATTTATAATGAATCACGTGATTAAAATAACATGAGATGCGAATTTGAACATGGTATTTGCATGGGTTGAGCCGTTGAGCAACTTGCTTGCGCAGTTGCAAAGATAACCAGCCTTCAATTCAAATTAGGCCCCCAATTTTGGACACATTTTTTAATATGGGCCGATTTGGGTAATACTATATATCCCACGGGGCAGGTAATATTTATCGACTGAAAAAGGGAATTGAAGCCGAGCAGGTTGAAAGTCTTGAAGTGTATCTAAATGCTTACAACCTCCTAAATCGCTATATATTATAAGAATATTCCTTTGATAGTATAGTTTTTGTAGTAGTCATGTTCACTGCATTAGTAATTATCAAAACTAGGAAAAAGGACAAAAGCGTTTGCAGGTCATCCAAACCAAACTAGAAATATAATCGTTTTTACCCCTAATCCCACTTTCTTAAGTTGTCACCTCTATCATGTTGTATATGAATTTATTATCTTTTTAATTCGACTTGAACGCATTAGTCCAACCCTCTTAACAAAATATTTATTCCCAAGTGAAAAAAGACTACAATAAGTAGACTATGTACCTTAGGAGAATCAAGTTTGTCTTTCTTGGCAATGAAACTTAAAGCCCGTCCAGGATAAGCTCCAACCAAAGTTTCTCCAAGTCCCTTTACAACCTGTTAGCATAAAAGACAGTTAAATACCCATGTTATAATTCCATATCTGATCAGCTGAATATTATCACTCCACTTTAGCAACATACATGTAACATTTGACGTAGTTAAAGAAAATTATGTGTTAAAGATACAGTTTTGTTATAACTGTCGGACTATTAGTTAAAATATTACAGGGGATGTTCTAACCCAAATTAATAATATTTATATTTATTTATGACCTCAGCTTATATCTCTGGTGGGTGTCCGGAAGACTAACTTGAATACTTAAAGAAAACAAGAGAGATTAACTAACCTCAGCATATATCTCTGATGGATCTCCTGAAGATGGATTTGTGGTATGAATAACAAATGCATAGTCAGCATTTATTATTTCCTGAACCAAGACAGCCATGCATAAGAGGTCATGATCTAGTTTCACTTTTCTCGTACTGAAGTACGCTCTCTCGTTCCATTTTGAAGCCCAAACCTGGAAAATGACAACCAAATACTTACCTCGTGTATATTAACATGTTTAAGCAAAGTGATTTAGAAAACCTTAAAAATTTTAAACTCTATTGCTGGAGAAAGGATAGTTTAATTATCATAATAAGCAAAGTGGAAATTTCTTTTCCGTAAATGAAAGTAAAATATAAGTGAGCACACTTTGTGCAGTTTCACCTTATCATGGTATACCATTCGCATACACGAGAATGGCATAGGAAGACATCATAAATACGTAGAGGTGGCAAAATGAGGGGGCTTTAGTAATGGGTCATAACGAGTAACCTTTTGTGCATAGCGGTCAGGTTGACCCAAAAGAGTTTTTGTCCAAAATTTACACGTTTTTTTATAAGCAATTAGTGTGTAAAATATAACTGCCAAAGTTATATAACATCAAATTAACTTAACTTATTTTTTATTTAATGATATAGGAGGCTTTATGCATTTTAAAATACACTTTGGGAGAGCTTCAACTATTAGATATGGTTCCTAACTTCCTTGTTAGCTATATTTTATGATTATATTCGTGTGATCCATTAGATATACGATTTAACCTAATCAGCCTTTTTAAAAGAAAATAGGTCGAATTGTCATTCCTATAACTAAGAAACATGCTCCTCTAACCTTCTTAATAGCAATCCATGCCTGTTCCCATCTCTGCTGACCTTCATCCCCAGGCCATGGCATACCAGAGCTTTGCATTTTGCTTTTCAGCTCTTGTACCTGAAATAACAGTAGCCATTATCATTTTCAAAACTTCGACCATATCAAAACCAACAATTTAAAATAGATATAGAAGTTACCAGTTGGGGTGGTGCAACCAGCTCCAAAACCGTTTTGCGGATCTCCTCAAGGACGTCAAAGTCTCCCGCTGCTAATTTTTCCTTCAATACTTGTAACTTTTTAGACACCCCCTGCAAATTTAATATATTCTTTATATGAGATTTTGGCACTTACAAACTATATGCTAAATCACTACAACTAAAAAGTAAAACAATATTTGTCTTAGTGAGTTGCAAAGGAAGATTAACCTTCATTCACAAATGTTAAAGTTTTATCAAAGTATAAAGATATGGAGTACCTGATTCAGTTCATCAGAAAGAACTTTCTCAAAAGTTCCAAAAGGTAATGCGACTGAGGTAGGAATGCCAACCCAAGATGGGACTTTTCCTTTAAGATATGCAATATTACGTGATTTAGCTCCAACCTTAAAAGGTTCAAAGAAAATTAATTACAAAATAAATATATATATTGGTAAACATGAGTTTATAATGTATATAAGAATGGCAATGTAAGCCTAACCATTTCACTTGTGAACTCCTCAGACGATATAGCATATTTACCAGCAAACTGTTTTTTGACCAATTTTATGTTTGGTGGTTGGCCAACTTCTTCCTCATTAGTTGATCGTTTAAGATCTCCCTCTTGCACCTCACTAACAGCATACACACAAGGCGGAGAACATAAGTTGTATAAGGACAGTCAAGACTAATATAAGATAAAATCTTTAGTTTATTACGCACAAGGACATTACCTATAAGTTATGTCCGCTGATGTAGGTTTTAGTTTCAACAATTTCCCTTCTTTTGATCGAAGATCATCCAGAATATTGGGATCAAAACATGTTGCAAAGCAAACCTACAAAGGAAAATGCAAATCATCTTCAAAAGGCATGCCTCAAAGGTAGAGGTGACAAATTCAACCCATGTATTTATGAAAAGGTTGAATTGAGTTATGCTTTAGCTCTAATAGGTAATGTTTTGAAGATCGGATCGGTTCGGCCGGTCCAACCGGGAATCAGAGGGGGGACCGAACCGAGCAGCCGCAGATCATTTTGAATTGGTTTGACTGGTCAGTTTGTCCCGGTTCGGGGATAGGACCGGATTTTGGGTATTTTTTATATTTTTTATAATTTTTGGATTTAATGGGTTTAACTGGTGGGTTGAACGATATATTAGAGCGTTGGACATAAGATTATGGTTGAGTTTTATATATACTATAAAAAACACATATAAAATACTTATATTGAATTATATATAATTATATATAACTATAGATAATATCATATATATATATATATATATATATATATAATTATGACGTCATCCGGTTCTTAAATCCGATCCGATTAGCGGACCAGTAAGGCGTCCGGTTAGCCATCCGATCCGGTTTTGAAAAATTTGCTAATAGGTCATACGGTATAATAAAAAGTTAGTGAACGGCCATTTGGTCAAACATGTCGAAAGCAGCCCAGAATGTATTTCATTACATACAACCTCCTAAATCGTGATATTAAGAAAATATTATTATCAGAATATATAGTTTTGCAACAGTAAATAACCCACTAATTGTTTGTATAAAAGAACTTTAGATTGGTAACGTGCTTCAGGTCAACCCAACCTTGTTCAACACATGCTAAACGATAGAGTTAACCATTTTTACCCAATCCCACTTTAACTTGCTACCTGACCCATCCATAATTCCAGGGTAATGATGTTTCCTGTTAGACCAATACCTTGCTGTTTCTTGCTCGAACAGAAACATGAGATAAAACATCTGGCATGTCAGGTGTCACTACAGCAACTGTACCATCAGGAATTTCCTCCTCTCCCCTCACAGACTTTGCCACTAAAATTGTTGGCAATTCATAAGTTTTGTTTTGAACAGAAAGTAACTCATCAACAACCACAACATATCCAATAGCTTCAATAGGGCTGATAACCTGCCAACTGTCAACAGGAAGGGAAGTTGCAGGTAGAAGTTTTTAAAGTTGAATGACATCATAAATCTGCAAAACTGATTAACCACAAGGATGTAAAACCAACCTTCCCAAATGAGCCACATTGCGAAGAATAGGGTCAAGTCGGTTAACCAATGATGATAAAGAAGCAGCTGATCCTGCACGAATCATTTCTTCTGTGAATATGCTCACCTGCAAGGATTTAAAGAGCGGGGTAGATTAAGAAAAGTTACATAAAGCAAAATAAAGAGAAATGTCCACCAATTAGGCATGGATTGGCCCTCAAGCAGAAATATATTATATATGATGATGTCATTTTTTTTTATTCATGACATAAATACCCTTCCGATTATTAAGTAACTACGTAAAATTTATAACTATACAGTCTCATTGTAATTAATTACTAATAACTTACCAATAACCCCCTTTTCTATTGTTAGTTAACGTTACCTACTTTTTTAAAAAAATTAAAAACATTAAAGTATTATGAATATATAACAAAAAATGAAGTATTCCTTTAAACAAGTTATACCATTTAAAAATTATCTTCAAAGTATTAAAAATAAACCCGATATTGACATTTTATTGGTGTCCTGTATTTTTTTATTTATAATCTCATCATAAAAGGAATACCAGATATTCTTAAAAAAAAAAAAAGAAAGGTCTATAGTTCTATTTAATGTATTTTAAAGTACAACCCTACTATATTGTGTCTCATTGCATGTGTTTTCCACCGTATACGGATTGCTTACTATGCGTTGTTTGAGTAATTGTGTTTTCCACTGATCCTACTATATCATGGCTCATTTTATGTGTTTTCCAATGTATATAGATTACTTACTATGTGTTATCCACTGATTCTACTATATTGTGGCTCATTGTATGTGCTTTCCACTGTATATAGATTGCTTACTATGTGTTTTCCACTGATCCTACTATATTGTGGCTCATTGTATGTGTTTTCCACTGTATATGAATTGCTTACTATGTGTTGTTTGAGTGATTATTGTGTGCTCCTCGTTCATCATCGTGAATTGCTGCTCATGAAGTGCTTCGTGTGTCTACTACATATTGATTGTCTACTGAGCTTTGCATTCTCTCCTTATCGGGTGCTTTGGTCCTATTATGTGTGTCGGAGCCGGGGTCTCATTGGAAGCAACCTCTCTATCTTAAAGGATAGAGGTAAGGTTTGCCTACAACCCACCCTTCCTAGACCCCAACAATAGTTAGTGCTATAGATGGGAATTACTATGTTTTGTTATGGTTATGGTTAATGAATTAATGTACAACCCTGTATTATCAGCTATTTACATGATTTACACCCTCAAATATTATAGTTTTTATTTACAACTATATCAACAATTGTTATAGTTATTACATGATTAGTTATCTTAGGCTGCAAGTGTTACACAGGTTAATAGGTAGAGATTGTAAATCCTTATATTATAGCACAGCACCAGATTTAAAAAAGGAAAAACATTGTTACCGCCCATTGGTCCAAATTAAGCTTGGCCCCAAGGTACTCGGCAGAAGGTTGCAATAGTTGATGATACAATTCTCCTTTGCTTGCTAGTGCAAGTCGGGTTCGATCAAGGACTGATTTTGCAAATAATGCCCAACTACCATCACCAGTCTCCAACATGCTAAGTGCTTGATTCCATCCCTTCAAAGCAAACAGAAACAAAACAAAAAACTGGCAGTTAGTGTTTTTAAAGCAATAACCAATAGAATCAGACTTGCCCAACCCTATTCGAGTTTCATCCTTCTGAGATGAAAAACTAAATTATATGACAAAATAGTTTCAAAAGAATATTTTCCTATTACGTTTTGACATCTGAAGACACAAAACAATATGCTGGTAAATAAATTAAGTTATTTCACAATTTTGCTAGGAAATGCATAAAAAGGTAGCATACTTCAGCTTGATTTCTATTTACATAAACAAACTTTCAAAAGTTTTTATTTAGGGACCACGTTTCATATGCCATGTCAGGGTGCCATTTTAACCCCACATCAAGAAAAAGGTCAACATGGTCAAAGTATCCAAAACATCAGCTATCACGTCATCATTTTGATGTGGTAATCAGTTCAGCTTACCCTAAGTTAACACTTTCAAAAATCGACTACTTTGACTAATTTATTATTACTATCTTATCTTTTTATGCAATTTACCCTCAACGAATGGTAGAACATGATTACACAGGATACTGAAATTACCTTTAAGCAATAGATCAGATCCTCATTGTTATCTGATGAGAGTATGAGGTTCTCGAGAAGAAGAGTGATTAAATATATAACTTTCTGCCAAAACATTGAGGTATAAGCATGAGATATTTATACCAAACTTAACAAACAATTATATATCTTTAATATGAATAATAGGGTTCTTTTGACAAGTATTGATGTACCAACAGGGCAAATGATACACGGAAGATAACTGAATATAACACAAGCGGTATATATGATTTACCTCCGGTTTAGCACTGTTCAACTCCTCATAACTCCTTTCAATGGCTGTCCTTACAGTAGAATCCAGGGCAATGTCCAAAAAGAGAATATCCTTGAGCCGATCATTTGGTTTGGAAAGTAAGGGCCTAAGTTCCTCACGTGCCTCTAGTAGTCCCTGAATGAAAAGAGAAATATATATATTCTATTTATTATGGCAAGCGAAACAATACAAAATGATTTTTATGTGCAAGAAGGTAGGCACTAAACCTCAAGAAGAATTTCCACATTCTTATCTTCAACATGCTCTAGAACAAATTGAAGTAGTTCCTGCATGAAAGTTTGTAAGTTACGCCAAAATCATGGAGTTCAAGAAAATCCTCCCTTGAAAATTGACATTATTGAAGATACAAACCCAAAGATAATTACCGGAAATCCAGATGGCAGACCAGAAATAGGATTTATATTCACCCCAACCATGAATCCTTGTCCCTGAAATTTTAAAAATTAACAAAGAAAAAAGGTTAGCATGAAACCTAAACTTACTTTACTCAGATTTCCATTTTATGTAACCAACTTTGTTTCCACCTATAAAAATGATTGAGGTTTCAAAATTTTCGACTGAATATAATCTTCTAGGCTAACCAGTTTCCAGAAGCCACATCAGAAAAGAGTCAACATGGTCAAAGTTAACAACACATCAGATGCCATCATCACTTTTGACTAGGTAACTGAATCAGACTACCTTAAATCAAACTTTATTAAAGTTGGTTACCTGTCATTTTTTGGAAAGTTTAATGGTATTATGGTTAGAAACAAAGATTATTACATAAATTAGAAATTCTCCTAGATTAAGTTATCTTTCTATGCAATTTGCCAAATAGATATCATGCTGAAAAGACCAAGATCCTGGCATTACCTCCGATTTATAGCCCATGCAGTTTGATATTGCAGATTCAAGATCAGCTCCTGAATGAACTGCCTGCACCAATGAGAACATGACAAAGATTAGAGACCCTGCAGAAAATTGAGCTGAAAGAGAGAAGGGGGGGGGGGGGGGGGGGGGGGGGGGGTGTTGTTACTCTAACTTTTGTCATGATCTAGTCATTGTACTTTTTGTTTACATTTGAGTCATTGAAAGATGGACTTTGTCCTGTTTGGATCATTATGAACTTTTTGTACAATTTGGGTCATTACGTGGACTTGCTGTAACAGTTTTTGGTTTTGTTCTTTTTGGGTCAATGTTAGAATACCCCATATTTTTTAATGAAATAGATCTACAAAAATAAGTATTAATGACTAAAACGGAGACATTTAAAATTACATTGGTATTTTATGCAAAACAATCCAGCAAAATAATACTAGCAATGAATCCAAACCTTCAACGTTCTCATGTAGTTTCCCAGATCACGCAGAAGGCCTTCCTTTTGGTCACTTGAGAATTTTGGCTCATTGCGAATGGCCCGATCATAACTTAGAAGCCGTTCTTTTGTTATTCCATTTGTATTCAGTGTGTTCCAGTAAACACTGATGTCAAAATCACTTTTAATATAATCAATTAGAGCCTGCAGCAAGATGAGTAACAATGTGTGAGCTTTTCTGGCATATTATAAGTTTCAAATAAGATAAATTAGCTTCACATGCAATATACCTGACAGATCACAACGTCATCAGGGCTTGTGTTATTATGCAGTTTCTGATGCCATTCTTCCATCATTCCTCCTGCACAATTATTATTTCTCTACATTTGGCAAATAGGAGAACTAATATCAGTTTTGACTGAAGAGATATTTACGCAAATTTAATGACACAAAATGATTAAAATATTGTGCCACCTGGATGACTAGGATTTCATCACGGATGCGCTGGCCGACATCCCCTTCACCTCCACGCCCAACAGTTGACATGATCATTCTCAGAAGTTCACTATACTGTGGATACTTAACGTATACATCCTGAAGCAAGTCTGTGAGCCTATCCTGAGCTCTGCTTATCTCACTGCACCAAACATTGAAATGAAGAACATACATAAATTAGGGTGTTTGGGAAAAAGTTCTCTTTGTGGGAGAACCTACTTTGTTATCTGCACAAGATACATCAACCCATTGAACATGTAGCTTAAATGTGGACATTTTGATGGACCCATTTATATATTAATATCTCTATTCCGTTATGTATATCTTTAATAGATCAAAAGTCACCCGATTGTCTGTTTTTCTTAAAGCACGGAACCCTCTAATTGTGAATTATTCTACTAGAAATAGTTCTATTATTAGTGTAATAACAAAGTTATTATGATTTTCTTATCACACTAATATTAATAAAATTTTAAAAGTTCTAAACAAAAAGTGTTTCAGGTCAACTCGGCCCTGCATGTTATGACCAAAACACCCATCCCGCCCATTGGCCACCTCTAATGTAGCTCAAAAGAGAAATGGCTCTAAATAAACTTGTAAAAAAGGTTCAGCTAGACACCTTACCGTGGCTTTACATTATAATTTTTGTTCCATATAAGCTGTCTTGTAGCCATAAAACGCATCCATACAAGAATTGCTGCCACGCCCAATTCACCAGCGTCCTTGGCTTCTTCCATCAAATCGGCTGCAATATTATATCTGGAAATGGCAGGATGAATTTATTAATTGTGATTAATATAAGCAATCAACTAACATAACTAGTGTCATCTGAGAAAGGAGGCTTCACAATAAAAGGTCCCCTAAACCATGAACAGAAATGTGCCTCATTATGACACCTTTAAGTTCTTCAATCAATTTATAAATATTTCCACTGAAACCTAGTAAATTGCTCAAGATACAAACCTTAAATGTAAAGAAGTCTGAAAACATTCAACAGAAGCTATCAATTTTGCAGTGATAAATTGCAGATATGGAATGTATTAGAAAAAATATCGATAGTTAGATAGGGTTACTTTATTGGATTTGTCCCTATTGTATAGATGAGCTTTGTACCTTTAGGGAAACCTGATGGTGTATACATAGAATACAATGTACATAAGAAACCCTAAAGGGCAAAAGTAGACATTAGGGTCAGGCCTAACTACATGCATCTTTTGTCTAATAGCATGTACTAGGGAATATTATTGTGAGTGATAACATGCAAAAACACAGTTAACATCTTTAAAGGATTCTCAGTTGACAAGTGACAATATTAAAATGTGTGGAATAAAACAGGATGATAGTTTAAGAACAAATCCTTGAGTGTATGTATAAACATAAGATAATCTTATAGCAAACAGTTAAATCAAAATTTTGTCCAGTGAAATCAACTGAGTACTGACTACTGACCTATGCATAAAAGACTTTTGTGCTTCACTTTCCAGCCCTGCTATTTTATCTAACAAGGCTTTAGCAGTACCTTTCCCATCACCAGCATCCTTTATTAGAAAAAAAGAAAGAAGACAAACATAAAAGAAAAAAATTAAATAATTATAAAATGGAAACAAAAATGCATGCAAGGGATAGCAATCAATTAGATTATATAGAGAGGAACCTTTATTGCCTTCTTGGGTCCAGTGAATTCAACATAAAAGTCAGAACCATTATTCTTGAACCATTTAATACCAGAAAAAAGAACGAACGGCATCCCAACAAAACCTTCTCCAATTTCTATTTCTAACAACTGTATCTGTTACTCAACAAAGCAGCCATAATTGTAACATCAATTTTAATAACAGTAAACCCATCATTTCCTATGAAGTCATAAAAAATATATTCAGAAAATATTTCTCTTGCCAGACCTTGTTAGCAGCTCCGTCAATAGAGATAGTAGAAAACTGTGTGTCAGCAGCTGTAACTAAAAGAGTAGACCCTTGTGGTAATAAATTTTCAGGTGGTGCCTACAATACGTACATCAATTTTAGTACTCAAATTAGGAACTTTATCATCAATTGTCTAATGCAACCAGCTTAAAGTAAGAAACTTGCCATCCACTCCCCAGCTTTCTTTGACAATGCCCAGTGAAGGGTGAGTGGCTCCTTTAAGCCTGTAGCCAGATGAACTCTGATCTTACTAGAGGTCTTTGTTACAAGCACCTACAACATACAGAGGCTTTTAGATGGAATGCAACTGCTATGTGAAGTTGGAAATCTCAACCCATTTCCTTAAGAATGAGTCAATTTGTGTAGTGTATTATCTCTAACAGATCAAAAAAAAAGGATAATGTACATGGAGTCCACCCTAGTATTCAAGATTTTTTTTGTTTAGGCCACCCACATCATATTTTACTCTATAGGCTACCCAAGTATGAATCTAGATTCATTTATTCAATTCCAGCCCAAACATATTGAATGATGACATGCCTTTAGTTTTGTTCTGAAAAGAAAAATTTAGCCTATAAACCGTTGACATCTCATCAGAATTATTTTCATATTTGCAAAACTTTTAAGGGCTTTTTATCACCCAACAAGTTTTTGCCAAGATTGCTATGACTAAACCTTATACATATTGGATGGCCTATAATTGTATCAATACATGGTTGGCCTTAATAAGAAAAAGTTGGTACTGTGGTCCACATACATTATTCCAAATAAGAGAAAATCGACTATAAAAAGAAACAGGTCAAAAGAGTAGAAAGTTTCCCAGAGTGTACTTCAAGTATAAAACCTCGTAAATCATTTTATTCAAAAACTTAGTTATCATTGATATCATATATCTTTTGTAATCATATTTGAAACACTAGGTATATATGTTTAACAAATTATCCGAATCCATAACACAAAATACCCATTTTGACCCGTTACTCGCCCATTTTGCTACCTTTACTTTCCTAAACACTAACAAAGGATATCCTACCAAAAGCTCCTCGTCAACAAGTTTGTATGACTTTTTGTTCAGAATATCTATATCAATTTGTTCTTCTATGGTTTTGGAGTAAAGTTCTACTGCAGACAGAGTTTTTTGGTTTCATGGACGGTTTTTCCTCTACAGACTTCATAGAAACTGGAATATGCTTGTTGAGAAGTTGCATGGGGTCCCGTTTCTTCCTCTGAATCCTTTGAATGGAGTAAGTTTTTTTCTTCACTGACTTTTGAACCTTAGTTTGTATATTTCTTTCGGAAACATCTGTATCTTGTTTGGAATTTGTACCATCTTTTTTGGTTAATCTTGTGCGTATGTCCTCTAAGGAACTTCCCCTAGCAATTTCTTCATATAGCTCTGCACGAGCTGCTTCATATTCCATCTGTGAGTTCTTTAATTATTTTAGTCTGTGAATAACCAAATGCAAAACCAGACATGCAAGTAATCTGCATAGTACAGATACACAATATACTAGTTCTTTGGTCTAGCTTAAACATGTAGAATAACTAGTAGCATGTTAAGAAAATCTTGAAAATGTCAGGTTGGCTTTAAAGAAAAAAAATGGCTTTAATGTTGTAGGATTTAAAATAAAATGTTTCTATTGGTGTGTCATGTTACATTGTTTTGCTATTCTTGATCAGCAAACATTATTTAAACTTACAACTTTAAATATAGAAAAAATATTTATTTAGTGCATATAATAATTCTATGCTTCACATATTCATCATAAATTGCACTATTTCTAAACAGGCATTGGAATTTTAACATGTTCAAACACAAACAAGATTAATAGTGACAGCAAAAAAAAGACATTTGAAAGTTTACTTGCCTTTTCTTGTTCCGGGGTATACATTTGTTTTCCCCTCTTCTCCCATCTCAAAAAGCTTGGATTTGTACAAGATCTTCAGGAATTACAACATTCGAAACTGGTTTTTCCCTTGAGTGCAGCTTAACATGGAAGTTTTGACCATTATTTTTGTACCTAAATGAAAGTGGGTGAGGGCATTGGTTTAAAACTGAATGTGCACTTCAACACCAACAAGCTAAAAAATATAGCCTTACCATTTATTCTTTCCTTCATCTACTATTAGGAACTCGAGAGCTTGGATTGAAGGATCATCGATTTCTACTTTCAGGGATGAATTGGAACCAGACTAGTAGGAAAAAATGAATAGGCACAAATTAATTGGTGTTAATACCCACAAAAACAATAAATATTACTCATGCATCATCTGGTATAATGACAAGGTTCCAATTTGGATTTAATAGAGGTGTCAATTTCAAACCACTTGAAAATGGGTCAATTCAGGCCCGTATTTAAATAGTAATAGTCAAATGCAGAAAACTAACTAAAGCTGAAACAGGTCAAACGGATTTAACAGGTCAAAAGTCACCTAAAGTGTATTCAAATGCGCAAATTATCCTACATTGTTTTATGTAAAGAAAACTTATTACTAGTAATCCCATTTTTAATCCATTATATCCTTGAGAAATACAAAAGATGGACAAAAAACAGTGGTGGTAGGTTGGCCCAACCCATTTTCGCCTGCACATAAAAGTTACCCATTTTGCAACAAGCCCATATTGACCCGTTTTCCCACTCATATGGCACCTCTAGAATTAAATGTTAAATTGTAGCTTACTTTTACAAGGGAGTTCTAAGAGCCCTGTCCTTGTATTTTTTGTTCCTTCTGGACGACGACTGGGAAGTACCCATTTCCTGGAGATATGAAAGATACAACTTAAAATCTTGAAAGGATGTAAATAAAATCTATACCTGGTAGAATTAGAATCACTGATATTTTCATGAGTCACTTCTTACTCCTTTTTATTTTTTAGAGCACCCCAATGTAGATATAGATTTCCTGTACTGTTAGTGAGCTGAATCTCTACCACTGGAATAGAAGAGATCTTAACATCCACCTGAAGCAAAATTATGTATAGCTTTTTAGGACATAAATTTCTACTAAAATTTTATAATTAAGGAACTAAATTGTCGTCCCATATCTTAATCAATAGATACCTGCATCTCGATATCTCCTCCAGGATGAATTTTCTCCTAGCTGCTACAAGGAAGGAAAAGAGTCATTAAACCATGTACCTGAATCAGTGTCTATAAGCCATGAGACAATATGTGTCTGGTAATAGTAGTTGTGCTAAGAAAATCTTTAACTCAAATATTTTGCTCAATGGAGGACTGTTTGGAAACTGAGATACATATCAGGAATCTCACAGGCTAAATTCAAAAAAATATTGGTCAGACTTCAGTACGACAAATAATTATCAGGCATATTTATAGCTGGTTCGAAAGATTACTACTGCTGTATTTTCTTCAGCTCTACCAACAGTACAGAAAACAGTGGAAGTATGAAAAGTAGACAACATTTTCGAATTTCATGCAAAGTTATATTTCAAGACCATGAGACGTCACCAATGTAATGCATGCAATTAGAAATTAGGGAGCTGTACACTATATGCAAACATTAAGGCAGTTTATTGTCATGTATGGATTACTGACTCGAATCCATCCTTACTGAGTTAACAATCCAAATGTTTAATATCCTAAACTGAGGTAACTACAGCACATAAGCAGTTGTTTCCTAACAAAATCAGAGATATATGTTTTCTGATCCATAACAAAGGTTGCATTTAAATGTTATATCTTTTCTGAGAAGTCATGACTCATGACTTCCACATGTCACATTTCATGATGGCTTTGTATGCATATTTGCCATGTATGGTTGTTGAGTACTTGAGTATTTAATACTGATGTTTGGTTCCTTAACAAGAAAATGCTATGTCCAAGGGAAACAAGTGAGAGTCTTCTAAAAAATTACCATAAAGAAAATGTAAGCTGCTTTATGCATCTAACCTTTATATAAACAATGCTAAATTTATCATTATTAATTAGGTTACAAAGAAAGACATCAGAATATCAATAGTGTGTTCAGCAAGCACTGAGGACACGCTTCTAGCAACTCACTTTACTCGTTACATGTGCCCCTTGTATACCCTTTTATGACTATGAAATATATTTTCAAGCCAGAATAGCCAATTATTGGACAATAAAATGACTTACCATAATACTTTTAGATCCCTTTCAGTTTTCATATAGAGCAGCATATTCATTATGTAAGACGCACAGAACTAAAAGTGAAGCAAGAAATTATTATTCTAAGTTCAATAAGAAGAGATAACAGCCCTAAGAACACATGATTTCATAATCCACAGCTATAATCCACTCCAGAACATGTAACATTTCAGTGATATTTAAAAAGTACCTCGGAAGTCGGATCGGTAGCTAAAACCGCTTGAACAATACCGGAAACCAAACGCTTTGTTTGTGATCCCGATTTCCTCACAGTTAATCGACGACCACGGAAATCGCTGGATAATATAGACGCCAAAGCTAACGACGATGATTTCCGTATCTGCGAAGTCGCTTGCGTTTGAAACAAAGTATTTCCGGCAATGCAAGTAGAAGAATTCCTTTCACTTTGATGCTTTAAAACTGTCGATTGAAGCAAAATGTGCCCTACTGAATTGCTCATATTCTCCCCTTCCTTTAATCAATTCAACGTCACTGTCAAACAAAACCTCGTCACAGAGCAAGCATCAGTACCATCACCATAAATACTTTCACATAATCACATCCGTAACAAATCAGAAGCAATTTAGGCAAAAAACACCGTAACACAAACTGTATCAGTTCAATCGACGTACATACATTAATTAATCAAGAAAAAACACGAAATTTTGCACGAAATCAACATAAAAACACGAGAATTTCACTCAATTTGATCGAATGAGTGGCGAATTATCGACTTACGAAACGAATTAGATCTAAATTTAATGAAATTGTACCTTTTATCAAGTTATAGGGATCTGCAAAGTGTATATCTCGAAATGAGATATGGGTGATAGAGGTTGAAAAGAGCAAAGGGTTACTTAACGTCGAATGCTGTTAACTGGTGGTTAAGGGGAGCTTCAGATATTAATATTATATTGTTATTATGAACGATGGAAGTCCTTCTAGTTTTGTTGATTGACAGATTAGCCCCTTCGTGTTTCAGATGGTTTCAAAATGGTCCGTCAAGTTGGATAGTATGCTCCTCAATGTGCATGTGTGATACATTTGCTATAAGGAATATGAGTCAATTTCATTGTGTTTGTGTCCCAAGTATAAGATGCTAGGTGGAACATAATGCAATGGGTAAGTCAAATACGACTATACGAGCGCGATTTGATGGTAAAGGGTTAAAGAAGACGAATCACTCAATTTAAAATAAGTATTATTAGTGATGGAACATACTAAAATCTTTATCATTGGATCGCATGTATTTTGCTCTATTTCTCTCAGCCATAAGCGTCAGTTCATAAACAAAACTTGTCTGTTCGCTATTATGTAGTTGGATGAGCTTAAGTGTGATGCAAGAAATGTTCATAATATGATTTAAAGTTGTTTGCGAATAACTTAGATTTTGTGATATAACATATGATCGTTTTTTTTATTTTTATTGCAACTTATTTGAATACCATTCATCCATCTCCGTTGCATAATGCATAGTCTAAAATTTTGTTTCTCCATCTCAATTTGTTGAAACATATACTTACCAAGGTGTTCATTATGTCGATTTTTGTATATTTGAATTAGTTATCTATAATTTAAAATTTTATAACTTGGTTCGGACTGAAAATAACTTGGATTATGTAAAAATAAACAATAACCTACTTAGTCTAAAATATTATCTCTCCATCTCAAATTTATTTAGTTCGGAATTCAAAGATTCGAACTCGTTCGAGTAAGAACCTGGTTTGAAATTTTGAAAAGCCAAATCGGAAACAATTTTAATCAAACTTCAAAACTTTCTAAGTGCGATGTACTTTAACACGAAACCTCCTATCAACTATAGTTATTTTCTAAATGTCAAGACTAGAGAAGAATAATATGTACCAAACCAAAATCAAGGGTATAGAGTGTAACACTTACATGATTAAGTAAAAGGGGACACGTGGCGCAATGTCACGCATGCACGTTTGTAAGGCACGGAATTAAAGCTTTATCACGTGTGATATTCTAAATAAAGAGAAACGTCCCAAAAATGACGCTGCGATGGTGGACCCTGATTTGCATTGATATTTATTTGACGAATATTATTGGTAAAGAAAAGCCCTTTATATTTAACAAAACTTTCAGTTAACCCCCTGAAGAGAGTCTGTTAATGTTGGATTTTTTTTATTATTTATTATATAATATATTTTTGGGTTTCTAAAATATCTTTCCCAAATAAAGCTTCTGGATATTACCCACTTTATTTGTGTTACGTGTTCATTATCCATAATTTGAGTGGATGTGTTATTGTTGATGTTATCTTATTTATTTTGCTACATTTAGGAAACTTTTTTTTTGCATGTATCATCGATTTGTTTAGTTTTTTTTACATGTAATTATTTTCTATCTCCTCATACTTACTCTTCTTATCATGTTACAATCCCTAGTTTGAAGATGGTCTTCTAGGTGAGCTTTACTCTCCATCTCTCGGCGCGTATGACCCGCCGGTCTTCTCTCCTCTAGCTTTCTTACAAAAAAGGAATGTTTTTCATTTCACTCATAATAATCACTACAGCAAAATCGAGTCAACATTAAATCTATAATGATTATTCTTGTGATATTTTTTTAAAAATAAAAATGAAATGTGAGAGTGTCATTAGTTGCATATCAGTATGGATTATTATCAGTAAATAAGTAATACTTTGAATTATTAAAATCGTTTTATCTTTTAAAACTATTTATTTTTTTTGAAACAAATTAAAACAAAAATACTAAATACTTTTAGATAATTTTAAAGAGTCTTAAAACACGTGACAATTATTCAATTTGGATGTTAAAAATTATGGCACAAAATGGAGTTTTGTATTTTTAGGAATCCGTTTGATGTTATTGATAGATTCATGTATAGAAAGCATTCATTTTGTGAGGTGTTTCGTTGTGTATGTTGAAAATCGTGGGCCCAAAGTAATCTTTTCATCTTTTTGAATCCGTTTGAAGTTATTGATAGATCCAAGACTCTTCCCACCTAGAACTTCATTAATTATTGATTATTTAGCTTTAATAAACTTCGTTTATTACATAAGGTTGAATAAATAAATATTAATACAATAAAATTTATTAATTATAAAATAATATTTTAAGATATGATATGACTGAAATTACGTAAAGTAATAAATAGAAGTAATAAAACAGTGATATCAACTGTTTAAATTGTATTTTTACATATTTTTTTCAAAACAAAAAAACTTTGTTCTAAAACAAACATATAAAAATATCAGTTTTAAAAATTTTCTTATTATAACTCCAAAATTGATTATTTTTGGTTTTTAAAAATTACCTTTTGAAAAATACCAGTTTTAAAATATCTCATATTCTTAAAGAAGCTTGATGCTCATAAAAATATCTCATATTCTTAAAGAAGCTTGATGCTTCAGAAAAAATATTATTTTATAAAAATTTGTTTATCTAAAAGAACATAAATAAAAAATCTCTCTTTCTTAATTAATTAAATTTAAAAAAGTGTAAATATATTATTAGTAATTAAAGTGATTATTTAATAAGAAAAGAGATACGAGAAAATTTTGGTGAGAATGATTGTGGTGCTGACACGTGTCATCTCAAGTTACTTTTTATTAGAGTAGAATATTAAAAAAGTTTGATGCTTTTGAAAAACTTATTATTTATAAAAATTTGTTTATCTAAAAAATAACATAAATAAAATCTCTCTTTCTTAATTATTAAATTTAAAAAAGTGTTAAATAATATTATTAGTAATCAATGTGATTAATTAATAAGAGAGAGATGCGAAAAATTTGGTGAGAATGATTGTAATGCTGGCACGTGTCATCTCAAGTTATTTTTTATTAGAGTATGAAGTTTTGTTTTTTTATTAGAGTATGAAGTTTTGTCTTGAATAATATCATTTTAACGTATGAAATAAATTACCTGGAAAGAGACTAGAAGTATAACCATGATAGACAATGAAAAAAATAAGAATATTACCTTTTTTGTGACAATTTAAAACAAGTTAAATTGAAGTTATAAATAGGCGTTTAATTTTGTTTGATTATAGCACTTAAATTAAAGTTAAAAAATGTTTGATTTTACATATAGTTAAAAAAATAATTATCTAATGATAAATTTCGTTGAAATTGAGTCAATGAGGCACTCATTCATCATATCATTGATCAATGGTCTACAATATTTCTCATAATTTTTAGTATAATTCTGTGAATAAAATTACAAAACTAATCATTTTATCTTTAAATTTATTTGATTCTAGCAAAGCACCAACCTTGCAAAGTGCATACCACGAGATCTTCACATCTCGCAAAAAATAGATGGTGAGATCTTAAGTGGACAAACAACCATCTTGAAACATAACAAAACCTCGTAAATCTTGATGGCTGAAGATTGAAATGACCCGCGGAATTGTCAAAGGACATGCAAATATTACAAAAATGAAAAAGATGATTGATTATCTTTTAAGGACAAAACATGAATTCAAATTTTGCACATTTGAAGTAAAATTTTCATTTTCTCCCAAAAGCAACAAATTTTTGATAGCAAGTGCACGTTAATACTAAAAAAGCAGGTGAGTGGATGTTATGTATGCATATTGAGATTGATACCAATCATGATTGTAACTTTTGAAGATTGAAGTTGATGTTGATTGTAATGTGGCAAATACGGGAGTTGGGGCCTTTTGTGGGGGAGTTGGGGCCTTTCGTGCACCTCTAGTTGATTTGACTGGGTGTTTTTTATCAGAAAAAAAAAAAAAAAAAGCAAGGAGATGAGGGAAGAATAAGTATTTGAGCATTTCTGATTTCTTCATTCTTGAACTTATTTAGTATAAATGTAGCATTATTGTTGTTTTAGTCGAGATATATACTTTTCTTGGAAAACTGATTCAAGTCCAAAAGAGTTCAATTGTTTAATAACTATATCAATTCTATATAAAAAATTACGTTACAAAATACTTAAAATCATGGTTTAAATTATTCATATTCTATATCACACAAAGGTTTTCATCAGATACTTATGATAATTATGTTATAAAATATAAAAAACCTAATACATATGAAAAATGACTAGTTACAATATTTTCAACTAACTTATGCAAAAGATAAAATATAATAGAAAGCTACGTAATGTATCCAAGTATCTTAGAGTTTTTAGAAGCGCAAATTGTTTACTATCAACTTGAAGATATTTGGTCATCTCACTATAGAACCAGTGAACCACTAGGAAGACTCTAGAACTCCGTTGTAAAAATTGGTCCAAACTATGAGCGGTCAAATGACAGAGCAGGTTGTGTAATTAGTCAAAACATATCGGTTTATACAGGTAGCTTTGAAAACAACTGGTCTAATGCGTCAATTAAAACCTGTAGGTTGTAGGAGTTCAATGCATTTTACTAATCATTTTCTCCTTGATAATTACTTTAGAGAATTCATATTTTCTCTTATTGTCATTGGAAGATTCTCGTGGAGCTACAATTGACAAGATTTTAAAGGGTATACAAATAAGTTTGACGCCTTTGGCCGTTAACCCAACTCAATTGACAACCTACTAATATTTACATAGATTTAAAAAATCATAAATAAAACACTATAAAAACATTACCATTCTGATTTTTAAGGGGATTAAATGTGAAATTTTAGATCATGATTCTTGATGCAGCATATAAATAAAGTTACGTAGCTGTTTCTTAATGAACTTAATTGGAGCACAAACCTTGGGCTTAACTATGGTCAAGGATATTAAAATGTACCCATGTGACCTCTATTATGCACTAATTAATCCTCCCTATGTGGACTTGGTTGTTTTTTTTTAACGATAAACACACCTCTCAAACATATTTTAAAATCTAACTATTGTTTCTTTGGGGACTTAAAACTCACACAAGGTTTTTTTTTTTTAACAATAAACACACACCTCTCAGACATACTTTTAAATCTAACTATTGTTTTCTTTTGGGACTTAAATCACACCAATTTAGTAAGGATAAATGCCATGTATTAAAAAGTAAGAGGACGGTATTATTTAGTAGACATTAATTTAATTAAATTCCACAAATTCTACGAAGTGTTGTCTCAATAAATATTACATGCTTTGATATCATCCCATGTGATATTGTTTAAGATTCGATAAGATTGTGAGTCGAGTCGAGTTGAGTTTTGATTTGTTACATATTTTAAGCTTGCGAGACTTGATTTTGAATATGATAAAAAGTTTGACTCGAACGAACTCAAGTGATTTGGAATTGATCCACATAGTTTTTTAAAATAGTGCTTTAAATTCAGTATCTTAATTATAGAATTTAAGTGTTATGATCATTTGAGAACTACTAAATATTTTAATAATCACGAAAACTAATAACAATAGGATTATATTTTTTAAATTTATATATTTTACATATAGGTTTGTATGTTTATATACATTTATAACCATAAAAAAACATAAACTCATCAAACTAATGTTTGGTTGTGTTTTCTGAATTTTTATTTGTAAGCTGTATATGTAGATAATATATTTACGTATGACTTGTACAGGGTAAATTACAAATTTCGTTTATTGTTTTCTTTTTTAACTTCAAGAGATGCCTAAATCATATTTCAATCATTGTTTTATATAATATATAAAAAATAGTTATGTGTTGATAGGATTTTTACAGTCTAAGAATATTTATGAGTTTCAAATGATTCTAACTCTAGCATTTACAATACACACTTATAGTTCACCACAGAAAAATAAAATTTATGGAAATATTGTAAGTAGATAAGTTATATAGGGTGGTACGCGTTGACTTTTTTGACGAATAATTACTAACTTGATGTTAACATTGACGAATAACTACTAACATGTCTTTTAATAAAAAAAGTTAAGTTATATGAAAATGATCATATTTGTTTGCCGGTAAGAAAAGAAGATAATTTAAAACTTTATCTAAAACTATATGTCTCTATTTAAAAATATATATTTTTTCTGATTTTTCTACGTTAATTATATAATGTAACATTTGATCCATTTCAAACTATAACCCAAAAATCAAATCCGTTTGAGTCAATCTTGTAAATCAAATTTATTATTTAATTATTTTATTTATTTTGTGTTCCAAATACAATAAATGTGTCACTTAATAATTAATTAATTTAATAATTAATAAAATAAAATTTTATAAATTTTAAAAGGTTATTAATATTATAAGATTTTAAAATATTCAATTAAAATAAATAATGAATTACAAGTTGTTATGAGATTTATAAAGTCTATAAAGATTTTTAAAAAAATTAATTTGAGAAAATAAAAATAAGGGTTTTAATAAATTTAGAGTTAAATTGTAATTATTATTATTTTTATTTATTTTATTTTATTTTATTTTATAATTATTTCAATTCTAATCATAACTCCTTTTGAAGACTTGTAAATAGAGGTTTAAAACCCGGGTTTTTTACCCAACCGGTTCGGGTTCAAAAACCGAACCTTTTTTTTGTAAGGGGTTCAAAACCGGTTTTTTTTCAAACCGGTTCGGGTTACAAACTAGTGGGTTCACCGTATACTCGAACCTGTCAAACGGTTCGGATCGGCTTGAAACCGGTTTTTTTAACAAACCGGTTTTTTTTTTAACAAAACCGATTTTAGGACCGGTTTAACTGGTTTTTACTTTTCAAACCGGCTTATATAAACGGTTTTGAGGGTGGGGTTACCAAAACCGGCATCAACCGGCGGTTCGGGTCAGTTAGGGACCGGTTTGGGCAAACCGGTTTTTTTAAACAGTTTTTTGGCCGAACAGGTCCCCGAACCGGTTTTTTTCCCATGTCTACTTGTAACTCACCATTAATACTATTCATAACCCCCTCCTAACCTCAACTATAAAAGCAAGCTTTAGACCTCAATTTTCATTGCTATTGTCTAAAAATCTCACTTACAAACCTTCTTTCATCCATTGGTTTTGATCAATTTCAAGAATTTTCTTTTACAAGAAAATTTATTTATAATATTTTAAAATATTTAATTAAAATAAGTAATTAAATTATAAAGTTTTATGAGATTTATAAAGTCTATAAAGATTTATAAAATATTAAGTTGATTAAATTAAAATTAGGGGTTTTAATAAATATAGAGTTTAAATTGTAATTATTGTTTTGTTTATTTTATTTTATTTTATATTTATTTCAAATTCCATTCATAACCCTATTTTGAAAGACTTGTAACTCCATATTAACACTATTCATAACCCTCTCCTAACCTCAAACTCAAAAGTAAGCTTTAGGTCTCGCTTTTTATTTGCTCATGTCTAAAAATCTCACTCACAAATCTTTCTTTCATTCTTTGGTTTGATCAATTTCAAGTGTAACACCCGAAAATTTATAAAAAAGGAAAAGAAAGAAGAGAAAGAAGAAGGGGAAAGATAACAATTTTCAAAAGTAAAGGGGTTTAAAGTGTGCAAGTGGCAAACTTGCCTCTAATGGTTTCAAAAAGCAGAGGTGATGGATGAGAAGAAGAAGTGTGGCAATGATAGGAATGGGAATAAGAAACGTATAACGGCGGTGGTTTTGTGGCTGGAGGTAAGAAGACGAGAGTGGATGATCGAAAGGTGATAACAGAGAGAGAGAAGGCATGCAAGAAGTGTGGGGAGGACCACATGGGGGAGTGAGTGGAGATCGAATGCCTGCTTTCAGTGTGGGAAGGAGGGCCACAGAGCAAGGGATTGTCGTGTGGTGAAATGTTACAACTGTGGCGAGCCTGGGCACATGAGCAGAGACTGCAAGAAGTCGAGGGCTGAGAGGCCGGGGCAAAGAAGGGGACTGAGAAAGAGGGCAGAGGCAAAGGCCAGGGCATTCGCTATGATTTGGGAGGAGGATAGGGTGGACTCCGACGCGATTGCCAGGTACATTCCTAGTAAACTAGACTTGTGCCTCTGTACTTTTTATTCTGATGCTAGTAGGAGTTTTAGTTTTGCTGCCTTCTATGATAAGTTGCCCGCTAGGAGTACGAAGACTGATGAGCCCTTCGATGTAAAAACTGCCATTGGTAAGTCGATCAGAATTTCTAATATGGTAGAGAAGACTGTGACATAGGGTTGAAAGGTCATAGGTTCCCTGCTAGATTGTTCGTGATGCCCTTAGACAAATTGATGTAGTCCTAGGGATGGATTGGCTAGCGTCTATGAGGCAGACATCGTGTGTCGCAAGAAGATGATTCGATTGACCGAGCCCATGGGAGTTCGGTGACGATTTATGCGCGATAGAGTTAGTACGATCTCGAAAGTAATTTGGATGGTTGTGGCAGAGAAGTGTACGAGATGTGGAAGTGGTGCCTGTCTAGCCTACGTGAAGGATGGGATGCGTCAGTACCACGTTGACGGATGTACCAGTCGCATGTGACTTCCCAGACGTGTTCCGGGGGAATCTACTAAGTGTGCCACTGACTGCGAGATCGAGTTCCAGATCAATCTGATGCCTGATGCCCAATCTGTTGCTAAGGCGACGTATTGATTAGCTCCCTCCGAGATGAAGGAATTGATGACTTGTTTGATCAGCTTCAAGGTGCCAGTTGGTTCTCAAGAATATATATCTTCGATCTGGTTACCATCAATTGAGGTGGAGGAGCGGGATATTCCTAAAACAGCTTTCATAAGTTTATGGACACTACGAGTTTCTCGTGATGTCCTTTGGTTTAACCAACGCGCCAGCTACTTTATGGATCTGATAAATCGGGGTGTGCCGACCTATGTTAGATAGTCAGTGACTCTGTTCATTGATGATGTTTTGATTATTTCATAGAGCGAAAAAGAACATGTCGGTCATATCCGGGAAGTGCTGGATACACTTCGAAGGGAGAAGCTGTACTCCAAGTTCTCCAAGTGTGTGTTCTAGTCATGTGGTTAATCCTGAAGGGATTATGGTAGACCTGACAAAGGTTGAGGCGGTGATGCAATGGAAGTCTCCAAAGACGTCATCCGAGATTCGTAATTTCTTGGGTTTGTTGAGTACTACAGGGTAATTATCCAAAACTTCTCTAAAGTGGCGGCTATGGTCTTTGCATTGAAAGAATGGAGGCCACTTGGAGGAATCAGAGGAAGAAATGAAATGGCACTACATAGATCTCTTTAAGGAGTGACAGGTTTCGGGGACGAAACCCATATAAGGGGGGTGGACTTGTAACACCCGGAAATTTATAAAAAAGGAAAATAAAAGAAGAGAAAAGGGAAAGATAACACTTTTCAAAAGTAAAGGGGTTAAGTGTGCAAGTGACAAACTTGCCTCTAGTGGGTTGAAAAAGCAGGGGATGGCCGCCCACACCCCCATTTCCCCACATCTGCTTTCAGATGCAAGAAGGGAAGAAGAATCTGCTATTGGTTTCTAGAGAGAGAAGGAGGAAGATTTGCTTGAAGGTGAGATTTTAAGGTAATTATTCTCGGTTTTCAGTCGGGTTTCAGCTTCTGGACCGAGTTTCTGGTGTTTAGTGCTCGTTTTCGTGGGTTTTATGTGCTGGAACTTCAAGTGGGCTCTCGGGTCTGAGGTGTTCTACTCGAAAGCTGTTCAAGGTGAGTTTTAGATCCCCTCGTTTACTGGTTTTCTATGTGTTTGGGGCTGTTATGCATACTGGACATAAGGTTTCTAAACCAAACTATGAATTTTAACATGACGTACGACTGTGTGCTGTTGATGTATGTTTTTAGATGATTTCTAAGTTGTGCATGATGTTTAGTATGTTTTAAGTGTATAACTGGTAGATCCATGCTAAGTAGATGTTTAGAAGTGGTTGAATCGCAGGTACTGGACTTAGTGTTCGCTATGGACACTAGCTGTCCGCTGTGGACACATGTGCATGGATAAGGTGTCCGCTGTGGAGACATAGAACGTTTTAAGTCATCTGCTGTGAACCTTAGTCGTCCGCTATGAGAGTTGGCTGTCCGCTGTGGACACTTGGATAATTTTGCATGTTGCGCGCTTTGGACTTTGTTCATCCGCATTAAGTTTTGTCCATCCACATTAAGTTTTGTCCATCTGCATTAAGTTTTGTTCATCCGCATTGGACTTGTTCATCCGCATTTGTGTCATCCGCATATCTTTAGACACTTGGAATATTCTCTGAGACTTTCATCCGCATTTGCTTGTCCGTATTTACTGAACATTCAGCCGCATCGGCTTATGTTCATCCATATTTTTGTGGGCACTTAGGATTTTCTGAAATTTTAGGAAGTAGAATGTAGTGTTAGTTCTGATGTTTGTGGTGGTATTTGCCTGTTGATGTTATATGCATGTGGACTGTGGCATTATGTGCCTTTAGGTGGTGTGATATGTATGAGTACATAAGTAAAGTATTATGTAACGAAGTGAAAGATGACGAATGACAAATATGGAATAATGAACGATGAGATCCTTACCCGCGTGCTGTGTCAGCTTTTTAGCATGAGTGGGGGTTTGTCTACGAACCCCGGCACAGTATCAACTTTTAGTATGAGACAGGGGTGTAGCATATGAGTTGAGATGAGATCCTTACCCCGATGTTGTGTCAGCTTTTAGCATGAGTGGGGGTTTGTCTACGAACCCCGGCACAGTATCAGTTTAGCATGAGATAGGGGTGTAGCATATGAGTAGAGTAAGATCCTTGTTGCGTACCCCGGTGTTGTGTCAGCTTCGGCATGAGTGGGGGTTATTTATAAACCCGACACAGTACCAGCTTTTAGCATTAGTCGGGGTATAGCATGAGGCATGGTCCATAAAGAAGTGAGAGACGAATGATTATAAACGATGATGAAGATAATAATTATTATCTAGATGTACGTATGATGTGTGATTATGAACGGAAGTAAAGGATATGTTTTAACGTAATGTAAAGTATTTTATTATTAAAACTATAACTCACTCAGCGTCGCTGACTTTTTGTATGCATAATAGTTGGCGGGTATTTGTTGATGTTGAGGAGGTGCAGGCATGGATGCATAAGCTACTGGGGATGGTTCAAGTCTGGCATCGATTTTGAGAGAATGTTTTGTATTAAACACATTTTGGGAATGTAAAAGAAATAATATGATGATTTGACATGCTTTTAATTATTAATAAAAAGATTTAATTCCACTGCAAATTGTGTTTTAAATGTTTTATGCGATGATTGACCGACTGTAAGCGTCACCGGGAACGGGGCCTTAAGGTAATCTTATATTGCTTTGGTAATCTTATATTGCTTTTATATATATATTTCTACATTGTTTCAATTATCTTATTTTATTTTAGTTTAAAGAATCATCCTAACATCCAATTATTCTCATGACTTTATGTTCTATTTTTATATTTTTTTCTATTAACCTCTTTCTATTTTAATCATGATCATTTGATCATTAACATTCTAACATTCACTAACCTTCTAACAATCACTAACATTCTTAAATCAAGCTAACAACACGCTAACGTATACAAAGAATCCATTTGTACATGGAGGGTTATGCCGACACATTCGGTTATTCCACAAGATTGTTCTATAAATGATGGCTATGCTGAAGCCTTAGAACAATCTTTATTACTCGAATGGAGTCTAATATACTATATATCAACATATTAAAATTTGTGCTAACCTGTTTCATACTTTAACAATTTTAAAAGTGCACATAAGTGACTTACTAAAATTTAACAAATGTAGTCTGATTTCAACTAACAATAACTTGGTCATAACAAACTAAATTTAAGTAAACTCAGACTCTAATATATAGTGGCTTACTAAAATTGTGTTGGTTTGTCTTTTATGTTACACTATTGCATATAAGTTTTGATTATTGCCATGGAATTGAATTGTTTTCAATCTATTTAATCAATCTATATATGTATTCAAACCTGTGATTACCCACCGGCTAATTCGTTAGGACTCGTTACTTTTTCACATGATTTCAGGAATGCAGATTAGTGGACTTTTATATGCAAATTAGGACTTGGACTTAGTCAAAATTAAAAACAATTTCATTATGTTTATTTGATTTATTTATTATTGTAGTGTATTATTGGATTAGTATTATTCAATGAAAATGGCATTTAATATCATTTCAACGTATTTACTACCATTTGCTATGAGCAATCGATTCACATTCGTCCGGCCCGATGATTCTGTCGTCGGTCGGGATGTGACATACAAAATAGTATTAAGCCTCATGCGTTGCAGCGGGAGGCGTAAAACCTTGCCAAGTAGCACTTATGGGCACCAACGCCGGTGAACACAAACACTGAAAATGCTCGTATATAAAAATAAAAAAAATAAAAAAATATATCAGACTAAAAGAAATGTAAAAACGTTGAACCACGCACGCGAAACGTAAACATGAAATGTCTTGGGACTAAAGTTGAAAATAAATAAATATTGGGGCTAAATTGTATAAAATATAAACTATGGGTTTAAAATAAAATGTTAAAAAAAAACAAAAGGTGAGTACAATAAAATAAGCACCTAGTATAACTTTAATGCATATAAAGTTGATAATTAATATATAGATAATAAGTTATAAACAAGGCAATGGACCCCTCAAAAAACACATGGGTCTTGGTCTCCGGATGATGACATTTTGTCATTCTTAATAAATAAAGTACTCCTATCAGAATCGACCTTCTAAATTTTAACTAGAAATTAAACCTGCACGTTACGACGAGTTGTAAATTTCATAAGGCATGTAAAATGGTGACATTAACGTGATTAAAATTATAAAATCATATGAAGTTGATGCGATTAAGTTTTGATGCGCCTAATAATTAAAAAAATGTAATTTAAATAAGAAAAATATAACAAAAGTAAAAGAAGAAAGAACAATAAAACAAAAAAACACATTGCCTAAGTTTTGAACCCTGATTGCTCAGGTAAAAAAGAGCACGTCCTACTAACTGCTCTAGCTCAATAGATGTAAGCTGTGTAAACAAGGTAAATGACATCATATAAACTTATTATTTATCAGAAAAATCACATGATAATAATCAAGTTTCAAAAGTGTTTTAATTTAGTCACTTATGATATTTTCCAAATGGCTACCAAACGTCAAATCGAGTCATCATCGAATTTTTTATGTTAAGAAAGTAATAGAGGAGAAGACTTGAGGGTTAAAATTTTCAATATATAAATTATATTAAAAAGAATAAAAAAACATATTAATTATATTAAAAAAATAAAAAATACCTAAAAGTCACACCATCATTTCAATCAGCATAAAAAAGAAAATTATATTTTATATTGAAACAAAAAAAACTTATACTAAAAACCATATTAACTTATAATTTAAATAAAACATGAAAGTTGAGTTACCTACTATGAATACTTTTAAAATTGAGTTATCTAATTGAACATGTTTGAAAAATTGATACTCTATTTTACAAAATTACCTCTTATTTATCATACAATCGTTTAGCTCATATTTTTTGAGTTACATACTTTTAAAAATTGATTACTATTTTACAAAGTATACCTCTTATTTATCACACAAATCTTTTAACCCATATATTAAGAGTTACAATCACACATTAAATGTCAACCATCTCAAAAGATCTATATAAACCAATAATAAATAACATACATCATGAGACATGGACCTGGGTTTTAGATTACATATTCGTCTTCAAATATTGACCGGTTAATGAAATAAACCCTTGAACTCGTTGTTGTTTGAAGAAGAATGACGAAAGAAAAGTTTTAATCTTGATAAGATTTTTTTAGACAAGGGGTCAATACTACAAACTGGTATTTAGTCAATGGGCTATTTTACAACAGGAGTCTCGTGTCTATCTCAATAGTATATTTGTAGTCTTGTTTCCATCAAACACTAATGTTCTTAAACAACATTCTAACGGTGAGATGGTGTAGCCTTCAATCAAAAATTTTTGTCCAAATCTTATAAAGTGTAGTTGTAATGATTTTAGTATTATAGAGACAGAGTAGGAATGTATATATTTGACATCAAAATATACAAAAAAAATAAAACAAAACAAAATCAAACCCTATCCGAACATTACAAATAACCAAGCTATTAGGAAGATTACACCCAGACACCTACTGCGTAGGGGTGTTCATAAAAACCGCAAACCAAACCCGTAATTGAAAAAACCAAACCGAATTATGAATTCGGTTTTTGGTTCGTTACTACTGTATTTGTAAATTTGGTTTGTGGTTCGGTTAACGGTCACACAAATCTTGGTTATTCGGTTCGTTTATCTGAATAAACCGAATAATATCCGTTTAATCAGACACCGAACCAAATAGTCGGTTTAATCGATTGAAGTCGTTTCGGTTCGCCTATTTTTAATTCATTCCAGTTCAATTAACGGTTAGACCCAAGAAATTACCATACCTGAACAAACCGAACCGAATAAACAAAATAAACCGTTAACCGAACCGTTGAACAACCCATATCAGTTCATTTGTTCATTTATTTGTTAAATTGTTATTAAAGAGACTATCTTTGTAATATTAAAAAAAATTAAGTTTAATTTTACTCCTTGAGGTTTGTTAGATATTATCAATTTTCATCCAAAAATTAAAAAACTTCAATCTAACTTCAAAGTTTTCATAAGTTGTTTCAATTTAGTTCAAAAATTTCATTAGCTGTTTCAATTTTATCCAAAAAATATAAAACTTTTAAAACAAAATTAATACAATATATGAAATTTTTAAATGTAAATTGATATTTTTAATATTTTAAAAGAAATGTTTACATTATTCAACTATAGATTAAAATTGAAATCTACCTTAAAAAAGAAAAAGAAAAGATAGTTGTGAAAAGGGCCCCACACAGATTCACAATCCCATAAACCTCGCCTTCTCGCTACCATTTGCGTATCACGTACCACCTGCAACTCAATCTTCTTCACAGAATCATCATCTTCCATTGTTAAAAGTCTACACCTACACATCCTGTATATAATTCACACTTCAACGTTCTTATCAATCCAGAAGATCACCAGTTCCATCATTATACGAGTTTATCGTCTCTACACGCTTCAATTCATGACTTCATTCTACTGAAAAAGGTACGAATTCCGATCTGGGATTATTATTATTATTATTTCAATCTACATCGTTTAAGCTGAATTTAAGCTATTACAATAATACGATTTGAATGTTTAATCGATGATCCCTAACTGTGTGCTATCGATGCTATTAACGTCGTTTTCTAGAGCGATATGATGACAACGAATTTGATTTGATTTTGTTTAGTTGATCAGAAATGATTATTTTGATCTTCAGTTTTTCGACATATTACATTACATGAGGGAAATGATTAGGTAATAATAGACGTATATAAGCCTATTAGAATATTGGATTGATCGATCGATCTTCACAAAGTTACGAATTCTGATCTCGAATCATACGTGGGTTGTTAAATAGTGGAAGTATGTGTTGTGATGTTAATCAACGAGTTGCTGGTTAGATTTTAGTGTTTTGAGTGATGATAGTAAGTTGCGTGCAGTTGATTCTATCAAATTTGTTTCAGAAGCGTTGTAGAACCGCTGATTCGTCCTAGGGTTTTGATAGAAATTTGATCTTCGTCACATGCTTGTTTGTGGTTTAAATGTTAGAAATCAAAGAGTTTTGTGGTAGAAATTAGAATTTATTGTCTTGATAAGGGTTGTGGAGTCGTTGCGGTATATACTACTCGACATGAAGAATTTGGGCGGTACTAAAGGTGGGTGTGGTGTTCGCGCCACCATTGTGACACATTACATTCAATCCTACCATCTCTCTACCACTACACTCTCCCTATTCACCCTCCCGCAACCTTGCCTAAGACCACACTCACCCTCAAAGCTCATTTCTTCACTTTGTTGACTTCAAAAAAAGTAATATTTTTTAACTACAACTCACACACTCATCTAACATAATTATAATTATACACTATAGCTAATTTACATCAACCTGTCATAAAGAACGTTTGAAATGTTAACTTAAGAGGAGTTTTATCACTATAACTCCAAATGACTTTATAAAATAAATAAAACCCACCTAATAAAACTATTGATGTGCATGAGTTTTTGTTGATCATGTGAACGTGTAATATGAAATGAATTCGAGTTGGAGTGGTTTACAAGGGAATCTATTATTATTCAAAGTTTTTTAAGACTTTGAACAGCGCATTCATGTTGTTAAATGTCAACGCCTACCCCACAACCTTTTGATAATCAATGGGAATATAAGGTGTTATGTATATCAATTTAAATCGTCGATTCGTCGGCAATTGCTTCATACATAACACGATGCCCTTATTCGCGTATATAGGCCCACATATTTAAAAGACATCGATCTTGATAGCACATAATGTAGTTGTACCTACAATATTTTGAGGTTGAAAAGAGTTGCAAGCACATAATCTACATTTTTTCTATGATCATAAAATAATTTATTAATTATAAGTGTTATTGTTATATATACTCAAACTAGTCGTATATAGGGACATTCATTTTAAAATTCTCTTTAAAACTAATAATATGTTAAGAACTAGAGAAATACATAATGAATTTATAACTATTGCTTTGAATGTGATACGTAAGATAATTTATGTAACTATATCTTTGTCTCACTCTACTTATTATGTAATGATTTTTGTATATACATGTATGTGTTGTTATAGTCATCTTAGTTATATGTATGTATGTTATGATAATTATTTTCATTTGAGTAGTTGATGAAAATAACTCATAGTGAAATGATAGCTTTTATACTTTTACCAATTAAATGTTGGTATGAAGAAGTGAAAAATGGCATTTTTCACATTCAATAAAACTTTCAAATGCAAAATTGCTTCTGATATCTAAACAAAAAACATGATGGTCAAATTTTTCTGAGTTTATTAGTTATTATTTTTTAACAACAAATATACATTACTTTTAAACTATATTACCTTAAACAGCTCATTACTAAGTTTGAATCTTTATCTACTTTAAAAAGTTTATTTGTTACTATGCTACAAGCTATTACAGTTTACAGATACATGAAATTAATGAGAATGGAAATAAGAATAATAAATAATAACAATAACAACCACGAGGGTCGGTGCCTGTTGTTGACTTTATTTGCCACCCACAATCACGAAGCTAACCCGTCTGCTATAACAATACAAACAAATTCTGGTTATTAAAATGCTCATGACATCCAACTTTCACAGTTCACACTACTTTATGCACATACGGCTTTGTTATTGTGTTTTTTATGCTACTTATTCAAATAGTTGCAAAATCTCTATCATGTTGCGTGTTTTTGTTCAATACTCACTCCTCAAATTCGTCACAAAAAACTGCAACCTTTTTCTCACAGTCAAAGATTCTTGGATCTGAAACAATCCCATTAAACTCTAATAACTCACTGCATCTTTTACACATGTTTTAGAAAATTGACATGGTTTCTGATAGAGACCGATTCGAGATGGTCAATCTCCCGATAGACCCGTTGAGTGGGTTAGACTCCAAAGAACAAAGATGAGAGAATAAAACAAACTTTTGCTTCAATTTCTGGTTTTATATATCTTCCTTCAAATGAAAAGTACAATGCTTTAAATAGATGAAAAGTCCTAATATTAATGCAAATATAAAACGTGGGTTCTAAAACATGGTTAATACTGCCAACATGCGTGCAAAGAAATAGAATTAATGGGTAGAACATGGTGAACGTGAAGTATGCACGATTGAAGTATGCATGTTGGTAGTATGCATACTTCAATCGTGCATACTTCACGTTCACCATGTTCTACCCATTAATTCTATTTCTTTGCACGCATGTTGGCAGTATTAACCATGTTTTAGAACCCACGTTTTATATTTGCATTAACATTAGGAACTTTTCATCTATTTAAAGCATTGTACTTTTCATTTGAAGGAAGATATATAAAATCAGAAAATTGAAGCAAAAGTTTGTCTTTATTCTCTCATTTTTGTTCTTTGGAGTCTAACCACTCAACGGATCTATCGGGAGATTGACCATCTCGAATCGGTCTCTATCAATTTCACACCCACTCAATGGGTCTATCGGTAGATTGACCATCTCGAATCGTTCTCTATCAATTTCACACACATGAGTTGATAAATCTCACGTTTTAAAGGGTTACCCTGTATGTCTTCACTTATGTGACAAATTTAATAAAATTTGTGCTAAACCTATCCCTTCTCTGCTAAATTAGTCACTTCTCAATTTCTCATTAATATTTTACTCACACTTATTGGGTCTTCGGTTTACTAAATTAATCACATCATCTCTCTTTAATCACCTGGAGGTATGTTAGGCATATATGAACGACGCACATATTGATATATCTTTAGCACAAGTGGGAAGCATTCTTTATACCATTCTTCATACTCTTATGTATTCAAATTTCTCTGTGCAGTTCCTATCTTGAACAACTTTACAAGCCAAACAAACCTGCTTTTTAATCTGACTTACTACAAGATGGAGAAATTAGCACACATAGCTTCAATTCTCACTACTCTAATCATAATTCTACAAATGCTAGCAAGAACAAACGCTGAATCAAGATCCCAAATCATCAAAATGTCATGTGATCAACAAAGAGAACACAATCAAACACTATTCATCCCAAACTTCGTGGGCATGATGGAAAGACTCGGTGCCCAAATGCGCACTTCAAGCAACGGAACAGCCCATGTGGGTACAGGACCGACGGTAACTACGGGCTTGCACAGTGTTACGGTGATCTTTCATCACAAGATGCATCTTGTGCTATGCAGAAGCCCGTACTGTTCTCCCCAGTTGCTTTCCCAACAATGGTGGTCGAATCTACCTCGATGGGTGCTTTATGAGAGTTCAAAACTACAGCTTTTTCGATGAGTATACAGGGCCTAATGACACTTTTGTTTGCAAGAATACAACAAGAAAGAATGTATGTTTCAAGATACAGTGAAGCAGGCAGTGTTGAATGCTGTAACTGATGCATCAAGAGATAGTGAGTACTTTGGTCGGGTTCAGATGACGGTGGCTAGTGGAAATGAGTCGGTGTAGTGCTGGCGGAGTGCTGGAGGACTTTGAGCCCGAGCTCTTGTCGTGCGTGTTTGGATAATGCATCGATAACGATATCGAAATGTTACCGTGGTCTGAGGGTCGTGTGTTGAATACGGGGTGTTTCATGAGGTATTCAGATACCAATTTTCTTAATCTTGTACCAGCCACAAGCAGCTCTACCCATAGAGGTAACAATAATGATTCTGAATGGACTTATATAACTTTTTTTTTTGTTTATATGGGCGGGGCCTTTGAACAATAGTTAAGGTTACTACTTTGTGACTTTAATCTTGTTTAAAATGTGAAAACAACTTGCAGAAAGTGTAGACTAATCACATTATATGATTGTTTTCTTATCCTTTTTTTCATCATTTCTCCGGAATTGGGTTTATCCGGCTCTTTTTAGTTGTCAAAACGGGCTGGCTAGGCCAGGCCAGGTTAATTACAATAAAGATAAGAGTGTTTTTTTTTTTCGAAAAAAAATAATTTTAAATGATTTTGTAGGAAGTAAGCGATTAAAACAAAACTCGAAGTATTTGAACCCTTTTGACTCGAATTCTTTTCAGCTAATATTTTTTTCATTTGACCTATTCAACGTGTTAGTATTAGTATAATTCATGATTCATTTATTAGAAAATAGTGGAAATTGCCACTTCTATTGTTAACAGAATAAAACAGTGAAGCCATTTTTGTATAACTGGGGTTACTATGATCATAGTGTGTAATCACATAATAAGATTGTTCTAAAAACATGGTTACTAACTCACTATAATTAGCTGCTACTAACAATGTTATTATTTCATCTTATGGATATATAATTCCAGTTAAACTTTTTTTAACACGAAATTGTAATATCTACTGAATATGCAAATGCAGTGGTCAAATATGATGAATTCATGGTTAAATTCAAATCAAAATTACTAAAATATCAAATCTTTGATTTAAAATCATGGACAGTTTACCACAAGAGCATTGGGGATGTTTGACTTGCCATATTGGAGTTTAACATGGCAATGAATTAATGATAATATTGTTAAGAAGACAATTAAAAAATTACATGTAAAATCTGCAAAATGACATCATTAAAAGTTTTCCATACATATCTGATGTTTTCTTGTTTATGGGTTTTGCAGGGAAGATAATTGCGATTGTTGTTTCCGTTGTCAGTTCTGTGGCACTTATCACAGTTGCGTCAATGATTGTTGTATATATTTGGAGACACAGATATATACAGAAGAAGAGAAAAGGTACAAGCCGCTCTACATATCTACACCCTTTCAGTCATTTTTAATTGTATATACATTGTTGGACTTGTTGTAACTTTGGTAACATTAATAATCTGCAGAATTCATGAAAATACTAATGCTTGGTTAATGTTTTAGGTTCTTATGATGCCAAAAAACTGGCAAAGATGCTTAATGATGGTAGCTTAAACTTCAAATACTCCACCGTTGAGAAAGCCACAGGAAATTGGGATGAGTGTAATAAACTGGGGCAAGGAGGATTTGGGACCGTCTACAAGGTTGTACTCGTACCTTACAGTTGAAACAAACAATTTCAACCTATTTACATTTGAATGGGTCAATTCGGATTACACTTATTCTCTAAGAGATCAGATAGGTCAATATAATCAAAAGTCGCCTATAGAGTATTTACAAGAGTAAATTGCATAACATAGAAACTAACTTTACACTTTTTCTTGATTTTACTAACCAACTTCAAAGGTATGGGCAAAATAGAAATCAGCTTTTAATTTGTTTCTGATATTATCAATCAAGCTCATCCTAATTGATTAGCTCATCCTAATTAATTTTATATGTGAACTGTTGATGTGGCAATGGTTGGTGTCATGATATATGCAGAATATGACTCTGTGAAAGAGTAAAACATATATGTTTGTTAGATTTGGTTTTGCTCTTTATTAAAAGTAGGTTACACTCTCTGTTTCTACGTTTTGCCTTTTTATCTAATGCATAGAAGTGATATACCTTCTAAATCATTTTATTAAAGAAATAGTACATTGTTAAGATGATAATTGTATTTATCATATATGGCAAACTAGTTATCTAACTCTTCGGATAAAATGTTGCGGTGGCTCAACCCAACTCCACCTGACCATTTAGACCCAAAAAAGAGAACCCTTTTAAACTCTAACCCAGTTTGACCCGTTACACAACCTACACATTTTGCCTACCTCTTAAGTACTGTCGTAGACACCTTTATACAACTAAAGCAAAGCATTGTAATTCTCTCAGGGGTTCTTTCAGATGGACGGGAAATAGCTGTGAAAAGACTTTTCTTCAACAACAAATTTAGAGCAGCAGATTTCTATAATGAAGTTAACATGATTAGCAGTGTTCAACACAAAAATCTTGTGCGGTTGTTAGGATGCAGCTGTTCGGGCCTGAAAGCATTCTTATATACGAATATTTACCAACATGAGCCTTGACCACTTCATTTTTGGTAAGTTAAATTTTGGTCAATCGTTGTACTTCTTTATTATTGGGTTAATTGCATCGGTCTGCTTTATGTTTTGGGAACTAACTTATTCGGGATATCTGAAAAACTCTACACAGAAAGTGTGGTTAAGCCCCTAAAACAATCTACAAGAACTTAATGCTTGAAAATAAAATTGAGGGCCTAACCACACTTCTAAAGTATTAATGGTTTTTTAATAACCCAACTTACTTTAGGCAAGAAAAACCATTGAAGTTTCAAAATTTTTGTTTTGAATTAATTATTTAGGAAACCAGTTCTAGACGTCTGAAAGAAGTCAACATGGTCAAATGAAACTGACATACCACTGCAATATAAAACTTTTGAAAGTTAGTCATCTTAGATCAGAATTTTAGAATTTTTTAATTGATTGTGTAAACTTCTGTAGATGCAACAAAGGGAGGACTCTAAATTGGGAAAAGAGATATAATATTATCATTGGTACAGCAGAAGGCCTTGTTTACCTCCACGAGAACACCAAATGCAGGATTATTCACAGGGATATTAAAGCTGCTAATGTCTTATTAGACTTGAGGTTTCGCGCTAAAATAGCTGATTTTGGATTGGCTCGATCTTTTCAAGATGATAAGAGCCACATAAGCACCGCGATTGCAGGAACATTGTAAGTACTTTAATTACCTTTTTTAAATTTTAAATAAGCAGTTAATTTGTTTTATCTTTGTAACCTCAACAGAGGATATATGGCTCCTGAATATCTAGCCCATGGTCAGTTAACTGAAAAGGCAGATGTCTATAGCTTTGGTGTTTTAGTTTTGGAGGTGGTCACAGGAATAGAAAACAACAAAAGCAAAAACACAGAATATACCGACAGCTTAGTTGCTATCGTAAGTATAATCATTTTCTTTAATTCTTCAGGATAGTGTATACTCATGCAATCTAGGTCAAAACCCACTCAAAAATTGTTAAATGACAAAAATACCAACAACTTAAAAGCTTTTGACACATCTAAAGTTGTAAATGACCAAAAAATGTATTTGCATCAACTCTATTTGACTAATATTTTTAATCTAAATGTTGAAAAGCCTTTTTTTTATCTTTTAACAATTTCCAGTAATTTTTTGTCTGGAATTGGCATAAATGATACAAGTATGATGCTTGAGTGGTTTATCATCCTGTTTAAATATTCAGGTGGTTTGTAGATATATGGGTGGTCTAAGTGTAACTTTTTAAATACTTGGTTTGGTTAACTTTTTATATTTAGTGACCGGGTTGAGTTAATATTAACAATTTCGCGTTATTTGTTGCTTAAACAGCGTGGAATCATTTTCAACAAAATAAGGCGGAAGAAATCTTCGACCCCAACTTAATGATGCATTTATATCCTAACAACAATTACCGAAAAGAGGTGATAAAGGCGATACAAGTAGGACTTCTTTGCACTCAAGAGGATCCGTCTTTAAGACCGACAATGTCATCGGTACTAAAAATGTTAGCAAAAGAGGATGAACCCTTGCCTGCACCTTCTAATCCCCCTTTTATGGATGAGAATGCCATGGAACTCAATATGATCACACAAAAGTTATATCAGTACTTTAACAATGATGATTCTTGTTCAATTGCTACAGTTGACCACAGTCATTTCTTGCCTAGGTAACTAACCATGGTTAGTTTATAATTAACCATATGTGGTTAGGAAGCTTGTGTATGGAAGAAGGAAATACACATTTTATTTTTTAATTGCTTTAATTTATCTCAAATTTTGATCTGTTTACATTGTTCACATTAGTTGTTTACAAGATTTGTTAAAAGGGTAGTCACTTTGGTATTGAGATTCATAATATACACATATTATTTTTTAAAGTAAACTTCACTTTTGCTCCTTGTGTTTTGGTCAAAATAACAGTTTTCCTTCAGGCGTTTCAAATTTACAATTTTACTCCTTGTGGTATTTAATTTGTCTTAATAAACTCCAACCCACTAACATCGTTAAAAAAATCTGTTAAAAACAAGAGCATATTAGTCATTTTAGTAATAGGGCTAATAATGTAATTTATTCAAACTTTCTTGTTATTTGAAAAAACTAAAAAATTCAACCCAGATATATATATCTTTTCTCTCTCTCTATTCCATCATCATTATCATCTCTTTTTCCCTCATCCACCAAACACCACGACACTGTCTGCGCCCAATCACCACTGCCACCACCACACCACCCTCACCCACCACCATCGCCCCTTGATGTCTCATCCCTCCCTCTCTTCTCTCTTTATCTCTCTCTCTATCTCTCTCTCTCCCTCCTCTCTCTCTCTCTCTGTCCCTCTCCTCTCTCTCTCTCTCTCAAGGTGCCATCCGACCACTACCACTACCACCCCACACGATCGTCGGCGACACTAGCACCCCAATCCTTCTCACCTACCCTAATTTATAATCTGGGCATGGTGGTAGCTCAATCAAAGCCATAACCAGGCACCGCCACCACTACCACCCTACACCACCGCCAGCGACCTAACACTTTCCGCCACCGCTGGCGACCCACCTCCCTTTGTCCATATTCGTTGACACATAGAACCCTAGTCCCTTTGGTTGATTTCAAATCTAAAAATGTTGATTTCAGATCTGGTTTGGGCTATGATGGTGGTGAAAGATCGAAGGTGGTTTAGGATTCAATCGAAGATTCTTTTTGGGGGTTCTTGATCGCATGTAGAAGGGTAGCGATGGTGGTTTGTTGTTGGTGATGGAGGTGGTCTTGGGGGGCAGCGGTGTTGGTTGTGATTTTATGATTTTGAGTTTCAAGGTTCATATTCGGTGGGAAGGTGGTGAGAATGCGACGATGGTGTTTTAGGGTTGTAAAGTTGTAGGAGGCGGTGGTGTTTGGGGCGGTGGTGTTTTAGGCGTGATGGCAGTGGTTGTGGTGGTGTTGGAGCGGTGGTGTTTGGGGCGTGGTGGTGGCACTGGTAGTGGATGCTGGCGCTGTAGTGGTGGTGTTGGAGTTGTAGCGGTGGCGGTGGTTATGCTGGTGTTGTGGCGGTGGTGGTGCCGGATGGAGGGTTATGGCTGGAAGGGAGGGGTTGCGGTGGGAGTGGTCAGGGATAAGGTTGTGGTGAAAGCAGGTTTGGGTTGGGTTTTATATAATTTACAAAATTAGTCCTAATAAATTTACAAAAATAGTCCTTTTCAGTAAAAAGACGAAAATGCCCTTCTAATTAACGAAACTATTTAACGGAGTTAGTGCATTGGAGTTAAACTGAGACAAATTGAAAACCACAGAGAGTCAAATCAAGATTTTTAAACCTCTGGATGAAAAACGTTATTTTAACCAAACCACAGGAAGCAAAAGCGAAGTTTACTCAATTTTTTATATCCTAAGATGATTGCGGTGGATAATTTATACACTTTATTTTATCATGTGAAAGGCTCCAATTAAATCTGACTAGTGTTTAGATTTGTTCTTTGGGTTGGTTTTCGCTATTGTGTATTTGAAAATTTTGAAGATGTATTTGAATTAGAATTTGAAAAGTCGATTTCAACTATATAAAAAGGAAATAATAAACAAAAATAAAATATGTGTGTTTTCTTTAATATTCGGGTTTTCGAGAATCATAAATTCAAATTCAATTTGAAAATCGAATATGAGATTTGACACTTATCTTATTTGGAAAATCACAACTGAAACAGAATTAATTTGAATGTTGTTTGCTATGAATTTTGATTTTTCTAGTTTGAGTCAAATAACAAAAAACTTGTAAGAGTATATCACATTCACCTTATTTTATACAGATTTAATCGAAACTCAAAAAATACAGTTTTTCACTGTTGAAATGATTACACGTACTTTCTAACTATCATCCATTTGATATAATTTTTTGCTTTTCAAATAAAAAAACAAACATGTACGTAACACATTCTTCGCCTTGATAACAGTTTGAAAAAGTTTTAGAGCTCATGTTGACTACCGATTCATTGTTCATCCGTTTTCATTTTGATTGAGATTTGATGGACTCATCATGAAAACAAAAACAAGTGATTTGTGTGAGCTTTAGGAGGAATTTAAAGGTTCTTATTTGACTGATTTCTGAAAAACAAAAAATGTATTTGTTCTCCGGTCATGAGAAATTCCCGATCTCCTTCTTTAAAAAATGTTCAAATAAAAAGTCTTATAAATTACAAAGTGTAAGAATGATTAAGATATTAAAGCATGTCATTTTTATCAAAATTAGGTTATGGGCAAAATTTGTTATGTTTTCCCTTCTCAAATTCCATTTTTTTTAAATATTCATAACTTTTACATACGACATTATTTTTTTAAAAAAATTACATTATAAAAACAAGCATTTTTTTTATCTTTAAAACACGTATAGTGTTGATATAAAAAAACAAAGTTTTTTTTATGTTTTTTTAACTTGTTGTGTAATTTCGTCAGGTCATTATGTAATCTTTTGAATTGATGAGGATTATACAATTATCTGATGGGAATACATACTGAACTTGAAACATAAAAAAATTACATTTCTAACACTGTGTTATTCGAAAATCATCATTTTAAAAAACACAATGCTTAACACAATGATCAACATTAGACACAATAGGTAACACAATAACCAGCACTAGACTCGATGATTAGCAATAAACACAATGAGCTGATTGATGATGATTACAAAATGACCTAGTCAGGATTACACAATGAAATGAAAAAAGCATAAAAAATTTGCATTTTCAACATTGTGTTTTTTGAAAATCATCATTTTAAAAAACACAATGCATAACAAAATAGTCAACATTAGACACAAATGGGTAACACAATGAGCAACACTATACTCGACGATTAGCAATAGACATAATAAACTGCTTAACGAGGATTACAAGATGACCTGATCAGTATTACACAATGAACCTGAAGAAAAATGTAAAAAATTACATTTTCAACATTATGTTATTTAAAAAACATCAGTTTAAAAAACACAATTCATAACACAATAGTCAATATTAGACACAATGGATAACACAATTACCAACACTAGACTCGACAATTAGCAATAGACATAATGAATTGCTTGATGAGGATTACAAAATGACCTGATCAAGATTACACGATGAACTGGAAAAAACGTAAAAAATTACCTTTATAGTATTGTCTTGTTTGAAATCGACATTTTAAAAAGAAAATGGTTAACATTAGACACAATGACTAGCACTAGACTCGATGATTAACAATATACACAATGAGTTGTTTGATGAAGATTACACAATAATTCGATCATGATTACACAATAAACTGGAAAACGTAACAAAATTACATTTTTAGCACTGTATTGTTTGAAAATCATCATTTTTAAAAATACAATGCATAACAAAATGATCAACATTAGACACAATAAATGATGAATATACACAATGACTGATATTACACAATGACATGATATTACACAATTAACTGATAAATATTAAACAATAAGCTAACGAATATTACACAATGAGCTGAAATAACATAAAAAAAAAACTTGTGTTTTTATGTATCAAAATTATATGCATATTAAAATTAAAAAACGCTTGTTTTTGTGGTGTGATTTAAAAAAAGAAAATAATATTGTATGTAAAATTTACGAACGTTTAAATAAAGGTAAAATTTAAAAATATGATTAAGACCATATCCCTTATTTTATCAAAGAAGCCTATTATTAGATCCACAAACTTTCTTTTTATTAAAAAACTACCACAAATAGATTAGTATCATTAATAATTAGGTTACTGAGATTGATTTTGTTTGATTTTATTGTTGAAAATGAACCACTATCCTTTATAAAAGTATGTATTGTACCAGCACAGATTGACCGTAAAGACGCCTCAGTCTTCGACCGCCCATCACGCAACCCGATGGTGTTAATCGCATACACATAACACATCGTGTGTGTGTATATATATATAAGCAGTTGCTAACACAGACGATGGCGAATTGAAGAAGAAACGATGATTCTATATTTCAATCCCTTCGATCGACATATATTTCATAATCCAAAAGGTATGTCATCTAATCTGAAGTTATCAATTCGATTTCATTAGTTTGTGCGGGATTTAGGTACTACGGTGTTGAAATTATGGAGTTGTTAGTTAGGTTTAGGAGTTTTGATTGATGATCGGTTGATCGTCAACAATTTGCTGTTGATTGCACGGGATTATGAATCGTTTTTGAGAGAGATGATTTCGAATTTGATTTGCTTCTGTGTTAATGAAGTTAGACGATTAATTTGATCATAAAGAGCATCTGCTGTTGATCTTCGAGTGGTTAATTGCTAGATTGTTAATTAGCACTTTAGCACCATAGAATTCTCATGTACACATTTTTAACCGATGTTTCTACACTTTGAACTCGTAACTTTTGAGTTACATGACGGAAACTTTACGGTTGCTTAAAGTTTGTCATCAAATAGCTTATTACAATTATAAAAACTCTCTTCTAATTGATGATTAGTTTCCCGAAGATTTTAGAGCATTCATATCTCACTATTTATCTTCATCTTTATAATTACATTAAAATTATTATTTTTATTTCTTATTTTCAATTAAATAATATTTTATAATACCTTTATCATTACATTTTTCTCTCCTTTACTCACAACCACTTAAAAAAATATTAAAAAATTTAATAGAGTTGAACAGAATTTTATTAAATATAAAAATGAATAGTAACATGTTCTCTGTCATCCACTCACAACAACTTAAAACAATTATTTATAATATAAATAACACACTCACAAATATATAGAAGATTTTATCATACATTAGATCATTCACAACCTATTCATCATCCTTATTCATATAATTACATTAAGCATCATTATTTTTTTTCTCTTCTATTCAATTAAATAATACATTTTATAACTTTATCATTAATTTTTCTTTCTGCACCACTCACAACCACATAAAATAGAGTTAATTACGCAATGGTCCCTGTGGTTTATTGAAAATAACTGGTTTGAGTACTAAGTGTTTTTTGTAACAGGTAGTGGTATTGGTTTTCAATTTGTAACAAGTTAAGGTATTAACACTAACAGACGTTAACTTTTCTGTTAATCTAAGGATATTTTCGTCTTTTACCTTACAGTGACTGTTTATGTCATTTAATACATAAAAAGAATTGTTGTGTAATTATGTATATATATAGATATATATAAATATGTGTATATATAGATGCACAAGACACCAACTACTGGTTTCCACCACCTGCCGCCACCACCCTAGCCCCCACTGCCAGCCACCACCACCCCAGCCCCCACTGCCGGCCACCACCCCCAAGCCCCCACTACTGGCCACCACCACCCAACTCCCACCGTCGGCTCCCACCCCAGCCCCCGCCACCAGCCACCACCCCCACTCATCAAAAGGGTAAACCATCGCCATCTAGCCACCACCATCGGTCACCATCAACACCATTTCGTCCGCCCACCCATTTGACAAAACCACCACAACTAGTTGCAAGCACACCATTCCCCCCCCCCCCCCACCTCAACTTTTTCTCAAAACCCTAAAACCCAATTGGGGATCCTTGATTTTGGGGCTTGTATGAAGATGTGGTAATTCAATGGAGATAAACGGCGGTGGATTGTGTGATGGTGGTAATGATGCGACGATGAAGATGATGTTGAAGGTGTTGTTTCATTTAAAGAGTTGAAGAAAATGATAGTGGTGAGAACGATGTGAGGGGGTGGTGATCGGCGGTGAGGGCTGTTGTGATGGTGGGCGACGGTGGGGGCTGTTAGTGGTGGTGGCCGGCGGTGGGGGCTAGCGTGGTGGTGGATTATATATATATATATATATATATATATATATATATATATATATATATATATATGTGTGTGTGTGTGTGTGTGTGGTGTGTGTGTGTTAAATTACACCCAGTCCCTTATATATACTAAATGACACAAATAGTCCCTTTAAATACATTAGTAGTCCTTGTAAAGTGAAAAAACAAAATGCGCTTAGGTTTAACAGAAAAGTTAACGTCTGTTAGTGTTGATACATTAACTCGTTACAAATTGAAAACAGAATACCCCAAACTTGTTACAAAAAACTCTTAGTACCCAAACTTGTTATTTTCAATAAACCACATGGAATATTTGCGTAATTAACTCCATAAATATATTAAAAGCATTATAGGGTTTTGAACAGTATTTTCCAAAAATACAGATTGAACAATAAATTTCTTATATTCTTCACTCACAACCACTTATAACCATACCATATAATATAAGAAATACACTCGTATTTTTTTAGAGAACGGGCTGTGAATGCTCTTAGGCGGTTCGTACTTGTTTTTGTTCAAGGTGGGCGATTAAGTCTAATAACAAAAACAATTGAAGTTAAACTAGCAATTTTTTTTTAAAGTTAAGGCTTGAGTCCTACTTGTAACAAATAGATTTAAATTAATTGTGATATAAAGTTAAAAATGGTTGTATAAGATTCCGTTCTTAAAATGATATAGGAAATTCTTGTTATCGTAATGGGAAAATTGTTTTATGTGTATATTTTAGAATCTTTTTATTCTAGTGGTCATGATTGGTATTATATTTGTTTCTGTATATTTCCAAATAACAACCGATTACTTCATGACCACGTCACGTTATTGTAATCTTTTGAACTTTTCTGCTTCTCGTCGCCCCACAACTTTGAATAAGGATAGAAGTGGTTGAAGACTTGAAAAGTTGAAATGCACGTGTAATGTTCTTTTATTTATTTATTTATTTATTTATTACTTTTTTTTTGAATTTGACCATTGCCCTTAGGTTCTGTTGAGTTTGACAAGATTTTTTGGGCCGAACAATAATTATAATTTCAAAAACAACAAACCAGGCTGGTTGTCTCAATTGGTTTGTTTGATCGTTTAAATTTGGCTTCTATAGTTTGAACCAATGAATTATTATTATTATTTTTAAAATCATTTGTTTGTATAAAATTTTAAAATGATAGATGCTAGTTATTATTATAATACATGAGTATAAGGACGTTTCAAAAGGAAACATATGTATTAAAAGTTAACTGCTGATACGGTTTACGATGACCATTTCAATCTTAGGCATTAATACATAATTATATTCTTAATCTCTTTAACTATATTAATTACATCATTTTCATCATATTCTACTTTTAAATCTATATCACATTAATTTACATCAATCTATCACATTCCTTGATCTTAAAAGAAGCATAATCGTTAACTACAAAAAGTTTACTATTAAATTCAATCCCCCACCCATCATATATTACTATAAGGTGTAATTCCCACTTATTACTCTTCTCTTCTTGTTTAAGATATCCGTTCTATTATTATAGTGGATTAAAGTAATGTAAAAGCTATGACTTTAAAGTTACATTTTTATATAAATAAATGATATGCTGGCCTGTTTTTCTGCTTTCATTTTTCAAAATCTTCTTCTAGGGTTATGATATTTAAAAATAAATTTTGAGAGTGAAATGATCTGAAATTCAGAACATCTTTTAATAATAATCAAGTCTTAATAAAGTTTTTTGTGCTACATGTCATTTAATGTGTTATGTATTTAATAAACACTTATCTGTTATATATTAGAGTTAATTTTAATTTTGTTTCTATGGTTTGATAAAAGTAAATTTTTCTTTAAAAAATTAAAAATATTAACTTACATTCAAAAGTTTAATAAGTTGTTTCAATTTCAATTTAAAAGTTTTATTTTATTGGATCAAATTGAAACAACTTAGAAACTTTTGACGGTAAATTGAACTTTTTAATCTTTTGAAGAATGATGATTATTTTTATTAAATCTCCGGAGCAAAATTGAACTTATTATTTTATATTTTTCACCTATAACACTAAGCATTCTTATGTTTACAGCTCGCATTTCACACTAGCAAGTAGCAACCAACATAACCATACCAGAAACAAACACAAATTAAATCTACACTACCAGAAAACAGAGGTATCATTGATAAGGCTTCCATTGTAAAGTCGTTAGTGACAACTATTACTGACGAGAATCTATCAGAATGAACAAAACAACACATACAACTTTGATTATCATCACTTTCATCATAATCCCACTCCTAGCATCCAAATCCAAGGGAGATGCTCGAGCCAAAATCATCAAAATGTATTGCGATGGGGGCTTTCACGACAACAGCACGCTATTCGTCGAAAACTTTGTTCGCGCAACCGAAATAACCACCACTGAAATGCAGTCTTCACATATCTCAACAGTAGCTGCGGGTACTGGACCAAACAAGAACTATCTACTCACCCAATGCTACAGTGATCTCTCTTCACAAGACTGCATGTTATGCTATGCCCAAATACGTACCTTTTTCCCCGGTTGCTTCCCACAAATCGGGGGTCGGATCTATCTGGACGGGTGCTTTATGCGACTCCAAAACTATAGCTTTTTTGATGAGTTTACTAGCCCAACTGATGCTACTGTTTGTGGGAATGCAACAAGAAAGGGTGTGTTGTTTCAAGAGTCAACAAGGCGGGCAGTGGTCAATGCTGTCGCGGGTGCATTGAGAAATGCTGATTATTTTGCTAGGGAGGAAGTTTTGGTGTCGGGTACTAATGACTCGGTTTATGTGTTGGCGGAATGTTGGAAGACGTTGAGCCCGAGTTCTTGTAGGGCGTGTTTGGAGAATGCATCGACATCGATAACAACATGTTCACCGTGGTCCGAGGGTCGCGTGTTGAATACAGGGTGTTTTATGAGGTATTCGGATACCAATTTTCTCAACCCTGTACCAACCACAACCAGATCTAGCAATAGAGGTAACATTGATTATATTGAATCAAACTATTGAATTAGAGATGATACAAAATAGAGGTGAGCAATGGGGTACCAGGTTACAACATGGAATTTTTCACACAATATGGTTTAACACTCAACTTAATTGAAACACTTTTTTCAGATGTTCAACTTTTTAGTTAACATTAGAAATTACCCTTTGATGTATTTTCAACCGCGACCCATTTGACTAATTTCCTTTGTAAGTATTTTTTTTCTTGTTTGACCCGTCAAAGATGGAAAATAACTCCAATCAATCTATTTACGAATAAACGAGTTGAATTTACCCTCTATACAAAATTAATCACTTTATTTCTTTCTTAAAATGCTAACTACAAGAAATCAACAAAACCTACATTTTGGTTATTGAGATATACATCAAGGATGTGAACAATTAACAGTCTAATTAGACTTTCTTAACACTCTTTCATCAAGGTATGAGCTTACTACATGTCTATATGATATCTTTATCTTCCTTTTATTTTTGCAGGGAGGATAATAGCAATTGTAATTTCGGTTTTTAGTTCTGTTGTGGTTCTCGCGGTTGCTTTGATGATTGTTTTATATATCAAGAACCACAGATATATACAGCACAAGAGAAAAGGTATAACAATTTTTGATCTTGCTTTAGAACCTGCGAAACAAACTAATAATTGGATTAAAGTTTCAGGTTCTTATGATGTTGAGGAAATGGCAAAGGTTCTTAAAGACATTAGCTTGAACTTCAAATACTCCACTATTGAAAAAGCTACAGGAAATTGGGATGAATCCAATAAGCTAGGAGAAGGAGGATATGGGACTGTATACAAGGTAGTATAATACAACCACATATAGGTGTACAAAATACCTGGTTGGGAACCAAACCCGGTTTTGAATCTGATCCGAACTCGATTTTAAAACCAGTTTGGTCCTCAACCACACGGTGGAGTTGAAATCGGTCACTTGAAACCGATTTGAAATTGGTTAAACCCAAACCGAACTGCTTAACATGGTTTCAAGCCGGCCAAACCAATGATTTCCCCTCAAAAGCTGGTTTCAACCAAACCAGTTTTTACAAAACCTCTACAAGACTACAATCACATGAATACATGATGCATAATGCCGGGTCTAAGCCTGTTCTAACTCGTAAAAAAAAAACCAGGTGCTTCCACTTAAAAATGTGTCGGTCTGCAAGTCTAAATAGTATTAGTTCATTATGGATTATAAATTTTTTAAATAAACTGAAAAGAGCAAAAATACTTTTTTATGGTTAGCTTTATAAACTATAAATGTATACAATCTACATCTACATTTCATTTACAAGTATTTTACAAATAAAATGATATTGGGTATAAGCAAACTAACAATACTTATTGGGTATAAGCAAACAGGCCTTGGGGCAGGAATTCAGGGCCTTATGGACTTGGGCCTAGCTGGGATATTTTATCACATGTTAGGACTTAGGACAGATTGCAACTTACAAATCAAACTGGGCCTAAAGGACCAAGTTATTTTGGCTCTGGCCAGGCCTGGCTATTATGTATCTCTGTTTTCTGCTCTCTAGTCTGTAAATATTTTATTTTGTTGGTATACGTATACCCATTCTTATAGTAACTATAGGGTTATGTTAAACGTACACTTTTGTTTATTACACCCCTCCGGTCATATTAGCACACAACACGATTAGCCTACTCGTAACTAATATAAGTTCTTTTCAGGGTGTTCTTTCAGATGGACGAGAAATAGCTGTGAAAAGACTTTTTCTCAACAACAAATTCAGAGCATTAGATTTCTATAATGAGGTTAATATGATTAGTAGTATTGAACACAAAAATCTTGTCAGACTGCTAGGATGCAGTTGTTCAGGACCAGAAAGCATTCTTGTATATGAATATTTACCCAACATGAGTCTTGACCACTTCATTTTTGGTAATTTCAAAAACTTTATGATTGGCATTTATAACCTTGAAATTATTAATCTGATGTAATTGTGAATTTGTTACAGATGAAACTAAAGGCAGGGAATTAAGTTGGGAGAGGAGATTTAAGATAATAACTGGTATATCGGAAGGCCTGGTTTACCTACACGAAACAGCAAAACCCGGATCATTCACAGGGATATTAAAGCTTCTAATATCTTATTAGACTTGAGGTTTCGTCCCAAGATAGCTGATTTTGGGTTGGTGAGATCTCTTCAAGATGATAAGAGCCACATAAGCACCGCCATTGCAGGAACATTGTAAGTACTTTTAGTGGCGGAACCAGAGGGTCAAAGTTCTCTTATTTATCGACTACAACCAAGGTGTTCAATTCATATTTTCCCTAAAAAAAGCCTTAGAATTTATGAATAAATCCCTACGAATTCTTTTGAGTGGCCAGTGGACCCTCTTGACCTCCTTTGGTTCTGCCCTCAGTACTTTATATTCCTCTTTTTAAAGTTAATATAGTAAGTTATAAGTTTCGTTTTTTGTTTTATAGAGGATACATGGCTCCAGAATATCTAGCCCATGGTCGCATAAGTGAAAAGACGGATGTGTATAGCTTTGGTGTGTTGCTTTTGGAGGTGGTTAGTGGTTTGGCAAACAACATAATCAAAAATACTGAATATGCAGAAAGCTTGGTGTGTACGGTAAGTATAAAAGACTTTATCTCTAGTAATTTATATTTATCATTTTTATAAAAAATTTCAATGTACAATCACATATATTTACTAGTTACATCCGTGATTCCACACACTTTCTTCATGTAATCAGATAACATACTAAAGTATTATGAAATAATGAATATTTAGTAAAATATATGTGATTATAGCCCTCAATTTCGACGTGTTAATTTATATATGGACTGGTTTCTGTTATTGTTTTTCTTTAAAATGTCAAATAGGTAGTACAAAATAACGAGCTAAAAATAAAACATATCAAATTATAGATGGTGCGCATAAAGTCCTGCCTGTCAAGACAATTGTGTCCAATTTTTTTGGGCCTCATTAGTCCGTAACATCAAAAAAGTTCATTTAAAAACACTAAAAACCCTTTAAAAAAAAAAAGAACACTTGTAACCCTTTAGACTAAAAGATGAAGGTGTTTAAGTAAGAATAGAACAATAAAGAGTGAATAACATAATAATAGACGTGTTCACAAATGTCAACACTCGGTTCACAAGTGAATAATGCTTTTCAAGTGTTCTTAAACTATTCAAGTCTTCAATTGGTTCAAAGGAAACACATTTGACAATAACTACTTTTTGAAAAAAATAAAACAAAATTAGAAAAAAGAGTTTATGAGCCAAGCTTACCAACCCAGGGTATTTTAACTCATGAAAAATTACCAGTTATGTGATCTCACCCATCCATTTTACCACCTCTAACACTTATGTATTTTTGGATAATCAGGCATGGAAGCATTTCAAGCAAGGTAGAGTGGAAGAAATATTTGATCCAAACCTAATGATGCATATTCATCCCAACAAATATTTCCACAAACAGGCTATAAAAGTGGTACATGTAGGACTTCTATGCACCCAAGAAGCTCCATCTTTAAGACCATCCATGTCAACAGCCCTAAAAATGTTGACCAGAGATGATGAACCATTACCCTCACCCTCTAATCCCCCTTTTATAGACGAGAAAACCATGGAACTCAATAACATCACACAAAAGTTGCTGAATAACCGTAACGGTGATGATTCTAGTTCAACGTCCCACAGCCAGCTTTAACCGAGGTAAAGCTAGTCAGCTATAATCGAATCTCATTTTTGGTTTTGTCACCTATGTTATGTGCCATGCAAAGTTTTGAAATTCGAAACAATCATTGAACCACGCTTCACTGGTCAAATCATGACCAGCTAGTTCCAACAGGCCAGTCTGGTTTAGTTATGGAGACATTGATGATATGCAATGGGAAGAAGATTTAGAAGATTGTTATTAGAGTTGGTTATCAAGTTTGTATTGTTTTCGGTGCATATTGCATAATAGTGAAAAAGATAAGTTGGAGGACTGTTGTATAACCGAGAAAAGATAGGAGGGCTACGGTGACAAAATGTGAAAGCTAGAGGGCTAAAGTTGAAATAGTTGGATTCTTGTATACATATGATTATCGAGTCATTGTAAATATCTTTATAGAAAGTTGTTGATTTGTTCTTGATTCTGAAAATTTAATATACTTTAGTACAGATATGTTCACGTTTCTATACATTAGCCGAGTTATTCTCGCAGATGGAGGTTCTATACACGACACTAGATAATGCTATAACATAGAGCATATGACCCATTTGTAAGTAACGTGTATGTTATAACATACATATGTGTATGTAAACGGTTAACAATTTGAAAACATATGAGAAAAAAAAACAAGTTTGATGGGTTTATGAGTATATACACATACCCAATTGTATGTAGGAAGCGTGGAATTTAAAAAATATAAACCATTGATAAAAAATTAAATGATTTAGATTTTTTGCTTTCGTTTCAATAATAATTTAGTATTTTGTAATGTACGTCATCCTATATTAATATTTTGATTTTGTTAGCCCTTCCTATATGGCTCGACAAGAAGACACGATGTGATTTCGATTTCCATTTACATGTTAAGTGATGAGAAGAAATAACTTCACAACCAGATAAGAGAATAATTGTTAACTTCGATTGCTAAAACGTAAGTGCTAGTGCGCTACCATAATCCGAGTACTCAAGTAATAAGAAGAAATAAATTTAGAACCCATTTAGCTTTATAATTGTAATTTCACTCACAAAAGTGATTATGAACGAAATGTGTTCATCTATACCTGAGAAATGAAAGTATCGATGTAAATTATTGATCGAAATAATAAAATAATCTTTAAGAGCAATTATTTAATAAATAATAACATGGATTTCCATATATGAATAAAGTTACAAAATTTCTAGGAAAAACATTCAACATTTTTTTTATCAATTTAGTTTATATGAATAATATCAATATAATGTACTCGGTTATTTATAAAAAAAAGGGATGATGTCATTTATGAATTTTTTTTTAACAGCATTTACAGAAGCGAGATTCGAACCCACGACCTCCTATTTATGATAATTGATAACTTATAAAAGAATTTTTTTTTTTTTATATTAGGGGAGATTGATGAGTTATGAATTATGATGTGTTTCTAGATTTGTAAAAGCAGCCAACTAAAACAAATATGGAAGCATAAATCATTGAATATTGACCGTAAAGATTCTCACAAAGTCAATTCCGCAACCTGTCACAAACAAATGTACACCTTTAACCATCACACAGATGGTAATGTGTTGTATGTTTTATTTGAATGTATTGGTTAGCTAAGTATTATCATGTGTATTAGTTTTTGGTTCTCGCGGTTGAAAAATGAAACGTTGTGTGTATTTCCTTAACATACTTGAACCTTCACAACAAGTCGTTTATCTTACAAAACGACATCCTTAATAAAAATTCTAAGGTAAAAAAATCAGTTAGGTTTATGTTAACGATATCTGTTCTGAAAATATGATATTTAATAAGGAGTTGTCCACGTAGCTAATACAATTACAACCCATTGAGCTTAGAACAAATAATAAGTCGTTTTTGATAGAACCGGTGAAAACCGCTTTCTCATATTCTTGGTGAGACGGCTGGAAAGTTAATTATCTGATTTTGCTGTCCGTCTCATTCTTAAAATATTAGTTATAACTAACTGTTTAAACACAAAAAATAAAAACATTTTGAAGGAAAAAGTGAAAGGTTGACTAAAATTAATGTAAATGCTTACTCTAAACTTTTTACTTAAAAAACCAAAACCTATGTTTTAATAAGATTGATATTTCTTATTTTAAATTAACTACTTTAGTAGTACTAGATTAATACTAAATGAAATTCTCCCATCCTCCTTTGACCGAGCCTGTCGATGCAAAGTCTATAAGTCCAGACAATTAACAAATTGAAAGACGAAATGAGCATTTTATCCATCTCTTGCAGCTAGATTTTATGATTCATATATAGGCAAAAAGGTATGAACTCTAACCTGAACTCCTTAAATTTGTTTAAGTTGAGTTGATTATATATCGATATCGTTTTTAGAGCTAGATTTTACGATTCAAATGTAGGCAAAAGGTATGAACTCTTGAGAGTTGATGTGTTGTTGATTATATTAAAACGAATTTGATTTTTCTCTTTTGTGTTTAATTGTGATAATCAAATTTCAAGATTACAAAAGTATATAGAGGATGAGTTTTATGGAATGACTACATCTACTAAATTTTAAGATTATACTAATTATATGCCAAAAGACTTGATGTTTATTGCATTTCAAGTTTAATACTAGGGGTGTCCAAAAAGACCGATATACGAAAATATCCGAAATCCGATCCATATTCGAATATGAATTAATCGATCCTAATCTTTATTCGGATAGTCGGATAAGATCTCATCTGAATCCGGATTCCTTATTCAGATTTCGGATGGAATTTCGGATATCACAATTTTTTAATTCAGATTATTCACATATATGATTAATCCGAATAAGAATTCAACTATGTTTCTAGCTCAATACTCATTACTCAACAACCTATTGTGTTTTTAACATAATATTCAAGAATCTTGACACATTCCAGTCCTTTAATCCTAAAAAATATACAATGATCGATTATTGTTCTAAATTAGAAATTCTAATCTTCGGGTTATATTATGTTTTAATTTTGAACTTGTGTTCAAGTAAAATTTGTATTTTCTAGTTGATAAATTTTATTGTGATTTTAGACTTATAAAATATTAAGAATAAAATTAGCAAAAGAAAAAAAAATAAAACAAAAAATAGGAAAAAATGTTATTTGGTTTATTCGGATAAAATCGGATTATTCGGATATATCCGAATCCGATCCAAATTGAATTCGGATAGATTCGGATCGGATAGAGATATCCTTATTCGGTTCAGATCGGATTTCGATTAAGATCATGAAATTTTCAAATCCGAATAATCCGTTATCCAATCCGATGAACACCCTATTTAATACTTCATTTCCAACATTTCTACCTCTGTTTTATATTGTTGGGTCTAAGTCCGTTTGAATTCAACCCATCAACCCAATGACTTGTTTACAGTTTCATTAAACCCTGTTCACAACATTACTAGATGTTTAAACATGTCAGCCTATTTGTTCGGTTTAGATAAACGGATCACTAGTTGTAGAGTCTATTGTTTAAAGCAACCGTTTCACATGGTTTAAGCATGTTTGTTTTAGACTTAATTTCTTTGACATAATAAATATATGATTCATGTTCAGATTTACTAATCTCACTCTAACACCGGAGGTCTATGTATAGAAGCTTTTTGTTTTTTTTATATTTATCATTTTTGATCTTTCCATCTTGTTTGATAGATTTCATTATGCAAATCTCACTTGGATTCTATTGCAACAGCAAAAACTATGAATCAAGATCTTTTACAAAACTAAAGCTCACGTATTATGTAGCTTTTAGATCTTGGGAAATGTCAATTTTATGTTACAACGTACTGTAATTACGGGTTTACATTTATGTTCACGTTTTATTTATCTTTATATCACGTGTTCACGTTTTATTTATCTTCATATCACGTCTCTCAAATGATACCGTGTGATATACTTTTTTATCGTATATATCGCTCTTCTATTAAAATTAGGAAAATTAGATTTTAATAATCCAAACTATTAACTATTGCTTAATATTAATCCCAACTAACAGTTTGACTAATAATAATCCTAACTTTCGATTTTGTTACCAATAACAGTCCGTGACTAACTGTTCGTTTACTCCGTTAGTTTTTTTATTTCATGGCACGTGACGTTGCTCATGATGTGGTATCTGACATGACGTATTACATAGCTAAAATAAAAATATAAATATATTTTTTTTGCGTCTTTTTGTCTCCAAACCACTTCATCAGCGACAAAAATTTACGTTGAATAACTTCAAAAAATAATCTTTTATAAAAAAATTGAGTAATATTTATATTTCTAATTATTATATTATACATCACGTCACGAGCCACACTACATAATACGTCGTAAAAACTAACGGAGTTAACAAAAAGTTTAACTGGGACTGTTATTAGTAACAAAATCAAAAGTTGAAATTAATACTGGTCAAATTATTAGTTGGGATTAATATTGATTAATAGTTAATATATTATTAAAATATAATTTTCCTTAAAATTACGTGGGTCACGTAACTTTATGAATATTAAAATTTAGTTATGTAAGTCATGTAACTTTATGTTATGAATTTTATAATTTTATGTAACGAAAGATAATGAAAGAAAATATTATGCACACAGAAGAGAGATTTTTATTCTGATGAATGTTACCATTTCTTCCTTGGGAGTCGAGAAACTTTGTATTCCTAATTTTGAGTGTTTTTTTTTTTAAATAGAATTTTTTTGAAATAACTAAAAAGCCTGATTTTAACCTCTAATTAGGTTGATACTATGGCGTTGCGCCTAAGATTTTCTGTTAAATTAACTTTTAAACACAGCTGATATTGTTTTTTTAACATTTATGATCAACAAATTAACTTCACATATTAAAAAAAAGATCTTAATATTTTATAATCAAGTTAGAAAACTTTTAAAATAAATACAACCATATGGGCAATTATGTAAACAACATAGTTCCTTTATTAGATATATTTTTGTTTCAACCATCCATTAAACAGAACATAAATGTCCGAAAAAACATAAAGGATCCGACCCACAATTTCGATAACCTTGACTTAGAAACTCATGGCATTTAAATAGAATTTACAAAAACAAATGAGGATGCCACACACACTCCATAGCATAGCACATACGCACATAAAAAAGGCAACACTAACAGCCACTTAATAGAAAAATATAACCACACACAGGACCACAACACAACCATTCAAATCAAATCCAAAGAAATTTTAATTATGAGCAACCAAAAGCAATTGAATCGCTTGAAAACGAAGTTTACATTGGCTTGCAGAGGCAAAAAAACTTACACGGGCATGCGGATATAAGCAGCAGGTCTTCGACTAAAGCTGAAGCAAACCAAAATACAGTCAGCCCATCTACTGATTTAGCACCTGAAATCATAAAATGTAATATAACATGCCCTTCAAACTGAAGTTACTATTGAGATGAACCCTGCTGAAATACTTAAACTACGCTCCAATTCGTAAATAAACAATGTCATAATGAATAAAAAAAAGCGACCAAAACATGAACCATATATGGAGCATGAACAGTTGGAGAGCAATATTCTTGGTGTCGAAATTAACAATACAAAACTATAACTCAAAAGTCAAAACCAAAATAAAAAAACTAACCATGTGTAAACAGAGGAAAGTCAACGGATATAAATGCCAATTTTTCAGAATTCGACTCAACCAACACTTTAAATAACAAAAATTGAATCAAAACCTGGATTCCACGAAACTCAAATCCTTTTGATGATCTCCACAGCTCCCCACCTATACGAAATAAAACCTAAAATCACACAGTAGTAGAGAAGACATAATCCAATCTAATATTTCCCTCTCTAAAATCTGAAAGAAAAAAAATGTGAATGTGTGTGGATAGGAAAGAATAAAGAAAGAAAAACAAAAAGATGGGGTGTGTACGAAAGTCACACGTGTCTTGCTTAGCTGATAAGTCCACAACCGCCCACATAATCCAATTAGAGACAACCACCACCACATTCATCCAATCAAAGGACACCACCTTTTATAATCACTATTCATCACGTTACTTCTTTAATAGATAGGATAATATTTTGATATCATATTTCTCTCGTTAAACTCGTGAGTAGCATAACCTCCTATAAATTCTTGGGGTGGCGGTGCATGAGCCGGTTAATAAGTACAGATACTTAGAAATTAAAAATATTTATGAGGAATATACTTTATTTCTATAATAACAAGTTAGTAACCTACACGCGTATAAATCCGGAGAGAAGGCTCGGAGATTGTTGTGTCTGAAATTTTAAAAGGTTGGTGAACAGATTGTGACGCAGAGAAAACATTTTAAAATCACGATCGCTACCGCTGCTTCCGGCTCCACCTCAACCTAAACGGGAGGCTGAGTGACAACTAAGTTAGGTGGTGATTATGTGTTTATATTAAGTCAATTTTGTTCGAGTATGGAGTTCTTTTTTTCTTTTATCATACAAGTATAAAATTGTTGGTTGATGCATTGAAAATAATCTAATAATTCACTCAACTCTATCACTGTCAGAATTTCTAGCTATACGTGTATATATCAGTCTAATGTTTCAAGTGCACACTAAAAGTACACAAAAAAACTGGTCACAAACGAAGATTTTCACCAAGAAGAAATTGTAACAATATGAGTTCGCTTGTAGTAACAACAGTCGTACACCAAGCTCATTCAGTTCATTCAGATGTAATTAACCATGGTTACCATTGTATTTCTATTGTAATTCAGACTTTCATTTATAGTTCCAGACTCGAACAGCTTTTTAATAAGTCTCGTATGATAGAAGATGACGAAATCCGCCCATACGACTATAACTTTAATCGCGTTGATCGTAATTCCACTACTGGTATCTAAATCTAACGGGGATGCCCGACCCAAAATAATCAAGATGCATTGTGACGACGTCTTAGAGGCCGACAAATCAATATTCGATATCGATAACAAAATGTTTGGCATGGTCCGAGGGTCGCGTGTTGAACACGGGATGTTTCATGAGGTATTCAGATACCAATTTTCTCAATCCTTTACCGGTCACAAGGAGCTCTAGCAATAAAGCTAACCATAATTACACTAGTTTAAACATCTCTTAAAAATGCTCTTTTTAATTAGTTTTTGAATGATCAAAGCAGCGTTGTTTATAAAATGAGGACTTATTCAGATATAACTTGTGTTAAGCCCCCCGCGTTGTGACGGGGGGCGTAAAACCATGCAAAGTAGCATGAATATCACGTCACCGTTAGCAACCATCAACATCAGAAAAACTAAAAAATAATAAAAAGGAAAAAATAAAACTGAACATAAAGTAAAGTAAACATAAAAAAATATAAACCAATAAGAAAACAATAACTAAGTCGATCTAGTACCCACACGTTGCGACGAGGCCGTTAAAAGAGAAAAAATAGGCGTAATAACGATAAACCACGTACACACGTTACGACGTGTTAGCTTTCAAAATTTAGACCAAAATATAAAACGAAAAAATTGAAAAAAATTAATTTTGTAGGGAAAGAAAGTTGAAAGTGAAAATTTTAGAGGTTAAATTGTAAAACATGCAAAAATATTAGATTTAGAATAAAGAAATAAAAGAAAGAAAAAGAAAACAAAAGATATGTATAATATTTAAAACTCTTTGGTACAATAATCAATGTCATAGTAAATTGATAATTAGTATATATTAAATATGCATCTGAAATAATAAATCAAAAATTAGATTTAAAAAAGAAAGTAAAAAAAATAAAATATGATCCAACCACCCTGTCTGATTCTATGGTTTGCGGGAATACATTTTGTTAATAACCCGGCCAGTTCAACCCGGTTTGACCAATTACCCGGCCGGTTCAAAAGGAAATAGTCCATATATGCATAACCATTGGATCTATGACCAGTCCCAAGACCTATCAACTAGTCCGGTCCGATTCTTAAAACACTAGATTATAACCAATATTTTTCTAAAGTTTACCCAAAATATTGTTTCTTTGCGTGAAAATAAGTCTTGATAATATAAATAACGGATTTAATCACATTTAAACATAATTTACATACACTAAAATGAAATGTTAAATGCATGAGGTTATTTCCACATTTGCTTAAAAAACACAAATTATATAACTTAAGTTTTAAACTCATAAACTCAAGTTGATAAGCTCATACTTCTAAAATATTAAATATATCACCTAGAAAATAAGCTTATCTAAAGTTGTCGCATGTCAACGTGTCATAATGATAAACGTTTGAGTCTTTTTGACAAAAGTCTTATATATGCATCCAGCTTTAAATACTTATGCTCTCAAATCCCTGAAAGGCCGTCTACACAACACAGTTGTATTTTATTAGTTAGCAAAGTATTGACGGGGCCGGTGGTTTCCTGTTGGTGGCTTCTCATGGTTACTAGAAAAAACTGAGAAGAAATAATGAAAATAACATAAACATGTGTTAGAAAATCTTATTTATGAGATGTAGATGATATTAATATTGGTATTGGCAGGGAGAATAATAGCTATTGTGGCTTCCGTTGTAAGTTCTGTGGCGGTTACAACAGTTGCGTTGATGATCATTTTATATATCAGGAATCGTAGATATATACAACACAAGAGAAAAGGTATAAGCTGCTAAGCAACATTTGGATCAAAAACATGTTCTGCAAAATCCATGAAACAAACAAGTGATGGCTTACAATTTGCAGGTTTTTATGATGTTGAGAAGCTGGCAAAGGTTCTTAATGACAGTGGCTTGAACTTTAAATACTCCACTGTTGAAAAAGCTACAAGATACTGGGATGAGTCTAATAAGCTCGGACAAGGAGGATTCAGAATTGTGTACAAGATTGTACCTTATAGTTAAATTGGGTTGCGTTGACGCAAAACACTTTTTCTCCACAAGTTTGAAAGTTCTTTTAAAACTGATTGGAGGGTCGAATATGCTTACAAAAATTATATTAGTTTTGTACTAATCTACTTTTCTGTTGGTTATTAAGGACGTATTATGCATTGAAAGTTTTATACTTGGATAAACTTTCGACCCGTTTGACTAGTTGGGCCCATTTGCCCATTTTCCTTTAAAATGCCTTTTGTTGTTCTACCCGCTTGACCCGTTAGAGAAAAAACATAAGCAAATCGGCCTGTTCATAACTAAAAGGGTTGAAATAACCGCTCTAAGACCATCTATGTCAAGCTTTGATATCCTTTTTGCAGCATTAGACTTTTAGTTTTGTTGTTGGCCCTTTATATAACTAATGTGAACAATGATATTTCTCTCGGGGGGTTCTTGCAGATGGACGAGAGATAGCTGTGAAGAGGCTTTTCTTTAACTACAAATTTAGAGTAGCAGATTTTTACAATGAAGTTAATATAATTAGCAGTGTTGAACATAAAAACCTAATTAGGTTACTAGGATGCAGTTGTTCAGGACCCGAAAGCATTCTTATATATGAATATCTACCCAACAAGAGCCTTGACTTCTTCATTTTTGGTAAGTTGAGATTATTATTGGTATAGCAGAAGGCTTGGTTTACCTTCATGAGAATACCAACCACCGGATCATTCACAGAGATATTAAAGCTCCTAACATCTTATTAGACTTTAGGTTCCGTCCCAAAATAGCTGATTTTGGGCTGGCCAGGTCATTTGAAGTTAATAAAAGCCATATCAGCACCGCTATTGTAGGAACATTGTAAGTACATTTTATTTATATAGTATAATCAAGCAAAAGATAATATATGTCGAGAGATAGAGAGAAGCAAAAGACAAACTGATAAAAGTTAGAAATGGTAATTTTAACTGAACGAGTCGATTTGATCTCAAATCAAATGGGTGGAAAGTTGCAGAAAAATGTTTCTTAATGCATGGAACCTCCTAAATTTAGATTTGTTTTGGTAATCATATCTAATGCATTAATTATATATCACTCTTTCTAATAAAATGAAAAAAAAAAAGATGTTTGCGGGTCAACCAGCCCATCCTGGTACTAAGAATTAAGGGTGGCAATTCAACCCATTACGCAACCTATCCATTTTGACACTTGTAGCACCAATTAACAAATCCTCTTGGCTGATCGTCTTTTCCTTTTTCTTTCAATTTTACCAGTGGATATATGGCTCCAGAATACCTAGCAAATGGCCAATTATCCGAAAAGGCCGATGTCTATAGCTTTGGTGTTTTAATTCTAGAAATGGTCACCAGGGTGGAAAGCAACAAAAGCAAAAGCACAACCACAGAATATATAGACAGCTTACTATCTACCGTAAGTATATATTTCACCACATTCATATTTTTTTTCTAGAATGTTAACTATAGGTAGCAATTTAAACCATTTTTACTTAAAACTACGTCGGACGCAGGTTATATTTTATTTCTAAAAGATCAAACAAGATAAAACAAAAATATCAAACACTCCCCATGTCCCTAAATTAGGCACTTAATTATTTTCATCTCTAATGGCCCATTACTGGAAAGAACAAGTATATTTGCTTTAGTTCTCCATATGACCCCTAATTACAAAAACTATTACAAAACTCAAAGTTCATACTTAAGAGTTGGTCTAAGGATAAAACTGGCATTCTACTAAATAAAAGTTGTCATAGTTATAATTTCTTAAAAAGTGTGTTTTTTGTCTAGTGGACTTTTCTTTTGGGACAGAGAAGCCAATAGTGGAAAACAAATTAGCTAAAAAGGAAAATGGGTAAAAAAATGTGGAATGAAGTGTACATTTATAGCAAAAAACCTCCTAATCTGTTTTTTTATAGATTATTATTTGACACACTAGTTAATTTTAAAAACTTAAAATTTTTGTACCAAAAGTACTTTGGGTCAATCTAGCCGATAAACTTACCTGTTTTGACATGTGACTCGGCCAACCTATTTTCCCAACTATGACTGCAATTCTTATGGGACCGAGCAAATAATCAAACAATGTAAGCATCTTTAAAAAAGTATTTCCACTGTTATTTGTGGATGAATAGGTATGGAAGCATTTCAAGCAAGGAACAATGGAGGAAATATTTGACCCGAATCTAATGATGCACATTTATCCCAGCATAAATTTCCAAAAAGATATTATTAAAGTGGTACATGTAGCACTTCTTTGCACCCAAGAAGCTCCATCTTTAAGACCATCCATGTCAGCAGCACTAAGAATGTTAGCTAAAGATGATGACCCGTTACCCGCCCCTTCTAGTCCCCCTTTTATAGATGAGATAGTCATGGAACTTAACAACACTACACAAAATTCATCAAAAAACTGTGATAGTGATGATTCTAGTTCAGTTGCTACAGTTCTCACAGTCATTTCCACCCAAGGTAACACTAGTTAACCATTCCAGGATCTGAAGTTCTTTTGTTTTTATTTTCGCATGAAATGCGAGTGCAAGCTCTTGATTTGTGAAAAAGGGTGGTAATCATGTTTTTGAAAACTTGTATGTTGTAACACATAGATATGAACTGTGCATTATATGATATGGGGTTTATTGTTGTGCTAGATAAAGAATGCCAACAATGCATCAATAGTAGAGGTTGGGTGTGAGTTGAATTAGGTCATTGGTACAGGTGGAAACAGCCTGCAAGCACCTGTTTTGTCCATCTGTTAATATTGTATTAGTATCTAACAAATAAGTTTATGATTAGAAAAACTAATACTTTTACAATGATAGACTAATTCTCAGTGTAAAGCGACTCAACCTGTTCGACCCAAATTGACCCATTCATAAGTAAGTTTGTGATCTCTAGTCCATTGCATTTGATCGGTTTGGGCTAATATGAATCTACCAATATTATCCTGAAGAGGGGATGATTTTGTAGGGATAGATAACCCTCTTACTTTTGGCAGATTATAGTGCTAGGTATAGATTAAGAAACTAGATCATCAAGATGAAGCTATTTTCCCTGTTGTTCCAACTCTAATTATGGTGCATATTTAAAAATTTAAGAGAGAAAAATATACAAAAACTTACATATATCAAGATTATTAAACACAATTCGTTCATAAATGAAGTAACATGCATATACTGAATAAAGCTTTAGAACCAATTATCTTTTCTAACATTTTGTGATGAACACCATTATTTTCCAGCATTTAACATTCCCCATTAAAATTTTTATTCCAGGCTTTTTATCGTGTAGCAACCAAGTTGCCCATGAGTCCTCCCCGACTTCAAAATGTTTAGCACTTGAAAATCCTGCTTTCAGAGCAAGATGCTCCAACTCCTCACCTATTAGTACAAGAATTTTTTGCAAGTAGAGTATATTAATCATATTGAAACATTTTATTAGGGCATGAAAAAGGGCAAGGTGTGATGTTGGTTTCTTGTCAAAGAAGAAATGAAAGTTGGACCCACTAAATGAAAAACAAAGAAAGAAAGAGATATAAACGATATGAACTTCAGCTATTTTGAAGAAAATATTATGTATTTAGAGGTGGCAAAACATGAAGGCTAGGTGGGTTGGAAAAATGTAACAAAGGGTTTAGGTCCAAAGATGATGCTTAAATACAAGTCAAACAAGGTTGGGCGTGTTTAATTGGATCGACCCTCCCAACGCCTTTTTGTCCGCTGTTTAAATTTTATAAATTATTAACGTACTAGATACAATTGCAAAAGCTTTATTATGATAATAACACTCCGGTTTATCAAAGTAAAACATTTTAAGAAGTTGTGATTATCTAATTACCATTTAAGCGAGTTTCAACCCATTTGACCATTTTCGATATAGCTGTTTTTTTCCATTTGACCCCCTATGAATAAAATACAACCTGAAATGAACTAATTTCAAATGAACCAGTTAATAACCCATGTGATATATGAGTAACGACAACATTAATAAAAACTTTCATTTAAATATGTAACATACGTGAATTATCATACACATAATTGACAAGTACACATCAGCTTGGAGATAAATATTTTAATCACATTTAATGGTGTCATTATGTGTTTTAGACATAATGTTGACTCACAGTTTTTTCAAACAGAAAGGATGTATACTGAAACTACGTTGTGAAATAGAACACTTACTATATCTACATTTAGGTTGTGATGACAAAAAAAGTAACGCAATCACCACTAATTTTTTTAAATATATTACATTATTATGTGTTATTAAATAAATTAAGAAAATATATAGAAAATGATGACGATTTAGAATGACAAGTGAAGATGGTTATAGGTGTAAATGAAAAGCCTTTATAATTCACAAAATCATAATAGAAGGGAAGTGTCGATGAGAGAGAAATTACAAAAATGGCATCATCAAATACATAAATTTCCAACTTATGAAAATTGAAAGCCAATTCATACCTACTTAAGTAGTTAAGTGACATCTTTCCGGGTTGACCAAATGAAAATATCATTATTATTCAGTTTTATTGGTATATGTAGGGCTGCAAACGAACCGAACGAACACGAAGGCTTTATTCGTGTTCGTTCATTAATAAATAAACTTGTTCATGAACTGTTCACGAAGACTTACCGAACGGTTTTCCTTGTTCGTGTTCGTTCATTAAGAAAATGAACATGTTCATGAACTGTTCACGAACACTTACCGAACGCAAATGAACACAAACAAATCAAACAAAAACAAACAAATGTTCATGAACATGACGAACACAAAAAGTCCATAAACACAAACGAATACAAATGATCACATATTTATTTTAGAATAAAATCAACATTTTCATCATAAAATTACCAAAAATAAATAAACACGTAACATAAATATCCAAAAACACTTGACATACTTGTCATAAAAATAACTAAGACAAAAATTAAGAACATGATCGAACACATTAACGAACATAAACGAACACATTATTGAACGTTCACGAACGAACATTAACGAACATAAACGAACACATTATCGAACGTTCACGAACATAAATGAACGAACACGGCTTGTGTTCATGTTCATTCGTTTAACTAAACGAACGAAGTTTTCGTGTTCGTTCATTTACTAAACGAACGAACATAAACGAACTTCCCGCCGAATAGTTCACGAACTGTTCGCTGAATGTTCAGTTCGTTTGCAGCCCTACGTGAATGTTGCACTTGTTAACAAACACAACCAACCTGTTAGAAACTCCTGAATTGAGCTCTTTAGATATTGATATTCCTCTGAAAGACCATAACCAGCTGCTACAGGCACAACTATATTGTCTATCATCCAACCCTACAGCAATAGCCAAAAACTATGTTATGGCTAGCAAAGTGACTAATTGAAACTCAATCTAAATCATAAATGAATAAAAGATTGCAAGTAATATACACAGCTAGTTCCTTTTTCATATGCAGGCTATGGTTGAAATTGTTTTCACAAATTCGTCTTTCAAGACATGACATGTATTTATTATGGGTTAACTCGACTTATGTAATTTGAAATATTAACTATTGATAGTAACAGGCATGAAAAAAAGCACCATACAAATGATTATATGAAAATACTAATGCTCCCTCGTTCCTCTAAAAGGTTGTGAAATCTGACATAATCTTGTCAAATATTTTTCATCCCCTTCAATATAAAAGACAAAATAAACGGAACTTATGGACCCAAGATAATATCATTAATTTGTTTCAAATCATTCTATTGGGATTACTTATAGTTTAACTTTGGAAGCTCGTGGAAAAGAGAATTATTATAAAATTCATGGAATTTCCAGAAAGTGAAATAGTTGAAGTTCTAATGGAACGGAATCGGTTATAATCGAGTAGATCCATAGCAATTTGAAAATTGTCATAGAATGCAAAAAATGTCATAACATAAACCCAACCTGAATAGAAGTCCTAAATTCATCGGTGCATTTGTTGAAATCAAGGATTGATGCTTTTGACCCTGGTTTTAAAACGCGATACACCTCCTTCATTGCTTTATATTTGTCAATTACATTTCTTAGACCATAACCCATGGTAATTGCATCAAAATAACAATCAGAAAACGGCAAATCAAGTGCATCACCTTCTACCCACCTACAAGGCATTATGTTATAATCAATAAGCCATAAACCATACAATTCATAAGCGCCAAATGAACAGGTTAGGTAACACAGGTAACTTTTTAGTATGAATCGGGTCAAAATGGGTTGACCCGAATTTTTTTCCCAGCATGTTCTTTTTCTGTAAATAATTTGTAATAATTGGTGAGTTTAAATAAGACTAAATTTATATTTTCTGAATACCAATATAACATTTTAACTTTATGAATAATATGAACTTGGAGGTTTTATGCATTAGGGTTTAGACTCATTTGGCCCGTCTCCTATTAAGCTAACTTCTTTAATGTTACCTTTTGATCCGTTAGGGAAAAAAAATCATAACCAAGATCAATCCATTAATAAGTATACAGGTTGAAACTTCCACATCTAATAATTACTCAATAACCAACACATTTTACAAAAGCAAAAACTAAATATACCAATGCTCACTTAAGGTTATGGTAGCAGGCTTTTGAGCATGCTTTCTGCCGAGATGAAGCTATGACTAGTTGTTCTCTTGAAAAGTCAAGGCCAGTAACCTGAAACTTGTGGAAAATCTAAAATGGCTCAATTATTGGGGTCATTATGGTAATTCAAAATCATATATGTCATCATCATAACAACTTCTACATTATCAGATAATATTGTCACATTTCTGAGATTGCTTATTAAAACTGCTTTTATAGACTTCTTTCCTTCTAAATAAGGAATTAGGACTAGCAACACGTATCTATCTATAAAAGTTGCTTATTTCACTTGCAGATAATCAAATAAGCAGATTGAAATCAAAACCACTTAATTACTGAATCAAAACACAACAAGCATAAGAACATAACAAAAGATTATGAGTAGAAGTGAATGTAAAACGAATGAGGGTAATGAAAAACCAACCTGCCCATTGAGTCCAACCTTTTGAGACAAAAGAAATGACAAATCCCCACTTCCACAACACAAATCCATACACTACTCCCTTCTCTTGCCCTAATTTTCATAAACACAATCAATACACGAATTCAACTTATGTGATACAAAAACAACATAAATCACTTCATTCCAGTATCACATTGAATCCACTTCTCAAATGCATAAAGATTCAAGAATCACTTTGCACTCGATGATCATGCGTATTTATTATATTCTAATTCTTCAACAGGATGTTTACACTCGAAAGAGATAATGAAATCTAATGGTTACCCACTCCAATCAACTGCCATTCGCTTCCATATCCGATGTTGTCCCAAACTCAAAAGATCATTCAACTGTAAAAATGTTATAATTACATGTGAACGAAGTAATTTAAGAGCACGATTATGTAAATATAGAACAAACATTGTGGAGAATCATGCGTACGTTATCGTAAACAGGAGCGATGCGGTTGAAAAGCGCCTGGCGGTCTCCGGCGGCTAGAATTCGCTGCTGCCGTCGTCTCGAACGTCCGGCGACCGGAGCAAATGAGAATTGAAGCACCGATGTCATTGTTTCATGGTGGAATTTCAGTAATGGTAGGGTTTTAGGATAACGCTATCTCGGGACATAAGTGAGAAATATGAATTTTATTAATCACTTTTTTAGTTTAGATGAGATTTAGTTCTTAACTAGTATTAAGCCTTTACATTGCGGGCAGACAGGAGCGTAAAATCGTGCCAGGTAGTATCATTATTATATCATCTTCAGCGATCACCAACACTAGAAAAACGCGTATTAGAAAAGAAATAAAAACAAAAAAATATAACCAAATGAAAATTAGACGTAAAAATGTTGAACCATGTACGTGAAACGTAAAACATTAAACACAATAGCTTAGTTGATCTAGGAATTGCACAAAACAATAACTTAGTTGATCTAGGACCTGCACGTTGCGACGGGGATGTTAAATGGAAAAAAAATAAGCGTAACAACGTTGAACCACACGTGCACGTTACGAGCATGTTAACTCAAACTTTAGACCGTAAATCAAAAATGTTTATAAAAGATGAAAAGTATAAGGGACTAAAGTAGAAAATAAAAAATTATAAGGGTTTAAATGTAAAAGATGTAAAAGTAATGGGTTCAAAAAATTAAGAGAAAAAAAAAACTATGTACAACCTTTTATGCACATGATACAACAATCAATGCAATCATAAGTTGATAATAAGTAATATTTAAACTAGTATTAAGCCCCTAGAGTTGCCGCAGGGTGCGTAAAACCATGTCAAGTAGCACTAATGTCACACGATCATTAGCGACCACCAAACACTGAAAAAACTCGTATTTAAAAATAAAAAAAAATGAAAAAAATAAATCGAATTAAAAGTAGTCGTAAAAACGTTAAATCTCTCACGTAAAAAGTAAAACACTAAAACAATAATTAAGTCAATCTAGGAGCTGCAAGTTGCAACGGGGCCCTTAAACGAGAAAAAATAGGCATAACAACGTTGAATCACACACGCACGTTACGTCATGCTAACTCTCGAAATTTAGAAACGAAAAATTTATAAAACATAAAAAAATATAGGGGACTAGAATTGAAAGTGAAAAATTTTAAAGGTTAAATTGTAAAACATGTAAAATTATTGGATTTAAAATAAGTAATTAAAAGAAAGAATGTGCACCATCTTTAATGCTCATGATACAACCTTTTTATGCAACCTTAAGTTGCTAATTAGTATGTATTAGATAATGAATTTTATTGTTCACTTTTTTCTTTTCTTTTCTTTAGATTTAGTTGTTGATAAATGATTCTCAAACTCGCATGTTGCAATGACTTTCTTATTGAGATCACTCTTTTTAATGCACCCGTAATGATTTGAACAACTTTAAAAGAAGATACAAGATCGTATCAAGCATAGAGGAGTTACTTGAGTCTGTTTACAAGATGATTGTTTATAACTTAGGAGGTAACAAGCAAATATACCCACGACATATGAAAAAGCTTTTGCGGGTATTTTTATGAGCTCTTAATGGTGAACCAATGGAAGATAATGGTCTAGCGATTAATGGTGGTGGTTTGGCGATTAATGGTGATCAAACAACAAATCCACGTCTTATGGAAAGGTTGAACACTTCCTTAGTTCTTTATTGATATTTCTATCAAATAAAACAGTAAGATAAAGTGATAAAAAAAAGAGTAAACTTCGCTTTTGCTTCCTGTGATTTGGTTCAAATAACGTTTTTCATCCAGAGGTTTCAAAATCGCGATTTTGCTCCTTGTGGTTTGCAGTTATTCTCGGTTAACTCCAACTCACTAACATCGTTAATTAATTCTGTTAAAAACAATGGTATTTTGATAATTTTACTTATAAGACTAATTAGATAACTTATTAACATACTTTATAAGCTAAGGGACTATTTATGTAAAATATTCAAACTAAATAAAAATAAAATATCTCACCCTCTTTCTTTCACTTCGAGATCTAAATCACCACCACCACAATCACCATCACCACCACCACCACCACAATCACCACCACAATCACCACCACCACCACCCCCACCACCACCACCACCTCCACCACCACCACCACCACCACATCGGACTCCATCAAGATAGAGAGTCGACTACCACCATTGCAACTACTACCATCGACTTCCACCTCCACCTCCACCAACATAGCCACCACCTTTCATCTCCACCTCCACCAACATAGCCACCACCGTCGACCTCCACCTCCACCACCGTCGATGGTTATTTCTAGGATTTAGGTCCATGTGTTTAGAGCTGAGAAGGTATTGAGGTGGTGGTAACATTATGGTGGCAATAGTGCCGGTGTTATTGGGGCCGGCGATGTTGGGTTGTAGTGTTTGTGATGGTGGTGGTGTTGTAGTATGGTGGTTTGGTGGTGCTCGTGTTGTGGTAGTGGTGGAGGTGGAGTGATGGTGGAGGTGGGTGGTGGTGTGATGGTGGAGATGGTCAGGAGGGTGTTGGTGGCCAGGTGGGTGTTAGTGGCAGGAGGTGGTGGGATGGGTTTTGGTGTCGGGTGGGATAGAGATAGAAGAGGGGTTGTGATGGTGGCATGTGGCTATGTCGGTGCTGGAGGCCGGTGGCGGCGTCGATGATGGTGGCAGGTTGCAGCGTCGGTTAGGGGGGGCCGGCGGCGGTGGGGATTGGAGTTAGCGTTTTAATAAAGTTACATAACTAGTCCTTTAAATGAATAAATGGCATAATTAGTCCTTATCAATAAGTTGACTAAAATGCCCCTGGAGTTAATAGAAAAAAACTAACAGTGTTAGTGGATTGGAGTTGATTGAAACGAATTGCAAACCACAAGGAGCAAAATCAAGATTTTGAAATGTTTGGATGAAAAACGTTATTTGAACCAAACCACAGGGAGCAAAAGCGAAGTTTACTAGAAAAATAATAGAATATTAGGAAATAAGTCTACTTTTATTTTCAATATGTCAAATCATGAGAAGAAAACATATTCAAAATCCACCAATTCTACCTATTAAGAGAACACAAATGCGTAATCAAAGTGTGTCACCTAAGAGAACACAAGAGGATAAGCAACATACAGATGAGGCCATGAGGGCTCAGGGCTTACAGAAACTAAGTAGAATGGGTCAGAATGTTAGATGAATCGCATGGGTTTGGGCCTAGTGTGTTGGTTAAAAGTTTGGGTTTTATTTGTAATTCCAAGTTTGTGTAGGGACTAAATGTGTAAAATAGTTCTTATAGTTTTGAATAGCTGTTAAGAGAGTAACTAACTCTCTTATATAAACGGCTATATGCGAAAATTGAAAATTAATCACTGAAAATATTACACTATCAAATTTGTTTTTCTTTCTTGTTCTTGGTACCTATGCTTCAATTGGTATCAGAGCGAAGGTTAAGATCGCTCGGAGTATCTTGATCAGAAGGACTGGATCCTGATACTCGATTCCGAATCATTTACGAAAAAAGAACGAAGATGGCAGGAGCTGCTGGTAACAATCAAATCGTAGTCCGTGACAATTTCACTACGATCCCGTTACAATGTCCGATTCTCACGAACACCAATTACACGATCTGGTCAGTGAAATTGAAAGCAATTTTCAATGTACATGGCTTGTGGGAGGTAATAGAGCCGGCAGAAGGAGCTCGGGTGGATGCAAAGAAGGATAGTACAGCCATCGCATACCTACTTCAGGCCATGCCGGAAGAGATGGTACTTCAGGTGGCCAACTTGACCACAACGAAGGACATCTGGAAATTGCTGAAAACAAGGTTCATTGGTGCTGTGTAGGTTCAAGAAAGCAAGAATGCAGACTCTAAAGAATGAGTTTTAGAATTTGAAGATGAAAGAGGGAGAAAGCATAGATGAATTCGTAGGGAGACTTTGTGCAATTGCTTCAAGGGAGACAGAGTTGGGGGAGCCCTTTGCAGAATTAGCACTGGTCCAGAAGTTCTTGGATGCAGTCCCTGAAAGATTTATACAAATTGATTCCTCGATTGAACAATTTATGGATCTTTAAACCCTCTTACTTCAAGAAGCAATCGGCAGGCTAAAGGCTTTCGAAGAAAGAACTGGTATGAAAACTAAGCAACTGAACGTGAAGGAAGATCAGTTGTTGATGACTTACTCTGACTGGCAGAGTAGAAGGAAGGAATTAGATGCGAAACCAAGAAATGGGGTCGTGGCAGAGATGGTAAAGACAGTAGCCAGCACTAAAACTCCATTGAAAACTACAACCCATTGAAAAAGGTAGTCAACATCGAAAACTAGAGAACCGAAAGCATAGAGGCCAATGAAGGACAAATCCAAGATAAAGTGCTTCAAGTGTGAGAAACTTGGTCACTATGCATCCGAATGTCCAAATTCGAAGTATGAGATACGAAGGCAAATCTCACCAAACCGAAGTGAAGACCTGCTTTGTTGATGCACACTCTTGAGAAAGCACAAAAGAAATGGTGTTCTTGAATGAACACATGGTGAACCCAGTGGGTATGATGTAACTTCGACTGAGTTGACCTCGAGTAACTACTGGTACCTTGACAATGGAGCCTCTAACCATATGTCAGGAGACCAGTCAGTCTTCTCAAAGTTAGACATGAATATGATGGAAGAGTAAGATTTGGGAGAAACTCCTCTGTCAGCATTGAAGGGAGGGGATAAGTGGGGGAAGAATGGGAGCAAAGATTGCTGCTGATATGTACTACATTCCCCCTTAAAAAACAACATCCTAAGTCTTGGTCAGGTCACAGAAGAGAGGATGATTGGTCAAGATGGAAAAGGAAAATTTGTGGTTACTTAGTGGAAAGGTGCTCCTAAAGTGGAAGATCGCCTAATCGGACTCTACAGAGCCAAGCTAAATATTGGCTAACCATGTGTTTTCGGGCTAAGATGGAGAGCTTACCAGGGCTATGGCATGGCAGGCTTGGGCATGTGAACTTTGATTCACTAAAGCAAATGACAAGAAAGCAAATGGTGAAGGGATTTCCAATATAGACCACCCCCCACAGATTTGTGAAGCATGCCTTGCTGGTAAGCATCTAGGCAAACCTTTTCCTGTTAACTAACCACATAAATCCAAGATGCCTTTTCAGTTAGTGTCAATGGACTTGTGTGGTCTAATAACCCCAATTCCCTGTGGAAATCGATACTTCATGTTGTTAGTAGATGACTGTACACGGTATATGTGGGTCTATATGTTGAAAACAAAAAGACCAAGCACTAGAGACTTTTAAAACTTTCAAGAATAAGGTGGAAAATGAGTTAATGCAAAGATAAAAACTCTGAGGTCAGATAGAGGGGGGGGAATTCACTCATAAGAATTTAGCCAATGCTGTGAAGCAGTGGGATATGTAGGGCAACTAACAGCCCCCTACTAGCCTCAACAGAACGCATATTAGAAAGGAGGAATAGATCCATCTTAAAAGGAGGAATAGATCCATCTTAAACATGACAAGAAGCATGATGAAAGGAATGGGAGTACCCACAACACCTATGGGCCGAGGGTGTTAGGCATGCAGTGTATATCCTTAATCGAGTGCAGACCAAGGCATAAAAGGATAGCACTCCATATGAGTCTCTCAAAGGGAGAAAGCTGGAACTCTTCCACTTAAGAATCTTTAGTTGTGTGGGGCATGTAAAAGTGACGAGTAATGCCCTTAGAAAGCTCGAAGATAGGAGTACCTCAATGGTCTACTTGGGTGTTGAAGAGGGTTCAAAGGCTTATAGGATGTTGGTTGTGAAAAAAAACAAAATAGTGGTAAGCAAAGATGTGTTCTTTAAAGAAAGAAAAATGTGGAATTGGAAGCCTTCGGAAGAAAATTGGAAGACTTTGGAAGAAGATTGGAAAGCTTCGGAAGAAAACGGGAAACCTTCGAAAGGAAACTGGAAACCTTCAGAAGAAACTGGAGTAGCTTCGGAAGGAATGGTTGGTGTACTTTCGGAAGAGTTTACAGTTCAAGGTGAAAACTCTGGAGTAGCAACTCGTGGTTCCAATAGAATAGAAGACATTGGAATACATGATCAGTCTGATGATCAGGCAAGTGAGCTGAGAAGGTCATCAAGAACAACTGTTTTACCCACTAGGTTGAATGACTATGTGCTTGATGGGAGAGTCAAGTATAACAGCCAGAGATTAGACGAGGAAGAGGCTGTAGAGCTACTTCTAACTGATGATGGTGTGCCGACCTCATATCATGAAGCACTAAAAGTAAAGAAGGAAGACTGCAATGGATGGAGATTAAAGCAATAGAGAGGAACAAGACTTGGGTTCTTAACTGAACTCCCATCGAACTGCAACCCATTGGATTGAAGTGGTTGTTTAAGTTAAAGAAGATGCAGTGGGAAATATGACTAAGCATAAAGCTAGATTGGTGGCAAAAGGCTAGGTTCAGCAGTAGGAGTTGATTTGAGGAAGCTTTTGCACCTGCAGCAAGATTGAAACCATTAGGCTGATTCATTTCTACATGGTGATCTAAAAGAGAACGTGTATGTCAAACAGCCAGATGGATATGAGAAGAAGGGGTCTGGGCACATGGTGTATAAAGTTCAAAGGCCTTGTATGGGCTGAGGCAAGCTCCTAGGGCATGGAATTTTAAGTTGAATGATGTGTCACTAGAGCTTGGGTTTAAAAGGTGTCAGCATGAACATGCTGTTTATTTGAAGCATGAAGGAAATTCAAGATTAATAATTGGAGTGTATGTTGATGATTTGCTGGTAACAGGCAATAATCAAGATGATGTTAATAAGTTCAAACAACAGATGTAGTCAAAGTTTGAGATGACTGACCTGGGATTGTTGTGCTACTACTTGGGAATTGCGGTAGAACAAGTTGAAGGGGCAATAAAACTCAAGCAGGCTGGTTATGCATCAAAGTTGATTAGAATGGCTGGGTTAGAAGATTGCAATGAAGTAAAGGTACCTATGGAACCGGGGCTGAAGTTATCAAAGACAGAAGGGGGAGAAGATGTAGATCCAACTTTGTTCAGGAGATTGATTGGTTTATTGAGGTATCTTACTCAGACAAGACCAGATATAACATTTGCTGTGGGTTACATAAGTAGATTCATGCAAAATCCAAAAGAAGCTCATTTGAAAGCTATTAAGCACCTTATTAGATATGTGAAAGGGACGGTGAACTATGGCATAAAGTATAGAAAAGTGGAAGGTGGAAAGTTGTTAGGCTATAGTGACAACAATCACTCAACTGACACAGATGATGGGAGGAGCACATCTGGGAATGTTTTCTATTTTAATGACTCGATTGTGTCTTGGCACTCTCAAAAACTGCAAACGGTGGCACTCTCAAGTTGTGAGGCAGAATTTATGGCTGCTACCTCAGTAGCATGCCAGTGGTTTGTTTGAGGAATTAACTGGTTGCAGTCAAGGTAAAGTAGTGCTGCTAGTTGATAACAAGTTAGCTATTGCGTTGATGAAAAATCCAGTATTCCATGAAAGATCAAAACATATTCACACGAGATTTCATTTTATAAAAGAATGCATAGAAAGGAATCAGATTCAAGTTGAGTTTGTTAGTAGAGATTTACAAAGGGCAGATGTGTTAACAAAACCATTTCCGAGAGTAAAATTTGCTGAACTTAGATTCCTGCTTGGAGTGGAAGATTTGGTGTGAAACTTGGAATTAGGGGGGAGTTTGTTGGTTAAAAGTTTGGGTTTCATTTGTAACTTCAAGTTTGTGTAAGGACTAAATGTGTAAAATAGTTCTTATAGTTTTGAATAGCTGTTAAAGAGTAACTAACTTTCTTATATAAACGACTGTATGTGAAAATTGAAAATTGATTAGTGAAATATTACACTATCAAATTTATTTTTCTTTCTTGTTCTTGGTACCTGTGCTTCATAGTGGACCAGTTGATCAACATGAAAAAAATCAAAGAGGCCATTGGTTTGTTTGTAAAGAGCATCTTGATTGTCTGTCACTTCGTAAAGATGTTCGTGAACAATTGGAATTTCCTTTTCATGGTAAAGTATGGCGTCCAAGAATATTTCAACCATCTGAACTGTTTGAACGGGATTTTTTTTTCAAATGCGATGAGTATGATGCAGGAGCATTGAGATTTTCAAGAATTTCGAAATTTAAATTCATAATTATTAAGTGTTATGTTTTATTTGAATTAAGTCTGTCTATTATTAGCTTTGTTCACATCTTTAGTTGGCAGGAGGTTTAAATGAAATGTAAAAAAGAAAGGAAAAACCATAATTTTATTTTATGTTACAGAGTTGAGTTTGAATGAAGTGTAAAGAGAATAATAATGTTATGTGTTTCCAAGTTGAGAGGAAAAAAAATTATAATTTTACAATTGTACCATTCCAATTTTCTAATTAAACTAGGTTGGAAAAGTAAGATAGTAAAATACAATAATATAATAAAGTTTATTTTTTTCACTTTTATTTAAGAAGAAAACCTGAAAGAAAGATCATTATAAAATCATACTTCCAATTTTAAGTTTATTTTTTTCACTTTTGTTAAAAGAAAACTTGGAACACAACATTAATCATCTCGCTTTTCAACCAACTTAATTTTAAAAACAAAAAATACTTTAAATTACTTTTAAGTTTAAATATCTATTCTATTGATAACATATCACAAGTTTTCAAAGATAAGGGTGGGGTACCCACACTACAGAAAACACATACCCATCAATTATATTTTATCACACCACGTTACATCACACCATTTGAATGGGATGTTCACACTATTGCTTTTGAGAGGGGGAGCCTAACGGCTCTTTGCAACGTTTAAAATTGGGGAAGAAGCACCCGGTGTGCGGATGTCGTGAAACGGCCAAAGGGCACGACGTGAGGGACCGGCAATAGGCCTCGCCATCCCCGTCCCCCCAAATAACATAAAATCCTTTAAAAAGTTTGATAAGCAAATTTAAATATAGAAAAATTAGATAGAACTAAAAATTAATAATGATGTCTCTTCAAATGAGGAACGACTACTCATCATGATGCTAAAATAGAGCAAACACTCCCAACCACACATGATGATGCTAATACGATTAAAGGGAACAATTGAAGAAAGAGGATGTTAACAAGTTTGACCACACACGTCTTCAACAATCATGCGTTTGTCTCTAGATAGTGAATGCTGTTTTTATCATAAGAGATCTTAGATTGAATTCTGGTCTTTACAGTTCTCTTAGTTAACTGTCTTAATGTCATGTTAGTTATGTGAAAAGAATTTTGTGACAGTAATAAACCATTAGTGGTAAGTTTATGGGACCATATTAATTCAATACTAATTAGTGGGATCATGTAAAATATATTTTACGCTAGATAGATGGCTTCTTACGAATACCTTTGATGTTTTAATAGTTATAGTTACAAAATAAGGATAGACAACGAATGTTAACCTATGTTTATTGCGATAACACATTAACCAATTAGTGATCCACAGCAGGTCACATCGCCACTGTAAGTTGGATTTACAATTGTAAAACTAGTGGTTCACAATGAACGTTAAATGATATTTTAAAAAAATATAACAAAACTATACTCGAATTAAATATATTAAAAAGATCTATTTAATGGTGTAATTTGTATAAAAAATCAATTCATACAAAAAAGTTAAGAAGATTTTTAAAAAATGGTGAAGTTTTTTAAAAAAGGGAGGGAAAGTTTGAAAATTGAGAGAAAATTGTTACACCAATGGTGTAACACGGTGTAAAAGTTAGTTACACTAAATAATTATAGTGTAAGTGTTTGTGACATTAGTGTAAACGAGTTATCGCAATGAAGATGAGTTCACAACCGTTTATTCCCTTACAAATAAACTCTTGAGTAAGAAAGGAAGTCTATATGTAAGAAAGAAGTCTTAAGAAAAAATAAATACAAAGTAATTGTTTCATTTGCATGACACAAATCACATATTCATGTTTATGCTCTTTACAGTAAAATCTTTTGTTGGAATTTCGTTAGTACAGAAATACATGCAAAAACAATTCTCTCTAAGGAGGTGTTTGTTTTATCCAAAAAGCTCTTCCCCACCTCTTCATCTGCGCGCACGCAGATGTGAGAAGACGTTTTGAGAAGACAACTGTTTGATTTCCGGAATACCTTTCAATAAAAAAGGTCTTCTTCATCTCTTCTTGGGGGAGACATTGCCCACTCTCTTCACACCTCTTCTAACTTCTTCCCCCACAAAAAAAAAAAAAAAAAAAAAAAAAAAAAACCTAAAAAACATCGGACATCCTTTCCTTCCAAAGCCTCCTCTCCATCACTCTCCTTCCTTCACCTCCTCCTCACCTCCGCCGCCTGACCTCCCTCCTCCTCGCCTCCGCCTCCCTCCTCCCCTCTCAGCCGTCGCTTCCTCCCTCCCTCCCTCCCCTCTCAGCCGCGTCCCTCCTCCCTCCTCCCCTCTCAGCCGTTTATTTTAGTTACAGAATGTTTTAGCAGTCTGCAAATGTTGAAAACTAAATAGTCTTCTTCTTGCAGACTGCAGACATTTGCTCTACATTTTTTCCTGCAGATGTCTGCAGATGTGGTTCGCGGACTGCAGACATTTTACTACATAAAAAACAAATGAACACCCAAGTTTTGTTTTATACCGTGCGTGCACATGGTATGTAATAATATTATCAGTCAATATTGAAAGAAACCAATTTCTTTTAAATAATATGTTATAGGTAATTGTAATTTTATTAGTGGATCCACAAAAATTGTAATTAGTAGCAACTCTTGAAGAAGTTTAGTGTTGTCATGCTTTAGTGTGATTGTTTTCACCTTGTGTGTTTCGAATTTCGATCCAACCATTCTTGACCACACTAATGAAAATTCCTTGGACGTGGTATACTTTAATTTCTATTATTTTTCTAAAAAAACAATCACAAAGGTTTACCATCAATTGTTTATTTAATACAAAAGTTGCCATACAACTCATTATATTATAACTCATGTTGACAAAAGACACAATCGTGTATATCAAATATGTCAAACTTATTTTGAATAAAAGAAATTGACAGTTTGTATTAAATTAGAAAAAAGTTGACATATATTGATCGATCGTTGAATTGAAACAATTGAAAAGTATCATATTGTCGACTCAATTTGACATTGATTTGTAAGCTACCAGCTTTATATTTTCTAAAGAAAATCACTTTCATTGTATTGATTGGCTGCTAAATATTTTATTATTCATTCATTTTTATTCAAAAGTTTTTATTTAATTACAATAAAATAATCATTATTGACATAAAAATAAGTTTAAAAGACATAAAGTTTTATCTTTCAAAAGAAGGTAGGAGTTATTCTAGTGTATGAAGATAATTTTATGATTTTCATTTTTCCTGCATCGATGTTAGCTATCACTCGTTCATCTTCGCTTCATTTCATCAACATAAACCATACATTAGAAGTGATTGTCTTGTCTTGTTATAAGAAAAATGACATCTTCTTGCTGGTAATTATTTCTAACCCGATTCACATGTTGGTGAAGTTAAAAGATCTAAATTGAGAAGTCGGTCTAGTTATATTTAATTCGTATTATTTTGTAATTATTATTGTAGTCAAGTAGGACTCTAACAAGTTGGATAAATTTTAACGTTTGGCAATCCAATTTATATCAACTAGGTTTAGTTTTTAGCCTATAAATACATAGTTAAGTTTAGGGTTATGCTGAGTTGTAATCAAGTTTTTTAAGTGAATTATTTCTTGGTTATAATAAATCATTAGAAGTTTACAATTGCTCATGTTTTCTATATCGATTTAGGACTTGACTTCTTTCAACAAGGTCAAATAGTGTTCATCACAGTCCTCTAGTTGTTTAAGGTTGCCTTCTTTATGTACTATCTTGTCTTAATAACGATGAATTCATGGTTTTGTTATTTGCGACAATGCTATCTAGGGTTGTGTATGGGTTGTTTTTAGCCAAAAACCGATATTTTGGTTTTTAGGTTTTAAAAACTGTTCGGTTTTAGTTTTCGCTTCAGTTTCCTTTTCTTTGGTTTTGTCATTTTGGCTTCAAGTTTTTTTTTTTTAAAGAATTGGTCCAAAGTAATAAATTTAAACTAGAATCTTAGGCTTACATTATTTTGTTGATTTTTTAAAATATTTTCATATAATCTTATAAATTAGTTGACATTAACATTAATTGTAATTCATAAAATACAATAACAAAAGTTTTAACAAAATAATTTAATCTACCAATTCAAATTTTAAAACCTAAATATTTAATCTTTTTAATCATGTTTATAAGCGTATGAATACATCTCTAAACTTACAAGTTCGGTTGATTGGTTCCGGTTTGATTTTTTTGGTCCAAACCGTCAGGTTCTTATTGGGTTCGATTTTTTCGGTTTGGTTGCATTATTTATTTGAATCATGGTTTGATTATTTTGATTTCTTGCAGACTCTTAAATTGGTATCTCATAATCTTGTTCAAGCTAGACAATAAAAGGAGAATATATCCAATATGTTTTGAACGAGATTAAATGTCACGAGAAAAAGATTAAAAAAAACAAAACACGGAAAGTATTATACATATAAAATTAGAAATGTTAAATATTATTATGTTTATTTTATTATATTTCATATTTAATAAATTTGTGTTTATAATTCCTTCTTTTCCTCGCAAAATAGTGTATTTCCATGTTTAATGGTATACTTTTGGATTACGATGCATTTCATGATGATATACGACGGTTATGATGTCATATGAAAAACATATTGTCAAATATATGCAATCACTATAATTCTCAAATATATAAAATCACTTTGATTTTTGTATTTATTCCGAATTGTCAAGAATAAAATATAAACACAACATATTTATATATTTATTTTTTAAAGTTAACGAACGGAGTAAAATCAAATTAGTAAAAATTTAAATGAACTAAAAACGTCCGTTATACATAAGATAAGATAAGACGTGAAATTTAACTTAAAAAAAAATTACATACACATAGTGAAGTGCTTCCAAAGAAAATGACAAATACGATGACGGAGTCGCATGCATTGCTTAATTGTATTGTATGTTTGGTGATTAAAAAAACACTTTGACGGTTGAATATCACCAGCTAAAACACTATATATGAACAATGCTACATATTTACTATATAAATTCCAAATTGAGATTGAACTAGATTTGACACATGTCTTCACATGATTGGACCAACATATTTCTTTTAATATATCTTTTTCTTTTTGTCCTGGTTTTCTTATATGTGTTAAATAGTTTTCACGGGGTGAGTTAACACCAACAGGCAACAGGAGTGCTGGTCTACCGTAAGACTCTTTTTTCACCCAAGTTCCAACCTTCATCCTCCCTTCTTCCCTCCGATGTTTTTTTCTTTTGTTTTCTTTTTCCTAATTTTCTAGTTCTTTTTTTAGATTTTATGTATTTGCTAAAAGTTTTATTGACTGACTTTTTTTTTTTTTTTATAAATATATATGGTTTTTATGTTGTTGTATTTTTAGCTTTCCTTTGTCTGCGATCTTTATTTGTTTAATACTTTATTTTAATATTTAAGGACATTTATTTTTTCTTCTATTTTTATGCTACAAATTCTAACACACCTTTTGTATCAACTAGTTTTTTCATCACGTGCCACGCGACGGGAGTCCGATCATTTTTCTCACACGCAACACCGTGTTACTTTGGTCGTCATTTGTTCGGCTCGTCAAATTCATAAAATCAAAGTTTGGTGGCCAAATCTAAAAATACTAAAAATTAGTGGCCAAACTCGGAAAAGTAAAACTTCACTGTTAATAGTTTAGTAGCTAAACTCTAAGTTCTTAAACTTTAGTGGGAAAAGTAAAAAAAATATCGGTAGCTAAATTCTAAGATCCTAAACTTTAGTGGCCAAAACTAAAAAACCAAAAATTAGGGTTAAAAGTGAAAATATTTAGTACTAATGTGGCTAACGAAGCTAAGTAAAAGTTTAAAAAATTCTTTCAACAAGGATACACTACAAGAAAAATAAGTATCACGCTATCACTGACAGCTTATCATCAATGGAATTGGAAGGGATCCGTTAATTACCAACACATCATCGACAAAATTAAAAAATAACAATTATCCAAAACAAAAATAAAGTATTATTTATTAAAAAATATTATTTTGATAGTGAAAACTTTGATGATCAATTTCAAAACTTGCAAAACTTCAATGTAGCTAAACTTTGTCTATTATATATAGTATAATGTTTTAGAATACACAACCGCGATTTACGATCATCACTACGTGAAAACATTCCCTGCCCTGCTCGCTTCCCCGTCAAGAAACGCGGGGCACAATCTAGTTAAATATTAAACTCAATGAACAAAACTAAATCATATTTCACTTTTATTTTTTTTTGAATGGCGTTCGAAACTATTTTTAAAACCCAAGTGAGTCTTTTTAAGACATGATTTTAACCGTCTATATTGATTTGACGCTAAAAACCTAACTCACCCAAAAACAACATCAATAAAAAGCTCATCACCGTAAAAAAAAAAAACCTGCCTTAAATCAAATTTTATATTTAAAACCTTAGAAATCTCAAACATTAACCATCACACACCACTTGTTTCCTTTTTATAATCCCACCAAAAAGTGAAAAACCATCAAAAAGTGAAAATACGTTTTGGGCTAAAAAACGACTCGTTGGGTCCCACACATGGTCAAGAACGTCATCGTCGTCAACAACCGTTGAGTGTACTCTTCAACTCTCGCATAATCCACCGTTCTTCCAATTTAAACAAATCCGCTTTCCCAATATCAAAATTCAATCGACAAGCCAATGATTTTGCTCCAAATAATGCAACAAACGGTAAGAATTCGATGAAATCTTCGATTATTATACTTGATTGTTTACTTGAATCGATTCATTCGTTGCTTTCATCCTTGTTTCGTCAATTTGCTCTACTGTTACGTCTGAATTGAATGTTGAACGACAATCAAAGGTTGATGAACACGAGTGATTTAGCGGAGTTGAAAACGGAGATCATCTTGACGTTTTTTTGTTAATTTATTTTCGATTTGAGCTTGCTAATGTTCGGTTTGTAAATTGGAATGCCAAATGTGCTCCGTTTCTAATTTGTTCGAATCCAGCAGCTGAAATCTGCGATTATTATAGCTGATTGTTTAGTAGAATCGATTCGTTCGTTGCATTCATCCTTAGTTTGTCAATTTGTTCTACTGGTACGTTTGAGTTGAATGTTTAATCACAATCAAACTTGATGAACACGATTGATTTAGCGTATTTGAAAATTGAGCTCATCATGACGTTTTTCATCGCTTACTTTTCGATTTGAGCTTGCTAGTGTTCGGCTTTGAAATTGTCATGTCAAATCTGCTCCGTTTCTAATTTGTTTTGAATCGATTATGTTTCATCTCATGATATGTTTGATACGAATGAACGCATTTCGTATTGTTTCATACGTGGTAGAGATGGATTGGGATGATGATATGTGATTTCGGATATATTTAGGTTTACATTAAATGATTATATTGCTATTTGATGATGAAAATCAGGTGAAATTCATGATGTGCAAAACCATTTAATCAATATTGATTGTGTTAACTGCAATAAAGTATTTTCACTTTTGAATTTAAGAGCATTGCAATTGATGTGTGCAAAAGTGAGGATGTTACATCATGATTAACTTTGCTTCCATAAGAATTTTACTTTTTTGCGTCCTCTCAAAGAACTCACCTAATTCACACTTGCGTCTTGAACAACCTCACTACCAGAAAAAAGCCCCAAATTCAGTCTGCAAATGAAGAGGAAAGTGATCGAGAGAAGACATTTTAATTTTCAAGCTATTTCAATAAGGATGCAGAGATCAGTAGAGACATCATGTGTTCTTATGAATATTATCATGGTTCTACTTATGATAGATATATTAGAGGGGGCTCCTAGAAACCAAATCATCAGAATATCGTGTAATTATCAGACAGAAAACAATGCAACGGAGTTCAGCTCGAACTTTATCCGAACAACGGAAAAACTTGGCAACCAAATACGATCTGCACATTTTGCAACAGCAAGTACAGGCACAGAACCTGATGCTAATTATGGACTTGCTCAATGCTATGGTGATCTCTCAACAACCGATTGCTTCTTATGCTATGACAAAATACATTATGCTACCTCCCGTTGCTTTCCGTATACTGGTGCTATTGTTTATCAAGAGGGTTGTTTTATGAGATTCCAAAACTACAGCTTCTATGAGGAGTACAAGGGGCCTGGTGACACTTTTATTTGTGGGAATACCACAAGGAAGAATAGTGTGTTTCAAGATCTAACAAGGCAAGCTGTGTCAACTGCTGTTAGGGATGCGTTGATTAATGGTGATTATTTTGCAAGAGAAGTGGTTATTTCTCGGACAGTGAATGAGTCAGCTTATGTATTGGCGAATTGCTGGAGGACATTGACTGCAGATTCCTGTAGGCTTTGTTTGGAGGCTGCATCTGAATCTATTCTGCAATGCTTGCCTTGGTCTGAAGGGCGTGCATTGATGACGGGATGTTTCATGAGGTATTCTGATACCAATTTTCTCAATCCTGAGCCAAGCAGAAGGATAAACAAAGGTAACAATAAGTTCATTTCACAATTTAGTAGTGGAAAATGTCATATCATAATAATGTATGTTCACTATTGTCCCAACATAGTACCATACTTATTTTTATTTTAATATTTGTTATTTAAGTTTTGAACAACATGCTATCATGGTCATCATGATTTATGTAAACTGGTAACTGGTTAAAACGATTATAATTGATCGGGCATTTTGTGTATAAACACCAATGTACTTTCACTTTTATCATTTTTTAGTCATCTTAATTTTTTTCATACATTTGAGTCATTAAAAGAAGCATTTTTTGTCTTGTTGGGGTCATATGTGAACTTGTAGTTGAAGTTTGCCCTTTTTGAACCATCACTAAAATACCCATTAGTGACCCAAACAACACAAAAATTTATCTTTCAATGACTTGAATGTACATAAAAAGTACCATGACCAAAACAAGACAAAAGTAAAAGCACATTAGTATTTTATTAACAAAACCCAAATAGAATAGGTGGCAATATGGTCTCCTTTTTCATTGAACCCTAATGACATATTGAAATGAAATAATACGTGGACCATATTTAAACAAAAGTGAAAGTACGTTGCTATTCTATATATTATTTGCCCTTTAATAATATTATTTGCCCTTTAATAATTAGAGGTACTTGGTGCCATTGCTTAACTTGTTAAGTACAACTACTAGGTGATTTTCCTGAAAGATTACTTTTTATTGTTTGGTTTTTCAGGGATGATGATAGCCATTATGACAGCTGTTGTTAGTTCCATTATGATTCTTGCGGCTGCTTTGTTAATTGCTTTGCATATACGAAAACGGAGATGGATACAAAAGAAGAGAACAGGTACACAAGCTTTGACAATCTTGGCTAGCTTTTGAGATTAAACAAACCATGCTTTAATCTTAGGTGGTAAATGGGCTGATCATGCAGGTTGGGTGATAGGTTTGGGTCAGAACTAGTAAATTTATTGTTAAGTGTCAAAGCAGGTTCGGTGAGATTACCCAATAACTTACTGTCTAAATAATTTACTTTTTCTTTTTGCTGAATGGCGAACTCACTCTCTCTCTCTCTCACACACACACACATTAAATATACAACACTTGTTCATGACGGGACTTCAACCCTCTACCTCTTGGTAGGAATACCATACAACACTTGGGTACCATAGGGCCAAAGGCCCTCTTTAAGTATAGTTGATATGTGAAATATGATTACCAAAAATATATTATTTCATAATAATCTAAGTTTGAACTGAAAAAGTTAGGTGGTTTTGTGCATTAAGAATGCACTTTAGGTGACTTTTGACAAGTTTGACACATTCAACCCATATCCTTTTCAGCTACCTTTTCCTCCCATTTGACCAACGTAAGTTGAATGACATCTGAGAAGTAAATCGGTCAAAACTTTCACCACATAATGGTAGGGATCATGCTAAATCTTGAAATGATATTGCGCAATTAATCTTCTAAAATCTTTTTTGGCATTAACGATAATGTTTAGGTTCGTATGATGCTAAGAAACTGGCAAAGATCCTTACTGATAGTAGTTTGAACTTCAAGTACTCCATTATTGAGAAAGCCACAAGCTCTTGGGATGATTCTAATAAGCTGGGGGAAGGAGGATTTGGGACCGTATACAAGGTAGTACCATGGGACTCATTTTAAATATCAATTTTTTATTAATTTTTTAAGGGATAATTGATGTGGAAGCTACCCACATATTTAGCCCTTTTCATCTAAGGCTACCCATGTATTGAAACTACTTTACAAGCTACCCAAGTATGTAGCGAGTTTTGTTTACATTTGTTTTGTGACTTTGTCTAAAGACATTTCTAATGATGAATAGGCCCTTAAATTTTGGAAAGAAACAACGATTTAAACATATAATCTACTGAACTTCATTAAAGGCAGTGGAGGTCACCCAAGTATTTATTTATTTTTTTATTAAGGCCAGTTAATCATTGAACTACTTTATAAGCCACCAAGTTATTTATCTTTTTTCATTAATATCAATTTGATCAAAAACATGCCAAACGTTGAAAATGCCCTTGAATTTTCAAAATAAACAACAATTTAACCTATAACATGTTGCCACCTCGTCAAATATATTTTTCCTTCTAGATTTGTAAGGGCATTTTCATCATCAGACATTTTTTGATCAAAATTCGTATAATTAAAACCAACTACATACTTGAGTGGCCTATAAAATAGTTCAATATATAGGTAGCCTTATATAAAAAAGGTTGACTACTGGGTGTCCTTCCCAAACATAATAAACTTAACTGTTCTTATATCATATCAGTTGTCAAGTACCAATTGTAAACAATTTATCTAAGAATTTCAGGGAGTTCTTCCAGATGGAAGAGAGATTGCTGTCAAGAGACTTTTTTTCAACAATAAATTCAGAGCAGCAGATTTCTATAATGAAGTTAACATGATTAGCAGTCTTGAACATAAAAACTTGGTCAGGCTGCTAGGATGTAGCTGTTCAGGCCCAGAAAGTTTTCTTGTATATGAGTATCTACCCAACATGAGCCTCGATCGCTTCATCTTTGGTAAAGACAACACTAGTGAAATATAATTATCAAAACAAGATTTAATTAAACATCATGTCTACTTAGAGGTTGCAATCCGGTCCGCTCACTAACATGTTAAATGGGTGTAAAATCGTAAAAGACATAGAATAAGCATAAAATAAACAAGTTAAATGGGTTGGAGGTCTCACAAAGGTCAAAACTTGTCCCAAGTGTATTTATAATGCATAAAACTTTCTAACTTTTTGATACAAAATATTACATCATCATTGAAAACATATCATTTAAATCATATTCCACACACAAATTATTTATAAAAATGTAAAGATTTAGGATTAAATTTGTTATGGGTCTATCCAACCCAAGCCCAACATTATCAAAACGGCTGTTTGGTAGCCTTATAACGATTACATAAGAGGCTACCTTTAAATCAGTTAGAGGTAGAGTGTGTTTGGTTTACTTAAAATTGAGCTTATACTATATTGCAGATGCAATAAAAGGTAAGGAACTAAATTGGGAAAAGAGGTTTGAGATCATTATTGGCACAACGGAAGGTCTTGTCTACCTTCATGAAAACACCAAAACTCGGATTGTTCACAGAGATATTAAAGCTGCTAATATCTTGTTGGACTTAAGGCTTCGTGCTAAAATAGCTGATTTTGGTTTGGCTAGATCTTTTCAAGGAGATATGAGCCACATCAGCACTGTCATTGCAGGAACACTGTAAGTATATTTTTTTCTGGAATTTTAGTTACTTTAAAATTGTGTATTAGAGTATATTATTCATATTGTAATTAGTACCAATCCTAAAGGTATCATACTGCAAGTATAATAACCCTTTCAATCTACCTTTGAGGGTTACTACCCTGATATGCATGAAAGAAGCCAAAACGGATCAAGTAGGCAAGTACACCAAATGAAAAATAAAACAGATTATCATATATTGTTTTTTCTCTGTAGCATGTGTATAGCGCTGGCCTTTTATATCCACTTTTTACACTATTAATGAGTCAATTGGGTTCTCTGTAGCATGTTTGTAGAGGTGGTGATTTGTATCTATTTTACACAACAAGTCCATTTGGGTTATACCTTTGTCGAATAGATTACACAGACAACCTTTTAAAAATATTAGCTAAAACGAAAATGGATTGAATGGGGCAAAAGTCGCCTGAAGTGTCTTCACAATGTTTAGAACCTCCTAATTGTGTTATTTTAAACACCAGATCATTATTGTAACAATATAATTCTTTTTCTTCTACATCTGTGCTAAAAAAAAATACAGCTTTTTAAAAAGTATATTTAAATCATTATCTAGTTACAAGGGCAGATGTCATTGAATAAAAATATACTTTTGCAATTGATCCGTTTTGATAGTTACAAGCTTTTGACAGCTTATTTCGGTAATAAAAAGTTCCTTTTTTCAGTATTTCATATAATAGCAATATACTTTAGCCTTTGATGTATTTGAGATGCATCTGTATGTACTTAAAGTTACAAGTTTCAACTTGTTACACAACCTACCTGATCCACCCATTTTGACACCTCTAATGTTTAAGTAACAAAAATTAAAACAAGTATATGCCAGGCCAAGAACGTGATACAATTTACATTTTTTTGTTTAAATTTCAGTGGATATATGGCTCCAGAATATCTAGCCCTTGGTCAATTAACTGAAAAGACAGATGTGTACAGCTATGGTGTATTATTGTTGGAGGTAGTTACTGGAATACAAAACAGCAGAAGTAAAGGTTCAGAATACTCAGATAGCTTAGTGTCAATTGTAAGTGTTAAACTTCATTTGATTAATTATTATACAGGGGCAATTTGGTAATAAACCATAACTAAATGTTACATTGTCGTACTCACTTACAGATTATTACTTAACCCCACTTGCCACTTTACAAATACCTTAACATATAGATCTCAAATCACACCTCAAATCAATGACCAAATTTTTGGAGTGTGATAATGAACCAATAATTCTATTGGCAAAATAAATAAATAAAAAACTCACATCTAATGAAAATACTTTTTGGTCTCTTTTAACCAGTTTACCTGTTTGGTGATTAATTTGACCTTACTAGTCTAACTATAGAGGTGGCATAATGGGTGGGTTGCGCAGGTTGTGTAACGGACCAAAAAGGTATTTTTAGAGGTGGACCAGGTCGACTAGCACAACCCGCAAACACTTTTTTGTCTAGTTTTTTCTCAAAATTTACAAATAATTACCTTCTTAAATATGATTAAAATACAATATTAATTCTTTGAAATGAAATAACTTTTTAATAGAATATAAGTATTTTGTATACCAGGTAACTTAGTACCCGCTCAACACATTTCCAGTTTAACCAAATTTTCAAATATTTTCCGGTTAAAGATAAAGCATAACCCCGCATCGACGTGATTACTAGTTAACGGGTTGAAACCTCTTGGTCTAAATTTCTCAAAACAAGCAATCCAAAAAATACAATTTATTATTATTTTTAATTGTAACATTATTATTTAATCTTTTGTTATTAAAACAGGCATGGAGGCATTTCCAACAAGGCACGGTGGAAGAAATCCTTGATCCAAACCTAATGTTGCACACATATCCTAACCGCAATTTCAAAAAAGAAGCCATAAAAGTGGTCCATGTAGGACTCTTGTGCATCCAAGAAGCTCCATCTTTAAGACCATCAATATCAATGGCACTAAAAATGCTGGTGAAAGATGATGGATCCTTACCAGTACCATCTAATCCTCCATTTACTGGCCATGATGAAATAAACGAGTTAGAAGAGAAAATACAACGCTATCACGATGATGATTTAAGTTCGGTCGCTACTGTTTCCCATAATCAACTCTCCGCGAGGTAACATACTAATGTTTCAGATTTTTTTTTGCATAAAATACCAATAAGTTTTTCACTTTGTCTCGTTTTAGTTATTATAAGTTTTATTTTGAACATTTTAGTCATCTGGATTTCTTTTGTTCTGCTTTGGGTGTCATGATGGTAACCCAAACAGGAAAAAGATCATCTTGTGATGACTAAATGAAAAAAAGTTTAGAATTATTGAAACGAGACAAAACTGAAAAGTGAAATTAGGTACTTTATACTATAAAAAAAACCTTATAGTTTAGGAGAATCCTGGTTGATTGAAACATCACCTCTAGAGTGTGTGGATAGCGAATCAAGGTAAATAATGTATTAGAAAAAAAAGTAGTATAAGGAGGGTGAAAATGGGTTGTAGAGTAGAGGAAATGGGATCAAATGTGTGGATGATTTACAAGTGAAAAAGAAGTCCGACAACTAGAAAGTTATTTAGTTTATAAGTTATAAGTTTGTGTACACATTTTGATCCATGTAAATTTATAGATTATTTATACATATATACAAGTTCAATTGAGATTGCTTATGAAATCTGATTTATTTTTTTATTGCTTCATTGAATAATAACTTTTTTTAACAACGATAATTTTATTACAAAACTAGCAAGGTGTTAGGAATACATCCAATAAAAAAGGAATTCATAAATGAAAATTACACCGTCTATACCACTGTCTATACCACTCAAGGTTAATGAGTTTCTTCATATTTTTTGACAAATTATATGCATACAATCTTATGTATTCCATTTGAATTAGCGAAAATTTTCGGGTCTCTCTCTTTCCAAACGACCCGCATGGCTGTAACAATTACTGAGAAAAAAAAAGTTTTTGCCCCCCTCAAAGAACACCTCGAGTTTGGTAATTGTAAGAGGTCCGTGACTGTGGCCAAGATCGGGGGAGTTATTTTGCACCAAGACCAAATGTTGTGCTAGATTTTTGGGTTGCGTTACATGAAATGAGAATGTGATCCCCGTCTTCATCCATCGTACCTCAATATTTACACCTTGTAGCATGCGAGATGCCTTTTTGTCTAAAATTTATTATTATTGGCAACCTGTTTAGGGATGCTCTCAACTCTCAAGCCAAAATATTTACGTTCAAGGGAATCCAATTGCACCAAATAAAAGTCGTTGTTCGATATTAACAATTTATGTTCTACCTTCTTTTGCACCAACTTGTCACGAATGACCGTGTGATATTTTTTAAGACTGACGAGTAGTCTTTCCGGTTTATGGTCGCTAGTACTCGAGTAGGTCTTGGTAGGTGATTATTGCAGCCTGGTCCACCTTATCAGGTGATGATTTCTAGCTTCAAATGATCTCACCCACCTCCTTAACTTTGCTTGCCAATGAACATATTCTGTTTACTTTATTGGGGAATAAGAATGGAAACCTATCTTTCAATATTTCATGTGGGCAGCAATAGTCAATCCAAAACTCTGTTTGCTCTCTATTTCTTGTGTGACATGTGAATATTTGAGGAGAATCCCATCCTAAGTCTTCAAGTTTACTTAGAACTTTTTTTATGTTTTTCGAAACCATCCCAATGTTTTTTCTTAGAGGAATGGACCCATGGATTCTTTTGGACTGATGATTGGAAGTAATACATTTAATCCACAGACTTTCAGCAAGGTCTATTTGGTCAAGAGGGATAGATTTTCTGCTCTTATACTCCCAATTCCTAGACCCTTGGATTCTTTGGTAGAAAATATCTTATTCTAAGCAATCCAACAAATCATGAAGATTGAATCATTCGATCCTTGTGGATTCGTTAGAAGTAAATTTTCCTCCCCGGTCCGTTCGAAAATTCTTGATTGAACACTCGCTTTCTTTTTCCACATTTGTTTTAAAAGTCTTGAATACTTCATAGGCATTGTTCTTTCTTTTCAACATAAAAGACCACATATATCATGAATAATCATCAGTAATTACAAAATATATTCATTACCTCTTATGGTTGGCGGTGCAATTGATCCACACAAGTCCCCTGGAATAAATCTAGTTGTTTTGCTGCTTGATATGTGGTTGAAGTCGAAAAAGGTTGTCGAGTTTGCTTTCTCACTAAACATGAGTCAAAAATTTGATTCGGTTGGTGAAATTTTGGTAGCCCAAATGCTAAATCTTTTGAGACCGTAGAGTTCATATACTCGAATTTATACGCCCCGACCTTGTATGCCAAAGCCAATCATTGTCTTCAAACTTGGCTTGCAAGCAAATTGAATTCCTCACTTTTGAGTTAATCTTGTAAAGCCGATTTTTAGTTTTTGGCACCTTCATTAGTAGCTTGCCCGAGTAGTCATGTAAGTAGAAGAAATCACCTTTTAATGAGGTTTCACAATCACCTTCAGCGGTTTGTCCCAAACTTATAATATTATGTTTTAGTTCAAGAATGTAATAAACATTGCTCATAAGTCTTTGCTCACTGTTTTGTCCTTCAAAAAGAATTGAGCCTTTTTCGTGTATCTCAACACACGAGTAGTCTCCAAACTTTACCTTTCCCAAGTTAGACATCTTCAGCATCTCGAATTGACAAGTAAGGTTTCCAACCTTGCTTCTCGAACTCTTTCAAGATCGGACACTACAGCGAAGTGGCGTTTCGTTCTTGATTTGGAACGATAACACGGTTCTCAGTTTTGTCCCCCCATACCCTTAAATCTCCTCCTCGAGTAGGTAAGAGTTATTGAGGGTGACTTATCTAGTATCGTATGAAACTTCAAACGGACTGAACACGGATCTAAGTTCAGCCTAGAGTGTTCTAGATCGCTATGATCTTGTTGTACTATTGGAAGTAACCTGACATGGGAATCCTTAGATCGACTTCTGTCTGCATGTTCTTCGTGGAGGCTTGAACTTGACTCTGATACCAATTCAAAACCCAAGAAGGCTTAAGAACACAAAACGAAAAGTGAATAGCTCACACTTTTATTAATCAGAAATTAACTGATTACAAGGAATTCATAAGAAAAACTAAACACCATAACTCGGTATATATAGACTTAGCTAATTCTAATAGGATTACAACTCTAACTTAACCCTAACTTAACTACCAAGTTTCTTATTAATCCTACTAATGGGCCGACCAACTTGCTTCCCATAAAACCCAATAACACCGGCTTGTGTTATTCAGGTCAGGAATTAGGCTCGCTCAATAGTCTAATCAATGTAGGCAGGAGGGATCATTTACCTTGACAATTAGAGTAATCAATGACAGTTGCACCCCTACCTTGACAATTAGATTTATTAAAAGATCAAAAGATTTTCAAGTATCTTCCTTTCTTGATCACTCGCCAAATATAGCATTGACGTGTGACACAATCAGTGTCAAATTCTATTTTCTTTATTACGCAAGACACGGTCAGGTAAGAATGGACACATGACCGCATGACCCTGAATATCACCAATTCTAGGCTTCCGCTTATCGGGAGAGCAAAATTCTTTTCTGAATGAAACTTAGTCAACTAGTTTTAATCATTAAATATGATGTTTCTAAGCTATTTATGTGCTTTAAACATAATAGATTCACATAAATTCATGCTTGTTTTAAAGACATTCAAGAATCTCAAAAATTGGAAACGAACATATCAAAAATTAGGATATCTCATATGATACAAGTATCATCCGCATTCGCATTTTTACATATCTAGCTAGAAATTGTCACTTCATCAAATTTTAATCAGTTTAATAACTAGCTAACAAGTCATTATTTAAAATCTTTTTGAGTATCGTACTTTTAACAGCTCATGTACTTTCAACTTTTACGTGCGAAATAAGAAAATGATAGTTTTCATGGCATTGGATCGATCTTTAAAAAGGTAAAAAGAAACTCATTTACAATTCAAAAACTAATTAATCTTGACAGGGTAAGAATGTAAACTAGCATTTCAGAAAATTAACAGAACTGAGTGTGGTTAAAGGCAGTAGTTTGGATGATCATAATGATTTAATTATTATAGTTTATAAATACATAAGTTAAACATGCATGAAAGCATGCAAAATATATATATATATATATACGCGTGTGTAGTTTAGTGGTCATAAATATAATGGGCAGGAAGAGCTGGAACACTACCACCCATGAAGGCTAACTGCATCTCTTCTGATGGTTTCCAGTGTCGCTTCCTTTGATTTATAAACCAGTTGTTGATTTGCTTTGGATCTAATCCAGTTGTTTCCGCTAACAATATCTTATCACCTTCCTGCATTATTTCACTTTATTAATTAATTATTTCATCACTATAAACTAAATTATTTGATAAAATGCAATTAAACATCTAATTAGATAAATCTTTTATAGAACGGGGGTAACTCGATCACACATTTACTAATGATACTTTTAAATCTACACCTGTTGTTCATCTCATTAGCCACACGAGGAGAGACATAGTTCCTACACATGCATGTTGATGTGTTTGTTAATTAGAATAATTATTTTACTAGAAGTGACAATATTGATTCTTATATACCAGGGGTCGATATGTTTATGGTGATTTCCACTTGAGTTACTTAACTTTATATTTTGTACATAGAATGCATCTTTACATAAAGTTTTGTTGAATAGGTTAATCGGTTATTTAGAGGAATTTGAAAAAGAAAAAATGATAAATTACAAAGATTAAAACTATAAGATAATATTAGGGTGACAAATTAAAGGTGTTAAAAATTTTCATATAATTGAGTTTGGAAAAGTATAGATTTTAATATAAGAAATTCATATTATTACAAAACCAACATTTTAAAAAGAACTAATAAGAAAATATTTACGAAAAAGGTTTACAAAATAATCATGTTAAGTTTACATGTTTCAAAGAAATAAAGTTAAAAAAAATTATGTACGCATAAATTATGAAATTCATTTAAAGTTTTATTTAACTATCAAATTTGATTTTTGTCCCTCAGTTTTAAAATTTTAGTCCAACTTATAATAGGATAATGATTGAAGGGTTAAGTATTTAGAAAATAATACTTATTTTATTAATTTTGTATCCGTGATGCAAGTAAATTAAGATTATGGTTTCACGACTTTACTCACATATAAGTGACACTTTTGTTGTGTCATAAGCAGCATCATAATTTTGCTGATATGAGTAGAGATGATATGAGTACTTACAGTAGGATAAGGCCATTTATAATGTGAGCTCCACCAATCAAGTAATGTTTGCCTTGCCTCCTTTGGGAGCTTCCCTTTCTTCTTCTTCTTTGTAAATTCTTGCTTTAGGGAACCTATACGACCTCCGAATTTACGCAACAACGTATCCTTCAGTTCCTGGCTCATATGTGAGCTATCCGCCTCTCCTCGACTACCATCTTCTTCAGACGAAACCCCACCTTCATCTGAACCATATATATCAGTTAATTATATATCAAATTGATTAACTATTTGGGATGATGACAATTTCAATATTTAACTGTAAGAACTGTAACTAGAAAACTCATAAAATACTATTAGTACCTTACTAACCAATGAGATCTAAAAACAATATGATGAACATCGGTTTCATCTTGATATAAAATGTTTTTTTTTGGTTATATGCAACTTACCTCTTTCTTGCTAAAGTCATGCATTTTTTATCTAGAGAATATATACATATGCCGATTAATATCGACAAACAAGATGTACAATTAAATATATAAATCCCAGTATAATATATAATACTTGTATACACATGCATATTGTTTAAGCTAACAATTTTCTTTTCTTTAAACCAATAAACACCAAATACAGTTTCAGTAACTAAATATAGAGGAATTTTCGTTTATAGAAGCAATAATGTATAAATTGACTACAGAAAATGATTTAGCACCTGTAATTAATTATATAAATTGTTAAAAGTGCAATTTTAATTTGTATATGTTTGAGATATATTTTTAAAAAATACGATGTTAACAATGTTTTGTCTACATGCAAGTGCGCATATATAAGATATATGTCCAGAGAGGATACTAAAAATGACCACCTAAAATAAAATGTTTTTAGGATTCGATCGCCAATGGTGGGAAGGACGATGATAATGTTTGTATTAGGGAAGGACAAGTCTTCGTTAGGTCGTCTCAATGTCAGTATGTACGAAAGGCTAAAGTGATGATGGGAAAGATACCCCACCATCAAATCAAAGTGTCAGTCACCACAAAATATAACATTCATCATTTCTTTTTCCTAACATTGACGCACGAACAAACACTTTCAGCTTTCTACAAACCAAGGATATATACATAGATAACCCTCTCCACAACACAAATAGATCCTTCCATCACTTTCTATCCTTGTTAGTTTTGTACATGTATTAGTTAGATTGTTAGATTAAACACGTTATAAAGAAACTAAATAGTTAGACCGGACATCACAATAATCGGTTTGGAGGATGATGCGAAGAAGACAGAATATGATGTTAGGATAGAATTAACACTGGTTTATCTGATGTAAATTTATTTAATTTTAAATATGACAAGTCCAAATTCAACACTTTATTATATTGTTATTAATATTATAAGAAATCCTTAAATTATATATATCTGTATTTATTCATTAAAATAATATTTATTACACCTACATATAAACATGTTATTTAGTGGCATGACATAAAGTGTCAAAAAGCCAAGAATAAAGTGCAGGTGTTTCACCAAAAAAATACGTAAGAAATGATTTTTTAACCTTTTGTAAAGTATTTTCTAGGGAAATTATATATTTTAAGTTTTACAAAAGCTAATAGAAGTTCTTACGACTGTTTAAAAGAAGTCAAGAAAATTGTATTGGCACTTTTATATATGTCACTAATAAAAAGCAAAAGCAGAATGCAACGCAATGCAAACCATGTGTCTTACCATCCAATTTTGCATGTTCGATGTTAAAGAATTATAAAGTTCCGTGGTCTCATGTATTTTCTAGCTAGCTTCGTAAACAGTAGAATAACACCAAAACAGTGCACCTGACCTGGGCAGATAATGTCGTATTCACATGCCCCATTCCCCTTCACTACCACCATAACTGTCAAAACATCCCCAACCACATACTTCCACCTTAGCCCTGCCCGTAGACTCGTATAGTGCCCCGCGGTCCGTAGTCTTCTTCAGTGATGGAGTAAAGCTTTTTAGTCGGAGGTTATCATATTATCTTTTTCTTCATCAACTATGTTGAGTTTGTGAAAGCTTTAGACTTGAGTCTATGATTATATTTTATGTTTATTAAGTTGTTAATCCTACTTAGTTTTAACTTAATATATTCTCATGTCATGTATTGTAATCATTGTATTAAGTTAATAAAAATAAACCCTAGTTGCAACTTATAGAAGGAGAATTCACATCGTATTCGAACCACATTAAATTGTCAAGTTCTTATTTTTTGGTTTATGCGTTGTTTGTTGATGGCTTATGTATTGGTTCTCTTGTGCCACTTGAATCCTAAGAGACTACAACTACATGATTTAGGTCATGTATTTTTTTTAAAACACTCCGCTTTTATACTTAAAAAAGCTAACAAATTTTGAGCGGCGAGGTCAATAAACCTTTTGACCCTCTCGCTCCGTTCTGCCCCAGGTCCTCATCTCTCATACCTCTCCTCTCTCTTCCCTCTCTCACAAAAATACGGTCCATACATGCCGCAACATCTCCCTCTCTCTTCCACATATACAGTGCCCATCCCTCTCCTCTACATCTACATCTACATCTATATCTACATCTGTGAGGATCGACATACCCACATGTTTAAAAATCCAAAAGACTGAAGTAGGAAAACGACGTGTATTCGCAATAGTAACAAGCGTATAGGCTGGTAGTCGTTTGTGTAAAATGAAGAATAAGTGCGAGTGGGGAAGAGAGAGTGAGATGGTGGTTGAGGGGGCATTGATGGCTCAACACACAAAAGGCAACAAAAAAGAGAAAAAACAGGCAGCGCAAACCACGGAAGTCCATGTGAAAGTTCTTTCGACCACCCGTTGTATCCGGGGCATTTCTTTGCCCATATGGTGATATATTATCTTCTAGAACCACGTTAGTCAATATATGACAACCAAACACTCTTTAAAAGCTGATAAGGTATACAAAAACACAAATATGTGGTCGTGTGGTTAAATTTCACATATGATTTTTATATTCCTTAAATGATTAAAAATGTATTTTTTAATATATAAACTTAATTCATTTTTCAACTTTTTAATGATTTCAGTTAAGAATGTATTTATGGAAAGCTTTACATGTACAACAAAAAAAATTCGCGTGTATATATAAAATGTAAAAAAGGAGTCAATAACAATATATTTAAAAGAACTTTTGTGATTCACGAAAATAGGGTAGAAACATCAAATATATCTTCATATTTAATTATTCAAGGGGTAAAAGCTTTTATTACATATACATATGCTTAAAACATAAACACGTTTTTAGTTTCAAATATCTAAGTTATGTATTACATAAAAATTAAAACATGTCTAATTTTTCAATGTTTATATATATATATATATATATATATATATATATATATATATATATATATATATATTTTTTTACAACAAACTCACACATCCTTAAATCTTATTCTTTTGTCTACTATAGGACTTTAACCCTCAAACTCTTACGGATATACATCTTTTAACACAGTTTAATATATATGTACGCTAAAGTTTTATGAATCATCGACTTTTTCACATGACTAATTTTTATTGTTTTTAGAACTATCATATGTTCTCCTCTTAAGACTATTAATTACATATTTTTCAAGTAAAAAAATAAATTACATATTTATCTATTTGATAAATAATTAACTCATTAAATGATTATTTCACTCATACTTTTACCAATTGATTTTTATATACTGATTTTATATATTATTATAATTGCTTAAACTCTGGCAATTATTTTTTTGTATTTTGATAAGTAATTTTGATTATCGGTGATTGTTGTTTCAAAATGAAGTTTTAGACTGTTGTATTGAAAATATAATTTTGTTGTTATTATTTATATAAAATGCTTAAAGTTGAAAAAAATGTAATTTATGGTCTTAGAAAAGAAGACTAGTAAAAACTTTTTAGTAATAACAAGGGTGAAATAGTCATTCAAAAGTTAATTTTTATATAATTGATAAATATGTAATATATGTGTTTTAAGAAGGGTAATTATATAATTACTTTTTTGACTAAGATATATATGTAACTAATAAACATTAAAAAGAGAAATATGTAAATGCCTTTTTTTACGTATCAACTTTATTTTCACATATCCATTCTATTATAGCATGGAGGAGGTTAACAAACCCTCTCAACGTTACCATGCCTAATTAATGTAACATTTATCTTAATTAATGTAACATTCATCTCCTCATCAAACGGTCTTGGTCCAAGTCCTTGCATCTCTCCTCCATGTAACCTCCTCACATTATGTTTTTAGATTGAAAAACTACCCATAGTGGAAAGTCATAGGGCAAGGGGAGTGCATCTTCCAGCATTTCATAATTTTTAACATTCTCTCCTTCGTATAGGCATCAGCCCTCAACCATCCTTAAACTATTCATCAAGGATTGAAATTGATATTGAACTTATTTAATATACATCTCTCTCTCTCTCTCTCTCCCCCCCTCTCCCTCTCTCCCTCTCCCTCTCCCTCTCCCTCTCCCTCTCCCTCTCCCTCTCCCTCTCCCTCTCCCCTCTCTCTCTCTCTCTCTCTCTTTTAATACTCCTTCATATAGGCATCAGCCCTCAACCATCCTAAACGAATCAACGTTACTCTCATACCACTTGTCACGGAGTTATATTTTCAACTCTCATATGACATTTAGAATCCTCGAGTGGTTAAAGGATTTGATAATGTTTTGGGTGCTTTCAAGTTACACATTTCATGAGTACTTATACTAGTTAGCTAAAATCTAAAGTCTTTCTATCTAGAATTTTCCAACTAATGATCTATATGTGTGATTTAGAATAATCCTAATCTAGATATTTCTAAGGAGCTTGTCAAGTGTTTTTCATGTCCTTTCATGAAGCTACGTTTCATGTCTTTGGTAGAATTTTGTAGTGTTTTCTTGGCCCTTTCGAGTTTCGAACCCTTTCAAGGCCGATCTAGTTAACTCTTTTTGTCAGCCCCTTAAGCCTCGTTTTCTAGTTTTTTCTACGGCCTTCAAGGCTAGTCTAGAACATTCCCTTATGCCCCTCATAGGCCAAACGCAATGAGCTGTTGTAGAGTCTTGGAGTTTGGTCAGCCTTAGATGCCTCCAATTTCAATGTCTCTAAAAACTTTCAGAATCACAGAAATACGACTTGTTTTAAAGCCGGACGTAATACCTCACTTTAAAATTATGGGTACCTCCTGGCTTTCTGAACCTGAATTAATCTTCATCTTTTAATCAAACCTGAGGGGTGGGATGATGTTCCCACCAAGTTGGTTGTGACACCAAACCCACTCAAAGCCTTGCCCTTATAGAGTTACAGATATGCACACAACCATAAAGTGATAATGTTAAATTTATATGTGTATTGTTATAACGTAAAATCATAGACACTATCGAGATAATTACTTCAACTAAAGTTCTTCTAACACACGTAAATCATTAATTTAGGTAGATTTCGTAAACAAATTGAAACAAGAAGAAGATGCCAAACGGTATATAGTTCAAGTTTATATCACCTACAAAGAAATAGCCTAGTGATGAATTTCATAGGTTTGTAGGTGAGCCCTACATTCATAAATAATTGAGAATCTCCATACATCTAGTCGTATCTCTCTTTCATCTCTGATCTCAGACCACTCCACTTGCCACTTTCTCTTCCCAATCCCCATCCATACATTCTCTTTCCAATTTACCCACCCCATACTCTTACTTCAATTATTATTATCATGTCATTTATTTTTGTAACATGCAAAAAAAATGTTTGACAGTCAAAGCTTATATCTCCTAAGAAAAATGATAAATTATTCAAACCACAAATATCTACAACTAGTAATATCTAAACAATCGACCTTCTGAACGGAGGAGACCCATCTTTACCAAAAGTATGTCCGCTTAAAAACTCGACGAAATGATAAATAGGGGCGTCTAAAGGGTGTATGGCATATCCAAACGAGCGCATACGGGAATGATTTAAAAAGATTAAATGATGATAAATAGGATATTCTATATGGGTGACGTGGCTGTTGTTTGAGGCTTCCTTTGAAAACACTATTGAAAATACGTACCTAAAAGTCTAAAACTACAAGATGATGTTAATGAGCTAGAATGTGAGCTAGAATGTAACGATGTGGTTGAGAGACCAAACTACGTGGCTATAAATCGATATGAAAACCATATTTGCCCTTACAGAACCAGGAATTCAATGCCTTGTATTTGGAATCAGTGACCTTAGCTTATTAGACCATTATAAGAAGAATATATTTGACAAATTTAGCTGCGAAATACATTAATTGCTTAAAGTTTAACTTTAACCTTAAGGTACCAACACTGGCATAGCCTAGTTATAAATGTGTATGCCCTTCGTTCAAATGTTAAATTTAAATCTCATTTAAAACATGAAACGGACTTGAATATGAAATTAAAAAAATATTCTAATACTAAGACACCCATTATTATAAATCGATACCCATCTATACATCTCATATAACCCTATACGTCTCGTATAGGGTTGAAGATACTGAAAACGAGAAAAATTCAGGGGGGGAGGTTATCATATAACCTCCAATACGACACATATAACACTATACAACGCGTATAGCAAATTTCGACACTGATTACGAGAAAAATTCAAAAGGTTGTCAGAGGGTTATACGTTGCATATATGACTATATAAACCCTCTTATACGACCTGTACATGAATTTAAGTTGTTGATTTATAATTGGGGTGTTCCAATAACTGAACCCTAGAAAAAAACATTAGTTTTTTAGACGTCTATATCATTACTATTTCAGTATCAAGGCTACACCAAAACATTGCAGGCACATGATTATATTCCTTAGAGTGCAGAAAATGAAGTAAAAGAATCTTAAAAAGTGAAGGAAGATTTCTTACTAGTTACTACCAGTTGTTATAAGATCACCAAAAGTTAACTTGTACTTGCGAACATAAATAATATTAGTTGCCAACCAACCATAAGCATTCTTGATATACTAAACAAGCATTTTGGACTTAAATCTCAATTACTTTGTATATTGTATTTGGTCTGAGGATCAAAGGCTGCCAAATTAGCTTGTTGACTCCATTATCTTCTCACACACACTATTGGAGATGGAGACAAATATCAGAATTTCTCTGACCAACATGAATTACATACAACTTTAGTGACTTTTTTTTAAACATGATCATAATTTTTTTACCGGCACATTTACGGGAACAACTACTGATCTGAAAACGATACCATATAAATCACATCTTAAATTGTACACGTAGCTTTTAGAAGTTTATGAAAAAGAAAACCAGTGAAAGGAGAAATCTTGAATCTAATTAAGACAAGCTGACTAGCATATTGGGGTGGTATATCAAAATTACTTGTTGAAATTGGGTTACGGTTATTAATTTTTTTATATGGTACTTAATAATCATTTTAGAGATGTTTGAATTTGCTTGTGGAGACTGCTTAATTAACTGAGTATACATAACAAAAGGAATACTTTAAAGTTACTAATAATAAAAAAAAACTTATAATACCCGGGTTATTTACAAAATAATAAAGAGATGATTAGTTAGGCAATCGCAAACACCAGCTGAATTAAAAACAAACAAAAAGCTGATAAATCACAAAGCGAAATGTACTTTGTTCAATTAAGTATTGATATACTGATCAGATCTATCGTGAAAAAAGAAGATTGAATTAGAGGCCAAAACCTGAAGCAAGTACTGGCATATTAAACCTTAAAATAAGCTTCTTTAGGAAGTTTATTTCTGGTACTTACAGACGATTTATATGTACTTCTCGGATTGGTTTAGATGAATAAACTTCTATAAAATATAAGGTATCCTTTTCTTTTCCTTTTTAATTTGACTTAGAAAGAACTTTTCTAAAATAGATCCTAATATAGTTTACTGCTTAGCCACCTATACTCGTATTTTGTAAAATTTAAACTGTTAACCTATTAGATATAAAAGGAACACCTAACTACAAAGTTATCCTTGAGACGACTGTCAAAGAATTAAACCCTTACATTTTCCAAACTTACGATCCCATGAACTTGATATCTATAAAATACTCTTGGTAAAAAAAGGTCATCATAAGTTTTTTTCTTTACCAACTAAAATAGGAGACCCGGCACATGTTTCCTAAGAACACTTAGATTTTACAAAAACAAATGTGATGAATTTTTGGTGATTGGCTTTTAAAGTGTTTTGGACTGCTTCTAAAACTACTATATGATTATTTATGAGTGATCACTGTTTGAAGTTACTTAATTCAAGTTGGTTATCTTGATAACAATAAACAAATATCTTAATAAGCATGCCAAACACCCCCTAAACAACTTTGTAAGAAACTAAAAAGACGCATATGACTTAAATATGAAGACTTTCATGTAATGCTTTCAAGTTTCTTAGACATCAACCAATTATATAAGCACGTACTGTATGAATACCTATCAAACTATATCACAACATGGGGTTTTCAAAAGAATAACTAACCAATTTTTTAAGTGTAATTGTTCTCTTCTAAAATCTCAATCATAGCATTAATATAAAAAGATTATCACACGATTTGTAGAACTTGATCCAGTTAGCACGACATATTTGTTATATCTTGTGGAGAGAAATAATAAATTGAAGTTTGGGTCGCCCAAGGTCGTCCCTCAAAGTCTTCAAAATATTATATTAACATTCATTTATTTTATTTTCTTGGCATACAAATATATTAGGCAAAAATTTAAGGCCCTAGAACCTTTAGAGAGCAAGTATGATCACGCATATCGTACCAAACTCTTACACCCACTCGACCCAATGTCATCAAATTACATCTTGTAAAAAGACCTTAATGACAAGCATCCTATCAGTATCTAGACATACTATCATACCCATGTAATAAATTGTATATGATTATAATACTAACACATGACTCTGTGTTCAAATAATGAAACATCATCTACCATAAAAAGTTTCTTACAGCTCCTGCAAACCTTGACGACTTTATGAGACCCTACATGGTGATTTCACCACACACAATACACACGTGTGTGTGTGTTCAAATAGAGATCGCAAAAAAACATAATAGAACATATATAACTTAACTCAAAATGACACAACCCACCCCAAGGAGTAGACAAAACCTGGTAGTATTCTGTCATTAAAATTACTTCTTACAGCATAAATAATGACACAACCCCCTCCAAACATAGTAATATTCACTCTTATAAAAATATACATAATATAATATAACATAGTATTATGATGAAAAACATAAAAATAATTAAAAAATAGATAAATAAGAAACAAGCTAGCCTAATTAGTTATGGTTCGTAAAACTACTGTACAAATCATAAAACTAGTCAAGTCTAACTAGTATTTACCGTCCCCTTAGGATAAAATAACACACAGTAGAACTAAAATAAACGGTAGAGAAAAAGTGCACCTCTATATTGAAGACTGAGAACATGAGTTAAGACTGTATATATTACATATTTTATAGTTATCACACCGTACATTTAAAACTATTAAAGCCTTAGCACGCGTACATCTTATGATACTTGTAATTTTTATACAAAGTAAATATGTTAGTGTATAAAACGACTCATATATGTTAGATATATGTTATAGATGACCATCTTCACATCTTGATTAAATACAACAATTTTATTACTATATATTCTACCTGATATATACTCGTAACTTAAGATTTTTTCAACTCATAGATGCAAGCGGCATCGTGAACAGTGTGGTTTTTCAGACCAAAGGTCCGTGGCGGCCTAGCTAGCTAGCCACGGACCGTATGTATGAGAGAGGTGGAGAGAGATCGAGGAAAGAGAGACTGTGAACGTGTAGGGATTTATGCCATCTTGCGCCACACAACATCAAAGGCAATAAAATTCTTAGGAGTGAGTGCAGAAAAGAGATGTAATATGTGTGCATACCTATAATGAGACGATGAAGTTGCGTTTCAATGTTGCTGAGGAACGTCGTAGCTTCATCGAAAGGCTTTGTGAGATCAGATTTATATTTCAGTAATACAAGCCAGAACGTTTCCTACATGATCAAATACAGCAACAAGTTCAAATAATTGTTTGGATGTATAAACTCTTAATCTACTTTTATTAATCATCTATGTCTCTTTCGAGAGGCGTGTGTGATATGTAAAGTTTAATCGAATGATAATGCTTTAAAGCAAGCAAGAGACGAACCATGAATTCGTCGAGTTCGGGGTCGACTCCTAAACAAGTAGATGCGGTAGCGTTTCGCTTACGAAAGCCGTTTTCCCGACGGATTTCGTCTAACAAACACGCTATTTCCGGTGGAGCTCCTACCTGTAAAACAAACGTCAACAGTAACAATTTCATTCATAGAGACGATAGATTAATATTCTTCGATTGAAGATACAATTTTAAATTCCGTGTAGAAATAGAGGAAAATCAAACGATTTAGGTTCGCTTATACACTTATACCACGCGTTGATATTCGATCACTCAGTAAATTAGGTTATTAACAAAATCAACGAAAAACGATTCGTAAAACGCAGACGATAATATTCTCGTGATAAAAAAGCAACAAAAGATGAAATAGACGAAGAAAAGCGTTTCAGAAAACCTTCTGACAGTCGATATAAGCATCGAGCAACTTCGAAAACGAAGGATGCGACGCGATTTTCTCCTTGATCGTATCGCCACAATCATCATCTTCATCATCAACATCACCGACAACGACGCCATTACTTTTAACTTGATCACGCAGCCGGTTGATTCGACGTTTCGGAAGAACAATCTGCCTAGGAGTAGCTTCAATCGAAACTGCATCCGTTACAACTGAAGCAGTAACCAATAGCAAATCATCCGATCCGCAAAACGGCCAGTAGTGATCGACGACGGACGACTGAAAGGCGAGATTCTCCGGCGGTGAAATCAGGTTATTTTCCGGTGGAATCGTGTAACTGGTGGTCGAATGGAAGCCGTACATTTCCTCCATGAAGATGATAACCGATTGAATCAACAGAATGCAACGATGAAAATCTTCTTCGTCTCCTTCTTCTGATGATTATGATGAGGGGATTTAAAGGAGAGATGATAGGTTAGTGCGTTTATGAATTTATGTGAGTGGAGATGATTTTAGGTTTTTGCTTAAGTGTAGTTATGGATTAATTATTGGAGGATGCTTTTGGATTTGGTAGGGATTGGAGTTTGAAGGAGAGAGAAACGGTTTCCATAGAAGATAGAGACTGAGAGAAGAAAATTCTTTCAAAACAGAGATGGTTATAAACTTATAATTGAATTTTATATTGTGCTCACTGTTATTTTTTTTTACCTACAGTTTATGGTTAGTTTTTAATATAATTAAGTTAGTAATATATTTTAAAAGAGTTAAAAACTCTTACCTTCTCCTTAACTGCTAAGCCAAAATATCATTAGCCTCACTAGCTATTTAGTTCTAGCGATGTCTATTGTGTAAGTTATTAAAAGTTAATTACTATTTAAGTTTATGTGTACTTTTTTTTATTTTAATTATTTAAACTCTGCGGTTTAAAATCTTGTTTATATTTTCTACTGATTTAATTTTTTTATTTTAATTCTTTCAAAAAATAACTAAAACAGCTTTAGAAACTTAAATTGTTGAAAATTATATAGATTTAAATACATACTTATTTAAAAAGTTAAAATTATGAAGATACTTTCCTAAAAATCTCTCCAATCTAGAAAAGATAAAGAAAATAATTTTATAAATAATTTACAGTTATTTTAATTTTTATATATAAAAGATTCATCTATGTTTTGTATATCTCTTTATTTTTTATGCATTTAATAAAATCTATTTGATGATGTACCGATTGTGATTATGTTGTTTTCATGGTGGTGGAGGTGGACAAATTAGGCTTAAACGTAAATGGTGATTTGGTGACTAATGGTTATGTTAAGGATTAATGTAGTGGTCAAACAATTTTGTTAGTGAGTGGTGATTGTAATGGTGGGGTGGTAGTAAGCGGTAATGGCTAATGGTGGTGGCATGGTGTTAGTGATGTAAATTTGATGGGAAAAGGGTGGGTTATTTATTATTTTATTGATATATTTCGGTAAATGACACAAATAGTCGTTGGACTTAAATTTATTTTTTTCATTTTCTCAAAAGGTAAATAGTCTTTACACTTAAACTTAATTATAAATTGACAAACGTTAGCCTTAGACTAAAAACTTGTTACAAAATTAGAACTACGATCCCCAAACTTGTTTCTTAAAAGTTGATATCCAAACCTAGGATTAGGTTTAAATCGGAGGAACTATATGTATAATTAACTCTAAAAGAATATATCTCATAAATTATAATCGATTCATCTGCCATTGTAATCACCATTTTAAGATAATGTTATCACTTAATACTTATGTAATTGATAATGATATTTTGTTTCGTAACATATTTGGCATTGTTAAAGTAAAATTTAATTACTTTTTATGATAGTAGTATAATGACAAAAGTCAAAGACTATTTAAAAAATACTAACGTCGAAATGATGAGATAAGATAAATGGTTGTGTAAATCACCATTCTAAAAAAGAAGTGCAACTCAATTTCATTATTATTTTAGGGATAATTTGGTATAATAATTCTATTTTGTAGTCTCAAAGACTCAAACTGTCACTTGCCAAATGTCATATGGAGCCTGTTGGGCTTTTTGGAATTAACTGGGCTAGTTAGATTTGTATAATAACTGACTTGTTTGGTTACTTATTGCTGATAGAGTGATAGGCTATGGGCTGGAAGTGATGGGTTTCAGAAGATTGTGGATTGAGGGTTTACAAATACAAACCCTTTTCATATACGTTATACGTATTGTACTTGTTTTACGATTTCTCATTATTAATTATTTCAACGAGTGTTATTAAACGTACTCCTCACAACTTGATGAGTTCAACATGAGTAAAAGCACCAATTCCCCTCTCATAGAAGGGTACGATTAATAGAGGGGAATTTTTAGTCTAATATATTCCCATTACTTATATAAACATATCCCTTAAACATACTCTCGCCCAATCAAACCTTTCATCAAGGAATATTATTTTCTAAAAAGAAAGACGTCAGATCATGAGCATAGTAACAGTTTTGTTTATAACACAATAATCATCTATAAGAGATTATTATATTATTTCATGTTTATCTACTCTCAACCATCAGAGTATGGGGCCCGTTCATAGGTTTGTGTGTGTATGCATACTAGTAACTAGCCTCTGGACTGGTTGGTAGATTGACGTTAGCCTAGATATTGTTTTATCATAACACTTATTTGTGTCCGAAGTCAATTATATAACATCAAAGCGTATAGAAGTAAATGAAAATGAAATGAAGCCTAAAAACTTTACTTGTGTAGTTCAAAAAATAGTTGTTATAAACGTTCTAAATATATAGAGTTAGGTTCAACAAATGTATCAACCATAAAAAATTATGATTTTTGTTCTCGTATAGTTACGAGATATGGATATTCAAAATCAGAGTCATTTGTATAAATTAAAGAATAAGAATTACATGTATTTTAAATAATAACTACCAGATTTTTCTTTGTTATTATTTTCTTTCCTTAGTGACTTTAAACAAGAAATTGATAGGAATTATAAAAATTTAGCTATTGTCATGGTATTAATCCAAAATTATTTATTTATATATAAAGTTAACCACTACTTTAACAATAGATAATATGTTTCATCATCTAATCATCTTATTATCTGTGTGTTTTTCTTTTAATTTTTATTTTTATCATGCAGTGTAATTGTATCAGTTGACTTTTTTTCCCTTAAATCTGTCATAGATAGTCTACCAACCTATATAAAGCACCCATCAAAGTAATCGACAAATTAGAGGCCTTGAGAAGACGTTTTCTTTGGGGGGAGAACAAAACAAAAAGAAGATTAACTGGGTAGCATGGAACCAAGTTATTGCTCCTAAGGAGGCAGGCGGGATTGGTATCGGCTCTTTACGTGATGCAAACATAGCCCTTCTTGCAAAGTGGTATTGGCGCTTCAAAACTGAAAATGACAGCTTATGGAAATCGGTCATCATAGCTTTTCACTCATCTCAAAGGAATATAACTATTATACCTTTTAAAAAAGGTGTTTCGGGTGTTTGGGCCAATGTATCCCGTATGGAGCATCTTCTATCATGTAACAACTTCAATCTCCGGAATATGATGGTCGGACAAGTGTGTTGGAACACAGTGGTAAATTCCCAGAATCGTTTTTGTGGTTGATCGGAGCCATTTCAATAAGAAATAGAATTGTATTTGAGTGTGTGTGTGTGTGTTTTGATCAAAGAAATAGGAAAACAGAGATATGTATTAAAGTTCTTATGTATATTAAACTTCAATCAGTACCCATACATCATTCGACATACATACATGCATATATATATTGCAAGCAGTCTTCCATGCGCAACGGATTGGAACAACCGTTACAATAACTACCTATATTTACATATTAACCCCCTATTTAACATACAAGTTTGATCCATACTACATATTTAACAATTACTTTCAAATGGATTAACGATCAATATTCCCCCTTAATCCATTTGAGTTGAAGTTGGCTTTCATTTTTCGGCAGAAGAAGCTTCACCATCTTTATTGTATCCTTTGTTTCCTTCATTGTCAACAATTAGAGTGAAATCATTCAAGTCTTCTATGTATTCAAATGTATCAAAGTCAAATTCATCTTCAAAGTTTTCATTATCTAATCCTTGCAACATGAGTTCACCATTAAGACTTTGCAAATCATCTTCAAAGCTTACCTTTGCGTCTTGCAATTCACCGTCTTCTTTATCATTGTTGCCATCCGGATTTTGATCATTTTCTTCTTTATTAGGAGCCTTTTTAGCCTTTTGTTTCATCATCAATCTTGACTTCATCCTTGACCTCTTGAGCATCATCTTTGACATTTGCTTCTTCAATTTTGTTACTTGGTTCACCAACCTCTTTCCTTTTATTCTTTTCTTTCTCATACATCCAAACCATCAAATCCAAGTATCCTTGATAAATGATGTTTAAGTTTACACCTAAATTGCATTCAAGCCTAGTTTGCTTGTATTTCAGGCCACTTACCATTATTAGATACCTTTTTATTTCCTCCTATTTGATTAACAAACATGTATAAATCAAACAAATCAATGGGAGTACCATTTGGTAAAACCCGAGGATATTTCTTAGTGTATTGTCTAAAGTGTTTAGAACCACTTTACAAATTTGACAAATTGTCCCCTCAAGTATTCTTTGTTTGTCATAACATACTTTGCTACCTTTAGTATATCAAGGAAGGATACCCATATTTGATTTGGATCTCTATTATCAATAGTTATTCCATTATCCATAAAACACTCAAATTTGTGATCATAATAACCTTGGAAATATGATTCAACTTTGTTTCTTTCAAGTTCATAAACCGTTTGTGGATCCAAGGTTTTGTAAAGATTTTCAATAAAATCATTATGATCCGTGTCAACATACAGTGACAAATTTGAGTTGCTTTCGGTTTCTTCCAAGATTTCTCGAGTGTCTTCATCATCGAACATACCTTTCACAAAAAAAATATCACCATCAAACGTGACAATAAATCCTTGGTCATGTAATTGAGTCAAACTCAAAATATTTTTATCCAAGGAAGGTATGTATAAAACACTAGAGATTATTCGTTTTCGATTGTTCAAATACAATTCAATCTCACCAATTCCTTGAGAAATTAAAGTCTCATTTTCACGAGTTTTAATTTCAATGGTGATTTCGTCTTTGAACTTCGTAAACATGTCTCTATTTCCGGTCACATGTTTGTCAAATGACAAATCCACAACCCAAATTTTATTCCAAGATCCATAATTGGTTCCCACAACCATAAAATCATTTGGTATATCATAATCAACATGTTCATATGTAAAATTATTGCACTTACTAGTACAATTTGATGCGCGATGACCATGGCGTTTGCATTTGAAGCACCGGATTCTTCGTAACTTTTTCTTTAGCGATGGTTCACAACCCTTCGATCCCCCATTCGGGCCCTTTCCCCTACTCGAGGATTTGGTTGCCATTGCCATTTAGAATCCATAACAGGCCTCCTTTTCCATTGCCTTTTCGGGGTCGAACCCAATCACAACCTTCCCAAATTCCCCCTAACCCTTCGCTGTTCTGAATTAGAACGTTGGGCAGTGTCCGAACAAGAACCGGGACAAGAGAATCGCTTTGGTCATGGGTTTCGAATCGGCGGTACATACCGAACACCATCAGCGCATTTTTTTGCCTTTGTTTTTCAACCTTGCTCTGATACCACTGTTGGAACACAGTGGCAAATTCCCAGAATCGTTTTTGTGGTTGATCGGAGCCATTTCAATAAGAAATAGGATTGTATTTGAGTGTGTGTGTGTGTGTTTTGATCAAAGGAAAACAGAGATATGTATTGAAGTTCTTATGTATATTAACTTCAATCAGTACCCATACATCATTCGACATACATACATGCATATATATATATATATATTGCACGCAGTCTTCCAATGCGCACGGATTGGAACAACCGTTACAATAACTACCTATATTTACATATTAACCCCCTATTTAATACATAACATACAAGTTTGATCCATACTAGATATTTAACAATTACTTTCAATTGGATTAACGATCAATATGGATTTGTGATGTACCACTTTGCTATAAATTCCCACTGCTTTATATTCTAGATCTAAGAAGGATTGTTTAATTAATGAGAGGTGTTCAATGGATAACACCCATTCTAAATGGCATTGGCAGTGGTCTCCAACTCCATCCTCTTATCATGAAATAGCTCAACTCCTTGAACTTTCCTCCATTTTAGCCCCCTGCATGTTATCATCATCCAATGATAAATGGCTTTGGAGAGGTGACTCTAAAGGATACTTTACGACCAAATCAATTAAAAATCATATGATACTGCAAGATGATTTTCATGGCTCTATCTGCTTCAATTGGAATAATTGGCTTCCAACAAAATCAATGTGTTTGGATGGAGAGCTGCTATGGATCGTCTACCAACATTGTTGGGTCTTCAAAAAGAAACATATCGGTCCCTACTCTTCGATGTAGAATGTGCAATGAGATGGATGAGACTACTGATCATATTTTCACCGGATGTTATGTTGTTATTGTTGTCTGGCAGCATATCAGCTCATGGTGTGACATCCCCCAGATATACGCTTTCTCCACAAAAGACCTATTCGACGTCTCAATCCAGTATAAAATTACAGGTCTTCGAGATAAATTGGTGCAAGCTATAATTCTTCTAGCATCCTGAGTATTATGTAAAGCTAAGAATAATCTTATTTTTTCCAATAAAATGGTTCTGATCGAGAAAATCATGGATGAGATCACAGTGTTAGGTTTTCTATGGATAAAAAATAAGGCCAAAATAGAACATTTGGATTGGGATACATGGAGTAAATCTATCAAAGACATGTAATTCATTGTTTTTCGTTTTTGATGATTATCTCATCTAGCTTTTGACTAGTAAGATAAATTGTACTTTCTTGGGCTTTCAATAAAATTTTGCTGTTAAAAAAAAAAAAGTTAACTCATTTGAAAAGATAAAGGTTATCGTAGGACAATATAAATAAGTAGTTGTACAAATTTGAATTTCATTAAATAGGTAAAGGCATGATAGAATTATATTAGGCCTTCGGGTATGTTTTTAACTCTTTTTTTTTTTTTAAGGGAACACTCCATTAAAAAGCATGCTAGCAAGTGGCTAAGCATACTAAAACATTACATCAGCAAAATAAACAAAACATTACAAAAATTCAATCAACTAAATTTTATCATGAGATTAAATTCTAAATTTTAACCAGCCATCCCAATCTAAATTGTCAGGCTTTGCCCGACTTTTAACCCAAAGAAAGCTTGAACTTTTGATGTCTTCCAATAACTTTTTCACCAAGGGAGATTGGTTGCCAAAGATTACCCCATTTCTCATCTTCCAAATAGTCCAAAATGTAGTGATGATCACCGCGTATATAGCTTCCTTTGATTTAGGATTGGCTGTCTTGTGTATAGAGAGTAAGTCTTTAATATGGAAGGCGAATATGGGTGGCAGTTTGCACCATGACGAGATATACGCCCAAGCCATTGATGCGTAAATACATGAGATGAAGAGATGGTCTACTAATTCGGGCAGTTAAGAACAAAGAGGACACAGGTCAGAAGCAATGTGAATATTTTCATTAATTAGAGCGTTACGAGTTGGGATTCAGTCAAGCTCTGCTCTCCAAACAAGTATATTTGCCTTTTTGGAGACCCAAGAACTCCACTCATATATAAAGGAGGCCAGTTGACATGAATGTTGGCTTAACAGAATACGAAGCGACTTTACCAAGAACGTTCCAGAGCTGTCCCTGTAACATCTTATGCAAATCTCACATCGATCGTGGATAGGAGAGGTTTCTGATTCATAAAAAATGTCTGGTCTCTAATATCACCAACGTGTTTTGGGCGCATTGGCTGTGGATGAGAGGAGAAGTTCACAGTTAAGCGTGCTCAGGTGGCAGCAATCTAAGGATGGGTGACTTCCATGGAAAGTTTTTACCCGGGCAACAAAAAAAATGTGTGAGCTCCTCATGGCAAAGCGGACAATATTGATGGTGTGAGAGGCCGGGTGTTACAAAATGGTACCAGAGCCACTCTTGTGCCATTCGGGATGGTGGGGCAAACTTCATCAAGGATGATGAGTCTCCGGGGGTGTTCAGACGGACACCTTAGGCAAATCCCACATCCATAGATGGGATGGTGGAGCAAACCTTATCGAGAACGATGAGTCCAAAGTGGGGTGATTGTAACACCCTAGGCAAATCCCATATTGGCTGGGGACAGGAGAGATTCTCGGTTCATAAGAAATATCCGGTCTCTAATATCACTAACGCATTTTGGGCGTATTGGCTGTGGAAGAGAGGAGAAGTCCACAGTTAAGCGTGCTAAGGTGGCAACAAACCAAGGATGGGTGACCTCCTTGGGAAGTTTTCATCCGGGCAACCAAAAGCAAATCCGTGAGCTTCTCATAGGTAAAACGGACAATATTGATGGTGTGAAAGGCCGGGTGTTACAGTCCCCCACCCAAAGCTATCTCCCGTTGAATTTAATAATTAGCTGGTCGAGAGCAATGTTTTTTTGTAACAAGATAGGTCTGATTTTCACAATATTATTCCAGACCCCAGTAAATGACTTCCTCACAAGGATGAATGAAAGATCCCCAGGGGTTGATGGAGACACGTGATAACTTTTTTCCATAACGGGGAGGCCTTGTCTTTAAAATGCCTCCACCATTTTGACAGAAGACTAATATTTAAATCTTTCAATGAACCAATGCCCAATCGTCATTTTTCTTTTCGATAGCTTATCCGTCAGATGCTTTAAAATCAAATATTAATCTAAGGTTGAATATGAATCTAAGGATGGTTAAAGAGAAAAGAGTTCATAATTGATTTAGTATCACCTTCTCCAATGCTACTAAACGGACAGAGGACACCATACTGGCCATCCTTAGGCATTGGACGATTTTTTTGTAGATGTAAGTTAATCCTTGAATTCATTCGAGATTTCACACACACACACACACACACACATATATATATATATATATATATATATATATATATATATATATATATATATATATATATATATATATATTGCACACACACACAAAAACCAAATCCACGCCCTCCCAGTCCAAATCAACGGTAACTTGCCGCCGCCGCAAGTCCGGCAACCTCACCGCCACCAAAAGTCCGGCGACCCCCTGTCGCCACCGTCTTCTCCAGTGGACCTTCGACGCCGTCCACCGTTTCCCCACGTTGACCACCGTGCTCCGCCGTCAGTTCGATCAATCCTGCGTCATCATCGGCAACCCCGCTCTGGTGCAGCACGTTTTCAAACAAATTTCTCAACATACCAAAAGGGGAGATACATTTCGAACCCACCTCTTCGATTTGCTCGATGTCAAAATCTTTAACGCTGATGGTGATGAATGGAAGTTTCAAAGACAGTTATCAAGCCATGAGTTTTATACAAAGTCTATTCGGTATTTCGTTCGATTCAATCCGTTGATTTGTTATCAAGATTCTTGAGCTCCAATCAGCTGTTCGCGGTGGTAATGGTGATGGCGGTCGTCAGTGGTTATGGTGACGGTGGTCGGCGGTGGTTGTGACGAGGGTGGTCACCAACGGTGTTCAGGCGGTGTGGTAAGGGGTGATATGGTGGTGTGGGTGTTAAAAAGGTTTTTTTTAGGGGAGATTACTATGATGATAATAATAATCATTAATATTAATAGGGTAAAATAGTAATTTTTAAAAATATACATTAAAAACTAACAGAAGTTAGTGTCAATGACCAATAGTGTGACGGTTTGGTAAACAGTTAGGACCAATGATGTAATTTTTTTAATGTTAAGACCAATACTGCAATATGAGTATACTATAGAGACCAATCGTGTAATTAACTCAATATATTTATATTTATAAAGTCAGAAGTTCAATGCATGGCAAACATATTACATACTAAGGTTTTGTTTGGTTTATAACAATGATGTTCACTTCAAATTGATGAATGCTACAATGATTGTTAACGATTAAATTCTAACGATTTCTTAACTACTATGATTTATCATCCATGGGATCACTTATATCTGTTTGAAGCTTATGTAAGCTTTGCTTTAGGGTTTCTCCAACCTTAATATAATCGTTTGAATTATATTTGTTTTAAATCTTTGTTTAACGCATGAATCTAAGATTATTATGATGTTATTTGAATATGCTTCAATAACTTACGTCAAACTTACAAGTTATCTTTATATTACAAAAATATTAAACTTTTATAAAGATGAAAGTTAACCAAAGTTAAACACAAACATCAAATTAGTAACTTTAGATGATATTAATCCAAAGTTTGTTAAGTGTTCTATTAAAATCATTTTTCTTTATCATTTTAAAGTTACTCAACTTTCATCAAGTGTTGTAATCTTATTCGGCGTATAATTTTAAACTTTCGAATAGCCTTCGACCGTGCAGCGCGCCGAAGCTCATCAACCCCGACATTTGTGCATGAAAAACCACCCTGTCCATTAACCAACGATCACCCGCCACCGCGTTAGCCAAGCTCCACCACTTACACTCACCACCAGCACCGGAAAACTCACACACAACCACCTCTTCCGGTAGCATCGGTTTATAAATATAAACCACATTTCCCGCCATACGCCCTTCGATCGACGACGTTTGCAGATCATCACCCTTCAATTTCTCAACGAAACTCACAGGCATTTCAGCAATTTCATCGCATTCAAACGACTCACATCTCACTTCCCACAGCTTTACGCCGATCACATCGTCGGAATCACCCAACATTCCGATCAGAATCAATCTGTCACCGGAGAATCCAATACACGAGTGAAAAACATTGCGATCTGTAAGCAAATCGTACGGACCGTACCAGATGTTCATCAACGGATCAAACGTATGCAACATACCGGAGCTTTTCTCCACGACGAAGAGATGATGATCGTCGGAGGCGGTTGACTGCCACGTCGACGACGCCGATCCGGAGAAAAACTCCGGCAACGGCTCCTGATTGGTCCACGTGTGCGCGTCAACGTCGTAGATCTCAACGGCGAGAGGATCGTGCTCGAAATCGGAAGCACCGCCGGCGACGACGACGAGCTTGCCGACGACGGCGACGATAGGGTCGATCCGCCAGACACGTGGCGCCACGGCGTGGTGCCACGTCAGGTGGAGCGGATCGAACGAGAAGGAGAAGTTTGACGGAGATATCATGTACAGAAGATTCGATTGCGATGATCGGAGTGATGAGACGTAATCGATCGACGGCTGATGGATGTGGATCCAGAGGCGTGAGTGTGGATCGTACGCTTCTGTTGTTGTTAGGTGTGGTGGTCTTGAGCTTTGTGTATGGAGGATTAACCATGGTTGGGGTTTTGGGGGTTTGAGGAGTGTGGAGTTAACGGCTTTGTTCCATGCTTTGGAAACGAGGGATGTTGGAAGTAAGTGGATGAGTGGGAGGTGAGAGAGCACTGCTTCCAGTATGTCGCCGTCGATGGGCGGTGCTACGGCGGTGATCGGAGATTGATCGCCGGACGGTGGCATTTTGTTGTTCGCGGGGAAGACGAATAGAGTAGGAATAAAGATGATGAAGCGGCCACAATACCTCCTCTTTATAGAAACTAAATTAGATTTAAATAATCAAAACTTGTCATTTAGTTTGGGCGGTAATCATCAATGATAGTCTCAGTAACATGCTCATTAGATATTTACACCATACTCGATTTCACTCACAATAATAATTATGAACGAAATGAAAAACGTACACGTGAAATTGAACGGAAAATAAATACAAAACGGGTGTGAATCTATCATAATTAAGCTATTGAGATTGCCATTGGCAATATAAATGAAAGTTGAAAGTGCCACCGATTAAACTAATAGTATGAATTATTATCGGTTAATGAATAATAGTTTGGATCATCAAAATTTAATTTGTATTTAATATAAGACAAGAATATATATATTTCAAATTTTATTCAATAAAAAGAAATAAAATGGTTTACATTTTTATAGATATTTGAATTTGTGGGAGGGTATTATATCTGATGATGAATTGAAACTTCAAACATTTATAAATATGCATCATAGTACACTCATGTTACTAAGTTTTGACTTGCGTGGATAAATGTAATGAAGCATTGTTTGCAAAGAAAACCAAACCTTATAATAATTCATATCCTAATGCAAAAATGATAATCACAATGAAATGAATTATTGAAAACGAATGAACAATTACATAGCTAATTTTATTTTTTTAAACATCCAATTTATTTCCTTCTTCCCCTTCTTTTTATTCTATTTCTTCTTTTATCCTTAATCACCACTTCCCACCACCGTCACCAACCACCACAAGCATCACCGACCAACAAGATCGGTCGCCACCACCATCACCACCGACCAACAAGATCAGTCGCCACCACCAATAACCACCGGCTTCCACTACCACCACCGACTGTGACCACCGGTAACCACCAACTACCACCACCAATTACCATTGTTCACCACCAGCACCACAGCCACTACCAATCACCAACACTACCGATTGTCACAACCATAACCACTTTTGTATTTTATTTCTTATCTTTTATTACCTAACAAACAAAACAAAATAATGATTCAATCTATTCTCCGTATGTTTTTTTTGCTCATATTGTTACGCCGTTAAGCTAATTTTACAATATGTTACTATTGCGAATTGTTTTTTAAGTTTGATAACATGGTCATAAGATTAAAAACGGAATTGTTGATATGGTATGAAAACCATTTGTTCTTAATCTTCTTCTATTTTCATCGATTATCAATATGATAAAGCTTGAAAACAGCTATTTTTGCATTTTTTTTTTTAAATTTTGGTTTCAATTTGCGATTGAAATCTCCATAAACAACATTCACATAATCAAGACAACATCATAACTTTTTTTCAATTTATTTATTGTGCCTTTTAACACATGCGAACACTTTCTTTATTAAAGAAACGTTTATTTAAATGGTTGTTTTATTTGGGAAAGTTTCAAATGCAAATTTTTCTTAAAACTAAAAATTGTAAGAGAATTGTTAACACGTGTTCTTTTGATCAAAATTAAGTTGGAGGCGAATTCGGTAGTATTCCTCCTTCTCAAGTTCCACCTTCTTTTTACACATTAATAACTTTTACATAGGATATTATTTTTTTCAGAAAATGACACCATAAAAAAGAGCATTTTTTAATCTTTAAAACGTGTATAGTGTTGATATAAAAAAAAGTTTTTTTTCATGGTTTTTAACTCATTGTGTAATTTCGTCAGGTAATTGTGTAATCTTCTGAATTGATGAGGATTACATAATTATCTGATGAGGAATACATAATGAACTTGAACATTGTTTGTTATTCAAAAATCATCATTTTAAAAAACAATGCATAACACAATATGCAACATTAGACACAATAGGGAACACAATGATCAACACTAGACTCGATGATTAACAATAGTCACATTGAGCTGCTTGATGATGATTACAAAACGACCTGATTAGGATTATACAATGAACTGGAAAAATGTAAAAAAAAATCATTTTTAGCATTATGTTATTTGAAAATCACAATTTTAAAAAAATACAATGCATAATACAATAGTCAACATCAGGCACAATGGGTAATACAATAACCAACACTAGACTCGACAATTAGCAATAGACACAATGAATTGTTCAACGAGAATTACAAAATGATCTGATTCGGATTACATAATGAATTGGGGAAAACGTAAATGAATTACATTTTCAACATTGTGTTATTTGAAAATCATCATTTTAAAAAACACAATGCATAACACAATAGTCAACATGACATAATGGGTAACACAATTATCAACACTAGACTCAACAATTAGCAATAGACATAATGAGCTGCTTGACGAGAATTACAAAATAACCTGATCAAGATTACACAATGAACTAAAAAACATAAAAAATTACATTTTTGGCATTATGTTATCTGAAAATCACCATATAATAAAGACAATGGTTAACATTAGACACAATATGTAACACGATAACTAGCACTAGACTCGATGATTAACAATATACATAATCAGTTGCTTGATGAGAATTACACAATAACCTGATCAGGATTACACAATGAACTGGAAAACGTAAAAAACTTACATTTTTTTCATAGTGATATTTAAAAATCATGATTTTTAAAAACACAATGCATAACAAAATGGTCAGCATTAGACATAATGATCTGATTAATATTACACAATGACCTGACGAATGTTACATAATGAGCTAAAATAACGTAAAAATACTTCATTTTTATGTATCAGAATTGTAGGCGTTTTAAAAATTAAAAAACGCTTGCTTTTATAGTGTAATTTTTAAAACAAAATAATATTGTATTTAAAAGTTAAGAGCGTTTAAAAAAAGGTGAAATTTGAAAATGTGGTTAAGATCAAAATACCATTGGTCTATCATTTAAAGTTTTTATTATTTACCATTATGCTATCGAATTTTCTTAGTCCTTTGATCTAATATCTAATAGATAATAATCATTCTCACCCTTTTTAGTTTTTTTTTTCTCTTTTTACTATAACCCCACCCGTTTTATAATCCTCAAATCAATTATACATTGATTAGAATAATTAATTTAATTTATTTTATTTTTTTTGGCAACATCCATTATAAGACTTTATTCGAGGGTAATGAACCATGTCAAATGAGTGTTGGTTGGTGCCCTCTGAAAGCATTGATGACACAGCTTTTAACCGAATAGAAACAATAAAGAATACAGAACTGTGTTGATCAAAACTTTTTTCATTAAATAGAGAACGTGACACACAATTGTAAAGACATGATCCCTATTTATCCTAGACCAACTTGTAGACCAAGTTACCCTATTTAGACTTAAATTAGGAAACAAAATCAAACTAAAGTAAGTAACTAAATCAGACTCAAACAATTAAAAAAATAACTTTACTAATTAACCCTTTTAAGTATTGGATATTGTCAATCCAACAATCACCCCCTAATCTTGTCTTGCACTATACTTCATAGTAATACTGGTCCATCATTCTCGTTTCGGGTAAGATTAACCTCCTCCTTCTGCTCTGTCACACCCCAACCTTAACGGCGGAAACGTCGAGATGTGAGAATTAAGATTGTTCATGCCACACAAAGCTAATTTAAAGAGTCAATAATATTAAATATCAGTATTCATGACATATATTTAAGAAATAACATAAGTTCAAACATTCAACAATACATAAGATTTTCAACATCATGTGACAAAAAGTGACTTTTTATTTTGATCTAGGTCTAGTCCTAGATGTAAACAAGTCTTCAAAGCAAGCTAAGCAATATCATTTCCTGAAACATGTTAAAATAATGTCAACAATATGTTGGTGAGTTTCCATAGATTTAGCATACATAAGTATATATCAAAAGATGGCAATTCACGTCACAGGTTACTGAATAAAGTAAATAAAGATGGATGAACAAATGTAACAATCAAACCTTGACAAATATGGCTATTACAAGATTAAACGATTAGCTATGTGTATTTGGTTCCCATAGTGCTCAAGAACACGACACTAGGAGCCGGCAATAACCTCGGCTTTAGCACCAAATAGGCTTGTCAGGCCCATAGATCTATGACGTCGCCAGGCTAGCAATAGTTAATGATTGTATCTTACAAGGGTCATCACATGATAGTTACAAGATTTCAAATAACCATGACAAAATAAGATAAATTGCACAAGTGTTACAAGATTAAAAACGTGGTTACAAGTGTGTTTATAATACGATTAACATGTTTCACCCCAAAAGTGTGAAATAATATAAAAAGGGGTATGAAAACTCACTTGGATTATAACGATGAGCAAATAAGAAAGTCTTGTATTAAACGCCGAATATTCGTTAAAGTTCAACCTAAATGAACGACGTATTAAGTTAATTATGATTATTATAGTGTTAAAGGTATACGGGAATTCACAGTTTAAATTTGTGATTTTGGATAACAATTGTAACGATGTTATTTATAAACCATTTAACCCATGATTTTAATTTATAAGATATATACAATTTATTGTCATTTTAATATTTAAATTATTAAACAAAAATCTTGCGATAAAATCTTTAATAAAAGTTGAACTTTTATTATCAAGGAATTATTATTTACAATAGTACATTTATAATTTTAAATGGTTAAAATAATTCTATTAATCACAATAAATGCACATTTTAAATATGTACATATATATATTTATTCTCTTTTAAATATATGATTTGAACTTGTAAATATAATTTTTTTTAAAAGAAAGATTTATTGAAATTCTTGGAAATTAAGGAAAATTAACTTCTTTACAATTTAAAATTAATAATAAATTATATTTTATAACATTTTTTATAATCTCCAAAATAAAAGAAATAACTGAATTCCTAAGAAAATTCAAAAGAAAATAATTTTATTAGATTCCAAAGATTTTTATATAATTAATAATAATAATATTAATATATTTTCTGGATTTTAACCAAGAAAGCATATTAAAAATAAATGCAAGGGCTCCCGTGCCCCCTGCATAAACTCCCCAAGCTTTAACCACTGGACCAATGCCCTGTTATGTGTAAATTTTCAGAATTCAAAAGTTAAAACAATTTACCCAGAAAAACCCCAATTCCATACGAACCCTAGATTCAAAACCAATCAAATCGAACCACCAATCCATCATGAAAACAAAATTAACCATGGGGCTTTTGTTCTTCGCATCAAACCGAGTGTATCTATGTACTCAATTACCTTATTTAGTTGCGGAACTCGACGATTATGAACACCCTAGTGCCACAACAGTTGTCTGAATCGATTTTGATGTGTGTGTGTGTTTTAGTTGTGAAATTAAGTGTGTAACTTGTTTAAAAGGATCGATTAGAAGCTTCACCTCCATTATATATCACCGATTGTAATCAGTTTCAAGATGAACGAGTTATGAAATTGAATGTGGTTCGGTTTCGACTTGAATGAGCTGTAATAGCCGAATGATTTCAAATTGTAACTCATGTGGGTTTCGAAACTGATGTACGAGCGTAATAGGTGATTTATTGGGGTTTAAATCGATGAATTTTTTATGGTTTGGTGATCACCGGCGACGGCCCGAGGAGTGGCCGACGGGGATCAGGGTTTGGGTTGGGTTTTTAAAATAATCACACTTAAGTCCCTGATCTTTATAAGTTTGCATTATTAACCCAAAGGTTAAGTTTTCTTTTAAAACAATTTTTTTTAGTTTAGTTCCTGAGGTTTAAATGTTAATATTTTATGCATAAACTATATATTTACAAGTTTTAAAATATTAACTTATTTTGTTTTTATTTATTTTCAAGATTTAACACCTATAATTATTATTGTTATTATTAATATCATAATTATTATTATTATTAACATTATTACCATTATTATTATTATTATTATTATTATTATTATTATTATTATTTTTATCATTATTATTATTTACTTAATTATTTAAGAATAAAAGAGATCAAGGTACAATAAATTAGAAACGAGTCTTCGTATTTGCATAAATGACAAAACACACCCTTACAAGAGGTAACGAAGTTTAACAAACGTTTAACAAAAATACGAGAGGTCACATGCTCCCACTTAGGACATTTGGGCACATAATGTCCGAGCCCACCACACTTGTAACATGTAATGTTACTTTTATCTCGTTGAACTCTACCACCTCCTTGACCTTTCCCAGACCCCCGACCTCTACCCCGGCCACGTCCAAAGTCTTCTTGGTGTGAGCTCTCACAACCACAAAGTTCACTCTTATGGTCATTTCTTTTCCTTTTCCATCAATATTTGCAAGTAACAATTTCCCATGCATATCACCTTCTTCAGTCGGCTTATTGATACGTTCCTTAAAAGCTTTAAGTCCCCCAATGGCTTCCTGAAAGGACATGGTATTTAGATCCGCAAACTCTTCTATTATGGCTATAATTGCGATGAATTTTTCAGGCACCGATCCAAGAAGTTTCTTTACAAGCTTCTTGTCTTCTGTGGTACACTCGAGGTTATTGAATTTCGAGATGAGTTGGCTTATTTTTCCCAAAAAATCATCAACCATCTCCCCGTTCTTCATATTTAATGCTTCAAAGTCAGATTCAAGAGCACCAAGGCTTGCCTCCCTTACTTATTCCACACTAATATATCAGGTCTGCAGTGCAACCCAAATTTATTTAGCAGTGGTGTGGTGTGACACCTGGAGAAGAATATCCTTGGGAATCGCCTGAAACAATAGTGCTACCACCATGTCATTCTTTTTTTCTTCAACTTTTGTTTCCTCTCTTGGTTCGATTGCTTCAAGAATCCCATGGACTCGAAATATTGCTTTGATCATTATTGCCCAAGTGTTGTAGTTTGTGGGGTTCAGCACCGGACATTGCAAAGAAGACATGTTGCTTTCTTTAACAGTGATTAACGCCTGATTGTTCAGTTGCTCTGCCATTGATCTTATCGGTTTCGTCTACTATACGTTAAAGGAGTTCATGGGTTAGTTCTAGGCTTACAAACGCTGCATTGCCTGGGTTTTGAATATCCCTCTAATCGCTGCACTGCCTGCCAAAAGGAGGATGATGAAAAACTCCTGCACCTGCTTGCTGCCTTCTGAACGATGCTGTTGCATATGTTCTTCGATCTTTTCCTAAAGCAACAAGTAATCTGTTGTTGATCGCTAACCTGCAGATCACTACAACCTGCCTTGTCTGCCCCTTGATCATTAGAAGAACACCAGCCTGCTACCCTCTTCCTACCTTGTTGCTAGACGGCTCTGATACCAATTGATGGCACAACCCTTAACCGAACAGAAACAATAAAGAACAAATAACTGTCCTCATCAAAGCTTTTGACCGACTCTTTTTATTAAATAGAGAACTTGACACAAAATTACAAAGACACCAATGACCCCTATTTATACTAAACAAACTTGCCGATCAAGTTACCCTACTTAGACTTAAATTAGGAAATAAAATCAAACTAAATTAAGTAACTAAATCAGACATTCAAACAATTAAACAAATAACTTTACTAATTAACCCTTCTAAGTATTGGATATTGACAAGATTATCCAACAAACATATTACCATAGACATAGGGTGTTGTGGCCGAATGGATTTTCACCATGGGCAGCAAGGGGTCATCCAAAGACAAAGTGGTGGTTTTATGACAGGATCCATTATGTGAATGTCGATTCTCACTTTAGTTATAAAGTGAATGTAAAGCTAAATCATTAAAGAGTGTAATTAGATCATAAGCAAACGTTCTCATGGTCATAGGGGATTTGATAACGGGAATATGTGACGAGTCAACTACTCAAGGTTCAAGTCTATTCAAGAATGTATTTATGCACGAGTTTCTTATAATTCATATTTATCTTTTGGAGTGCCATTACGTTTAAGGGCGTAGTATATCTGTTCAAGGTAAATAAATTTCTAGACTCCGTACTGATTAAGAAAGAACAAATTCTAACGAATCTCGATCATAAACATATGAAGGATAATAAAATGAAAACGTGGAGGATAATATAATGATCTACATGATATAAACTTGAGAAAGGAATCGAGTTTGATATTGTACTTTTTTATTAAATAAATATGATATTATACAAGTATTAATATATGTGCTGGTGACTGGGTGAGAGAAAAAGAGTTTAATAGTCAAAATCATTATGAAAACAAAGTCAAACAAAGCAATTGGCTCGGTTAGGGAGGAGGGGGCGCCCTCGGATACTTGCTCGGGTAGGGGGGTATCCGCTCGGGTACACCGCCGCCACCCTTGCGGGTACCCTGGCGGGTAGTTGCTCACGGGTACCATTTGCTGAAGAAAAAAGCGAAGAAGAACGGCTATATATCCGTTGAAGATATCCGTTGGAGGCGCTCTCTAATATAAAAAAAATATTTTAACACTATAAATACTTACACACATACACAATATTATCTACACAAACACACGTATATTTACACAAACACAAACACAATATACACACTATTATTTACACAAACTCAAACAAAATCATACAAACACAACAATTACACAAACATAATAATATCTGATGAGTTTTCAAATTTGTACATTCCCTAAAACGATTTGGATTCGTTGAATTCGAATGATAGTAGTTTATATTTTATGAAACATCTTGTCGACAAAGCCCTGGAGGATACGACAAGTAGTTCTTCTAAAAAAATACGTTCCACGCGATTGTGTAACGGGTCACGAGCTACTTATGAACGACTATTTCGTTGACGATTCGAAATACGATGAACAAACGTTTCGAGGAAGGTATCGTATGTCGAAACGTTTATTCTTAAAAATAGTCGGCGATGTCGAATCACAAGAAGAATGGTTCCAAGACAGGCTTGACGGGAGGATGAAAAAGAGTTTCACCTCGCTACAAAAATGCACATCGGCGGTCAGACAACTCGCAACAGGTAACACTCCAGACGAGTATGATGAGTATTTATGTATGTCTGCTCGGACTTCGTGTGAGTGTCTACAATTTTTTTGCAATGCCATTATTAAGTTATATGGTAGGGAGTTCTTTTATTTTTAATTATGTAATATTTTATTTTTAATTATATAATTTTTAATTTTTAGTAAAAGTTAATTTCTCTTTTGAATTATTTAAATATAAAAATAAAAGTTCCAGGGTAGTCTAGGGTTGTATTTTTAGCTTTTTGGGTGTTTCAGGGTAGTTCAGGATACTTCTGATGTGACAGTGTGTGATTGGTGGATTCCAGGGTACTTCAGGGCTACGCCCCCTCCTCCTTTAATGCGCCAATATTCTGTTGTAGTCATCACCATAATCATCATGATTATTTGGCCGAGTGGTTTAACGGCTTTGATTTATTTTGGTTTTAAACATTGATAAATTATTATTAACTTAATGTTATTAACTTTTAAATTTTAACATGTTGTTTGAAAACAATTCGTTTTTAATTAATATTATTATTATTATTTATTTCTTAACAGCTTTTTGTTGCAACCACTTTTATTAAAAGGTAATCTTAACCAATGTTTTCAAAACCGTTTCAGACAGCGAATCGAAAACGTTACCGGGTCTGCTAGTCGGACCGGATTTAATAACCAGATGAAGTCAAATTATGTATGTATGTGTGTATATATATATATATATATATATATATATATTTCAATCTAAGTATTTTATATGCATAGCTTATAGTTATATATAAAACTTAACATAATATTATCTCAAACACTTCAATTTATCGTTCAACTCACTCGTTAAATCCATTAAAGTTCAAAAAACTGGAAAAAAAACATGAAACAGTCCAACCCCCGAACCGGTTCCCGGTCCAACCACCGAACCGGGACGAACCGGCCGGTCGAACCCATCAAAAACGAACTGGGGCTACTCGGATTGGCCCACCGCGGATTCCCGGTCCGAGCCTGATGAAACGTTGATCTTAACAGCTACTAAGCTTGTTTTTTAACATTTTTTTTTTCACTTTGTATCACTTAATCACTTGCTAGTATTTTGAATTCATACCAATTTTATAAAAAGATGAGGAGGTACATTTAGTCTTTTTCTCTTATAAAAACTAAATCTACTTCTTGCTACGCATTGAGGAGGGCGGGGTGGGCGACTGCTCAGGACCCGATCTCCTCGGGGTCGAGATTTTTTTCAAAAATATTTTATATTATATATGTATGTATATTTTTAAAAAAAATAATCTATAGGTCATCATAAACCCAATAACAATTTAATTATTTTAACCTATTTTTCCTTAAAACTCATTAACATAAGAAATAGTTTAGCCCACTATTATTACCCAATTTAATACTCAATTTTAAAATAAATAAAGTCAAGAACTCTATATTAAATAGGCTCATTTTCTCTACTCGTCCATAACCCATTTTTTTTAGATTCTCGACGACGGCCCTACTCCTTAATCCTTAAACTATCTTCTATATATTAATTGATGTTTTGTCCTTATGTTTTTAAAAGTGTAAGTTGCTGTTTAAAAAAAAGATGCATTGATTAAAAGAATAACCCAGTTTAAATCGTGTTTAACTTGTTTAGATGTCGGTTTGAAAAAGATGCATAGTCTAAACTCTAACTTTTTAAATGTTCATTTAAGAGTATTCACAATGGATTTCTCATCTTCATCCATATAATTATATTAAAAATCACTAGTTTTTCTCTCTTTTTTTCAATTAAATAATACTTTTTATACACTTATCATTAATTTTTTCCCTCTCTTCCACTCACAACCACTTTCAAAAATATTAAAAATTTTATAGGGATTAAACAGTGATTCCCCAAATATAACGATGAACAGTAACATTTTCTCTTTGCTTCACTCACAACCACTCAAAACCATTCCATATAGTATAGAAAACGCACTCATATATTTTTAAGGACTCTACTGTTAATGCTCTAAGAGCACGTAACTTTTTAAATGGCTATTAGACATGTGAGGGTGTATATTTAGCAACAACCCTTTGTAAAATAAGGTGTAAGTTTCTATTGTTCTCACACGTATTTTAAAAATGAATTAGTTTGATTTTAATATCTATAATCTATAACATATAATAAAAAATTTACAGGTTGTATATATAGTCGTCACATAGACATTTTCACATGTTTTCATCATATTGACTTTGGAAACCTTGATTTTTAATTTTTAATTTTTAATTTTTAATTACAGTATAACCTTAAAAAATTTCCATATATTTTAAAATTTTTAGTTTTTAATTATAACCTACATATTCATTCCAACCATAAGCTCAAACATATATATATATATATATATATATATATATATATATATATATATATATATAGAAAGTATTAATTGATTTACTAATTTTAAGATAAAGACGGATAAGTCACGAATAAAACTTATAATGTTGTCTACAAAGAAGTATTTGGATCTTTATAAATATTTTTTTACTTTTAATTGATATTTGTCTTAACACTGTATCTTTATTTCAAATTTTATATTTTTATTTGACTTATTTATTAATGTAATATGTGCCCTTTTCTCTAAAACTGTTTACATTTTATTTTTCATATACCAAACTAGCTTTCATATTTTAATTTATTTGTTTCACATCTTTTATATATATATATATATATATATATATATATATATATATATATATATATATATATATATATATATATATATATATATATATATATATATTTGTTGAGAATCATTATTTTCGTAAGAACTCTAGAAACCAATATAAGCCACAAGTTTAACACATGCAAGTCACATGTCATTTACATCATTTTGTTAAAACATTCATAACTTTTTTAAACGACATTATTTTTACAAAAAATTTCACTATTAATTTTAATATTTTTTTATCTTTCCAACGCCTACCATGTTGATATACTTTTTTAAAAAAAAATCTTCCACCCATTATTTACACATGTGTAAATTTGTTTATACGCATGTGTAAATCCGGTTTTACCCATGTGTAAATTCGGTTTTACCCATGTGTAAATCCGGTATTAAACATGTGTAAAACGAATTTCGTATAAAAAACAAGTTTTTTTTATTTTTTATGAGTTTTTTATTTTTTTATGAAAGTGAGAAATGAGATAAACATTTTTGTTTATTTTTTCTTTATGTTATTTTTTGTTTAATAATTTTTTATAATGTTTTCGTAATTTACCATTTTACCATTAAAAACTCGTGGCTCACATTGGTTTCTAAATTTTTTTAAAAAAAAGTATTCTCATTTGATCCCTCTCTTATAATACTATAAATTTAAGTTTACAAGTGTTATTTTTTTTCAATCTGTGTAACACAAATATAACTAACCTAGTGCATAATAATAGACTAATCTTACAGGTTTTGACTTACGTGGATCAAGGAAAATGGCACTAATTTGTGCCCACGCCTCATAAGTCGCATCTATTTTCTTTATCTTTTTCTTTATTTCCTTTTTTTTGTGTTGGTTTTGGTTGTGTGTGTTAGTGGTTTTGTGGGTGGGGGTGGGGGGTTGTTTGTAACCTTTTCCATGAAGCTTAGCAAGTGATTTTGCATCTTCTTCTAAATATTGGTAACATAATAAACAAGATGAAGAGATTTGGTATCCATCGTAGTGGAGGTTGATGTTTTTTCTTCAGCCATGGATGTACTCGATAGCAGCAGTAGGTACCGATTTCGATGAGGACGATGATGGATATAGAGCAGATTAGGGTTTAGACTCTAATACCACAAATATACGGCTAGAATACAACCAATCTACCCTATAATTATAAACAAGACGTATTACAAATATATAAATAGATATAATCTCTAATAATTTTGTATATTCAAAAATATGTTTAAAGTTAAAAACAAAGACGTGTTTTGAAAGTGTGAACTAATAGAAAGACCAAGGACCATGAGAAGTAATTATGACCCTGGTGCACGCTTAGACAACGGTGGATGACGATGGTGGGCGAAAACAATGTGTAGTTATAGAGGGCGATTGGACGGCATGCTTTCCAAAGTTTGTGTAAACACTAGCCAAATTTATAAGAAAAAGTTTGGTAGACGACATTTTGATGTTTTCTGGGTTGTTATCAAGGAGAAAACTAAAGATGTTTTTGTTGTAATAAGTATTTACAATATTTTTAGGGGAACATGAAAAACGGAAACTACAACGAAACATATTACATTTTGGTAGACTTTATAACCGTTTCCATGAAGCTTGAATAATTTTACACATGATGAGTAGGTCATTTTTGCACATTGTTCTAAATATTGGTAAAATAATAAAGAAGTTGAAGAGATTTGGTATCCACTAGAGATGGGCAAATCGGGTTTGGGTCATACCCGGGCCCGGATACAAACCGGGTTTGTGTCCAACCGGGTTTTTTGTACCCGGGTATTGGTGAACCCGGGTACGAACCCGGGTCGGGTTCAACGGCATACAAACCCTACCCGGTATACCTGGGTAGGGTCGGGTCGGGTCGGGTCCGGGTATGAAACCCGGGTTCAACAGGGTTTTTTCCTTTTTTTTTCTTTTTTCTTTTCTTGTGTGTGTGTCGAACACCGGGTCGTATGTTTTTTTTTTCTTATATTTTCTTTTCTTTTTTTTCTTTTTATTTTTCTTTTCTTATACCGAGTTCACTTGAATGATAAAAATTTAAACAACTTAATATATAAATATATACAAATCTTGGGCACAAAACTTGCAACGAGCCTTTACAGACCCGTCACTCAACTCAACCATATCTCAATTGCACCAAACATCCATGTTACGATTGTGTGCAAGAACACGAACGACGGTTGAAGCGTTGGACGAACCTTGACCAACGGAAGATTGTGAGTGAGCCATATCAAGATTTAAGAGAGTGAAAATGTAAAACGAGAGAGTGAAAGTGTAAAACGAGAGTAAACGAGAGTATTTTTTACGTTTTTTGCGTATGTTTTTGCGTTTGAGACTTGGGTACTAAACCATATCAACCCACACCTATTTATACTAACTTATAAGCCTAAAAGGTGACAAAAAAAAGGCCAAAATCGATCCCAACGGCTATATAGCCGTTAAAAACGACTAGTTTTTTTTTTTTTTTTAAAGGTCAAAATCGGGTCCAACCGGTTCGGGTCGGGTCGGGTTCGGGTCGGGTTCTAAGAAATTCTAGAAAATCATACCCGGTTCCAATCCTACGGGTTTTTTTCGGGTCCAAACCGGGTATACATATACCGGGCCGTACCCGTACCAGGTTCGGGTCGGGTCCGAACCCGGTTTTTATGCCCTCCTCTAGTATCCACCTAGTGGAGGTTGATGCTTTTCCATCGGTTATGGATGTACTCGATAGCGGCAATAAGTACCGAGTCCAATAAAGGCGACGATGGGTATGAAGTAGATTAGGGTTTAGACTCTAAATATAGGGATAAAATATAACCAATCTACCCTTCAATTATAAACAAGACATATTACAAATATATAAACAGATAAAATCTCTAATAATTTTGTATCTTTAAAAATATTATTAGAAGTTAAAAACAAAAACATGTTTGAAACTGTACATTAATAGAATAATATGTCATGACTAGGGACCGTGAGGAGTAATGATGACCTTGGTGTATGCTTAGACAACAGTGGATGACGATGATGGGCGAAAACAATGGTGTGGTTATAGGGGGCAATTGGCCAACATGCTTTCCGAAGTTTTTGTAAACGCTAGCCAAATTTATAGATAACAGTTTCGTAGACGACATTTTGATGTTTTCTTAGTTGTCATCGAGTAGAAAACCAAGGACGATTTTTGTTGCAATAAGTATATACAATATTTTTAGAGGAGCATAGAATTCGGAAACCATGACAAAACATGTTCTTTTAATTATAATATGGTAAATCAGTTTCGATTCAACAAGTCGATTCCAATGCCGTTAGAGTAAGCTTAATCAGAGATCTTTTGAGTCGGTTTAACGTGGTTTTCTACTTTTTTAGGTTTCCTTTTTAAATTTTGTTTCTATATATATTAATTCAATAGTATGTCAAATTGATTTGGAAATCTTGGCCCCCTTTGGAATTCTTCTGTTTTGTAATGGGAACTTGTTCATATGAAAAATGACAACTGATTTGTAAGAGGGTGAATAAGTATAGTGCCTTTTCATTTTAATATAAAATCAGACTTTTAACTTATTTGTGAATTGTGATCGTGATCTTCGTTCACGTAAATAAAACGATATTTTAAAATAATACATGGTTAAAAACTTTCTTATTATAAATAAAATAAAAATTTTGTTTAATAACAAACACTTTAAAAAGATGTCATTTTTAAAATCTTTTTTAGTATAACTCTCAATTTTAATTATTTTTTATTAATAAGAAAACCTACTTTTTAAAATGCCAATTTTAAAAAATTCATATTCTTAGAAAAAGTTTGATGTTTTAGAAAAATTTATTATTTTATAAAAATCAATTTCTCTAGCAAATAACATTAATAAAAAAATCTCTCTATTAATTTATTAAAAAACTATTTAATCTAAAAAAATTAAATAATATTATTAGTAATTAATGTAATTATTTAATAGGAAAGAAAATCAAGAAAAATTTAGTTAGGAGGAATATGTTGCTGCGATGTATCCCCTTAGTTACCATTTTATTAAAGTAGAAAAATATATCCTATAAGTATTTGTCAACTCGTGTAACATGAATGTCACTAACTTAGTTATTATTATAAGAGTTAATTTCAATTTTGCTTGTCAAACAAATATTTTTTCTACAAAATATTAATAATCAACTTACCTTCAAAAGTTTTATAAGTTGTTTCAATTGCAGTTCAAAAGTTTCATTATATTAGATCAAATTGAAACAACTAATGTAACTTTGAATTGAAATTGAAACAACTTAAAAAATTTTGAAGGTAAATTGATGTTTTTAATTTATTAAAAAAAAATAGTTATTTTTATCAAAACTCAGGAAGTAAAACCAAAGCTAGACTATTATTATAAACATCCATGTAACTGACAAATTGAAGAAACTTTCTGATTTGTGCTCGTGATCTTTGTTCCCGTATATAGTAAAGAAAACCTCTTGATGAATAGCCATTTGATGAAGTATTTAAATTCATAAGCATTTTACATTCAATGTTAATTTTGCCTCCCTCACGCTTTTATTTGCTAATCAATTTCATATTCTTATAAGACTTTTTAAGTGTAAATTGAACACATTCACCCATGGGAAACAAATATCTACATTAAATATAGAATAAGACTGTATATCGAAGCGATCTAGCCTTTTCCTAGCTACCGATCTAGCCTTTTCCTAGCTACTGCGTGAGAGTTAAATTAAAACCTTGTATGCCCTAAATATTATTCTTGAAAGTGAATATCACACAATAGTGTTGGTGAAGTACTTTTTTAAGCATTTTTACAAACATTTTCTTTGATATCACATCTTTATGAATGACAAATCTTTTTTAAATTCTTTAAAGTTCACATTTTTTTTCTTATTCATCAATGTCGTCCTTTGAAAGTGAATATCACACAATAGTGTTGGTGAAGTACTTTATTAAGCATTTTCACAAACATTTTCTTTGATATCACATCTTTATGAATACACATAGACAAATCTTTTTTAAATTCTTTAAAGTTCACATTTTTTTTCTTATTCATGAATGTGAGAAGACATTTACGATCTTTTTATGAGAAAGACTCGAAATTAAATTCCGCTTGAGGCCCTGAAAAAGATTGAGCTATCCTGTCTATGAAACTTACAATTCAAACATGATCTCAAAATCATCATCCTCAAAAGAGTAAAATCCAACTCACATTTCCTTGATAAACCAATACATTCATGCCACTTGTAACCCTCATATTGAACATCAAATGGGATGTAAATGTGAATCATAAGATTTGAATGAAACAAAATTTTAAGGTTCAGTGATAACAACTAAAAAACCTGCCAATGTTGTTGTGGTTCTATTCATGGAAACATGCATTAAGTACAAAGTACAGTAACATAAATGCTGCATCAAATATCCCTCCCTCACATACTAGACACGTTTTAAGTTTAAAATGGGACCCACTAGGACAACACATGATATAAACAGGACTCACAAATGAAAAAAAGTTAGTTTTGATTTTTGTTTAGCATGTAGTGAAATATGTTACCTGTTTTCAGTTGCTGGCCCGAACACAGCATTCAATAGTTCCATTATCTTTTAAATCTTCGACGGGTGGGTTTTGGTTGTTATCACCTGTGAGACGGGCGGTGCAAGGGGATTCTTCAAGTAGTTGATAGTTTACAAATGCACCCAACGCCCCTAGGAATCCCTCATGCCTCAAAAACATTGCTTTGGCCTCGCCTTTGGACCTGAAAAGGCAAGTCGACAGGTCATATACAAAACTTTAGGTAAAAGACAATGGGTTAAATAAAAAAAGTCAACCTTGCCTTTGGAACTAAAATAGACAATTTTAAGCCGTTTGGTTATAAATGGTTGATTTGGGGTTATGTTTTACCACATATGGGTAAAAACATAGCTAAAAAGACGACAGGTCAAATGGGTTGATCAAGTCAAACGTGTCGAAAGTTGTCCAAAGTGTATTTGTATTAATCTGGAAATTCTCAACGCAATGTAACAAGATATTAACATGTTAGGGTTGGGGCTAAAGAGGTCAGGTCATGAACATGTTGAGACAGTTAATGCATTTAGGTATTCGTGTCGAGTCCTAGTTGAACTGACCAACAAGATATATAACCCTTTTCAGATATCCATCTCCAACCCTATATTGTATGCTACTTTCAGACATACATACGAGTTTCAGATATCCATTTCCATCCCTATCTTATGTTGAAGGTATAAGGGATAAATAATGGATTTAGCATGAGATATAAAATTAATAATGTGCTATAATTACCAGAAATCAACTGCCACAGATATTGTGTCCATGGTGTAAGCATGACCACGTATAAAATATCCCCCGAAGAATATTTTTTTGAGACCAAATCGAAGTGCATTCAAGTATGCAATCTGAAAAGAGCACAAGATATCAAAAGCAAATATTCATCAACATGAACAGCACTTTACCTTGAATACTTGTTCAAATGTAGCAAAAAGTGCAGTGACTAATGGCAATATAATGACTCGTACAGTATGTGTGCAATGTGATTCAGTATAAACAATTCTATTCGAAATATAAACAAACAACATTTATGCTTAAAACCTTTTAGTTCATTTTATTACAAAAATCAGATTATTATTGAAATACTATGTTTTGAAACCATATTTGATAAACTAAATAATATAAGAGGAAACGGCATAAAAAGGTGATGTGCTATATGACAATTTGTATCTGAGGGCTGCGTTTGTGCACTTTACTTTTGCCCCATCAAGGGGAACCTACTTCTAAAAATGGCTTAGAAAGGGTAACATAATTATAACATTTAGCAGAAAAAGGGAACATACTTATGGCAAGATACCCTTTTAGATAAATTGGAAAGTCAATTACCCTCTTAATACTTTTTCAAAAATTAGTTACCCTTTGTTAGGAAAGACAAGTACAAGTCCCAAGTGGACATTTTCCTTAAGAAGTGAAAAAAAGTCATCTAGACCAACCTAACCAAAACTACCGCTTTGACCCGTTAACCCAATTTGCCACCTACGTGCACATAACATCATGAGATGGTGATTTTTAAGTATGTGACATTATAAATGTGTTCGTGAGAAAGAATAACATATGGAGTAGGGCTAACGTCACATAAAGAACGTATGTAGCCCGGGGTCTGTTTTGGTTATTATTTACGTCCCGGCCTGGTAATTATACTTCACTAAAATGGGCTAGTTTGGTAATTTAGTGGACATACAGCCAATAAAACTGGTGAAGAAGCTGACATAGCAAGGCACCTCATCAGAGAGGGCGCCACACAAGCAAGTAACCAGTCATCTAGTGATCATATTACCAAATTGTCCCATTTGAGAAAGTAAAATTACCAGGAAGGGACAATAATGAGTATAATTACAAAATGAAATATCAATCAAATTATGTTGCTATTTTATCACATTAGCCCTATGGATTATATATATCTACGCAACAATAAAATAAATTACATGTCACAAAAGTTCAACTTATTGTAATTCACCTGTCCTATATTATTAGAGATCATCCTCAAGAGAGACCTTGCCACATCTTCTGGCCTGTAGTCTTCAAGCTCTTTGTTTTCGGATACTGCTTTCCCAAAGCTAGATGCAATAGCTGTTGATGATAATCCAATCTGTTACCATGTTGCAACAAAGTGACTAACAACAATATAAAAAGCTACATAATATTAACACAGATCATCATTGCCCTGGAACTATTGGGCCAACACATTTCGCATAGATATCATCAAAAGCTTGATATTATGTTCAATCTCTTTTTTTTTACAACACATAACGTCTTTGTTTCAGTTTTAAAAGCATGAATTGCAGCCCTAAAGGTTTAATGATTATGAGAATTATGATATTGCCTTGATATCACTTCATCTCCTACTGCCACTATATGCTGCTTCTTGACTAGTGTATTTGCGTATGGACGACATATGATTCTGTGGATATGTACTTCTCAATGTGTATTGGGTAGGAATGGCATATGATCTCTGTTTCTTGTCGCTTAATGTATATTGATCACTCACTATGGTTTGTATGCTTGCTCCTTGTCTATATTTTTGGTACATGATGTGTTCTTGATGATCTACAATACAGTCGTTGTGCTCTGCTCTGCTATGCTCTGTGTTATCTAAATTCCTGATTGCTTTAGAGTTGAGGGTCTAGCAGCCTCTCTATCCATTGTGGTAGAGGTAAGGTTTGCTTACATCACATCCTCCCTAGACCTCGTTAGTAGCTTGGCTATTGATGAGATTTAATGGGTTTGGTTATGGTTATGGTATGAAAGTATGATATTGTATTTCCTGTTTACGCATCAAAGAAGGAGAGAAAATTTTTAATGGACTTCAGATAATCATTTAAGCGTTCGACTGGACTTCTTGTTTCTAAGTTTTCTGTTATAACCAAACCTCAAAATCCGTAATAAACAAATAAGTTTAACAAAGACGTGATATGTATAAATATAGGTACCTTTAGGTAGTCCATTCCACCATATATATCTCCAACAAGCATATCAATCACTCTGTTGTTTCCCTGATGGCTCATCTCCAGCAAATCATCAAAGCTTCAGCAAAAAATACATTAAAGATGTTGTATTAAAGGACCTTTGGTAACTTATCAGCTTTTTAATGTAAATAATAGACCTTTGGTAACTTTAAAAAAAAAACTTCTAAATGTAAGAAGATAAGGACCTTTATTAACTATAATTAAGACTTTTAATGTGAAAAATAAGGATCTTTGGTGATTCAAATCAGCTAACCTCTTACACTTTGTTAAAAGCTTCCCCAAACCCCAAAATGTGCCTCCACCTACACTTGTTCCACTGACTCGTTCAAACTTGCCATCTCCATCAACCTAAAAGCTCATAATGAAAACCCAATGACCTAACACTTGTTAACTTATCAGCAATATCTGCTCACTAAGAAGTTGAACGTTTACTATGGCAGTAATAAGAACAACAGGACTAGCCAAAAAATGAATTGTGAAATCACCTTTATCATGCTTACGCCAGATCCAATATTAACAAGGAGATATGGATATAGATCATTGTGGTCAATCTGCTCATAATTCCTCTGGCCATTCACGTATGTGAAAGCTTCAGATGGCACTGACTATTCAGAAGGAAGTGCAAATCAATAATTAACTTAGCTACCAGGCAAACAATAAACTGGAAGGAAAACATTGAACAGGGAAACACAAGTCAAGTCTTATCTTAATTGCTAGAATCTCCCATAGCACAGAACTCGAAAGTGTGAAAACTCTTAGAAAAATTGAACATTATGTTGTGTTATTGATTAATGACATGGAAACAAGCAATAAAATATCCCAGTCGTTATCTAATTCCTGTTCTATACTTATCCAAGATTATCTCAAACCAATAATTTAATCATAAAACTAAAACCAACACTTATCTAGAAATCATGATAATGATAAAAATCTAATATTTATCCAGTAAGCTCCAACATATGTTAATCTGATCAGATAGGTCCATATTACTCAATAATGAGTCCCAACCGTTCCTAAATTGCAAATATGGGTGAAATGTTAATTTATGCAATATCAATGGCTAATATAAAAGTTATCTTGCCACCACCTTTTCAAATGTAACTTGAGATTAAACAGGTTCCCATATATGGTGTCAAGAACTAATTAGGATGCAAACAAAAACTATCCTGTCTCATAGCACATAATATCTCAAAGCAGATACATTAAAATGAAATACCAACATAAGCATATAAGTAATGTGAAACAATACATGCTTAGGTGTAACTCAAAGACTGCCAGTTTAAATAAGTAGAAATGTAAGAAAGATACATGAAAGGAAAGCGAATCAAGTCAAATGGGTATAATACGAGAACCATTTTCATGTTTAAGAATAAGTGAAGGAATTATATGTCATAAGATTCCATATGGTGTAAGAACACCCACCTTTAGAAGAAAATTTGCTCCTGATACAAGGCTGCCCATTTCATCTACCTTGTCAAGACTAATACCAAGCTTTTCTTTAAATAGATCTGCAAATTTAAATGCTCCTCCACCTGTGGCCTTCACAATGATTGAACATATCAGCTAATAGGTTGATGACATGAGAAATCCATAATAAATTTGTCCATTCACAGATTAATTATTCTTTCAAGATGCTATTGACCTTGAATAATAATTGTTTTCAAGATACAACATCAACACACAAGTGTTGTTCTGATTATATCCCAAGAATATCATTCTTTTAGGAAAATTTGAGGCTAGCGTGGAAGTAAATGGCACTGTTATTTTTGATAGAAACCATCCAACTTTAGTGTACGGAATGTATTAACATGCATTTGTTTTTTATCGGTTAAAATATCAATTTTTCATTACAGGTCTTCACCTTAATAGTAATCCTGTCACTGGCTGGAAACCCATAATGCTGAACACCTGAAGCAATTATGATTAAAATTAGATTAAACAGCATCCGCTTTATAACATCCATGCGTTCACCTTAATTATATTCAACTTTCACGTGGATTCGTAAATTAACAATATTACCAATGTTGACATCAAAGCATAATTACTATAACTATTTTGAAATATTAAGTTAGGATGCATACCTCTACAATGAAGCTGTTTTGATGAAATAAAATCCAAACACTGGTTGATCTTGCTTGTTTCAAACATTAAAAAGTAGAGTCTTCCACTAAGAAGATTATCTTTTGAAGAATTATTATGTGTTTTATCTACAGATTTTTCTCTGCTAGTAGAGAAATACACCATCTTGATGAGAGAACCTGATGAGAACACAACATATGACTAGAGTAAGGTTGCATTAAATACCACACAAGGCCAAATGATGATTAATGAGGTCCATCAATGAAAAATGATTTCAGTGAATTAACTTAATCAAACCAACCTAAAAACATTTCGTAATACCAACAGAACCACGACACTTAGTTGTTTCATACCTAATTATATGTTTAGGTTTGTTTATTTAAAATCTTAAGGTTGTAATCAGCTGATAAACAATTTATTTCACCTTAAGGGAAACCTTATATTATGAATCCACCAAGAAATATCAGTTTAAAATCAGCAATCTTAGGCTGCTTATTGAATGCAGATGCGAATAAGCATAAGCACTCCTGATCATCTAAACGCTCAATAGTGCTAATCTTTCTTGTAAACCTCTAAGCTGATCAATTAGTTAGAATCTAAGCACAATACAGGCTTAAACATTAACCAATAGGCTAGCTTCCTTTTCGAGTTCATCAGATATATGTTAAATAACTTATTAAGTTGCAACACTTAAGAAAATGACAAAAACTTCCCTTTTAGGAAAGATTCAGCCCCAAATATATTGACCGTTAGGCAATTGTCACCATATATCTATGATATTGATTTTGCTCAACAGATTTTTGGTCAATTATGCATATTAAGTGTCTAGGTAACTGATAATTCAGTAACTTTGTTAATTGCATATGTTACATTCCCTCGGGGACTGATATAGCAACAAACAACAAACAACAATCAAAACACACAAATTAAGCAAAAGAGAAACAAAAACACTCGCTGAATCGAATTACCAACGATTAGAAGCACAAATCAACTAACGATCTGATGACAATCATTCAAACGGATCAAAATCGACGGAATTGTTACCTCCGATATCAAGAGCCAAATGAGAAATTTCATCCACCGGCGAATTTACCAATGTGAGCTCCTGAATTGTATCGCCTTCCATCGTTATCACCCCCCAAAACACACAACGAATATTAGGGGTTTGTGAAAATTAGGTGAACTGATCGATCATCGGTTCAATCATGACATTTATATTATAATATTGACGGTATGTTTGTAAAATTTGTTGGAATTGGGATGCAGGTAGATCATTTTGTTGAAGCAATCGCCAGTGAGAAACATGCATTAAATGTTGGAATTGACGATATGGCATCCCAATTTTGACTTTGTTGAATTTCTGTTTGACTTTTTCTTAACAATCGGATATTTTCGATCGTACGATTCTCAACTGAATTACCTTTAAAAAGTTTTGGAGCAGTGAATTTAATAACAGATTTTTCAAAAAGACATTTTTTTAATTTTTATTGTATAAAGTAAAATAGTAAAGGTATGATAAAAAGTATAAATTTAACACTTGTCTTTTAACCACATCCTACTCAATAAATAATGATATGATTTTTTATATGGCATTGAACATTGATATCAATGTATTTTCATTACTAGGTGTTTAATTTTTTAAAATACAAAATATGTTGTTTGAAAATAAAACGTTTTATCAATCATTTAACACGTCAAATCACGTAAGATAATTATTTAAGAAAACTAATATGATATTTCTAGTAACAGATAATTAAGAGCAAGCTTAGAAACGCCTAAAAATTATTTAGCTGGCAATTTTTTTCTAGATTTACATGCTACAAAAGGAATATTATATAATGACTAGTTGGTTCACTTAACTTGTATGATATATTCTTACAAGGCAAAACTCTTTAGAAAAACAAAAGACAAAGGTTAAAATTCTACCGATTGTGTTTAAATTAATATAGGTATACATCTCTTTTTTTTTATCAAAGTTTATCATTACTTTATATATATTCTTTCAACTTCAATACGTTTCATACATGTATATATATATTTTTGTATGTTGTACCTATGTGCAAGTTACAGCTAAAACTTAAGAGTAGAAAGTATAGTTTTCGATACTTTACAAGAGTTAAAACCTTATCATAAAAAGAGAGATATGTTAACTATTGCAATTTTTGCAATTATTCTACAAATTGGGCTTTAAACGATAATAATCAACACTGGACTGTAGAGGTGGCCAAAAAAACTGGTTCGGGAACCGGTTTGGTCGAAAAAACCGAAACCGGTTTCTGGCCCAAACCGGTCTGAACCGCCGGTTCCTCCACCGGTTGGAGGTTTCAAAAAATGAAACCGGTTTCAAACCGGTCCGATCCCAAACCGGTTTCAAACCGGTGCACCAAACCGGTTCACCAAACCGGTTTTAAAAACTAGCCGTTATATAACGGCTATATAGCCGTTTTTTGACCGTTTTTTGTGTTTTTTTACCATTATACCCCCATTAAGCTAGTATAAATATGTATTGGATGTTTTGGTTGAACCACAACAACTTAAAACGCTCTCTACTCTTAAAAACGCTCTCAATTCTCAAATACGCTCAATACTTTTGTTCAATTCAAAAAAAAAACTCTCAATACTCTCGTTCATTTCAAAATGGCTTCATCAAGTGCTCAATCATCCGTTGGTTGTGATGCGTCTTCAAGCAACGTGGTGGTAGCAATCCTTCCTACGAACAAGAACCCCGAAATATGGTGCAATTACGATTTATGTCAAATGGCTAGCGGTCCAAACAAAGCTCGTTGCAAGTACTGTCATAAGTTTTTCAGAAAAGAAGCAAATACAACTTTGAAAAACCACATTGCAAATAAATATTGTAAGACTTTGAAAGGTGAACCGTCTCATGGTCAAGTTTCGATGACAAACGAAGAGAATGTTTGGGCTTATGACGTTGAAGTGGTTCGTGAGCAAATGGCGCATTTTGTAATTCAAGAAAGCTTGTCATTCAAACATTTCGACAATGAACGTTTGACTCGGCTAATTTAACGAACTCTCCAACCGCGATACACACATGTAAGTCGTGCTACACTTAGAAGAGATTGCTTAAAAATGTGGAAAAAAGCTAAAATTGAATTAATACTTATTTTGAAAATTTACAAACCGGTGTTAACTTAACTAGTGACGTTTGGTCGACTCCGCACGGTTCACCGGACTCGTACATTTGTGTCACCGCCCATTGGGTTGAACCTGATTCGTGGCAAATGATGAAACGTACGATTGTGTTTGAATTGTTTGATTATCCTCACACCGGTCAAAATAT